>CM038677.1:632637479-633382454 GCA_021605205.1 Aegilops longissima | reverse complement strand
GTGACTTGTCAGACGCAGAGGGTTGCCCTCGCGTTCACTGTGAGCTGCGGCAAGTCCAAAGGGTCTGACAAGAAAAACTTCAAGCAAGATGTGCGGAGAAGTATGATGGCAGACACACCCATCGGAGTTCCTTAGCATCTACACCATTGCGGTGCGAGCTGCGGGGACGAGACGACAAGATCCTCGCCAACTACTTCCCCCGCGGTACTCAAGCCAAATGTCGATCTTGGCTGATGCACTTGCGGACAGTTCCATATCTTCTTGGGTAGATTTGTGCCATCAGTTCATCGGCACCTTCACAAAGTGACCACAAGCCTCATGGCCAAGAGAGTGACCTTCACCTGCCGCCTGAGAAGGAGGAGAGTCCTGCGCAAGTTTATCCGAGAGATTCAGCCGTGTGCACTACAACATCGGTATGTCCACCACCGCCGGTGATCGGTAGCGTTCCATCGTAACATGCGGAACCGTAGGATGAGGAGGAGATGGCGATGTGCAAAGTAAAGGACGCCTGAGCTCTGCATACGGCCGACAAGTGTGCACGGGCTGAAGAAGGAAGAAGACTCCCAGGAGAGAATGTTGGAGCAGGATCTGACAGTGAGGATACCGCCCCGGCAAAGAAGAGCCGGCGACGGAATAACAGAAAGAAGAAAAACAAAGAGGTACTAGTTGTCGAGCAGTCCGGCAATGGAGGTGGCGCCAACAAGGCAAAGGTTGGTGGCTCCGGCAAGGAGGTTGCCGCTGACACCGACCGCCAAGCTGTGGCGGCCACCGACAAGCAGGACAGCTCCAACAAGCAAGATCAGAAGATTCACCGCACTAAGGGCCACGATCTC
The DNA here is from genome assembly GCA_021605205.1 of Aegilops longissima. Lineage (NCBI taxonomy): Eukaryota > Viridiplantae > Streptophyta > Magnoliopsida > Poales > Poaceae > Aegilops > Aegilops longissima. The sequence goes on along the minus strand of CM038677.1, from coordinate 633,381,621 downwards.
GAGTTGCAAGAAAGTCGAGCAGCTTGTTGAACTGCGTAGGCGAGTACGGCGGCGAGACAAGGAAAAGGCCCAGGAAGGTGCAGGGGCAACTAGCAAGAAGAGACCCGGCCGGGGAGGGCACGCGGCAAGGCCAAGCAGCGGCAAGGAGACAGACCTCCCCGCGGCCGCGACAAGGATGAAGACGAAGATGATGATGAAGATATGGAAGACGATGAAGCTGATGAGCAGGAGTTCCAGAAGGCAACAGAGGTTCTCTGCGTTGACGGTGGTGCTTCTCTGCATACCTCGCACCGCCAACTCAAACAGTGGATGCGGGAGGTTAATGCAGCAGAACCATCCGTAGAGTCACGTAGACCTCTGAAGTGGTCCAGCACGCCCATCATCTTTGACATTGAGGACCACCCCGATCGCATAACTGCGGTCGGGTGCTTGCCGATGTTGGTCTCACCAACTATCCGCAACCTCAAGGTCACCAAGATGTTGGTTGACGGCGGGGCCGGCCTAAATCTGATTTCCTCCGCAGTGCTCCAGAAGCTTCAGATCCCTGACAGCGAGCTCGAAGAGACTGGAACTTTCCAAGGAATCAACCCAGGAAGGAGCAAGCCGAAAGGGAAGATCACATTGCCGGTAACATTTGGCAGTGAGCTAAACTTTAGGACTGAGAGAGTCACATTCGACGTTGCTGATTTCCCATTGCCCTACAATGGAATACTTGGCCGTCCAGCACTCGCCAAGTTCATGGCAGCCTCTCATTACGCCTACAACCTACTCAAGATGCCCGGCCCGATAAGCGTCATTTCTGTCCATGGTGACAAGAAGGATGCGCTTATCTGCGCCGACAAGATTTACCGGGATGCAGCAGCTGCAACAGAAAGCAAGTCACTTGCCGCTGAAGCTCCCGGGGGGAAGAAGAAGACCAAGTCCGGCAAGAGCTCTGATGCCCACTCCGGCAAGCGCACCTCGTCGGAGTGCTGCGCTACCGTCGAGGACGCACCATCGAGCTCCACCGGCAAGTGCAAGAAGATGATGGCAGCTCCGCCAAAGACCAAGAAGGTGCCCGCCAAGGAGGACGGCACTGGTGGTACCTTCACCATCGGTGCCACGCTTGACCCTAAATAGGAAGGCGAGCTCGTTGCTTTCCTACGGGCGAATGTCGACGTGTTTGCATGGCAACCGTCTGACATCCCCGGTGTTCCCAGGAAGGTAATTGAGCACCACCTAGCTGTCTGTCCTCATGCGCGGCCCGTCAAGAAAAAAGTGAGGAAGCAGGCAGTGGAGCGCCAAGAGTTCATTGCAGAAGAGATCAAGAAGTTGGAAGCAGCAGGCCTTGTTAGAGGAGTGCTCCATCCCACGTGGTTGGCCAATCCGGTAGTTGTACGCAAGGCAAATGGGAAATGGAGACTTTGTATTGACTTCACGGATGTTAATAAAGCTTGTCCCAAAGACCCATTTCCCTTGCCGCGTATAGATCAGATTGTTGACTCCACAGCTGGATGTGATTTGCTTTCATTTCTTGATGCATATTCAGGATATCATCAGATATTCATGGCAGAAGAAGATGAAGAGAAAACCGCATTCATTACACCATGTGGCACATATTGTTTCATACGGATGCCTTTCGGTTTGAAGAATGCTGGTTCAACGTTTGCAAGAGTGGTCCACGATGCTTTTGAGCCCCAAATGCACAGAAATGTAGAAGCTTACATGGATGACATAGTGGTCAAGAGCAAGGACAAATCAACTCTAGTTCAAGATTTGGATGAGACCTTTGCAAATCTGCGCAAGATCAACCTCAAGCTCAATCCCGAGAAGTGCGTGTTTGGAGTTCCTTCCGGCAAGCTTCTCGGGTTCTTCGTGTCTCAGACGGGGATTGAAGCCAACCCCGACAAGATCAAGGCCATTGAGCAGATTGAAGCACCAAAGCGCGTCAAGGATGTAAGAAGGCTTGCCGGTTGCGTGGCTGCTCTCAGCAGGTTTATCTCTAGGTCAGCTGAGCGCGCCCTGCCATTTTTCAAGATCTTGAAAAAGGCAGGTCCAATGAAATGGACTCCCGAAGCGGAGGCTGCGCTGCAGGACTTGAAGAGGTACCTGTCCTCCACTCCAATACTTGTCGCACCTAAGCCACAAGAGAAGTTGCTGCTATACATAGCAGCAACCAATCAAGTGGTTAGTGCTGCGTTAGTAGCGGAGAGGAGGCGAATGATGAGCCAAGAACCGAGGCGGATGCATCCAGCGACAAGCGTGGGGCTTCGCCCGTCAAGCTCGTCCCGACAAGGACAGATCTGCGCAGGATTTGCGAAGATTCGTAAAAGGATGGTGCAGCGCCCACTACTTTGTCGATTCCTTCTGCGCAGGGGCTAGGTCGAGGTATTCGGTGTGCATAAATTGCTTTTCGGCCTCCTCATGGCCTCGAGAAAGCTGCGCCATTACTTCCAAGCACACGAGATAACGGTTGTCACTCGCTTTCCGCTGAAGAGGATATTGCAGAATCCAGAAGCAACAGGCAGGATTGTCGAGTGGGCACTGGAACTGTCAAGCTTTGACCTCAAGTTTGCAAGCACTTCAACTATCCAGAGCAGAGCATTGGCAGAATTTATAGCAGAGTGGACGCCAACGCAAGACGAAGAAATTCCAGAGACGAGCATCCCCGTCAAGGAGGCAAATAAAGAGTGGCTGATGTATTTTGATGGTGCCTTCTTGCTGCAAGGCGCCGGTGCCGGCGTGCTGCTTATCGCACCCACCGGAGAGCACCTCAAGTACATAGTCCAAATGCACTTTCCCAAGGAACAAGCAACAAATAATACTGCAGAGTATGAAGGTTTGCTTGCCGGTCTCAGGATTGAAGTGGACCTTGGGATCAGGAAGCTTATTGTCAGGGGTGACTCGCAGCTTGTCGTCCGCCAAGTAAACAAAGATTATCAGAGTCCGTTGATGGAAGCCTACGTTGATGAAGTGAGAAGCTAGAAGAGCACTTTGAAGGCCTGCAAATGGAACATGTTCCAAGAGCTCAGAATGATATTGTTGATGGCCTGTCAAAGTGCGCTGCACTCAAGTTACCTGTGGAACCAGGGATTTTTGTGCTCAAGCCGACTCAACCAACTGTAACACCATCAACTGGACAGAACAAAAAGAGGAAGTTAGTTTCCGGTGACTACTTTCCGGCAGAGCTCCCTGAAGCCGCCACCAAGAAGGTCCCCAAAATCAACACAGATATCGCTGAGGAGCAGTCTGCTCCGACAAACCCTAGGGTTTGCTTCATTGAAGCAGACGCTCCCGACAAGTCTTGCTCCGGCAAGCTTGCCGGGGATCATCAAGCTCCGGCCGAACCGCAGGTTCTTGCCGTGGAAGCCGATGTTCCCGCAGCGGCAGATGTGCCTTTAGTCCTTGTTGTCGAGCCGCAAGCTCCAACATGGGCGCAGCAGATCGTCCATTTCCTTCAGACAGGAGAACTTCCCGAAGAGCAAGGAGAAGCAGAAAGAGTAGCCCGGCAGTCAAGTATGTACCAGTTTGTTGACAACATCCTGTACAGAAGAAGACTCAACGGAGTGAAATTGAAGTGCATTTGCCGGGAAGATGGACAGAAGCTGTTGGCAGAGATACACGGAGGAATATGTGGTCACCACATTGGTGCAAGAGCACTTGCCGGCAAAGCTTTCCGGCAAGGTTTCTTCGGCCGAAGCCCTCCAGATGCAAGCGCACAAGTAACCAAGTGTGAAGCGTGCAGTGCCCATTCCAAACAGATACACCAGCCAGCTCAAGCTCTCCAGACGATCCCTTTATCCCGCCATTTTCGTCCGGGGCTCGACATCCTCGCCCTTTCCCGAGCTGTCGGGGCTTTGAGTACTTGTACGTGCAGAATCGACAAGTTCACAAAGTGGCCGGAAGTGGAAGCACCGAGGAAGGTGACAAAGACGGTCAAGCGATCAAGTTCTTCAGGTCAATTGTTTGCCGTTTTGGGATACCTAACAGGATCATCACCGACAACGGCACCCAATTCACAAGTCGCACCTTCATGCAGTACGTCCAAGATCTTGGCGCCAAGGTCTGCTTTGCTTCTGTTGCTCATCCGAGAAGCAACGGTCAAGCAGAGAGGGCAAACGCTGAAGTGCTGCGAGGACTCAAGACCAGAACTTTTGACAGGCTGCACAAGTGCGGAAGAAACTGGATTGAGGAGCTGCTGGTGGTTCTTTGGTCAATCAGAACGACGCCAAATCGAGCCACTGGCCAGACACCTTTCGCTCTAGTCTATGGAGCAGAGGCAGTTCTCCCCACGGAACTCGTATACGGGTCACCTCGAGTACTCGCTTATGATGAGCTTGAGCAAGAGCAGCTGCGACAAGATGACGACTTGCTCCTCGAGGAGGATCGTCTTGAGCTCTGTCAGACGAGCTGCTCGTTACCAACAAGCTTTGCGCCGCTACCATAGCCGCAGTTAACGCCGAGAAAGCTTCGAGGAAGGCGACCTTGTTCTTCGCGCTCAATCCGCCAAGAATTCCAACAAGTTGACTTGAAGTGGGAAGGCCCTTATCGGGTGAAACGAGTCACTAGGCTGGCGTTGTCCGCCTTTGACACCGAAGATGGCGCCCGTGAGCAACTCTGGAATATAGAGCATCTTCGTAAGTTTTACCCATAGAGCGCGTTTCCGGAACCTGTTCCGCAACCACCCTTTGTACAAGTCTTGCCGCTGTTGCATGTAATCCTTTGTACAAAGCCGAGCGCAGACCCGATGCATCGATAAAGCTCATGTGTTGCACACAACTTATCAAATGCATGCTTTCATAATCCTTTATGCATGTGTTATCTAACATTTTGTGCAGCATCCACACCCGGTAAGCAATAACGAGCCACTAGGCTCCATAACTTTATTTTCTCTTCTTTCTTCTCATAAGAAAGGAAGGTTCCTTCGCCCACAAGTCAGCCGGGGGGGAAGGAGAAGATAATGGTGTGAGCCGTCAAGTGTCGCCGAGGAAGTATCGCTTGCCGGAAGCAAACGACAGAAAAGCTAAGTTGCCAAAGTTTGAGCAATCAGTTTTAAATTTTAAGTTATCTTCCTCGAACGATAATACTTTGTATGGAAAACACATGCTTGAAGGAACCAACTCACGGCTGGTTTGCGCCCTTACTTTGTTTCGAGTCCGCTCAACAATTTAAGTGAGCTGCAACCAATTGCGACAAGGTTGCTTGTCGGAGGCGGCATTGCCAGCAGGCTGCTGACATTCCGCACTCAGCGCTCGCGGCAAAGGTGCCCGCGCCGACAAGTTCCCCAAAAGCGTAGGGTACAAACATACAAAGGAAGAAATCAAGTAGAAGAAATAATATTGCGATCGTTTGCCTAAGATAGCGTATATTAAAAAATGACTTGTCGCAGATCTAATAAATTGTTCTCCTGAACATGATCTGCAGCGACAAGGGAAAGATAAACTTAGCGGCCAGTCTACGCGGTCACCATCAACCCTCTTCACTCCGCCACCCTGTCCACAATGGGTGCGACAAGGGCCTTGAGCGCCTCAACGTCGGCAGTTGGCGGGGGACTTGAGGACATTGGCGGTGACGCTGGATTGCGAAGGCCACCTTCATCAAGACCTTGAAGAGCCCGGCACAGATTTGGCGCGACTCGTCGGCCAGCTGCTTTGGGATCTCCTCCCGGAGCCGCTGGAGAGCCGCCAACACGCTCTTGAAAAACAGGCTGAGCTTGGCGCTGGGTTGGAGGTGCTCGTCGGTGGGGTACCCGAGATCCACCATCCCCGGCTCCATCAGCTCATTGTTGATGGCGGCGGCAGTATCCACAAGGCCCTCGGTCCAGATCATCACGTTCTCCTTGAAGGTGTTGTGGGCGTTCGTGGCGGTCGCCAGCAGCTCCTCGCTGGCCTTGATCTTCTCCAACAGGCCCGCTTCCCGCTCCTTGGCGCCGTCCAGCGTCTCCGTCAGGGTGGGCAGCTTCAGCTCAAGATCCGCCTTGACATCCTTGGCGGCGTCGATCTCCTTGATCTTCTCAGCGAGACGGCCCTGCAACTCACCAAGAGTGTAGGCGTCCTTCTCGCGCTCATGCTTTAGCGCGGTGACCTCTTCGCCGCTCTTCTGGAGGGTGGCCTCCAGCTGCGCCACCCTCGTCTCCAATTCCTTCTTGGCGGCCTCGGCGGCCGCGGCGGCGTCCTTGGCCTCCTTGAGTGCTCCGCCAATTGATTACTCGCGCGCGGCGAGATCTTCCTCATAGCTGTCGAGGTTGATCTTCCGCTGCCACTTACCTTCCTGTGCAGAGCTTCGCGGCAAGCCTTTGCTGCTCCTCGACCTCGGCCTTCTCCGGGATGAAGGCCGTGGCGCCTCAGCAAGTTGCTCCCACGCTCGCTACGTCCGGAGAGTTTCCTTGTTGGCCGCGGAGCTCTTTCAGGCGCTTTTCCATGTCAGCTCCGCCCTCGCGACAAGTGCCTCCGGGACTCCAGCTTGGCTGGCGGCGCGGTAGAGTGACAACAGCCTCTTCAAGAGCTGCTCTTCCTCGACTCGCCATCGCTGCTGCTTGGCGTGTCAACCAGCGACAGCCCAGCGGAGGCGAGCAGCTCCTCGTCAAGGTCTCTCCCTCGACCGGCGCCACGAGCTCAAGCCCATGGAAGCTTGATGAAGACAACGCCGCCGGCCTTCCGATAGGGCGCCGGGCTGGGGCTCTTCGGAACTGGTGCTGCATCGGTGGCGGAGGGATCGGTGGTCGGCGAGCGCTGGCGCTCCTGCGGCCTCGAGGCCGTCGGTCGATCACATTCTCCCCGACCTCTGCGCCAAAGAGCCTTGGCAACCTCCTCGCCGGGCGGACCCATCGCGCCGGCCTCCTCCTCCATGTTGGCGGCGTTGTCATTATTGCCGCGAGCACCTCCTCGCCCGGCAACCTCGGTTTCCATCGGCTCTCGGCAGATGGATCTGATGATCGAGAAAGAAAAGGACCATCAAGCAAATGTTCAAAAGAAGAACGTAAGAAAGAAGACCCAAGGAAATTTTCAAGTAAGAAGATTACCTGCAATGGGATCTGTAGCATGGTCTCCACCATCGAGGGTCGTCGGTGCTGCCCCTTGTCGGAGAAGCCCTTGTCGGAGGCCTCCCTTGCCGAGAGCGCTCCCTTGGCGGAGAGTTCCCCCTTGGCGTGAGTTGAAGCAAGCGAACTTCAGAGTGACTTCGGGGCCTCCTCGATGAGGCTGCTCTGCTCCTACACAATTCAACAAGTCGATACAGTGAAAAGGAGCACCCAAGCACACCTAACCGTAAGAAATAAACCAAATACTTACGCTGGGGGGCTGTCTGGGGCTGCTCAAGAAGGTTGCGGGTCCGCAACGGGTCTCAGACGCGCCTCCCAGCCATGCCCAGGGAATCGTCTTCGACGACAACCACGGAGTCTTGGCCCTCTTGACGCCCTCTGAGCCAACGCCACGAAGAAGGAAAGAGCTCAGAATGAAGCAAGTCGATACAAGACAAAGCAATAAATTGAAGAAGTACAAGTAGCACCGACAAGATCTTACTCTTCCTCTTCTTCCTCGAGCTGAGAGCGGAGAAGTCAACCCGCTCCGGTCGACAGCTGGAGGAGTAGGCTCCCTCGGACCTTCGGCGGGTGCGGGGCCGTGGCTCCAAGGCCCGCTCCCGTTGCCGGGCGGCATGAAGCGCTCAGCAGCAAAGATGCTTGCCGCGGTGGTGGCTGCGCTGTCGCGGCGCGAGGCGGCTGTTGGCCCGTCTGCCGCCCGCCACTTCTCCGGTCTTGCGGAGGCGTCTTCTTGGCGGGGCCGCAGCTCCTCCCGCTGCAGCTACTTGAAGGCGGAGGAGAGGCGCCCCGGCAGGCCTCGTTCGGCTCAGCGTCGGGCTCGGCCTGCTCCTCCGCCGACAAACTCCTCTCGATCGGCAAGGCTTGCCGCCTCGGCTGCCTCTGCCTCCTCGACGGTGAACCCAAACACGCCGGGCGGCAACCAGCCGCCTCCTCCAACCTTGTGGCGTCGCGCCATCTCTTGCTCGGTGGTGTCGCGGGTGAGCCACTTACGCTTTCGTCGGCACGGATCGACACTTCTTCCAAGTTGTCGAAGAACTGCTGCACGACGTCGTCGGCGGGCTCCTGCCAAGTTGGAACGATTCCATGGGAATCGCACAACGGCATCATCGCGCGGATGCGGTCAAGCGACGAGTTGTTGCACAGAGGGACAACTCCCCTCGGCAACATGAACCACTCGGGGTGATCTGCATCAGGCTTGAACAGCTCCCGCAGCATGGCATCCAGCTCTAAGATAGTGAAGTTCCAGTTCAGGCCCGGACGCAGCCTCATGATGTCCGCCGCGTTTTGGAACTCCCAAGCAGGCCTCCCCCTCTCCTGCAAGGGCGCAATGCGGCGGCGGAGGAAGTCCGCGCCAACAGCTCCTATGGTAAGCCCGGCATGCCTGAGGCGCAAGATCCGGGTCACGGCAATCTTCAACTTGGCATCCTCCGGCGCCAAGTTGCTCCAATCGTTGCCGCGCACTATGGGAGTTTGGCGCAGGGCAGTAAAAGGCTGTGGGTCCTCCTCTATAATCCAACACCAATCGGCTCTCCGCTCCTCCCACTTGCTGCGCAGCTCTCCGTCAAGATATGCTTCCTTCTTGCCGATCCTGGAGATCCATGCAATCCCTCCGGCAAGCGGCTCTCCTCTCTCTACACGGGGCATGAAGTAGTGGCGAAAAAGTGCTACATTTGGGTGTACTTCGACAAAGTTCTCGCAGAGGTGTGCGAAAACTGCCATGGTGAGGACGGCGTTGGGGGTGAAATCAAGGAGGCGGAGGCCATATGTGTTCATGACGTCGCAAAAGAATTCTGAAAAGGGCGGGGAGAGCCCGCAGTGGAAGAAAAGCGCGAAGAAAGGGTACCCGACGGAAACCTTCTCGGATGTGGTGGCGGAGATCACCCTCGTGCGCGGGTGCGCCCGCGTCTCTGTCGACCAGAATAGGTAATACAGCTCTTGCATCTCCTTTGGCCGAAAGCAGGGGATCAAGAGGGCCCGCTCCTTCCGCAGCGCCCATGAGCCGCTGCGCCCGGCAGACTTCACCCTTTGCCCTTGTCGGCTTTCGGAGCCATGGCGGAGGTGGTGGAGGAATCCGACGGCGTTGGTGGCGCCGGTGGCAATGGGGAGGGGGCGGAGCATCGCTCTCTTTGGACTAGAAGAAGAAGGGGGGAGCGGCGGTGGTTTTTGATGTGACAGCAATGGCAAGTGGGCGTCCTGACCCTGTTTCCCCTGCTTATAAGGAGGGAGAGGGGGCGGGCGTCCCGCTTTTCCCGTTGGAGAAAGCCCCCACGATCTCTCCCACGACGCCATGTCCGGAGCGTGCCGTTCGTGGGGGACGTGGTGGGTCTGAGGCGAATAAGCTGCGCGATCTAGGGCAGCGTGCCCGTCTGCAATCGTTTTGGGCCTGGCCCAACAGAGCTCGGCGCCGTGTGTGGCCCAGGCCCGGGGGCTCCTGTCGGTGTACTAGAGTAGGGGTACCCTAGTATCCCGAACTCGTGCACGGGCAGTCGCAGCACCCCACGGCAGGGCCGGCCTAGTGACCGCCAAGGTCCTCCGCGACTCCTTTGGAGCCATTCAAGAACAAAGTACTCAAGGCCCCGGCAAGAGGAGCTTGCCGGGAAGGCCACTCAAGGCATGAAGGAAACAAGACCCCGGCAAGAGGAGCTTGCCGGGAAGGCTCGGTGAGCGAGAAGCTCCCGAGTGCGACAAGGATTCAGCCGCGGCAAGGCGCTTGCCGCGGCAAGCAACTCTCTTCATCTCCGCTCCAGCTCATCCATCAACGTGTCGCCATGGGGCCATTCCAGGCGTGCGTGTCGGAAGGCTGTGCAGCCAGAGGATCAGCGATAAGCGGCGCTGACAAGCTTACCATCGTGGCAAACGGTGGTGCACTTGACGTCCCTGCCTTTGTTTAGGCGACAGGGACGGGCATTTATTAATCTTGTCCCTTGCCGTCGAGTTAGGTATAGATCATCAGACAATCGCATAAAGCGTGTACCAACCACTATTTTCCTATTTTACCCTTGTCTACTTGCCACCTGTGGTGACCCCTTGAGCCTATAAAAGGAGGCCCATGTGCAACGTAGAAAGGGTTCGGCTCCATTCGGTTCATTGGACACATACGAGACTAGAAACACTCAGGCTAGGTTTTGTAGCTCTCATTTCTCCCTAGCAAGAACACAATACAATCAACCAAGCAGCAGTAGGAGTGTTATCTCTCCGGAGAGCTCCGAAGCTGGGTAAAACTGCTCGTGTGTATCGCTTTGATCCGCTCTTTGTGCAATCTCCGCCCCCCACCGAACCACAAGGGCCTCGGTCTGCCAGGTCCCATAGGTGTTCGTGGGTCACGATCAACTTCCCCGACATCTTTTGGCGCGCCAATGTCCTCCGCGGCTCCTTTGGAGCCATTCAAGAACAAAGTACTTAAGGCCCTGGCAAGAGGAGCTTGCCGGGAAGGCCACTCAAGGCATGAAGGAAACAAGACCCCGGCAGGAGGAGCTTGCCGGGAAGGCTCGGTGAGCGACAAGCTCCTGAGTGCGACAAGGATTCAGCCGCGGCAAGGCGCTTGCCGCGGCAAGCAACTCTCTTCATCTCCGCTCCAGCTCATCCATCAACGTGTCGCCATGGGGCCATTCCAGGCGTGCGTGTCGAAGGGCTGTGCAGCCAGCGGGTATCAGCGATAAGCGGGGCTGACAAGCTTACCATCGTGGCAAACGGTGGTGCACTTGACGGTCCCTGTTGCACTATTTAGGCGACAGGGACGGGCATTTATTAATCTTGTCCCTTGCCGTCAGAGTAGGTATAGATCACTGTACACTGTACAAAGCGGTGTACCAACCACTGTTTTTCCTATTTAATCCTTGTCTACTTGCCACCTGTGGTGACCCCTTGAGCCTATAAAAGGAGGCCCATGTGCAACGTAGAAAGGGTTCAGCTCCGTTCGGTTCATTCGACACATACGAGACTAGAAACACTCAGGCTAGGTTTTGTAGCTCTCATTGCTCCCTAGCAAGAACACAATACAATCAACCAAGCAGCAAGAGGAGTGTTATCTCTCAGGAGAGAGCTCGAAGCTGGGTAAAACTGCTCGTGTGCATCACTTGATCCGCTCTTTGTGCAATCTCCGCCCCACCGAACCACAAGGGACTCGGTCCGCCAGTCCCATAGGTGTTCGTGGGTCACGATCAACTTCCCGACATCTTTGGCGCGCCGGTAAGGCCGAGGCTGTGTAAACCTGATCCAGCGGTCACACGAGCAACTTCATCATCACCTTCATCAACATGGCACCAAAGAAGAATTCTTCGGCGGCAGCAGAGCCGTCCGCGTCAAACCCACCACCACCGGAGCTGACGAGTGGTGGGGAAGACGCTGGCGGAGGAACGGCCGTCGTCGAGAGAGCCCATGACGCCACCAAGTCCAAGGACAAGGCGGCGCAAGCTTCGGCGTCCGAAAACGTACCGCGTCCGTCTCAAGAGGCGCGGGACCGACAGCGTCATGATGCTCGCAGCACCATACGCTCGTTGGATCAAGGCCAAGGTGGAGGATCCCGAGGACCTCAAGACCCGCATGCACGCCAGTATGCTGGTACGAGCGGAGTACGATCGCTTGGACGGGATGCTGCTCCCCTAACTTGGTTAGAAGTCCGAGCGCATCCCGTTCCTCGCTCCGCACGCCATTGCCTCCCACTACTCCAGCGGAAGCCTTGGCGAGAGCTCAACCGCTTCTAGACTACCCTCCAACGGCCGACAAGGTCGACGAATGGAGGGCCACCATCCAGAGTCTCATCGGCTTTGCCAACGGCGACGTCCTGCGGCAACCAAGCACGTCGCAGCCGCGGCACGGCGACAAGGCATGAGCCGGTGGCGACGAGACCTGCGGGGGTGCAACCACCATGCACTCCCCTTCCCGAAGGCCAAGATCACCAGCTCCTCGGATCCACCTCGACAGTGATTCCACCGCGTCGTCGGATCCACGAGCTCGCCGTGATCAGCGCCAAGTTCTTAAAGAACGGCAACAAGAAGACGCTCGAACCCGCATCGAGCGCCGAAGAGAAGCGCGGCGTCAATCCGATCAGCGTGCTGGGCCCGCTGTTGACATGCATGCGCCAGGGGAACCAGGCGACTTGCCGTACGCGGTAGGTTGCCCTGCATTCACTCATGAGCTGCGGCAAGTCCAGTGGCCCGACAAGAAAAACTTCAAGCCAGATGTGCCAGAGAAGTATGATGGCAGGACACACCCATCGGAGTTCCTTAGCATCTACACCATTGCGGTGCAGGCTACGGGGGGACGAGACGACAAGATCCTTGCCAACTACTTCCCGCTGGTACTCAAGCCAAATGTCAGATCTTGGCTCATGCACTTGCCGGACAGTTCCATATCTTCTTGGGTAGATTTGTGCCATCAGTTCATCAGCGCCTTCACAGGCGGCCACAAGCCTCATGGCCAAGAGAGTGACCTTCACCGCCGCCTGTATGAGGGAGAGTCCTGCGCAAGTTTATCCGGAGATTCAGCCGTGTGCACTACAACATCCCAGATGTCCACCCGCCATGGTGATCAGCCGATTCCATCGAACGGCGGAACCGCAGGATGAGGGAGGAGATGGCGATGTGCAAAGTAAAGGACGCCGATGAGCTCTACGCCTGGCCGACAAGTGTGCACGGGCTGAAGAAGGAAGAAGACTCCGGGAGAGAACGTTTGAGCAGGATCTGACAGTGAGGATACCGCCCCGGCAAAGAAGAGCCGGCGGCGGAATAACAGAAAGAAGAAAAACAAAGAGGTACTAGTTGTCGAGCAGTCCGGCAATGGAGGTGGCGCCAACAAGGCAAAGGTTGGTGGCTCCGGCAAGGTGGTTGCCGCTGACACCGACCGCCAAGCTGTGGCGGCCGCCGACAAGCAGGACAGCTCCAACAAGCAGTACTGTAAGATTCACCGCACCAAGGGCCACGATCTCCAGAGTTGCAAGAAAGTCGAGCAGCTTGTTGAACTGCAGAAGGCAGAGTACGAGCGGCGAGACAAGGAAAAGGCCCAGGAAGGTGCAGGGGCAACTAGCAAGAAGAGACCCGGCCGGGGAGGGCGCCGCGGCAAGGCCAAGCAGCGGCAAGGAGACAGACCTCCCCGCGGCCGCGACAAGGATGAAGACGAAGATGATGATGAAGATATGGAAGACGATGAAGCTGATGAGCAGGAGTTCCAGAAGGCAACAGAGGTTCTCTGCGTTGACGGCGGTGCTTCTCTGCATACCTCGCACCGCCAACTCAAACAGTGGATGCGGGAGGTTAATGCAGCAGAACCATCCGTAGAGTCACGTAGACCTCTGAAGTGGTCCAGCACGCCCATCATCTTTGACATTGAGGACCACCCCGATCGCATAACTGCGGTCGGGTGCTTGCCGATGTTGGTCTCACCAACTATCCGCAACCTCAAGGTCACCAAGATGTTGGTTGACGGCGGGGCCGGCCTAAATCTGATTTCCTCCGCAGTGCTCCAGAAGCTTCAGATCCCTGACAGCGAGCTCGAAGAGACTGGAACTTTCCAAGGAATCAACCCAGGAAGGAGCAAGCCGAAAGGGAAGATCACATTGCGGTAACATTTGGCGTTGAGCTAAACTTTAGGATCGAGAGAGTCACATTCGACGTTGCTGATTTCCCATTGCCCTACAATCGAATACTTGGCGTCCAAAGACTCGCCAAGTTCATGGCAGCCTCTCATTACGCCTACAACCTACTCAAGATGCCCGCCCGATAAGCGTCATTTCTGTCCATGGCGACAAGAAGGATGCGCTTATCTGCGCCGACAAGATTTACCGGGATGCAGCAGCTGCAATAGAAAGCAAGTCACTTGCCATTGAAGCTCCGGGGAAGAAGAAGACCAAGTCCGGCAAGAGCTCGATGCCCACTCCGCAAGCGCACCTCTTGAGTGCTGCGCTACCGTCGAGGACGCACCATCGAGCTCCACCGGCAAGTGCAAGAAGATGATGGCAGCTCCGCTAAAGACCAAGAAGGTGCCCGCCAAGGAGGACGGCACTGGTGGTACCTTCACCATCGGTGCCACGCTTGACCCTAAATAGGAAGGCGAGCTCGTTGCTTTCCTACGGGCGAATGTCGACGTGTTTGCATGGCAACCGTCTGACATCCCCGGTGTTCCTGTGAAGGTAATTGAGCACCACCTAGCTGTCTGTCCTCATGCGCGGCCCGTCAAGCAAAAAGTGAGGAAGCAGGCAGTGGAGCGCCAAGAGTTCATTGCAGAAGAGATCAAGAAGTTGGAAGCAGCAGGCCTTGTTAGAGGAGTGCTCCACCCCACGTGGTTGGCCAATCCGGTAGTTATGCATAAGGCAAATGGGAAATGGAGACTTTGTATTGACTTCACGGATGTTAATAAAGCTTGTCCCAAAGACCCATTTCCCTTGCCGCGTATAGATCAGATTGTTGACTCCACAGCTGGATGTGATTTGCTTTCATTTCTTGATGCATATTCAGGATATCGTCAGATATTCATGGCAGAAGAAGATGAAGAGAAAACCGCATTCATTACACCATGTGGCACATATTGTTTCATACGGATGCCTTTCGGTTTGAAGAATGCTGGTTCAACGTTTGCAAGAGTGCTCCACGATGCTTTTGAGCACCAAATGCACAGAAATGTAGAAGCTTACATGGATGACATAGTGGTCAAGAGCAAGGACAAAGCAACTCTAGTTCAAGATTTGGATGAGACCTTTGCAAATCTGCGCAAGATCAACCTCAAGCTCAATCCCGAGAAGTGCGTGTTTGGAGTTCCTTCCGGCAAGCTTCTCGGGTTCTTCGTGTCTCAGAGGGGGATTGAAGCCAACCCCGACAAGATCAAGGCCATTGAGCAGATTGAAGCACCAAAGCGCGTCAAGGATGTAAGAAGGCTTGCCGGTTGCGTGGCTGCTCTCAGCAGGTTTATCTCTAGGTCAGCTGAGCGCGCCCTGCCATTTTTCAAGATCTTGAAAAAGGCAGGTCCAATGAAATGGACTCCCGAAGCGGAGGCTGCGCTGCAGGACTTGAAGAGGTACCTGTCCTCCACTCCAATACTTGTCGCACCTAAGCCACAAGAGAAGTTGCTGCTATACATAGCAGCAACCAATCAAGTGGTTAGTGCTGCGTTAGTAGCGGAGAGGGAGGCGGATGATGAGCCAGCAACCGAGGCGGATGCATCCAGCGACAAGCAGGGGGCTTCGCCGTCAAGCTCTGGTCCCGACAAGGACAGATCTGCGCAGGGTTGCGAGAAGATTCATAAAAGGATGGTGCAGCGCCCAGTCTACTTTGTCAGTTCCCTTCTGCAGGGGGCCAGGTCGAGGTATTCTGGTGTGCAGAAATTGCTTTTCGGCCTCCTCATGGCCTCGAGAAAGCTGCGCCATTACTTCCAAGCACACGAGATAACGGTTGTCACTCGCTTTCCGCTGAAGAGGATATTGTAGAATCCAGAAGCAACAGGCAGGATTGTCGAGTGGGCACTGGAACTGTCAAGCTTTGGCCTCAAGTTTGAAAGCACTTCAACTATCCAGAGCAGAGCATTGGCAGAATTTATAGCAGAGTGGACGCCAATGCAAGATGAAGAAATTCCAGAGACGAGCATCCCTATCAAGGAGGCAAATAAAGAGTGGCTGATGTATTTTGATGGTGCCTTCTCGCTGCAAAGCGCCGGTGCGCGGCGTCTGCTTATCGCACCCACGGAGAGCACCTCAAGTACATAGTCCAAATGCACTTTCCCAAGGAACAAGCAACAAATAATACCGCAGAGTATGAAGGTTTGCTTGCGGTCTCGAGATTGCAGTGGACCTTGGGATCAGGAAGCTTATTGTCGGGGGTGACTCGCAGCTTGTCATCCGCCAAGTAAACAAAGATTATCGAGTCCGCTGATGGAAGCCTCGTTGATGAAGTGAGAAAGCTAGAAGAGCACTTTGAAGGCCTGCAAATGGAACATGTTCCAAGAGCTCAGAATGATATTGCTGATGGCCTGTCAAAGTGCGCTGCACTCAAGTTACCTGTGGAACCAGGGATTTTTGTGCTCAAGCTGACTCAACCAACTGTAACACCATCAACTGGACAGAACAAAAAGAGGAAGTTAGTTTCTGGTGACTACTTTCCGGCAGAGCTCCCTGAAGCCGCCGCCAAGAAGGTCCCCAAAATCAACACAGATATCGCTGAGGAGCAGTCTGCTCCGACAAACCCTAGGGTTTGCTTCGTTGAAGCAGACGCTCCCGACAAGTCTTGCTCCGGCAAGCTTGCCGGGGATCATCAAGCTCCGGCCGAACCGCAGGTTCTTGCCGTGGAAGCCGATGTTCCCGCAGCGGCAGATGTGCCTTTAGTCCTTGTTGTCGAGCCGCAAGCTCCAACATGGGCGCAGCAGATCGTCCATTTCCTTCAGACAGGAGAACTTCCCGAAGAGCAAGAAGAAGCAGAAAGAGTAGCCCGGCAGTCAAGTATGTACCAGTTTGTTGACAACATCCTGTACAGAAGAAGACTCAACGGAGTGAAATTGAAGTGCATTTGCCGGGAAGATGGACAGAAGCTGTTGGCAGAGATACACGGAGGCATATGTGGTCACCACATTGGCGCAAGAGCACTTGCCGGCAAAGCTTTCCGGCAAGGTTTCTTCTGGCCGGAAGCCCTCGGGATGCAACGCACAAGTAACCAAGTGTGAAGCGTGCGGCCCATTCCAAGCAGATACACCAGCCAGCTCAAGCTCTCCAGACGATCCCTTTATCCTGGCCATTTTTGTGCGGGGCTCGACATCCTCGGCCCTTTCCCCGAAGCTGTCGGGGCTTTGAGTACTTGTACGTCGCAATCGACAAGTTCACAAAGTGGCCGGAAGTGGAAGCGATGAGGAAGGTGACAACACGATCGCGATCAAGTTCTTGAGGTCAATTGTTTGCCGTTTTGGGATACCTAACAGGATCATCACCGACAACGACACCCAATTCACAAGTCGCACCTTCATGCAGTACGTCCAAGATCTTGGCGCCAAGGTCTGCTTTGCTTCATTGCTCATCCGAGAAGCAACGGTCAAGAGAGAGGGCAAACGCTGAAGTGCTGCGAGGACTCAAGACTAGAACTTTTGACAAAGCTGCACAAGTGCGGAAGAAACTAGATTGAGGAGCTGCGGTGGTTCTTTGGTCAATCGTAACGACGCCAAATCGAGCCCTCGCCGACACCTTCGCTCTAGTCTATGGAGCAGAGGCAGTTCTCCCCACGGAACTCAGATACGGGTCACCTCGAGTACCGCTATGATGAGCTTGAGCAAGAGCAGCTGCGACAAGATGACGACTTGCTCCTCGAGGAGGATCGTCTTCAAGCTCTTTGTCGAGCTGCTCGTTACCAGCAAGCTTTTGCGCCGCTACCATAGCCGCAGTTAACGCCGTAAGCTTCGAGGAAGGCGACCTTGTTCTTGGTAGCGTTCAATCCGCCAAGAATTCCAACAAGTTGACCTTGAAGTGGGAAGGCCCTTATCGTAAAAAGCGAGTCACTAGGCCCGGCGCTGTCCGCCTTTGAGATGTAAGATGGCGTTCCGTGAGCAACTCTCGGAATATAGAGCATCTTCGTAAGTTTTACCATAGAAGCGTGTTTCGGAACCTGTTCCGCAACCACCCTTTTGTACAAGTCTTGCCGCTGTTGCATGTAATCCTTTGTACAAAGCCGGGCGCAGACCCGATGCATCAAGAAGCTCATGTGTTGCGCACAACTTATCAAATGCGTGCTTTCATAATCCTTTATGCATGTGTTATCTAACATTTTGTGCAGCATCCACACCCGGTAAGCAATAACGAGCCACTAGGCTCCATAACTTTATTTTCTCTTCTTTCTTCTCATAAGAAAGGAAGGTTCCTTCACCCACAAGTCAGCCGGGGGGAAGGAGAAGATAATGGTGTGAGCCGTCAAGTGTCGCTCGAGGAAGTATCGCCTTGCCGGGAAGCAAACGACAGAAAAGCTAAGTTGCCAAAGTTTGAGCAATCAGTTTTTAAATTTTTAAGTTATCTTCCTCGAACGATAATACTTTGTATGGAAAACCTGTGCGCGAAGGAACCAACTCACGGCTGGTTTGCGCCCTTACTTTGTTTCGAGTCCGCTCAACAATTTAAGTGAGCTGCAACCAATTGCGACAAGGTTGCTTGTCGGAGGCGGCATTGCCAAAGAAGCTCGCGACATTCCAAGACTCGGCCATTCATGCAAAAGGTGCCAGCTACCGACAAGTTCCCCAAAAGCATAGGGTACAAACATACAAAGGAAGAAATCAAGTAGAAGAAATAATATTGCGATCGTTTGCCTAAGATAGCGTATATTACAAAATGACTTGTCGCAGATCTAATAAATTGTTCTCCTGAACATGATCTGCAGCGACAAGGGAAAGATAAACTTGGCGGCCCAGTCTACGCGGTCACCATCAACCCTCTTCACTCCGCTCACCCTGTCCACAATGGGTGCGACAAGGGCCTTGAGCGCTTCAACGTCAGAAGTTGGCGGCAGGGACTTGAGGACATTGGCGAAGCTGACGCCTGGATTGCAGAAGGCCACCTTCATCAAGACCTTCTGAAGAGCCCCGGCACAGATTTGGCGCGACTCGTCGGCCAGCTGCTTTGGGATCTCCTCCCGGAGCCGCTGGAGAGCCGCCAACACGCTCTTGAAAAACAGGCTGAGCTTGGCGCTGGGTTGGAGGTGCTCGTCGGTGGGGTACCCGAGATCCACCATCCCCAGCTCCATCAGCTCATTGTTGATGGCGGCGGCAGTATCCACAAGGCCCTCGGTCCATATCATCACGTTCTCCTTGAAGGTGTTGTGGGCGTTCGTGGCGGTCGCCAGCAGCTCCTCGCTGGCCTTGATCTTCTCCAACAGGCCCGCTTCCCGCTCCTTGGCGCCGTCCAGCGTCTCCGTCAGGGTGGACAGCTTCAGCTCAAGATCCGCCTTGACATCCTTGGTGGCGTCGATCTCCTTGATCTTCTCAGCGAGACGGCCCTGCAACTCACCAAGAGTGTAGGCGTCCTTCTCGCGGTCATGCTTTAGCGCGGTGAACTCTTCGCCGCTCTTCGGAGGGTGGCCTCCGGCTGCGCCACCTCGTCTCCATTCCTTCTTGGCGGCCTCGGCAAGGCTCGCGGGCGTCCTTGGCCTCCTTGAGTGCTCCGCCAATTGATTGCTTTCGCACAAGCAGATCTTCCTCATAGCTCTCGAGGTTGATCTTCCGCTGCGCCACCACCTTCCTGCAGAGAGCTTCTCGCCGGCAAGCCTTTGCTGCTCCTCGACCTCGGCCTTCTCCAGATGAAGGCCGGCGCCTCGACAAGTTGCTCCAGCTCGCACGTCCGGAGAGTTTCCTTGTTGGCGCGCCGGAGCTCTTCTGTGCGCTTTTCCATGTCAGCTCCCGCCCTCGCGACAAGTGCCTCCCGGGACTCCAGCTTGGCCTGGCGGGCGCGGTAGAGTGACAGCAGCCTCTTCAGCAGCTGCTCTTCCTCAGACTCGCCACTGCTGCTGCTTGGCGTGTCAACCAGCGACAGCCAGTGAGGCGAGCAGCTCCTCGTCAAGGTCTCTCCTCGACCGGCGCCACAGAGCTCGACGCCCATGGAAGCTTGATGAAGACACCGTCGCTGGCCTTCGATAGGCGCTGGCTGGGGCTCTTGAACTGGTGCTGCATCGGTGGCGGAGGGATCGGTGGTCGGCGTGGCGCTGGCGCTCCTGCGCCTCGGGGCCGTCGGCGATCACTGGACCCTCCCAGCCTCTGCGCCAAGAGCCTTGGCAACCTCCTCGCCCGGCGGACCCATCGGCGCCGGCCTCCTCCTCCATGTTGGCGCCGTCGTCATTATTGCCGCGAGCACCCTCCTCGCCGGCAACCTCAGTTTCCATCGGCTCTCCGCAGATGGATCTGATGATCGAGAAAGAAAAGGACCATCAAGCAAATGTTCAAAAGAAGAACAAGAAAAAGACCCAAGGAAATTTTCAAGTAAGAAGATTACACGCAATGGGATTCAGAGCCGCAGTCTCCACCTTTGGAGGGTCGCCGGTGCTGCCCCTTGTCGGAGAAGCTCCCTTGTCGGAGAGGCCTCCTTGCCGGAGAGCGCTCCCTTGGCGGAGAGTTCCCCGTGGCGGCGTGGTTGAAGCAAGCAGAACTTGGGAGTGACTTGGGGCCTCCGATGAGGCTGCTCTGCTCCTACACAATTCAACAAGTCGATACCGGTGAAAAGGAGCACCCAAGCACACCTAACCGTAAGAAATAAACCAAATACTTACGCTGGGGCTGTCTGGGGCTGCTCAAGAAGGGTTGCGGGTCCGCAACAGGGGTCTCAGACAGCGCCTGTCAGCCATTGGAGGGAATCGTCTTCGACGACAACCACCGGAGTCTTGGCCTCTTCGACGCCCTCTGAGACAACGTCCTGAAGAAGGAAAGAGCTCAAAATGAAGCAAGTCAGATACAAGACAAAGCAAGTAAATTCAAGAAGTACAAGTAGCAGCGACAAGATCTTACTCTTCCTCTTCTTCCTCGGGCTGAGCGGAGAAGTCAAGTCCGCTCCGGCGACGAGCTGGAGGAGTAGGCTCCCTCGGACGCTTGGCGGGTGCGGGGCCGTGGCTCGAAGGCCCGCTCCGCTGCCGTGGCGGCATGAGGCGCCTCCTGCAACAAGTGCTTGCCGCGATGGAGCTGGGCTGGGCGGCGAGGCAGCTGTTGGCCCGTCTGCCGCCCCGCCACTTCTCCGGTCTTGCGGAGGCGTCTTCTTGGCGGGGCCTGAAACGCCCTCGATGCGGCTATATCTTCTCAGGTATTCCAGAACTGCAACGATCAAATTGTGACGACAACACCTCGGAGCTCAACTCCCCGGGACACTGCCACAACCCCTAAATGTCAGGAGGCACCAAGAACAATGTTCTCGTCACAAAACCATCGGAACAATTCCAAGATACCCACGTGATCCTAAAATTTTTTTAGTGAAATTTGAGGAGAGAAAAGTCAAAACTCTCGTCGGGATACCTCACCCAGAGCGACAGAAGGGACCGAGGAGTAAAAAGAATCCTACTCTCGATATATATAATCCTAAGACTCAAAACATTTTCCATTCTAGACTCAACAACGCCAAACAAACAATCAAGTAGGGGGCTCCTAAGTCGGGAAGGCTCGATACCAACTTGAACGCCTCGATGCGGCTATATCTCCCACGTGTCGAAGCACGACTTAGAGGCATAACCGCATTGAAAGCAATGTCGCAAGTGAGGTAATCTTCACACAACCCATGTAATACATAAGGAAAAGAGATACATAGTTGGCTTACAATCGCCACTTCACACAATACATGAGTAAAACATTACACCATACAGATACAATCAAGGTCCGACTACGGAACCAAAATAAAAGAAGACTACCCCAAATGCTACAGATCCCCGATCGTCCCAACTGGCTCCACTCTGATCAACTCAAACGAAACAACACAAAGAACAAGATCTTCATCGAGCTCCTCCTTGAGCTCGGGTGCATCACCTGCACGGTTTCATCGGCACTGCAAACTGGTTTTGAAGTATCTGTGAGTCACGGGACTCAGCAATCTCACACCATGCGAGATCAAGACTATTTAAGCTTAAAGGTAGGACAGGTAGTGAGGTGGAGCTGCAGCAAGCGACTAGCATATATGGTGGCTAACATACGGAAATGAGAGCGAGAAGAGAAGGCAAAAGCGGTCGAACAACTATGATCAAGAAGTGATCCTGAAACTACTTACGTCAAGCATAACTCCAACACCGTGTTCACTTCCCGGACTCCCGAGAAGAGACCATCACGGTTACACACCTTGTTGGTGTATTTTAATTAAGATCAACTTCGGTTTTCTACAACCGGACGTTAACAAATTCCCATCCGCCACATAACATGCAGGCACGGCTTTGAAAGTTCAAACCCTGCAGGGTGTCCCAACTTAGCCCATGATAAGCTCTCGCGATCCACGAAGGAATAGACCTTCTCCCCGGGAAGCCCGATCAGTCTCGGAATCCCGGCTACAAGACATTTCACAGCAATAAAACAAGTCCAGCAAGACCTCCGGCGTGCCGACACCACAGTAGTAGCGCGCAGATCTCGTCGAGCCACGACCGGATGAGCAGTCCGTACAACTAAAACCAGCCCTCAAGTTTCCCGAGGTGGCGCTGCAAAGGGCTCTAGTTTGGACCAACACTTAGACAAGCATTGGCCCGGGGTAAATAAAGATGACCCTCGGGATCGCGACTCCCAAGGGAAAAAGGCTAGGAGAGGCAAATGTAAAACCAATGTTGGGCCTTCTTTGGAAAAGTCTTATTCAAAGCGAACTGTCAAGGGGTCCCATAAATCACCCGACCGCGTTAGGGACGCAAAAATCCGGGAACATAACACCGATATGACGGAAACTAGGGCGGCAAGAGTGGAACAAAACACCAGGCATAAGGCCGAGCCTTCCACGCTTTACCAAGTATATAGATGCATTAATTAAATAAGATATATTGTGATATCCCAACAAGTAAACATGTTCCAACAAGGAACAACATCTCCATGTTCCAACAAGGAACAAACTTCATCTTCACCTGCAACTAACAACGCTATAAGAGGGACTGAGCAAAGCGATAACATAGCCAAACAACGGTTTGCTAGGAAAGGATGGTTAGAGGTTTGACATGGCAATGTGGGTGGCATGATATAGCAAGTGGTAGGCATCGTAGCATAGGCATAGCAAAAGAGCGAGCATCTAGCAAGCAAAGATAGAAGTGATTTCGAGGGTATGGTCATCTTGCACGAAATCCGCAAGGAAGAAGAACGAGTCCATGAAGAAGACAAACGGACGTAGTCGAACGAATCCTCACAACTCCGGAACGAAACCGAAGCTAACGAGAGAAGCAACCCGGAAAGAAGCAAACAACATGATAAATGCACAAGCATAAACATGGCATGATGCACAACCAAGTATGATGCATGTCCGGTTTAAATAGCATGGCATGGCAATATGCACAAACAACACTACAAGTTAAGTGGAGCTCAATATGCAACGAGTTGCATATTGACGGAACACCACATCACTTATTTAGTCCTCTCCCGATTAGGTACACGACAATATTAAATGTTGTTAAACATGGCAAGAGGTGGAGCACAACAAAACTACCTACTAGGCAAGTTTAAATGAGGCCGGAAATAACGAACAACAATTCCGGAAAATCCCCATATGCAAATTATGGATTCGGTCCTGTTCTGCCCTAAACACAATTTTAGAGTTGTTAAACAGCAACATAAAGTGGACCATGTTAATCTAGGCATTTTTCCACCCCATTTACATATAAAGTTTGTTAAAATCCGAGCTACGGTTATTTAGTTATGAATTAAAGCATTTTAGCATGGCATATTAGCAAATTTAAATAAACAGCAAGTTAAACATTTTAAACATGGATGAAAATGGCATATTATTAATCTACACAAAATTCTAAGCATTTTACATGTTAAAATCATTTTAATCCGATGCACGGTTAATGAGTTATTAAATGCATGAAGTTTAGGGTCCAATCTGTAAAACTGAAAATCACCGGATAATGCTAAAATCGCAAATCTGGAAAAAAAATGCTATCGGGCCGAAACTGCAGGCTGGCCCAACTGAAAGAAAACAAAAGGAGGGGCGCTGGGGGTGGTTTCTCACCATGGGCCAAGGCCCGGTCGGAGAGGAGGAGGAGGCAGGGGGCGCTACTGGCCTCGGGGGCTGGGCCAGCCCAGCCTGTGTTGGGCAAGCGATCTTTTGGGCTGGAGCTGCTGGCGCTGGGAGGCCTGTGGCGGAGTCAACGGCGCCGGTCGGGGAGGCTGGATCCCGATCCATGGCGGCGACGGCGCGGATGGCAGGGCTCCGGCGAGGATGCAAGGACGGCGGGAAGGTCGCAGGAACATGGAGATGGCCGGATCCGATCGCTCCGGACCCGTTCCGCCCGGATCCGGCGGCAACTCGCGACGGGGCGGCGACGAGGAAGCTCCGGCGGCGGCGGCTCCTGCGGGGAAAAGAGGGAGAGAGGGAAAGCGTGAGAGAGAGACGACGGGAGAGAGAGGGAGCACGGCGGAGGAGCAGAGTGGCGGGGTCGGCCTGGGATGTCGCCGGCGGCGGGGCTGCAAGGCGGCGAGGGAGGCGGCCGGGCGCGGGAGGCGCTGGAGGCGGGCGCCAGGCAGAGCAGAGCCCATGGGCAAAGGCGGCGATGGAGGCGCCTCGGGGCCCAGATCGGGGCAGGCGGGCTCGACAGCAGGCTCACTGCGGGCATGGTGAAGAGGAGGGAGGCAGAGGCGACGTGGAGGCTGCTGGTGGCGAGAGGAGGCGGCGCAGAGGCTCAGTGTGTGGGCTTGGCAGTGGGGCGCGCCACTTGGCGGCAGTGGCCAGCCGGTCAAGGAAAACGAGGCCGAGGTGGGAGGTGGCGGTGATGATTGGGGGGCGCTGATTTGAGGAGGAGGAAGAGAAGGCCAAAAATGGAAGGGGGCTTCCATATATAGGTAGGGCTAGGGTTTGGTCCTTGGGGGGGTTTTTGAACCCTCCGATCTCGATCGGGCGGTTCCGGACGCGAGGGGGGGTTAGGTGGGCTGCAGGAGGACTGCGAGGGGGAGAAGAGAGAGGGAGGGCCCGACATCTGTTTCCGGAGACCGAAACATCCGACGAATATACCGGCTATATCGCGGTAGTAGGTTTAACGGTTGGGCTATCAAATGGACTCCGAATGCGACGAAACTTGGCAGGCGGTCTGTCTACACTAAAATAAGACCGCCTGACAAGTTGCAACCCATTCCGAGAACATTATTATGCCACTAATAAAAATAATATTTGGAGGTGCAGCGGCGCGTGCGAGTGTATCGGACTCGGAGCGGACAACGGAGAGAACCGGCGGAACCGAGCGGATGCAAGTTTTGGAAAACATGCGGATGAAATGCGAGATGATGCCATGAGATGAAATGCATAACAAGAACAAAATGCAAAACAACAGACAAAACCCAACCACGAAGGAAATAATAAATCACATCTCCGGAAAGGGCAGAGTTGGAGTTACGAATATGGAAAGTTGTATCCGGGGTGTTACAACACTCCACCACTACGAGAGGATCTCGTCCCGAGATCTAGGATGGCACCGGAGGGAAAAGGAAGAGGAAGATGAGAGGTAAACCTAAGTTGCTTCTTTGACAAACGAGTGAAACCAAAGAACCTTGAGAGGTTGAGCAAAATGAAAGAAAGAACACAACGAAGATGAACAAGGTTGAAAACAATCCGTTAGAAAAGAGGAACAAGGAACATTACGATAACTTGAAGGTTGAAAAGGCATGAATCAAGAGTTTAATGGACAAGATAGAATTCGAAACCACTCCGTTTAAAACAAGATGAGAGAGGAAGAATTTGGGCAGCACTCCGATTGAACATGGAAGGAGTATAACATGAACTTGAGAAGATGGGATGATAGTTGATGAAATCAACAACATACTGCCTCCGAAACTAATGAAAGAATGGCACAAGGGGTAAGAAAGATTTCAGACAGCTCTCCGGTTGAGGAAGCAGGCAAAACTTGATAATATGAGAGAACTCGAATGAAAAACATGATACTCCGGTTAAATGGATAAGCAAGAAAAGAACATGATCTTGACAAAAGAAGATGATGGGTCGAAGAGAGCAACATCACAATGCCTCCGGAAGAAAAATTGAAGATAGGTCATTGGAATAAAGGAATGGAGAAGAAAATGACAACTTCTACCACAAATGAGTTTGATATAGCCTCCTTAAAAGAAGTTTAGAACGGAGTTGTTGGAAAACCAACAACGAAAAGAACAAGCTTGTAGTGGGCTTATGGCAAACATCTCAAGATTATGAGGTGACAACCTGCCACTCACGGAAGAGATTGGGTTGATAAGAACACGGAGACGAGAAAGCTATAACACCGGGAGGATAAAAGAAGGACTTGGGTCATTTATAAGCACCATACTTAGCAACATTCCCAATGGAAGGCTTTAGGTGAAATCTAGCCCAAGATAAGTCCAATGAAGAGATTGATGGATTTAAAATACCTCATTCTTGACAACATGTGCATCAAGAAACACGAAGGGAAATTGTCAAGAGTGACATAACACCATCTCAAGAGATAAGGTAGAAAGAATTGCACTTCGGAATGCAAGAAGAAGAATACTTGAACTCCTCAAAACAAAACATGTGTTGAGCACCATGTTCAATTTTGAGTATAGCTTGGCGGATCATAACTTCGAGAGAAATCTTGAAGAACAATTAATAATTAAAAAAAATCCTTGACGAACCATCATGTAGAGCCTCCATGAAGAACTCCGGTAAGAAAAGGATGATAAAAAAAAGAGAAGTTGAAAACACAAGGTGAAGCCTTGCAGTGATAAGATGAAGCTTTGAAATGATATAACCGAGAAAACTTGGAACTCCGGAAAGAAAAGATGAAGCATCTCGTACCGAAATTGTGATATGATGAACAAATTCCGGAAAGAAAAGATGAGCAACTTAGAACTGAGAAATTGATACCATTACGAACTCCGGAAGAATGAATCAAACACTTGGATGAAACACGAACACGAATTATGTTATGTGTATCCTTCACCAATTAAATTGATGACAAGCAAAGGATTTGGCATACTACTTATTCCCGTAGAAAAGATTAAGATAGATATGGCGCAAACTTGGGAAGGTCTTCAACGAACCACCGGTAGGATTTGGAAACAACAAATGAATTGAATATGATAAAGAAGGAAGTGAAATCTTGAGCGAACCACCGTAAGAATTGAGAATGAGCGAAGAAGGCACAATTCACGGGAAGAATTTGAAAAGCGAATAAAGATATTTGACAGAATTTTGATACAAGTGAGCGAAGAGATCATGAACTGATTAGAAGATATTTGACGATGCACCGGTGAGATTTGGAAAACCGAGTTGAGCGCTTGAATGAATAATTACGAGATGATGGGCTCAGGAGAATCAAACTGAAAAGACTCTGAAATGCTCGGGTGGGTTAAAAGAATTCTCACAATCAAAACAATTATGAGGATGGCACGAAGATAGAACCATGAATCTTGAAGAGAAAGAAGCGAGATTTAAGAGAAACTCTTCTTGGTCTTCAAAATTCGAGAATGACGACGAGAACATCACCATGAATTATTGAAGCACTCGGAATGAAAATTAGGAAGGTTGAACCAACAATGAAAATAATTTGGAAGATCTTGGGAAAGCCATATGGTGATGAAAACTCATTCTTCGTCAAACTTTGCAATGAATTTGGGAATAACTCCGGAAAATAAAAGAGTCAGGTAAGATCCTGGGAAAAGACCTGTGGGTTAGGGCCCATTAAAAGAAAAACACCGTTGAACAATTGTTTGAAATAGATATTGCACCGGTTGAATTAAATGGCTTGAATGAGATAGCATCCTCAAAAGAACTTGAGTGAATTGAGAATGGAAACTAGAATCTTCCGAGATATCTTCAACACTCCGGAACAATTGAATAACAAGAACTAAAAGATTGTGAGGTGCACGGTATGAGAAAACATTTGAAGCGATGAAAAGAATCGATCAACACTGAAAACTTGACTTAAATCCACGGAGAAGAAAATTAGAATGGAACAATGATAAGGTTAAAGCTTCCTTACCGTCTTCATGAGAAATCACGGATAAAACATTGAAAAAAAAGAATGAAGAAACTTCACCCAATAAAATGGATACTTGATTAAGAAATCTGAGTCCTTGAAGAAAAGGGGTGGGAGGGCGGGAAATCAAAACAACTTGGGTCGGATGAAACGAACACCGTTGAGAAAAAGCTTAGAATTGATCTTGCGAATGTTGGAATGATCGGATTCACTTGAAGAGAAGCACGCCGGTTGGAAAAGAATTAACATGACAAGCTCAGTGATCAAGAAGGATTAATATTCACATAGCAATATGAGAACACCAATTAGGAAAGGTATGGAATCAACACTTGGCATTGAAGCAACTTGAATACCACAAAACAAAATAAAACAAAGGTTGGCTTCAAGAATGAGCGGAACAAACACATGATAGAATTTACGCCCAAAGTGTTCGTGGTGGGGCCCACGGACACGACGTATAGCGGACGTCATGAATGACTAACAAGGCGTCCCGAATCAGCATAGCCAAGGATTCTTTAAGGCGTCTCGCGACCACGTAAATCGACCGTGAATGGGCGGACCACTAGGCGTTGAACCCCAATCTCAAATCATACATCCGCCGGAAAGAATATCCCGTAAGCTACTAGAATTCCCACCTATAAACTCCGAAACTTTCTGGTTATGCAATCTGGTGTTGGGGATACAGGGACACAAAATATATCACCCAAACTAACAATACCTAGATCCGGTGTATCCATCCGTCAACACATAACCAAGAAATCCTCGGAAATCGTGTACCTCGACCTTGAAAAACATCCGTTATACAAGTCATGGCAATACTCCCTTTTCGCCACGATCTTTGGGCTATCGGGTTATCTCACCAACAACTGCACAAAAGAGATTTCGATGTCGGCAAAACTCGGTATTCAGAATCGCAGCGATCAAATTGTGGCGACAACACCTCGGAGCTCAACTCCCCGGACACCGCCACAACCCCTAAATGTCGGGAGGCACCAAGAACAATGTTCTCGTCACAAAACCATCGGAACAATTCCAAGATACCCACGTGATCCTAAAAATTTTTAGTGAAATTTGAGGAGAGAAAAGTCAAAACTCTCGTCGGGATACCTCACCGGAGCGACGAAGGGGTGAGGAGTAAAAAGAATCCTACTCTCCGATATATATAATCCTAAGACTCAAAACATTTTCCATTCTAGACTCAACAACATGACAAACAATCAAGTAGGGGCTCCTAAGTCGGGAAGGCTCGATACCAACTTGAAGCGCCCTCGATGCGGCTATATCTCCCACGTGTCGAAGCACGACTTAGAGGCATAACCGCATTGAAAGCAATGTCGCAAGTGAGGTAATCTTCACACAACCCATGTAATACATAAGGAAAAGAGATACATAGTTGGCTTACAATCGCCACTTCACACAATACATGAGTAAAACATTACATCATACAGATACAATCAAGGTCCGACTACGGAACCAAAATAAAAGAAGACTACCCCAAATGCTACAGATCCCGATCGTCCCAAGCTGGCTCCACTCTTGATCAACTCAAAGCGAAACAACACAAAGAACAAGATCTTCATCGAGCTCCTCCTTGAGCTCGGGTGCATCACCTGCACGGTTTCATCGGCACCTGCAAACTGGTTTTGGAAGTATCTGTGAGTCACGGGGACTCAGCAATCTCACACCCGCGAGATCAAGACTATTTAAGCTTAAAGGTAGGACAGGGTAGTGAGGTGGAGCTGCAGCAAGCGACTAGCATATATGGTGGCTAACATACGCAAATGAGAGCGAGAAGAGAAGGCAAAAGCACGGTCGAACAACTATGATCAAGAAGTGATCCTGAAACTACTTACGTCAAACATAACTCCAACACCGTGTTCACTTCCCGGACTCACCGAGAAGAGACCATCACAGTTACACACGCCGTTGGTGTATTTTAATTAAGATCAACCGGGTTTTCTACAACGGACATTAACAAATTCCCATCTGCCACATAACATGGGCACGGCTTTGAAAGTTCAAACCCTGCAGGGTGTCCCAACAGCCCATGATAAGCTCTCGCGATCACGAAGAATAGACCTTCTCCCGGAAGCCCGATCAGTCTCGGAATCCGGCTACAAGACATTCACAGCAATAAAACAAGTCCAGCAAGACCTCCGGCGTGCGACAACACCACAGTAGTAGCAGCGTATCTCGTCGAGCCACGACCGGATGAGCAGTCCGTACAACTAAAACCAGCCCTCAAGTTTCCCGAGGTGGCGCTGCAAAGGGCTCTAGTTTGGACCAACACTTAGACAAGCATTGGCCGGGGGTAAATAAAGATGACCCTCGGGATCGCGACTCCCAAGGGAAAAAGGCTAGGAGAGGCAAATGTAAAACCAATGTTGGGCCTTCTTTGGAAAAGTCTTATTCAAAGCGAACTGTCAAGGGGTCCCATAAATCACCCGACCGCGTTAGGGACGCAAAAATCCGGGAACATAACACCGATATGGCGGAAACTAGGCGGCAAGAGTGGAACAAAACACCGGGCATAAGGCCGAGCCTTCCACCCTTTACCAAGTATATAGATGCATTAATTAAATAAGATATATTGTGATATCCCAACAAGTAAACATGTTCCAACAAGGAACAACATCTCCATGTTCAACAAGGAACAAACTTCATCTTCACCGCAACTAACAACGCTATAAGAGGGGCTGAGCAAAGCGATAACATAGCCAAACAACGGTTTGCTAGGAAAGGATGGTTAGAGGTTTGACATGGCAATGTGGGTGGCATGATATAGCAAGTGGTAGGCATCGTAGCATAGGCATAGCAAAAGAGCGAGCATCTAGCAAGCAAAGATAGAAGTGATTTCAAGGGTATGGTCATCTTGCCGAAATCCCGCAAGGAAGAAGAACGAGTCCATGAAGAAGACAAGCGGACGTGGTCGAGCGAATCCTCACAACTCCGGAACGAAACCGAAGCTAACGAGAGAAGCAACCCGGAAAGAAGCAAACAACATGATAAATGCACAAGCATAAACATGGCATGATGCACAACCAAGTATGATGCATGTCCGGTTTAAATAGCATGGCATGGCAATATGCACAAACAACACTACAAGTTAAGTGGAGCTCAATATGCAACGAGTTGCATATTGATGAACACCACATCACTTATTTAGTCCTCTCCGATTAGGTACACAACAATATTAAATGTTGTTAAACATGGCAAGAGGTGGAGCACAACAAAACTACCTACTAGGCAAGTTTAAATGAGGCGGAAATAACGAACAACAATTCGGAAAATCCCCATATGCAAATTATGGATTCGGTCCTGTTCTGCCCTAAACACAATTTTAGAGTTGTTAAACAGCAACATAAAGTGGACCATGTTAATCTAGGCATTTTCCACCCCATTTACATATAAAGTTTGTTAAAATCCGAGCTACGGTTATTTAGTTATGAATTAAAGCATTTTAGCATGGCATATTAGCAAATTTAAATAAACAGCAAGTTAAACATTTTAAACATGGATGAAAATGGCATATTATTAATCTACACAAAATTCTAAGCATTTTACATGTTAAAATCATTTTAATCCGATGCACGGTTAATGAGTTATTAAATGCATGAAGTTTAGGGTCCAATCAGAAAGCGAAAATCACGGATAATGCTAAAATCGCAAATCTGGAAAAAAAAAATGCTATCGGGCGAAACTGCAGGCTGGCCCAACTGAAAAAAACAAAAGGAGGGGCGCTGGGGTGGTTTCTCACCATGGGCCAAGGCCGGTCGGAGAGGAGGAGGAGGAGGGCGGTGTGGCTGGGCCTCGGGGAGGCTGGGCCAGCTTGGCTGCTGGCCAGGCGATCTTGGGCTGGAGCTGCTGGGCTGAGGGAGGCCCACGCGCAGGTCAACGGGCGCCGGTCGGGAGGCTGGATCCGATCCATGGCGACAGCCTTGGATGGATGGTGGAACTCGGCGAGGATGCAAGGACGGCGGGAAGGTCGCAGGAACATGGAGATGGCGGATCCGATCGCTCCGGACCCGTTCCGCCGGATCCAGCGGCAACTTCATGACGGGCGGCGACGAGGAAGCTCCGGCGGCGGCTCCTCTGAGAAAAGAGAGAGAGAGGGAAGCGTGAGAGAGGCGACGGAGAGAGAGGGAGCCTGGCGGAGGAGCAGAGTGGCGGGTCGGCTGGGATGTCGCCGGGCGGCGGGCTGCAAGGCGGCGAGGGGAGGCGGCCGTGGCGGGGGAGGCGCTGGAGGCGGGCGCCAAGGGCAGAGCAGCTGGGCAAAGCGGCGATGGAGAGCGCCTCGGGGCCCAGATCGGGGCCAGGCGGCTCGACGGCAGGCTCACACTGGGCCATGTGAAGAGGAGGGAGACAGGCGACGTGGAGGCTCTGGGTGGCTGAGGAGCGGCGGCGCAGGCTCAGTGTGGGCTGGGCCAGTGGGGGGCGCGCCACTTGGCGGCGGTGGTGGCCAGCCGGTCTGGAAAAGCGAGGCCGAGGTGGGAGGTGGCGGCGGCTGATGATTGGGAGGGCGCTGATTTCGA
Organism: Aegilops longissima; assembly: GCA_021605205.1. Classification (NCBI taxonomy): domain Eukaryota; kingdom Viridiplantae; phylum Streptophyta; class Magnoliopsida; order Poales; family Poaceae; genus Aegilops; species Aegilops longissima. Next base: position 633,349,489 of record CM038677.1, on the reverse strand, counting down.
GGAGGAGGGAAGAGAAGGCCAAAAATGGAAGGGGGGGCTTCCATATATAGGTAGGGCTAGGGTTTGGTCCTTGGGGGGGTTTTTGAACCCTCCGATCTCGATCGGGCGGTTCCGGACGAGGGGGTTAGGTGGGCTGCAGGAGGACTGCGAGGGGGAGAAGAGAGAGGGAGGGCCCGACATCTGTTTCCGGAGACCGAAACATCCGACGAATATACCGGCTATATCGCGGTAGTAGGTTTAACGGTTGGGCTATCAAATGGACTCCGAATGCGACGAAACTTGGCAGGCGGTCTGTCTACACTAAAATAAGACCGCCTGACAAGTTGCAACCCATTCCGAGAACATTATTATGCCACTAATAAAAATAATATTTCGGAGGTGCCGCGGGCGCGTGCGAGTGTATCCGGACTCGGAACGGACAACGGAGAGAACCGGCGGAACCCGAACGGATGCAAGTTTTGGAAAACATGCGGATGAAATGCAGATGATGCCATGAGATGAAATGCATAACAAGAACAAAATGCAAAACAACAGACAAAACCCAACCACGAAGGAAATAATAAATCACATCTCCGGAAAGGGCAGAGTTGGAGTTACGAATATGGAAAGTTGTATCCGGGGTGTTACAACACTCCACCACTACGAGAGGATCTCGTCCCGAGATCTAGGATGGCACCGGAGGGAAAAGGAAGAGGAAGATGAGAGGTAAACCTAAGTTGCTTCTTTGACAAACGAGTGAAACCAAAGAACCTTGAGAGGTTGAGCAAAATGAAAGAAAGAACACAACGAAGATGAACAAGGTTGAAAACAATCCGTTAGAAAAGAGGAACAAGGAACACTACGATAACTTGAAGGTTGAAAAGGCATGAATCAAGAGTTTAATGGACAAGATAGAATTCGAAACCACTCCGTTTAAAACAAGATGAGAGAGGAAGAATTTGGGCAGCACTCCGATTGAACATGGAAGGAGTATAACATGAACTTGAGAAGATGGGATGATAGTTGATGAAATCAACAACATACGCCTCGAAACTAATGAAAGAATGGCACAAGGGGTAAGAAAGATTTCAGACAGCTCTCCGGTTGAGGAAGCGAGGCAAAACTTGATAATATGAGAGAACTCGAATGAAAACATGATACTCCGGTTAAATGGATAAGCAAGAAAAGAACATGATCTTGACAAAAGAAGATGATGGGTCGAAGAGAGCAACATCACAATGCCTCCGGAAGAAAAATTGAAGATAGGTCATTGGAATAAAGGAATGGAGAAGAAAATGACAACTTCTACCACAAATGAGTTTGATATAGCCTCCTTAAAAGAAGTTTAGAACGGAGTTGTTGGAAAACCAACAACGAAAAGAACAAGCTTGTAGTGGGCTTATGGCAAACATCTCAAGATTATGAGGTGACAACCTGCCACTCACGGAAGAGATTGGGTTGATAAGAACACGGAGACGAGAAAGCTATAACACGGGAGGATAAAAGAAGGACTTGGGTCATTTATAAGCACCATACTTAGCAACATTCCCAATGGAAGGCTTTAGGTGAAATCTAGCCCAAGATAAGTCCAATGAAGAGATTGATGGATTTAAAATACCTCATTCTTGACAACATGTGCATCAAGAAACACGAAGGGAAATTGTCAAGAGTGACATAACACCATCTCAAGAGATAAGGTAGAAAGAATTGCACTTCGGAATGCAAGAAGAAGAATACTTGAACTCCTCAAAACAAAACATGTGTTGAGCACCATGTTCAATTTTGAGTATAGCTTGGCGGATCATAACTTCGAGAGAAATCTTGAAGAACAATTAATAATTAAAAAAAATCCTTGACGAACCATCATGTAGAGCCTCCATGAAGAACTCCGGTAAGAAAAGGATGATAAAAAAAAGAGAAGTTGAAAACACAAGGTGAAGCCTTGCAGTGATAAGATGAAGCTTTGAAATGATATAACCGAGAAAAATTGGAACTCCGGAAAGAAAAGATGAAGCATCTCGTACCGAAATTGTGATATGATGAACAAATTCCGGAAAGAAAAGATGAGCAACTTAGAACTGAGAAATTGATACCATTACGAACTCCGGAAGAATGAATCAAACACTTGGATGAAACACGAACACGAATTATGTTATGTGTATCCATCACCAATTAAATTGATGACAAGCAAAGGATTTGGCATACTACTTATTCCCGTAGAAAAGATTAAGATAGATATGGCGCAAACTTGGGAAGGTCTTCAACGAACCACCGGTAGGATTTGGAAACAACAAATGAATTGAATATGATAAAGAAGGAAGTGAAATCTTGAACGAACCACCGTAAGAATTGAGAATGAACGAAGAAGGCACAATTCACGGGAAGAATTTGAAAACGAATAAAGATATTTGACAGAATTTTGATACAAGTGAGCGAAGAGATCATGAACTGATTAGAAGATATTTGACGATGCACGGTGAGATTTGGAAAACCAGAGTTGAGCGCTTGAATGAATAATTCGAGATGATGGGCTCAGGAGAATCAAACTGAAAAGACTCTGAAATGCTCGGGTGGGTTAAAAGAATTCTCACAATCAAAACAATTATGAGGATGGCACGAAGCTAGAACCATGAATCTTGAAGAGAAAGAAGCGAGATTTAAGAGAAACTCTTCTTGGTCTTCAAAATTCGAGAATGACGACGAGAACATCACCATGAATTATTGAAGCACTCGGAATGAAAATTAGGAAGGTTGAACCAACAATGAAAATAATTTGGAAGATCTTGGGAAAGCCATATGGTGATGAAAACTCATTCTTCGTCAAACTTTGCAATGAATTTGGGAATAACTCCGGAAAATAAAAGAGTCAGGTAAGATCCTGGGAAAAGACCTGTGGGTTAGGGCCCATTAAAAGAAAAACACCGTTGAACAATTGTTTGAAATAGATATTGCACCGGTTGAATTAAATGGCTTGAATGAGATAGCATCCTCAAAAGAACTTGAGTGAATTGAGAATGGAAACTAGAATCTTCTGAGATATCTTCAACACTCCGGAACAATTGAATAACAAGAACTAAAAGATTGTGAGGTGCACCGGTATGAGAAAACATTTGAAACGATGAAAAGAATACGATCAACACTGAAAACTTGACTTAAATCCACCGGAGAAGAAAATTAGAATGGAACAATGATAAGGTTAAAGCTTCCTTACCGTCTTCATGAGAAATCACCGGATAAAGCATTGAAAAAAAAGAATGAAGAAACTTCACCCAATAAAATGGATACTTGATTAAGAAATCTGAGTCCTTGAAGAAAAGGGGTGGGAGGGCGGGAAATCAAAACAACTTGGGTCGGATGAAACGAACACCGTTGAGAAAAAGCTTAGAATTGATCTTGCGAATGTTGGAATGATCGGATTCACTTGAAGAGAAGCACGCCGGTTGGAAAAGAATTAACATGACAAGCTCAGTGATCAAGAAGGATTAATATTCACATAGCAATATGAGAACACCAATTAGGAAAGGTATGGAATCAACACTTGGCATTGAAGCAACTTGAATACCACAAAAACAAAATAAAACAAAGGATTGGCTTCAAGAATGAGCCGGAACAAACACATGATAGAGATTTCGCCCAAAGTGTTCGTGGTGGGGCCCACACGGACACGACGTATAGCGGACGTCACGAATGACTAACAAGACGTCCCCGAATCAGCATAGACAAGGATTCTTTAAGACGTCTCGCGACCACTGTAAATCGACCGTGAATGGGCGGACCACTAGACGTTGAACCCCAATCTCAAATCATACATCCGCCGGAAAGAATATCACGTAAGCTACTAGAATTCCCACCTATAAACTCCGAAACTTTCGGTTATGCAATCTGGTGTTGGGGATACTGAGGGACACAAAATATATCACCCAAACTAACAATACCTAGATCCAATTGTATCCATCCGTCAACACATAACCAAGAAATCCTCGAAATCGTGTACCTCGACCTTGAAAAACATCCATTATACAAGTCATGGCAATACTCCCTTTTCGCCACAAGATCTTTGGGCTATCGAGGTTATCTCACCAACAACTGCACAAAAGAGATTTCGATGTCGGCAAAACTCAGGTATTCGAGAATCGCAGCGATAAAATTGTGGCGACAACACCTCGGAGCTCAACTCCCGGGACACCGCCACAACCCCTAAATGTCGGGAGGCACCAAGAACAATGTTCTCGTCACAAAACCATCGGAACAATTCAAAGATACCCACGTGATCCTAAAAATTTTTAGTGAAATTTGAGGAGAGAAAAGTCAAAACTCTCGTCGGGATACCTCACGAGAGCGACGAAGGGGGTGAGGAGTAAAAGAATCCTACTCTCGATATATATAATCCTAAGACTCAAAACATTTTCCATTCTAGACTCAACAACGCCAACAAACAATCAAGTAGGGGCTCCTAAGTCGGGAAGGCTCGATACCAACTTGAAGCGCCTCGATGCGGCTATATCTCCCACGTGTCGAAGCACGACTTAGAGGCATAACCGCATTGAAAGCAATGTCGCAAGTGAGGTAATCTTCACACAACCCATGTAATACATAAGGAAAAGAGATACATAGTTGGCTTACAATCGCCACTTCACACAATACATGAGTAAAACATTACATCATACAGATACAATCAAGGTCCGACTACGGAACCAAAATAAAAGAAGACTACCCCAAATGCTACAGATCCCGATCGTCCCAACTGGCTCCACTCTTGATCAACTGAAACGAAACAACACAAAGAACAAGATCTTCATCGAGCTCCTCCTTGAGCTCGGGTGCATCACCTGCACGGTTTCATCGGCACCGCAAACTGGTTTTGGAAGTATCTGTGAGTCACGGGACTCAGCAATCTCACACCCGCGAGATCAAGACTATTTAAGCTTAAAGGTAGGACAGGGTAGTGAGGTGGAGCTGCAGCAGCGACTAGCATATATGGTGGCTAACATACGCAAATGAGAGCGAGAAGAGAAGGCAAAAGCACGGTCGAACAACTATGATCAAGAAGTGATCACGAAACTACTTACGTCAAGCATAACTCCAACACCGTGTTCACTTCCGGACTCCACCGAGAAGAGACCATCACAGTTACACACAGTTGGTGTATTTTAATTAAGATCAACCGGGTTTTCTACAACCGGACATTAACAAATTCCCATCTGCCACATAACCGCTGGCACGGCTTTGAAAGTTCAAACCTGCGGGGTGTCCCAACAGCCCATGATAAGCTCTCGCGATCCACGAAGAATAGACCTTCTCCCGGAAGCCCGATCAGTCTCGGAATCCGGCTACAAGACATTCACAGCAATAAAACAAGTCCAGCAAGACCTCCGGCGTGCCGACACCACAGTAGTAGCCGCGCGTATCTCGTCGAGCCACGACCGGATGAGCAGTCCGTACAACTAAAACCAGCCCTCAAGTTTCCGAGGTGGCGGCGCAAAGGGCTCTAGTTTGGACCAACACTTAGACAAGCATTGGCCCGGGGGTAAATAAAGATGACCCTCGGGATGCGCGACTCCCAAGGGAAAAAGGCTAGGAGAGGCAAATGTAAAACCAATGTTGGGCCTTCTTTGGAAAAGTCTTATTCAAAGCGAACTGTCAAGGGGTCCCATAAATCACCCGACCGCGTTAGGGACGCAAAAATCCGGGAACATAACACCGATATGACGGAAACTAGGGCGGCAAGAGTGGAACAAAACACGGGCATAAGGCCGAGCCTTCCACCCTTTACCAAGTATATAGATGCATTAATTAAATAAGATATATTGTGATATCCCAACAAGTAAACATGTTCCAACAAGGAACAACATCTCCATGTTCAACAAGGAACAAACTTCATCTTCACCGCAACTAACAACGCTATAAGAGGGCTGAGCAAAGCGATAACATAGCCAAACAACGGTTTGCTAGGAAAGGATGGTTAGAGGTTTGACATGGCAATGTGGGTGGCATGATATAGCAAGTGGTAGGCATCGTAGCATAGGCATAGCAAAAAAGCGAGCATCTAGCAAGCAAAGATAGAAGTGATTTCAAGGGTATGGTCATCTTGCACGAAATCCATAAGGAAGAAAAACGAGTCCATGAAGAAGACAAGCGGACGTAGTCGAGCGAATCCTCACAACTCCGAGCGAAACCGAAGCTAACGAGAGAAGCAACCGGAAAGAAGCAAACAACATGATAAATGCACAAGCATAAACATGGCATGATGCACAACCAAGTATGATGCATGTCCGGTTTAAATAGCATGGCATGGCAATATGCACAAACAACACTACAAGTTAAGTGGAGCTCAATATGCAACGAGTTGCATATTGATGAACACCACATCACTTATTTAGTCCTCTCCGATTAGGTACACGACAATATTAAATGTTGTTAAACATGGCAAGAGGTGGAGCACAACAAAACTACCTACTAGGCAAGTTTAAATGAGGCGGAAATAAGAACAACAATTCGGAAAATCCCCATATGCAAATTATGGATTCGGTCCTGTTCTGCCCTAAACACAATTTTAGAGTTGTTAAACAGCAACATAAAGTGGACCATGTTAATCTAGGCATTTTCCACCCCATTTACATATAAAGTTTGTTAAAATCCGAGCTACGGTTATTTAGTTATGAATTAAAGCATTTTAGCATGGCATATTAGCAAATTTAAATAAACAGCAAGTTAAACATTTTAAACATGGATGAAAATGGCATATTATTAATCTACACAAAATTCTAAGCATTTTACATGTTAAAATCATTTTAATCCGATGCACAGTTAATGAGTTATTAAATGCATGAAGTTTAGGGTCCAATCAGTAAAGCGAAAATCACGGATAATGCTAAAATCGCAAATCTGGAAAAAAAATGCTATCGGGCGAAACTGCAGGCTGGCCCAACTGAAAAGAAAACAAAAGGAGGGGCTGGGGTGGTTTCTCACCATGGGCCAAGGCCCGTCGGGAGGAGGAGGAGGCGGGCCTTGTACTGGGCCTCGGGAGGCCCAGGCCACTGCCTTGTATGTTGGGCAGGCGATCTTGGCTGGAGCTGCTGGGGCGCAGGGAGGCCCACGTGGCGGGTCAACGGCGCCGGTCGGGAGGCTGGATCCCGATCCATGGCGGCGGCAGCGCGGATGGATGGCGAGGCTCGGCGAGGATGCAAGGACGGCGGGAAGGTCGCGAGAACATGGAGATGGCGGATCCGATCGCTCGGACCCGCTCCGCCCGGATCAGCGGCAACTTCGCGACAGGCGGCGACGAGGAAGCTCCGGCGGCGGCGGCTCCTGAGGGAAAAGAGGAGAGAGGGAAAGCGTGAGAGAGGCAGCAGGAGAGAGAGGAGCCTGGCGGAGGAAGCAGAGTGGCGGGTCGGCTGGGATGTCGCCTTGGCGGCCGGCTGCAAAGCAAGGCGGCGAGGGCGGCGGCGGGCGGCGCCGAGGCGGGCGCAGCGCGCAGCAGCTGCATGGGCAAAAGCGGCGATGGAGAGCGCCTCGGGGCCAGATCGGGGCCAGGCGGGCTCGACGGGCTCACCAGCGGGCCTTGTGAAGAGGAGGGAGACAGAGGCGACGTGGAGGCTGCTGGTGGCAGGAGGCGGCGGCGAGGCTCAGTGGTGGCTTGCCTGGTGGGGGCGCGCCACTTGGCGGGCGGTGGCCGCCGGTCTGGAAAACGAGGCCGAGGTGGGAGGTGGCGGCTGATGATTGGGAGGGCGCTGATTTGAGGAGGAGGAAGAAGGCCAAAAATGGAAGGGGCTTCCATATATAGGTAGGGCTAGGGTTTGGTCCTTGGGGGTTTTGAACCCTCCGATCTCGATCAGGCGGTTCGAGACCTTGAGGGGTTAGGTGGGCTGCAGGAGGACTGCGAGGGGAGAAGAGAGAGGAGGGCCCGACATACATTTCGGAGACCGAAACATCCGGCGAATATACCGGCTATATCGCGGTAGTAGGTTTAACGGTTGGGCTATCAAATGGACTCGAATCGTGAAACTTGGCAGGCGGTCTGTCTACACTAAAATAAGACCGCCTGACAAGTTGCAACCCATTCCGAGAACATTATTATGCCACTAATAAAAATAATATTTCGGAGGTGCCGCGGGCGCGTGCGAGTGTATCCGGACTCGGAACGGACAACGGAGAGAACCGGCGGAACCCGAACGGATGCAAGTTTTGGAAAACATGCGGATGAAATGCAGATGATGCCATGAGATGAAATGCATAACAAGAACAAAATGCAAAACAACAGACAAAACCCAACCACGAAGGAAATAATAAATCACATCTCCGGAAAGGGCAGAGTTGGAGTTACGAATATGGAAAGTTGTATCCGGGGTGTTACAGGGCCGCAGGCTCCTCCCGTGGTAGGCTACTTGAAGGCGGAGGAGAGGCGCCCCCGGCAGGCTCGTTCGGCTCAGCGTCGAGCTCGGCCTGCTCCTCCTCGCCGACAAACTCCTCTCGATCGGCAAGGCTTGCCGCCTTGGCTGCCTCTGCCTCCTCGACGGTAAACCCAAACACGCCGGCGGCAGCAGCTTCTGCCGCCTCCTCCAACCTTGTGGCGATGCGCGCCATCTCTTGCTCGGTGGTGTCGCGGGTGAGCCACTTCTGCTCGTCGGCACGGATCGGCACTTCTTCCAAGTTGTCGAAGAACTGCTGCACGGCATCGTCGGCAGGCTCCTGCCAAGTTGGAGCGATTCCATGGGAATCGCACAACGGCATCATCGCGCGGATGCGGTCAAGCGACGAGTTGTTGCACAGAGGGACAACTCCCCTCGGCAACATGAACCACTCGGGGTGATCTGCATCAGGCTTGAACAGCTCCCGCAGCATGGCATCCAGCTCTAAGACAGTGAAGTTCCAGTTCAGGCCCGGACGCAGCCTCATGATGTCTGCCGCGTTTTGGAACTCCCAAGCAGGCCTCCCCTCTCTGCGCAAGGGCGCAATGCGTGGCGGAGAAGTCCGCGCCAACAGCTCCTGTAAGCCAGCATGCACGAGGCGCAAGATCCGGGTCACGGCAATCTTCAACTTGGCATCCTCCGGCGCCAAGTTGCTCCAATCGTTGCCGCGCACTATGGGAGTTTGGCGCAGGGCAGTAAAAGGCTGTGGGTCCTCCTCTATAATCCAACACCAATCGGCTCTCCGCTCCTCCCACTTGCTGCGCAGCTCTCCGTCAAGATATGCTTCCTTCTTGCCGATCCTGGAGATCCATGCAATCCCTCCGGCAAGCGGCTCTCCTCTCTCTACGCGGGGCATGAAGTAGTGGCGGAAAAGTGCTACATTTGGGTGGACTCCGACAAAGTTCTCGCAGAGGTGTGCGAAAACAGCCATGGTGAGGACGGCGTTGGGGGTGAAAAATCAAGGAGGCGGAGGCCATATGTGTTCATGACGTCGCAAAATAATTCTCAAAAGTGAGGCGAGCCCGCAGATGGAAAAAAGCGAAGAAAGGGTACCCGACGGAAACCTTCTCGGATGTGGCGGAGATAACCCTCGTCTTGCTGGTGCGCCAGCGTCTCCGTCGACGAGAATAGGTAATACAGCTCTCGCATCTCCTTGGCGTCGGCAGGGGATCAAAGAGGGCCCGCTCCTTCGCAGCGCCGCTTGAGCAGCTGCGCCTCGGCGAACTTCACCCTTTGCCCTTGTCGGCGGCCGGAGCCATGGCGGAGGTGGTGGAGAATCCGGCGGCGTTAGTGGCGCCGGTGGCAATGGGGGGAGGCGGGCGTCGCTCTCTTTGGACTTGAAGAAGAAGGGGAGCGGCGGTGGTTTTGATGTGACAGCAATGGCAAGTGGGCGTCCTGCCTGTTTCCCCTGCTTATAAGGAGGAGAGAGGCGGCTGCCCGCTTTTCCCATTAAAGAAAGCCCCACGATCTCTCCCACGACGCCACGTCCGGGCGTGCCGTTCGTGGGGGCGTGGTGGGTCCGAAGCGAATAATCTGCGCGATCTAGGCAGCGCGTGCCGTGCACTTTTTTGGGCTGGCCCAATGAGCTCGGCGCCGTGTGTGGCCCAGGCCCGGGGGCTCCTGTCGGTGTACTAGACTAGGGATACTCGCACAGGTTTTCCATACAAAGTATTATCGTTCGAGGAAGATAACTTAAAAATTTTAAAACTGATTGCTCAAACTTTGGCAACTTAGCTTTTACATCGTTTGCTTCCGGCAAGCGATACTTCCTCGGCGACACTTGACGGCTCACACCATTATCTTCTCCTCCCCGGCTAACTTGTGGGCGAAGGAACCTTCCTTTCTTATGAGAAGAAAGAAGAAAATAAAGTTATGGAGCCTAGTGGCTCGTTATTGCTTACCGGGTGTGGATGCTGCACAAAATGTTAGATAACACATGCATAAAGGATTATGAAAGCACGCATTTGATAAGTTGTGCGCAACACATGAGCTTCTTGATGCATCGGGTCTGCGCCCGGCTTTGTACAAAGGATTACATGCAACAGCAACCGGCAAGACTTGTACAAAAGGGTGGTTGCCGGAACAGGTTCCAACAGAATCGCATCTATGGGTAAAACTTACGAAGATGCTCTATATTCGAGAGTTGCTCACGGGCGCCATCTTCGTTCTCAAAGGCGGACAGCGCCGAGGCCTAGTGACTTCGTTTTACCGGTAAGGGCCTTCCCACTTGGCGTCAACTTGTTGGAATTCTTGGCGGATTGAGCGCGAAGAACAAGGCCGCCTTCCTCGAAGCTTCCGGGCGTTAACTGCGGCTATGGTAGCGGCGCAAAGCTTCTCGGTAACGAGCAGCTCGTGCGGCAGACTGAAGGCGATCCTCCTCGAGGCGGTCGTCATCTTGTCGCAGCTACTCTTGCTCAAGCTCATTATAAGCGAGTACTCGAGGTGACCCGTATCTGAGTTCCATGGGGAGAACTGCCTCTGCTCCATAGACTAGGCGAAAGGTGTCCGGCGATGGCTCGATTTGGCGTCGTTCGATTGACCAAGAACCACCGGCGGTGCTCAATCCAGTTTCTTCCGCACTTGCGCAACTGTCAAAAGTTCGGTCTTGAGTCCTCGCAGCACTTCAGCGTTTGCCCTCTCGCTTGATCGTTGCTTCTCGGATGAGAAAGCGAAGCAAATGAGACCTTGGCGCCAAGATCTTGGGCGTCTTGCATGAAGGTGCGACTTGTGAATTGGGTGCCGTTGTCGGTGATGATCCTGTTAGGTATCCCAAAGCGGCAAACAATTGACTGAAGAACTTGATTGATGATTTGTCTGTCACCTTCCTCACTTCTTCCACTTCCAGCCACTTTGTGAACTTGTCGATTTGCGACGTACAAGTACTCAAAGCCCCGACAACTTCGGGGAAAGGGGCCGAGGATGTCGAGCCCCGGACCGAAAATGGCCAGGATAAAGGATCGTCTGGAGAGCTTGAGCTGGCTGGTGTATCTGTTTGGAATGGAACTTGCGCTTCACACTTGGTTACTTGTGCAGTTGGATCACGGAGGGCTTCCGGCGGAAGAAACCTTGGGAAAGCTTTGAAGCAAGTGCTCTTGCACCAATGTGGTGACCACATATGCCTCCGTGTATCTCGCCCAGCTTACATCCATCTTCCGGCAAATGCACTTCAATTTCACTCCGTTGAGTCTTCTTACATGCAGGATGTTGTCAACAAACTGGTACATACTTGATTGTCGGGCTACTCTTTACGCTTCTTCTTGCTCTTGGGAAGTTCTCTGTCGAAGGAAATGGACGATCTCTGCGCCCATGTTGGAGCTAAGCGGCTCGACAACAAGGACTAAAGGCACATCTGCCGCTGCGGGAACATCGGCTTCACGGCAAGAACCTGCGGTTCGGCGGAGCTTGATGATCCCGGCAAGCTTGCGGAGCAAGACTTGTCGGGGCGTCGCTTCAACGAAGCAAACCCTAGGGTTTGTCGGAGCAGACTGCTCCTCGCGATATCTGTGTTGATTTTGGGGACCTTCTTGGCGGCGGCAGGAGCTCTGCGGAAAGTAGTCACCGAAACTAACTTCCTCTTTTTGTTCTGTCCGAGTTGATGGTGTTACAGTTGGTTGAGTCAGCTTGAGCACAAAATCCCTGGTTCCACAGTAACTTGAGTGCAGCGCACTTTGACGAAGCCATCGGCAATATCATTACGAGCTCTTGGAACATGTTCCATTTGCAGGCCTTCAAAGTGCTCTTCTAGCTTTCTCACTTCATCAACGTAAGGCTTCCATCAACGGACTCTGATAATCTTTGTTTACTTGGCGGACGACAAGCTGCGAGTCACCCCTGACAATAAGCTTCCTGATCCCAAGGTCCACTGCAATCCTGAGACCGGCAAGCAAACCTTCATACTCTGCAGTATTATTTGTTGCTTGTTCCTTGGGAAAGTGCATTTGGACTATGTACTTGAGGTGCTCTCCGGTGGGTGCGATAATCAAGACGCCCGGCACGGCGCCTTACAATGAAGGCACCATCAAAATACATCAACCACTCTTTATTTGCCTCCTTGACGGGATGCTCGTCTCGGAATTTCTTCGTCTTGCGTTGGCGTCCACTCTGCTATAAATTCTGCCAATGCTCTGCTCTGGATAGTTGAAGTGCTTTCAAACTTGAGGCCAAAACTTGACAGTTCCAGTGCCCACTCGACAATCCTGCCTGTTGCTTCTGGATTCTGCAATATCCTCTTCAGCGGAAAGCGAGTGACAACCGTTATCTCGTGTGCTTGGAAGTAATGGCACAGCTTTCTCGAGGCCATGAGAAGGCCGAAAAGCAATTTCTGCACACCAGAATACCTCGACCTGGCCCCCTGCAGAAGGGAACTGACAAAGTAGACTGGGCGCTGCACCATCCTTTTCTGAATCTTCTCGCAATCCTGCGCAGATCTGTCCTTGTCGGGACCAGAGCTTGACGGCGAAGCCCCCTGCTTGTCGCTGGATGCATCCGCCTCGGTTGCTGGCTCATCATCCGCCTCCCTCTCCGCTACTAACGCAGCACTAACCACTTGATTGGTTGCTGCTATGTATAGCAACAACTTCTCTTGTGGCTTAGGTGCGACAAGTATTGGAGTGGAGGACAGTACCTCTTCAAGTCTGCAGCGCAGCCTCCGCCAGGAGTCCATTTCATTGGACCTGCCTTTTCAAGATCTTGAAAAATGGCGAGGCGCTCAGTGACCTAGAGATAAACTCGCTTGAGAGCAGCCACGCAACCGCAAGCCTTCTTACATCCTTGGCGCATTGGTGCTTCAATCTGCTCAATGGCCTTGATCTTGTCGGGGTTGGCTTCAATCCCCTCTCGAGACCACGAAGAACCGAGAAGCTTGCGGAAGGAACTCCAAACACGCACTTCTCGGGATTGAGCTTGAGGTTGATCTTGCGCAGATTTGCAAAGGTCTCATCAAATCTTGAACTAGAGTTGCTTTGTCCTTGCTCTTGACCACTATGTCATCCATGTAAGCTTCTACATTTACGTGCATTTGGGGCTCAAAAGCATCATGGACCACTCTTGCAAGCGTTGAACCAGCATTCTTCAAACCAAAAGGCATCCGTATGAAACAATATGTGCCACATGGTGTAATGAATGCGGTTTCTCTTCATCTTCTTACGCCATGAATATCGATGATATCCTGAATATGCATCAAGAAATGAAAGAAAATCACATCCAGCTGTGGAGTCAACAATCTGATCTATACGCGGCAAGGGAAATGGGTCTTTGGGACAAGCTTTATTAACATCCGTGAAGTCAATACAAAGTCTCCATTTCCCATTTGCCACGTGGGATGGAGCACTCCTCTAACAAGGCCTGCTGCTTCCAACTTCTTGATCTCTTCTGCAATGAACTCTTGGCGCTCCACTGCCTGCTTCCTCACTTTTTGCTTGACGGGCCGCGCATGAGGACAGACAGCTAGGTGGTGCTCAATTACCTTCCTGGGAACACCGGGGATGTCAGACGGTTGCCATGCAAACACGTCGACATTCGCCCGTAGGAAAGCAACGAGCTCGCCTTCCTATTTAGGGTCAAGCGTGGCACTGATGGTGAAGGTACCACCAGTGCCGTCCTCCTTGGCGAGCACCTTCTTGGTCTTTGGCGGAGCTGCCATCATATTCTTGCACTCGCCGGTGGAGCTCGATGGTGCGTCCTCGACGGTAGCGCAGCACTCCGAAGAGGTGCGCTTGCTGGAGTGGGCATCAGAGCTCTTGCCGGACTTGGTCTTCTTCTTCCCCGGAGCTTCAGTGACAAGTGACTTGCTTTACATTGCGGCTGCTGCATCCGTAAATCTTGTCGGCGCAGATAAGCGCATCCTTCTTGTCGCCATGGACAGAAATGGCGCTTATCGGGCGGGCATCTTGAGTAGGTTGTAGGCGTAATGAGAGGCTGCCATGAACTTGGCGAGTGCTGGACGGCCAAGTATTCCATTGTAGGGCAATGGGAAATCAACAACGTCGAATGTGACTCTCTCGGTCCTAAAGTTTAGCTCAACGCCAAATGTTACCGGCAATGTGATCTTCCCTTTCGCTTGCTCCTTCTGGGTTGATTCCTTGGAAAGTTCCAGTCTCTTGAGCTCATTGTCGAGGATCTGAAGCTTACGGAGCACTGCGGAGGAAATCAGATTTAGGCCGGCCCGCTGTCAACCAACATCTTGGTGACCTTGAGGTTGCGGATAGTTGGTGAGACCAACATCGGCAAGCACCCATTGCAGTTATGCGATCGGGTGGTCCTCAATGTCAAAGATGATGGGCGTGCTGGACCACTTGAGAGGTCTACGTGACTCTACGGTTGGTTCTGCTGCATTAACCTCCGCATCCTTTGTTTGAGTTGGCGGTGCGAGGTATGCAGAGAAGCACCATAAATCAACGAGAGAACCTCTGTTGCCTTACGGAACTCCTGCTCATCAGCTTCATCGTCTTCCATATCTTCATCATCATCTTCGTCTTCATCCTTGTCGCGCCGCTGGAGGTGTCATCTCCTTGCCGCTACTTGGCCTTGCCTTGGCGCCCTCCCGGCCGGGTCTCTTCTTGCTAGTTGCCCTGCACCTTCTGGGCCTTCTCCTTGTCTCGCCGCTTCGTACTCGCCTTCTGCAGTTCAACAAGCTGCTCGACTTTCTTGCAACTCTGGAGATCGTGGCCCTTGGTGCGGTGAATCTTCTGATCTTGCTTGTTGGAGCTGTCCTGCTTGTCGGCGGCCGCCACAGCTTGGCGGTCGGTGTCAGCGGCAACCTCCTTGCCGAAGCCACCAACCTTTGCCTTGTTGGCGCCACCTCCGTTGCCGTACTGCTCGACAACTAGTACCTCTTTGTTTTTCTTCTTTCTGTTATTCCACCGCCGGCTCTTCTTTGCCGAGGCGGTATCCTCACTGTCAGATCCTGCTCCAATGTTCTCTCCTGGGAGTCTTCTTCCTTCTTCAGCCCATGCACACTTGTCGGCCAGGGCGTAGAGCTCACTGACGTCCTTTACTTTGCACATCGCCATCTCCTCCCTCATCCTGCGGTTCCGCACGTTCTGATGGAACGCGCTGATCACCGCGGCAGGGTGGACATCTGGGATGTTGTAGTGCACACGGCCGAATCTCTGGATAAACTTGCGCAGGGACTCTCCCTCCTTCTGGGCGAGCAGGTGAAGGTCACTCTCTTGGCCATGAGGCTTGTGGCCACCTGTGAAGGCGCCGACGAACTGATGGCACAAATCTGCCCAAGAAGATATGGACCTGTCCGGCAAGTGCATGAGCCAAGATCTGACATTTGGCTTGAGTACCAGTGGGAAGTAGTTGGCGAGGATCTTGTCGTCTCGTCCCCCCGCAGCCTGCACCGCAATGGTGTAGATGCTAAGGAACTCCGATGGGTGTGTCCTGCCATCATACTTCTCTGGCACATCTGGCTTGAAGTTTTTCTTGTCGGGCCACTGGACTTGCCGCAGCTCACGAGTGAACGCAGGGCAACCTACCGCTTACGGCAAGTCGCCTGGTTCCCCTGGCGCATGCATGTCAACAGCGGGCCCAGCGCGCTGATCGGATTGACGCCGCGCTTCTCTTCGGCGCTCGATGCGGGTTCGAGCGTCTTCTTGTTGCCGTTCTTTAAGAACTTGGCGCTGATCACGGAGAGCTCGTGGATCCGACGACGCGGTGGAATCACTGTCGAGGTGGATCCGAGGAGCTGGTGATCTTGGCCTTCGGGAAGGGGAGTGCATGGTGGTTGCACCCCCGCAGGTCTCGTCGCCACCGGCTCGTGCCTTGTCGCCGTGCCGCGGCTGCGACGCGCTTGGTTGCCGCGGGACGTCGCCGTTGGCAAAGCCGATGAGACTCTGGATGGTGGCCCTCCATTCGTCGACCTTGTCGGCCGTTGGAGGGTAGTCTAGAAGCAGTTGAGCTCTCGCCAAGGCTTCCGCTGGAGTAGTGGGAGGCAATGGCGTACGGAGCGAGGAACGGGATGCGCTCGGACTTCTAACCAAGTTAGGAGGAGCAGCATCTCGTCCAAGCGATCGTACTCTGCTCGTACCAACATACTGGCGTGCATGCAGGTCTCGAGGTCCTTGGGATCCTCCAGCTTGGCCTTGATCCAACGAGCGTATGGTGCTGCGAGCATCATGACGTTGTCGGTCCGGTGCCTCTTGAGACGGACGCGGTACGTTTTCGGACGCCGAAGCTTGCACCGCCTTGTCCTTGGACCTGGCGGCGTTGTGGGCTCTCTCGACGATGGTCGTTCCTCCGCCAGCGTCTTCCCCACCACTCGTCAGCTCCGGTGGTGGTGGGTTTGACGCGGACGGCTCTGCTGCCGCCGAAGACTTCTTCTTCGGTGCCATGTTGATGAAGGTGATGATGAAGTTGCTCGTGTGACCGCTGGATCAGGTTTACACAGCCTCAACGCCCCCTACCTGGCGCGCCAAAGATGTCGGGGAAGCTGATCGTGACCCACGAACACCTATGGGACCTGGCGGACCGAGTCCCTTGTGGTTCGGTGGGGGGCGGAGATTGCACAAAGAGTGGATCGAAGCGATGCACATGAGCAGTTTTACCCAGCTTCGGATCTCTCCGGAGAGATAACACTCCTACTGCTGCTTGGTTGATTGTATTGTGTTCTTGCTAGGGAGCAATGAGAGCTACAAAACCTAGCCTGAGTGTTTCTAGTCTCGTATGTGTCGAATGAACCGAACGGAGCCGAACCCCTTTCTACGTTGCACATGGGCCTCCTTTTATAGGCTCAAGGGGTCACCACAGGTGGCAAGTAGACAAGGGTAAAATAGGAAAAAGCAGTGGTTGGTACACCGCTTTGTACAAAGTGTCAGATGATCTATACCTAACTCGACGGCAAGGGACAAGATTAATAAATGCCCGCCCACATCGCCTAAACAAAGGCAACAGGACCGTCTGGCGCACCACCGTTTGCCACGATGGTAAGCTTGTCAGCGCCGCTTATCGCTGATCCCCGCTGGCTGCACAGCCCTTCGACACGCATGCCTGGAATGGCCCCATGGCGACACGTTGATGGATGAGCTGGAGCGGAGATGAAGAGAGTTGCTTTCCGCGGCAAGCGCCTTGCCGCGGCTGAATCCTTGTCGCACTCGGGAGCTTGTCGCTCACCGAGCCTTCCCGGCAAGCTCCTCTTGCCGGGGTCTTGTTTCCTTCATGCCTTGAGTGGCCTTCCCGGCAAGCTCCTCTTGCCGGGGCCTTGAGTACTTTGTTCTTGAATGGCTCCAAAGGAGCCGCGGAGGACCTTGGCGGTCACTAGGCCGGCCCTGCCGCGGGGTGCTGCGACTGCCCGTGCACGAGTTCGGGATACTAGGGTACCCCTACTCTAGTACACCGACATTACCTAGCTTCGGAGCTCTCCGGAGAGATAACACTCCTACTTCTGCTTGGTTGATTGTATTGTGTTCTTGCTAGGGAGCAATGAGAGCTACAAAACCTAGCCTGAGTGTTTCTAGTCTCGTATGTGTCGAATGAACCGAACGGAGCCGAACCCTTTCTCGTTGCACATGGGCCTCCTTTATAGGCTCAAGGGGTCACCACAGGTGGCAAGTAGACAAGGGTAAAATAGGAAAAACAGTGGTTGGTACACGCTGTACGGTGTCTGATGATCTATACCTAACTCGACGGCAAGGGACAAGATTAATAAATGCCCGTCCCTGTCGCCTAAACAGTGCAACAGGGACCGTCAAGTGCACCACCGTTTGCCACGATGGTAAGCTTGTCAGCGCCGCTTATCGCTGATCCCCGCTAGCTGCACAGCCCTTCGACATGCACGCCTGGAATGGCCCCATGGCGACACGTTGATGGATGAGCTGGAGCGGAGATGAAGAGAGTTGCTTGCCGCGACAAGCGCCTTGCCGCGGCTGAATCCTTGTTGCACTCGGGAGCTTGTCGCTCACCGAGCCTTCCCGGCAAGCTCCTCTTGCCGGGGTCTTGTTTCCTTCATGCCTTGAGTGGCCTTCCCGGCAAGCTCCTCTTGCCGGGGCCTTGAGTACTTTGTTCTTGAATGGCTCCAAAGGAGCCGCGGAGGACCTTGGCGGTCACTAGGCCGGCCCTGCCGCGGGGTGCTGCGACTGCCCGTGCACGAGTTCGGGATACTAGGGTACCCCTACTCTAGTACACCGACACCGACGGCTCCACGGTCCCGATCGGGCAGGTCCGCCTTCCTGTCACCTTCGGGGCCCGCGACAACTACCACACTGAGCTCATCGACTTCGACGTCGCCCACATTCGCCTGCCGTACAACGCTATCCTCGGGTACCCGGCGTTGGCCAAATTCATGGCCGTAACCCACCATGGCTACAACGTCCTCAAGATGCCAGGAAGCGGCGGGGTCATCACGGTGCCTCGTGAAGAAAGAGGCGCATGTGCTCCACAGAGCAAGCCTTTCAGCCGCATCATTTGGAAGACCTGGACCACGGCAGCAGGAGGCCTCCCGGCAACACCCAAGAAGAAGAAGACAACGACCGGCCCGGCTCCTCAAGAGACATGCCCCTCAGGGCCCGCATCGGGCCAGGGGGAGCCTCCTTCCATCGCATAGGAAAGCTCGCCCGGCGCCCTCCTCAGGCAGGGCTCGGGGGCTCTCCCCTGGAGGGCAGCCGACCTCGCCAAGGTCTCGAGGGAGGCGCTTGGGCACCACGTGGAGGCATGTTTCGAAGCACGTTTCCCGCGAGCAGGAACAAAACCAGAAGGGCAGAACCCTCAAGAGTTCGTCAGCAAGGCCATTCAAGAGCTACAGGAGTCAAGGGTCATGAGGGGCAGCCGCCGCCTACCCGCTGTGGCGCCCCATCCAGGCGAGGATGGTGGGTTGCGCGTCTGCATCGACAAACCAGGGCTCAACCGAGCCGCATCTCAAGAGCGCCTCTGGCCCTCGCGAGTGGGACGTTGCAAGGGTCCGCACCACAGCTACGTACGCATGCCTTACGGCCTGCCAAACGCGGCTGCTGCGCACGAGCGTCTCATGAGGACCATCCTGGAGGCTCAAGAGGTCAGGCACGCCGCAGCCCTGGCGGAGATGGAGATGGCCCGCGAGGAGCCGCCAGCGCCTCCGGAGCCTCTCGAGGCCCCTGGGCCTGGGGGCTCGTGAGGATCGGCTCCCGCAGCCCACCGTGTCTGCCGCACCAACACCCCTTCATCCCCAACATCACCAGGTGACATCCTTAAGTTTTATTTCCGGCTGGGAGCGCCTTCAGGGACGCATTGTTCCCAGGCCGCGTGGGTCCGTCCCTGCGGCATGTATCCCTTTTTATTTCATGTCATTAGCTTATCCTGTTGGGGGCGCCCCTCGGGCTGCATCATCCCCATGCCGCTCGGGCCAGTCCCAGCGGCATGTATCCTTCCTGCTTCTTCCTTAGGATTATGCTCTCGCTCCACCATGCTTGTTATTTGGTGCCTTTTTCTGGGTGGCGGAATCTTGCACGTTAAAGGGGGTGCACGAGCATCGCGACTCGAGGCTCCTACCGGCTCTCCGGCCCTCACCCTCTGGTCTTGTCCATGGCATCGCGACTGGCTTGCCGGCTGACGGCTGAGACCAGCCGAGAGCCGGACCGAGGACGAGTTTCGTCATCTAACCCAGCTTGCGCGTTAAAGGGAGGTGCCGAGCATCGCGACTCGGGGCTCTACTGGCTCTCCGCCCTCACCCTCTGGTCTTGTCCATGGCATCGCGACCTGGCTTGCCAGCGAGGGCTGAGACCAGCCCGAGAGCCGGAACCCGAGGACGTAGAGTTGCGTCATCTAATCCAGCTTGCGCATTAAAGGGGGGGTGCCTGAGCATCGCGACTCAGGGCTCCTACCGGCTCTCCGGCCCTTACCCTCTGGTCTTGTCATTGGCATCGCGACCTGGCTTGCCAGCGACGGCAGAGACCAGCCCGAGAGCCGGGACCCGAAGACGTAGAGCACCGGCATCTGGCCAAATTTGCAGGAACACACTCGAAGGTAAGGCCCAGAGCCAGGCGCAACCCGCCTTGGGGTAGGGCCTCGTGAGTCCCGCGCTGGCTCACGGGTGCCCCAACACACCTCGCGAGGCCTCTCGCGCCTCTCCAAAGCAACTAACGGCAGGACTAACGATCGCCACGGCGAGCTCTTGTTCCTTTTGGGGTGAACCTGCAGGGTCTCTCCAAGGAGCACGAAACGACCTCGCCACGCAATCTCTCGTCGGCCAAGGCACGGACCTGGCACCGCACCAGGAAGCATTGTCCTAACCCTCGAGATAAGTCACCCTCTGGACACTCTAGTTATCACAACACCACCCCCACACTCAATGCAACCCCGTGTTAGCAACGTCGCTCTCTTTTCTCACCGAATGATGGCCGCTTGAGCGCCAAGGGGGACCCCCTGAGCATCGCGACTCAGAGGCTCTTACTGGACCTCGGGCCGCTCACCTCCTGGCCTTGACCACGGCATCGCGACCTAGCATACCAGCGACAGCTGAAGCCGCCTTGGGACTGGGACCTGTCGGCGCAGAGCATCAAGCCCTCACGAGATCCGAAAGGAAGAAACTGAGCTAGAACGGAATGAGCATCCCGCATTGACAAACGAAGCTACAAATATCTTACAAGCCCCCGCGGGGTACATTCTTGGCTCCTCGCAGGAACAAAAGACGTGAATCTCAAGGAGTCCTATCTACAGGGACCACCGCGGCAGACGCCATCATCAAAAGTGGGCCAGCCGGTCCGGAGCCAACCCCATCCAGATCAGGGGCGGCGACGACCTGACGAGCTCGCCCTGCTCCGGGAGCGGCGCAGGCTTGGGGGCTCGTAGCTGTCGTCGCTCGTCTCCGGCGTCGCGAAGAGCTCGGCGGAGTCGCTGGATCCTCCGGCGCCTTCGTCGCCTGAGAAGCTGCCAAGGGAGTGGTCGGTTGGCCTCTGCCTCACCGCAGCAGGGTCCCGACCGCCTCTCCCGGGGCAGCACTCCAGCCGACGACCCTCCGCGTCGAAGAGCTTGAAGGACATCACCAAAGCACCGTCGTACTCCAGGTGGATCGTGAGGGCGCCCCTCGCCCTGCAGACCCGGACGACCTCGCTCCAGCCTCGTGTCATGAAGACCTCGCCTGGGCAACTTCTGCAACCTCTGCCTTGTCGCGAGGGTGCCGCAGCCCGGCGTCTTGCAGCAGAGTCGGGGTTCCCTCACGGACGACGGAGGCGAAGAAAGAAGGAAGGCGAATCCAAGACTTAGGAGGCGTGGCGGCGCTGGCACGAACTCCCGACAGAGCCTCGGCGTGGACTCCGGGAGACGACACCGCCGTTACCCTTGGCGTCATTGGCGGCGCCGCTCGTGGCGCCCGGCCTCGCCTCCTTCAGGGCCACCAATTTGTGCATACAAGGGAAGAGGAAACCCTGGAGGCGGCCGCGCACACCAGGGCATGGGCGCCTCTGGCGGCGCCCCATACGACACAGAGAGCAAGCCGTTTCTTTGGGGGGAGCGGGTCAGGATCCTCTTGAGGAGCCTTTCCCTTCTCTTCCCTGGAGAACCGGCGGATCGGAGCCATGGCAACCAGACGAGATGAGGAAGAGAAGGAGCAGAAGGAACGATTGGAAGGGCGCGCGCCGTTCCGTACTAATAGCCTGCGGAGGCCAACCGTCGGCCTCCACGATCACCATGACCAACTCTGTATGCAGGGACTTGTCGAATCCGAGAGGTTACCGAGGCATCGTGGGGGAGCAGTGCGCACACGTCCAATCAACCGCCATGCGTCGCCCAAGGCCGCAGGCTGTTAGGGCGCGCGACGCTTCGCACTTGCCCTTTCGCCTCTCCGCACGGCCAAGTCCGGGAACGCCGTGGGCCCGGGGGCTACTGTCGGCGTTCTGGGAATGGGGGTCCCCAGACTTGCCTGCCTGCGGCCTGCGGCGTGGCTCAAAGGAGGCCCAGGACAGCCCATCTTCAACAACACAAGCTCAAGACCCTCGCGAGGGGCCAAGCCTCATGGGCGGACGACAAGGAGCTTCTCGTGCACCGCCTCGTCAGCTGGCTCATGAGGAGGCGGAGAGTTCAAGGCAGGGTACCTCGCGAGGTGCCCATGACACAAGCCATGGCGACCAAGGGCGCTAGTCGGGCGCCAGCCCGCGCAGCGTCCTCCTTTCCTCTTTGGTGCAAAGGGAGCAAGCGCAGGCGAGAGCATCAAGCAAAGGCATCCGTTTCGGTGCAACAAGACCAAGACCAGCCCCAACGGCTGGAAGGGAGTCATCTGGAGCCCAAGCAGGCGTCATCACCAGAGCCTTTGGCAGGCGAGGACCAACTTTAGTCAGGATAAGTGTGCCCACTGTTCCCCTTCAAAATGGCCAATTGTTGGCGCCCTTCCCGCTCAATATTTGGGAAGAGGCCCAGGGCCTTCATCTATATAAGTAGAGCTAGCCACCATAGTAGAGGACACGATCGGAAGGTGGGCATTTGGAACCCAGAGAGTGAGATAGAGACCCGATCCCCAAGCTAGAGCGACGGGACACCACCTAGCAGTTCATCACACCCACCAAGAATAGACCCTCGCGAGGCTGTTCTTCCCTGTACTGTTCTTCATCAGCCCAAGAGGCAATCCACCACACCACAAACACAGTAGGGTATTACACCACAACGGTGGCCCGAACTAGTATAAATCTCGTGTCTCTTGTGTTGTTCTTTCTAGTAGTTTAGGTCCCTGCGATTCGGCGAGGTACGAGACGGTGGAGGGTTGGATCTCCGCGCGCACCCCAGAGTTCGAACCTTAAGGGTCTGCCGGAACCCAAAATCCGACAAAGGCGATTGAGCTGCTGTTGACACAACGTTACTACCATTTATGAGAAGCAACTGTATCTATACCTCGGACATTGCTATGGTTCCCTACCCTGGCTATCAGAATATGCGTCCTGATATAGGCCGCTTCAGCCTGGATGATCAGTCCTGCGCTGGTCTCGAGATTGACAATAGCTGGCCCTTCCTAGAGAATCAGTTATGGTTCAAAGCAAGCGTTTCCAACGCCGAGGATTGGTTGAGCTGAAGTTCATTTCATTGCTTTGTTATTTTTTGTGTGAGAAAAACTTTACTTTACTAGAATGTTTTGTTGGAAATAATCTATAATCCAACATGTATCCTCGTTGTCGTGGTGTGTTGATGACTTGTTGTATGTAATGAATGGTACATTTGCATATGCGTCCCATCAACTCATGTGTGATGCCCCCGATTCAATCATACACTAATCATACACGCAAACGTGTACGATCAAGATCAGGGACTCACGGGAAGATATCACAACACAACTCTAAAAATAAAATAAGTCATACAGGCATCATAATACAAGCCAGGGGCCTCGAGGGCTCGAATACAAGTGCTCGATCATAGACGAGTCAGCGGAAGCAACAATATCTGAGTACAGACATAAGTTAAACAAGGTGCCATAAAATGGCTAGCACAAACTAGGATACAGATCGAAAGAGGCGCATGCCTCTTGCCTGGGATCCTCCTAAACTACTCCTGGTCATCGTCAGCGGCCTGCACGTAGTAGTAGGCACCTACGGTGTAGTAGGAGTCGTCGTCGACGGTGGCGTCTGGCTCCTGGGATCCGGCATCTGGTTGCGACAACCAGGTAGAAGGGAAAGGGGTAAAAGGGGAAGAAAGCAACCGTGAGTACTCATCCAAAGTACTCGCAAGCAAGGAGCTACACTACATATGCATGGGTATATGGGTAAAGGGCCATATCGGTGGACTGGACTGCAGAATGCCAGAATAAGAGGGGGATAGCTAATCCTGCCGAAGACTACGCTTCTGGCCACCTCCATCTTGCAGCATGTAGAAGATAGTAGATGGTAAGTTCACCAAGTAGCATCGTATAGCATAATCCTACCTGGCGATCCCGATCTCCGGTGTAGTAGGAGTCGTCGTCGACGGTGGCGTCTGGCTCCTGGGCTCCGGCATCTGGTTGCGACAACTAGGTAGAAGGGAAAGGGGGAAAAGGGGGAGAAAGCAACTGTGAGTACTCATCCAAAGTACTCGCAAGCAACGAGCTACACTACATATGCATGGGTATATGTGTAAAGGGCCATATCGGTGGACTAGACTGCAGAATGCCAGAATAAGAGGGGGATAGCTAATCCTGTCAAAGACTACGCTTCTGGCCACCTCCATCTTGCAGCATGTAGAAGAGAGGAGATGGTAAGTTCACCAAGTAGCATAGTATAGCATAATCCTACCCGGCGATCCCCTCCTCGCGCCCTGTTAGAGAGCGATCACCGGGTTGTATCTGGCACTTGGAAGGGTGTGTTTTATTAAGTATCCGGTTCTAGTTGTCATAAGGTCAAGGTACAACTCCAAGTCGTCCTATTAGAGAGCGATCACCGGGTTGTATCTGGCACTTGGAAGGGTGTGTTTTATTAAGTATCTGGATCTAGTTGTCATAAGGTCAAGGTACAACTCCAAATCGTCCTGTTACCGAAAATAATGGCTATTCGAACAGAAAAACTTCCTTGCAGGGGTGCACCACATAACCCAACACGCTCGATCCCATTTGGCCGGACACACTTTCCTGGGTCATGCCCGGCCTCGGAAGATCAACATGTCGCAGCCCTACCTAGGCACAACAGAGAGGTCAGCACGTCGGTCTAAATCCTATGGCGCAGGGGTCTGGGCCCATCGCCCATTGCACACCTGCACGTTGCATGGGTGGTCGGAAGCAGACCTAGCCTAGCAGGCGTTCCAGTCCAATCCAGCGCGCGCCGCTCAGTCGCTGACGTCACGAAGGCTTCGGCTGATACCACGACGTCGAGTGCCCATAATTGTTCCCGCGTAGTTCGTTAGTGCGTATAGGCCAGTGGCCAGACTCAGATCAAATACCAAGATCTCGTTAAGCGTGTTAATTGAAGTATCCACGAACGCCGACCAGGGCCAGGCCCACCTCTCTCCTAGGTGGTCTCAACCTGCCCTGTCGCTCCGCCACAAAGTAACAATCGGGTGCCGTCGAGAACCCAGGCCCACCTCTACCGGGATGGAGCCACCTGCCTCTTCAGCCCCCATCTCCGAACAGTATCATAAGTAATCTAACAGTATAAAGTATATAGCATATGCCCGTGATCACCTCCCGAAGTGATCACGGCCCAGTAGTATAGCATGGCAGACGGACAAGAGTGTAGGGCCATTGATGGAACACTAGCATACTATACTAAGCATTAGGATAGCAGGTAAGGGTAACAACTGTAGGAACAATGACAGGCTATGCAGCAGAATAGGATTAACGGAAAGCAGTAACATGCTACACTACTCTAATGCAAGATGTATAGAGAAGAATAGGCGAAATCTGGTGATCAACGGGGGGCTTGCACGGAAGCTCAGCAGAGAAGAAGGGGTCGTCAACACCGTAGTCATACTGGTTAGCAGCGGCGTCGGTCTCGGTGTCTAACGAGAGAAGAGGGGGAAGAAACAATAAATATAATGCAAACATAAGTTTGACGGTGCATGACAAGACAATGCGCGGTGCTAGGTGTGCCCTAACGCGGTAGGAGGTGATACCGACGAAGGGGGAAAACATCCGGGAAAGTATCCCCGATGTTTCTTGTTTTCGGACAGATGAACAGAAGGGGGAAGGTTGCAGGTTTGCTATGCTAGGGACGCGTGGCGGATGAACGGGCTGCGTATTCGAATTCGTCTCGTCGTTCTGAGCAACTTTCATGTACAAAGTTCTTCCATCCGAGCTACAGTTTATTTTATAGTAATTTTAAAAGATTTAAAATGATTTTCTAATTTGTGGATTTAATTTAATTCGAAATTAAATTTGTTTTTATATGCTATGGGTACACAGGAAGTGTACCCAGAGTGTGTCTAAGGGGCTGACAGGTGGGGCCCTGGTCAAATGTCTAGTCAGCGTTTGACTGGACCGTTCACTGGTCAAAAGGGCCCATGGGACCCGCATGTCATTGATACATGTTTTACTAAACAATATTTGATTAACTAATCCGGTTCATTAGGTTATTAAGCAGGTTATTTAAGTTAACTAATTAACTTACTAACTAACTAATTTATTAATTAACAATTATTATTTAATTAATCCTTTTTTTGTTTTATTTCGGGCGTGGGCCCCATCATCATAGGCACAGGGGCCTATCGGGCGTCGGGATTCTGGCGCGGGCGCTGGGCGCCACCTGCCAAGGCGCTTTTTCGAGCCATCCGCAGCTTGATGGGGCGCCGGCGCCACCGCACAAGCTGCGGCGTAGGGAAGGGGAGCAGCAACACGGCCGCGTCGGTGCGGGGCGACGGTGGTGCTGGGCAGCAACGGTGAAGGTGGTGGTGAGGTCGGATGGGCGCGGCCCCGGCGGAGCAGCGCGACAGGATGCGGCGGCACAGACGCGGACACGGAGTGCAAACGCAGCAACAGCACAGCGAAGCTGCGCAGGCGGCACTGGAGCGGGGCAAGCCAGCTAGGCGGGCGACAAGCCGCAGGCGGAGGTCGGGGCGCCGTGGTCGACGGCGGGCGTCGTAGGCCATAGGGCGTGGCAACCGACGTCGGGGAACCAGGGAGAGGGTCGTGCGTGAGGGGGCTCGGCCATGCGCGATGCGTGGCCGTGGCGAGGGCGCGCCCGAGGGCGATAGCGGCAATCATAGGGAGAGGCGGACACGCGGGTTGCCGGCGATAGAAGGGGAGAAGGGTAAGGCGGAGGCCGACGGCCTCACCAGCGTTGTAGGGGCACAGGGTCGGCGAGGCGCGATGGCGGCCGGCGTGGAGGAGGATGAGGACGCGGGCGACGACGGAGAGGACGACGGGGATGCGGTCGGGGAGGTCCGGCGAGGTGTGGGGCTCCGGGCGGTGGTGTCGTGGGCAACGGCAACAGCGAGGTGGTCCTCCTGGTGGCGCGATGCAGCGTCAAGCCCGCTCCCGATTGGATCCGGGGGGGGGGGGGGGATGGAGATTGGGGGCGCGAGTGGGGGAAGGTGGGAGCGAGTGGGGATGGGCGTTAGGGTTTCGGGAGGTTAATGGGTGCGTGGGGGTTGGGCCAGTCTGGGACGGTGGGCTGGCTGCTGGGCTGTTTGACCCAGTTGGCCAGTGGGTCTCCCTTATTTGTTTTTTTTTCTTTTTGTTTTCCTTTCTCTTTTTATTTATATTTCTTTTTCTTTTTTTGCTCATTTTAAATATATAGGCCTTATGTAAAAACATGGTTTCTACATGACAAATAGTTAGGGAATATTTTCAGCACATCGAACATTTTAGTTTTGGACTTTTGAAAACTTTAATTGTTTTAACTTTAATTCAAATTTTGAATTTGAATCCGTTTCGAACTAACGCGAGATTATCAGCAGTAACCGAGGTGACGTGGCATCATTAACGCGGGATTACTGTAGCCTAATTATCCGGGCGTCACAATTCTCCTCCACTACAAGAAATCTCGTCCCGAGATTTAAGAGGTAGTGAAAGGGGGGAAGGTTTGGTAACGAATCTAGCGGGTCTTCTCATTCTGGCTTTCTCTTCTTGAAGAGGCTGGTCCAATACATTGATGTCTTCATTTCTCTGCTTCAGGTCATCATGATGAAGTCGGCATCATTTCTTCGGGAACTCCATCGTACTTACGAAAGAATAAATGGTGGGCATTCTGGGAGAACAGACCTCTGCAAGGTCGACTATCTGGTAGCTAACATCGGGGAAGGTGGCAGAAAGTAACTCTCGAACTGAAACTTAATGAAATATCGAGAGCAAAGTAAGAAAGTACCACGGGAAGTTTCAAGTGGGTAGGCAATCGTTTGATGCCTTTTACTGGGTGTGAAAGGGGATCAAAGCAACGGAGTAATTATTGTGTCTGATGCCAGAATTGATGATCTCATTGGTAGGTGGCTCATGAATTTCATACGAGTCCACGCGGGAGGAATAACTTTGGGAACAGGGGTGTACAAGAGAGTCAGGTGTCGATCCTGTGGATCTGTGGGTTATGGGCCCACCATGTGGGTTAAAAGTAGGAAGGCGATGAGGTCTTACACGATCATGTAAGCAAGGCATGTCAGAGGATAGCCTGTCAGTTATGTCGGCAGCAACATCAGTACCAAGGGCGAGGGACGAAGAGAACCATTATCCTGCTCGTTGAACGAGGCAGACCAAATAGGCAAAGTTCTCGTCCATCGGTGGCTACTGGAATTGCTGACAGAATTGTACACCGTGGTGTTTACATAAGCAGGAGAATAATACTGCTTAGATCATATAGATCACAAGAAAGGTTAAACCAAACAATGGAAAGGAAAATATGATTATCAGGTTTAAGCAGAACAGTGGAAAGGAAAACGTGTTTAAACACATATTTCCAGGGTATATCCTTCCCAAGGACAAACAGAGCATGATATCCATGACAGGATATAATGTAGAAAACTCTTTAGGTAAGGGGAGAGAAATTTCATGATATTACCCAAATAAAGGTGTTTGAATAATTGATAAAGGAAATTTAGCATGGTGCTTCAAAATGTTCTTATCGATGATCAGAGTACCACAGACATGCTTCGACATAGCATTGACATGGTCATCAAGTAAAGGTCAGACTTTGGATACACACAAAGGATCCATCAGGAACAACTTATAGAATAAGTCTTACAATTTCCTCATGGAAGAATGGTTAATCTTGCTAAAAAGGAAGCTATAATGGTAGGGCCTCCGGCCAGGTGTGTTAGGCACGACATCACCTTACCGGGTCACATAAAGACCAATGTGATAACTCTTGGAAATATGTTCCAACCATCATATCTGACCAAGATTCAGATCTGATTGGTGTCAGGATAACTCAGACTTAGGATGCCTGAGAAGAAAGGTGCAACACAAATTGTCGAGATGACATTGTTTGATTCTTGGGAAATGAACTATGGAAGCGAGTTCCGAAACAAGAGTTCATCATTAAACCAAGGAGAGGATGAGGAGGTGGCTGATGGACTCAGCGACAATCCATCAAAATTTCCAGAATGATGGATTTCCACAATCATGTGAACAATGAGATAACATTAGTCAGATCAAATGATATAATGATGTATGCTCGAGGAAAACATACACAATTAAACATTGGTTGAAAAGGTGCACCCAAAATGTGGGCTTATAGTAGCATGATCAACGTTAGAATGGTGGTTCAGCAACCGATAGGATAAGAATGAATTATCGATCATTAACTTCAAAGCAAATAGGGTTGCTAGAAGTGCATAATCCAAACAACACCGTTCACTTGTGGGTACCCCGGTTGGGATCAACACGAGGACCAAGAAAGAATGGTGATGGTGAGAAGTATCATTATAGCAAGAATTCTTAAGAGGTGGAGCAATCCTCACAACATTGTTGACATCAAATATGGTCATACTCCGCGGTAGAACATAACATAAGTTGGATAGCAAGGAACTCAAGGTACAACACAAAACAGGAACAAGTTTTGTGTTGGAGGGAATGCAATAATGTTGTCGATGATAACCCAATTCATCGAGGGCAAATGATGCTATTTCTCATCAAGAATTCGATAGATATCTTGGAAGACCTCAGAATGTTGCTGATGATCACGACACATTTGTCGAGAGGTTTCGAGAAGATGTAACTGATCGGTGATGACATCAGGTCAACGGAATGATGAAGCAAAAAGTTATTGGAACCATGGGTTCGGCACAAACTCGAAATCAAGCTTGCTGTTCAAGGACAAACGATATGACGAGAAAGATCGATTGTAAGATTAGCTCACCGTCAAAATTTATGCTTCGGGAATAAGGCCAGGTAGCACAGTTAAAATTTAGCATGATAATGATATAGCCGATCAGGCTTGGGATGACTTGAAGGATTATTAAACTCCTAAGCAACGAAAATTACTTAGAGTTATTGAATCAGAGTGCGGACTCGATTCACTATTCGGTGTTCTCGGTTGATGACAACCCAGAACCCAGGAAATTGGAATCGGAGCAGTTGATGAAGAACCCATAAGAAGTTATGCAGTTCCATGATATTCTTGAGATACCAGAGTGTAATACTCGACGATAGAGCAGAGTAGAGGATGGACATGTGAAATGATCTGCAGAAGACAAGTACTTCATCTTGTCTAAGAAATGGAATCAAAGGAGATCAATCATGGTCGGAGCCATGATTGCAAAGGATCAATTATAGATACCAGATGATATTATATCAAGGAAATAGTCATTATTACAATAAGCTTCCATGATAGGATCTACATCGTGTCCATGGGCATGAACACAAAGTTCAAGGTCGACTCCCACTTCTCCAATGCATAACCTTTCATTCACTTCTCGCTTTCGAAGAAGTTGTAGGGTTGAAATTTTATCTGGCAAAATACCATAAGAGTATGACTCATGAAAACTTTCGAGTTCACACATATTAAGGAAGGCATAAGTTCAACCCAACGAGGCTTAGGAACATATACCTCAAGCTTCAAGAGTAAATATCACCAGCTCGAAAACAGAGCATGGTTGAGAAAACAGAGGATACAATTTACACAAGGCTTTATATATCCGTGGAAAGACTCACAAGGTTATTTGAATATGAAGGACACTGTCGGATAATAATCCAACAAGAGGTCTGGTGGTCTACAACGGAGCTGATGTGAGTATCGGTACTCTATCAAAGGAAGAAGGAATGCAAGTGCATCGGATTATAGAAACAACTGACTAACTCAAAGCTTAAATGCAAAGGAATTATGAATTCCAAGACAAGGGATCAGAAGCAATGCTCTGATTAGGGATGGATAAGTTGAATAGACTTAGGGATACAACCGATCAAGGCATTGATTGGTCAAGAACCAGCTCATATCCAAATGACGTCTGAGCTGGAAGGATGAATTCTAGGATTTGATTGGGGGTTGTGAGCGTTCGCGACATTATGAATCAACGGACTCAAAATGATAATGACAAGGGATGCCAATAAGATTACGAGACTTATGGGATTAACCATAATGCAGGCAAGCAAGAATTTCAAGAGCAATAGGCTGCTCAGGATTTTCGGGAGATCGAATGGTATTTAGAAAACTTGGTGAAACATACGGACAACTAGGGATGAGCGGATACTCGGTAAGTGCGAGGAATTATCGGTAGGGATATTCATGTGGCAAAGAACTGCAAGGCAATAAGTTCAAAGGATTCTCAGAATGACGGAGAGCAGTTCGGGGCATCTTGTAATATCAAGATCAATGGGGTTGAATGTAGGCAAGTGTATGCAGTTATCCATACGAATATGATAGTGGTAGGGAATTTGCAAAGGCGGTTGGCACAAGCGTCTCGGGAAAACAACGAATAGCATCTTCGGAAACTTCTGGTGCAGCAGACGATCATCGGTAATAAGGTGCTCTCCGCATGAAAGTGATCACGAGATCCTAATGTTAGATTTAGTAAATATTTATTTAACCCAAATAGCAGAGAGATCGGAGTCCTAGAGTATAGACGAGGAATAAAAGATCCTAATACCACCCAATGGCGACGTGGGGCCGTAAGCCGCACAGCCATGTTAATAAAAAAATTGTAAAGTCTAGACTCGACTTCAGCCGAGGAGTGTGGAAGGGGGATTCCTACAGGCAGTTGGCTCCGATACCAACTTGTGATGCCCCCGATTCAATCGTACACTAATCATACACATAAATGTGTACGATCATGATCAGGGACTCACGGGAAGATATCACAACACAACTCTAAAAATAAAATAAATCATACAAGCATCATAATACAAGCCAGGGGCCTCGAGGGCTCGAATAAAAGTGCTCGATCATAGAAGAGTCAGCGGAAGCAACAATATATGAGTACATATATAAGTTAAACAAGGTGAAATAAAATGGCTAGCACAAACTAGGATACAGATTGAAAGAGGCGCAGGCCTCCTGCCTAGGATCCTCCTAAACTACTCCTGGTCATCGACAGCGGCCTGCACGTAGTAGTAGGCACCTCCGGTGTAGTAGGAGTCGTCATCGACGGTGGCGTCTGGCTCCTGGGCTCCGGCATCTGGTTGCGACAACCAGGTAGAAGGGAAAGGGGGAAAAGGGGGAGAAAGCAACCGTGAGTACTCATCCAAAGTACTCGCAAGCAAGGAGCTACACTACATATGCATGGGTATATGTGTAAAGGGCCATATCGGTGGACTGGACTGCAGAATGCCAGAATAAGAGGGGGATAGCTAATCCCGTTGAAGACTACGCTTCTGGCCACCTCCATCTTGCAGCATGTAGAAGAGAGTAGATGGCAAGTTCACCAAGTAGCATCGTATAGCATAATCCTACCCGGCGATCCCCTCCTCGTCGCCTTGTTAAAGAGCGATCACCGGGTTGTATCTGGCACTTGGAAGGGTGTGTTTTATTAAGTATCCGGTTCTAGTTGTCATAAGGTCAAGGTACAACTCCAAGTCGTCCTGTTAGAGAGCGATCACCGGGTTGTATCTGGCACTTGGAAGGGTGAGTTTTATTAAGTATCCGGTTCTAGTTGTCATAAGGTCAAGGTACAACTCCAAGTCGTCATGTTACCGAAGATCACGGCTATTCGAATAGATAATCTTCCCTATAGGGGTGCACCACATAACCCAACACGCTCGATCCCATTTGGCTGGACACACTTTCCTGGGTCATGCCCGGCCTCGGAAGACCAACACGTCGCAGCCTACCTAGGCACAATAGAGAGGGCAGTACGCCGGTCTAAATCCTATGGCGCAGGGGTCTGGGCCCATCGCCCATTGCACACCTGCATGTTGCGTGGGCGGCCGGAAGCAGACCTAGCCTAGCAGGCGTTCCAGTCCAATCCGGCGTGCGCCGCTCAGTCGCTGACGTCACGAAGGCTTCGGCTGATACCACGACGTCGAGTGCCATAACTGTTCCCGCGTAGTTGGTTAGTGCTTATAAGCCAGTGGCCAGACTCAGATCAAATACCAAGATCTCGTTAAGCGTGTTAATTGAAGTATCTGCGAACGCCGACCAGGGCCAGGCCCACATCTCTCCTAGGTGGTCTCAACCTGCCCTGTCGCTCTGCCACAAAGTAACAGCCGGGGGCCGTCGGGAACCCAGGCCCACCTCTACCGGGATGGAGCCACCTGCCCCTTCAGCCCCCATCTCCGAACAGTATCATAAGTAATCTAACAGTATAAAGTGTATAGCATATGCCCGCGATCACCTCCCTAAGTGATCACGGTCCAGTAGTATAGCATGGCACACGGACAAGAGTGTTGAACCACTGATGGAACACTAGCATCCTATACTAAGCATTAGGATAGCAGGTAAGGGTAACAACTTTAGGAACAATGACAGGCTATGCAGCAGAATAGGATTAACGGAAAGCTGTAACATGCTACACTACTCTAATGCAAGCTGTATAGAGAAGAATAGGCGATATCTGGTGATTAAGGGTGGGGGGGCTTGCCTGGAAGCTCAGCCGAGAAGAAGGGGTCGTCAACACTGTAGTCGTACTGGTCAGCAGCGGCGTCGGTCTCGGTGTCTAACGAGAGAAGAGGGGGAAGAAACAATAAATATAATGCAAACACAAGTATGACGGTGCATGACAAGACAATGCACGGTGCTAGGTGTGCCCTAACACGGTAGGAGGTGATACCGACGAAGGGGGGAAACATCCGGGAAAGTATCCCCGGCGTTTCGCGTTTTCGGACAGATGAACCGGAGGGGGAAGGTTGCAGGTTTTCTATGCTAGGG
Source organism: Aegilops longissima (assembly GCA_021605205.1). NCBI lineage: Eukaryota > Viridiplantae > Streptophyta > Magnoliopsida > Poales > Poaceae > Aegilops > Aegilops longissima. Next base: position 633,315,516 of record CM038677.1, on the reverse strand, counting down.
ACGCGTGGCGGACGAACGTGCTGCGTATTCGAATTTGTCTCGTCGTTCTGAGCAACTTTCATGTACAAAGTTCTTCCATCCGAGCTATGGTTTATTTTATATTAATTTTAAAAGATTTAAAATGATTTTCTAATTTCTGGATTTAATTTAATTCGAAATTAAATTTGTATTTAGATGCTATGGGTACACAGGAAGTGTACCCAGAGTGTGTCTAAGGGGCTGACAGGTGGGGCCCTGGTCAAATGTCCAGTCAGCGTTTGACTGGACCGTTGACTGGTCAAAAGGGCCCATGGGACCCGCATGTCATTGATACATGTTTTACTAAACAACATTTGATTAACTAATCTGGTTGATTAGGTTATTAAGCAGGTTATTTAAGTTAACTAATTAACTTACTAACTAACTAATTAATTAATTAACAATTATTATTTAATTAATCCTTTTTTGTTTTATTTTTGGGCGTGGGCCCCATCTGTGATAGGCACAGGGGACCTATCGGGCGTCAGCCTGCCAAGGCGCTCGCCCAGGCCATCCGCGGCGCAGCGGGGCGTCGGTGGCTGCCGCAGCAAGCTGCAACAGCCGTAGGGAAGGGGAGCAGCAACATGGCCGCGCCGATGCGGGGCGACGGTGGTGCTGGGCAGCAGCGGTGAAGGTGGTGGTGAGGTCGGACGGGCGCGGCCTCGGCGGAGCGGCGCGGCAGGATGCGGCAACACGGACGCGGCCACAGAGTGTAGACGCAGAAACAACACAGTGAAGCTGCGCAGGCGGTACCGGAGCGGGGCAAGCCAGCAAGGCGGGCGGCAAGCCGCATGCGAAGGTTGGGGCGCCGTGGTCGACGGCGGGCGTCGTAGGCCGTAGGGCGCGGCAACCGACGTCGAGGGGGGGGGGGGGAGGGAACCAGGGCGAGGGCCGTGCGTGAGGGGGCTTGGCCATGCGCGAACGTGCATGGTCGTGGCGAGGGCGCGCCCGAGGGCGACAGCGGCAAGCATAAGGAGAGGCGGACGTGCGGGTTGCTGACGATAGAAGGGGTGAAGGGTGAGGCGGAGGCCGACGGCCTCACCAGCGTTGCAGGGGCACAGGGTCGGCGAGGCGCGATGGCGGCCGGTGTGGAGAAGGATGAGGACGCGGGCGACGATGGAGAGGATGACGGGGAGGCGGCCGGGGAGGTCCGGCGAGGTGTGGGGCTCCGGGTTAGGGTTTCGGGGGGTTAATGGGTGCATGGGGGTTGGGCCAGTCTGGGACGGTGGGCTGGCGGGCTGGGCCGTTTGGCCCAGTTGGCCAGGGGGTCTCCCTCATTTGTTTTTTTTCCTGTTTTGTTTTTCTTTCTCTTTTTATTTATATTTCTTTTCTGTTTTTGCTCATTTTAAATATATAGGCCTTATACAAAAACATGGTTTCTACATGACAAATAGTTAGGGAATATTTTCAGCTCATCGAAGTTTTTAGTTTTGGACTTTTGAAAACTTTAATTGTTTTAACTTTAATTCAAATTTTGAATTTGAATCCGTTTCGAACTAACGCGGGATTATCAGCAGTAACCGAGGTGACGTGGCTTCATTAACGCGGGATTACTGTAGCCTAATTATCCGGGCGTCATATCACGCCTGCTCGCACGGCACACGGGTCACGTGGCAGCACGTATATTAATTTTCTATTTGGATGATTAATGCTGCCGCTTTTTGCTTAACCGAAGCATGACACGTATCCATTGTTGGTCTAATGCTCACGGTTCGAATATATAATCTGTTTGGGATATTGGTTCAGAATTATTAATAATCTCCCGTCTGTAATTAGATAAAGATTACATCAAAACTGGTCTCAAATTTGATAGAAAAAAGTATAATGCCACTTTGTATCGGTGTCCATATGAACAGTGCTAGTGATTTTAGTTGCAAAAATAAGATAGTGCTAGTGATTTTTAGCTGCATATTTTATTTGTATTGTGACAAATGGGAATGTGCTACCTCTTGAGCACTGCGTTGGTTTTCCCTTGAAGAGGAAAGGGTGATGCGGCACAGTAGCGTAAGTATTTCCCTCAGTTTTTGAGAACCAAGGTATCAATCCAGTAGGAGGCTACGCGCAAGTCCCTCGCACCTGCACAATACAAATAAATCCTCGCAACCAACGTGATAAGGGGTTGTCAATCTCTTCACGGTCATTTACGAGAGTGAGATCTGATAGATATGATAGGATAATATTTTTGGTATTCTTGTGATAAAGATGCAAAGTAAAAAGCAAAGGAAATAACAAAGTGTTGGAAGATTAATATGATAAAGATAGACCCGGGGGCCATAGGTTTCACTAGTGGCTTATCTCAAGAGCATAAGTATTTTACGGTGGGTGAACGAATTACTGTTGAGCAATTGACAGAATTGAGCATAGTTATGAGAATATCTAGGTATGATCATGTATATAGGCATCACGTCCGAGACAAGTAGACCGACTCCTGCCTGCATCTACTACTATTACTCCACTCATCGACCGCTATCCAGCATGCATCTAGAGTATTAAGTTCATGAAAACAGAGTAACGCCTTAAGCAAGATGACATGATGTAGAGGGATAAATTCATGCAATATGATAAAAACTCCATCTTGTTATCCTCGATGGCAACAATACAATACGTGCCTTGCTGCCCCTACTGTCACTGGGAAAGGACACCGCAAGATTGAACCCAAAGCTAAGCACTTCTCCCATTGCAAGAAAGATCAATCTAGTAGGCCAAACCAAACTGATAATTCGAAGAGACTTGCAAAGATAACCAATCATACATAAAAGAATTCAGAGAAGATTCAAATATTGTTCATAGATAATCTTGATCATAAACCCATAATTCATCGGTCTCAACAAACACATCGCAAAAATAAGATTACATCGAATAGATCTCCACGAGAGAGGGGGAGAACATTGTATTGAGATCCAAAAAGAGAGAAGAAGCCATCTAGCTACTAACTATGGACTCGAAGGTCTGAAGTAAACTACTCACACTTCATCGGAGAGGCTATGGTGTTGATGTAGAAGCCCCCCGTGATGGATGCCCCCTCCGGCGGAGCTCCGGAACAGGCCCCAAGATGGGATCTCGTGGGTACAGAAAGTTGCGGCGGTGGAATTAGGTTTTTGGCTCAGTATCGATCGTTTGAAGTGCGAGGTATATATAGGAGGAAGGAGTATGTCGGTGGAGCAACAGGGGCCCACGAGGTGGAGGGCGCATACAGGGGTGGGGCGCCCCTACCTCGTGGCTTCCTCTTTTGTTTCTTGACGTAGGGTCCAAGTCTTCCGGGTAATAATCTTCCCAAAAATCACGTTCCCGAAGGTTTCATTCCGTTTGGACTCCGTTTGATATTCATTTTCTGCGAAACTCTGAAATAGGCAAAAAAAACAGCAATTCTCGGCTGGGCCTCCGGTTAATAGGTTAGTCCCAAAAATAATATAAAAGTGGATAATAAATCCCAATAATGTCCAAATCAGTAGATAATATAGCATGGAGCAATCAAAAATTATAGATACGTTGGAGACGTATCAAGCATCTCCAAGCTTAATTCTTGCTCGTCCTCGAGTAGGTAATGATAAAAAAGTTAATTTTTGATGCGGAGTGCTACTTGGCATAATTTCAATGTAATTATTCTTAATTTTGGTATGAATATTCAGATCCAAAAGATTGAAGACAAAAGTTTAATATTGAAATAAAAATAATAATACTTCAAGCATACTAACTAAGCAGTCATGTCTTCCCAAAATAGCATGACCAAAGAAAGTTATTCCTACAAAATCATATAGTCTGGCTATGCTCTATCTTCACCACACAAAGTATTTTAAATCATGCACAACCCTGATGACAAGCCAAGCAATTGTTTCACACTTTTGACATTCTCAAACTTTTTCAATCCTCACGCAATACATGAGCGTGAGCATTGGATATAGCACTATATGTGGAATAGAATGGTGGTTGTGGAGAAGACAAAAAAGGGAGATGATAGTCTCACATCAACTAGGTGTATCAACGGGCTATGGAGATGCCCATCATAGATATCAATGTGAGTGAGTAGGGATTGCCATGCAACGGATGCACTAGAGCTATAAGTGTATGAAAGCTCAACAAAAGAAACTAAGTGGGTGTGCATCCAACTTGCTTTCTCACGAAGACCTAGGGCATTTTGAGGAAGCCCATAATTGGAATATACAAGCCAAGTTCTATAATGAAAAATTCCCACTAGTATATGAAAGTGACAAAATGAGAGACTCTCTATCATGAAGATCATGGTGCTACTTTGAAGCACAAGTGTGGTATAAGGATAGTAACATTGTCCCTTCTCTCTTTTTCTCTCATTTTTTTATTTGGGCCTTTTCTCTTTTTTTATGGCCCTTTTCCTTTTTTTTATTTTTCGTCCGGAGTCTCATCCCGACGTGGGGGAATCATAGTCTCCATCATCCTTTTCCTCACTTGGGACAATGCTCTAAAAATGAAGATCATCACACTTTTATTTTCTTACAACTCAACAATTACAACTTGATACTTAGAACAAAATATGACTCTATATGAATGCCTCCGGCGGTGTACCGGGATATGCAATGAATCAAGAGTGACATGTATGAAAGAATTATGAATGGTGGCTTTGCCACAAATACGATGTCAACCACATGATCATGCTAAGCAATATGACAATGATGGAGCGTGTCATAATAAACGGAACGGTGGAAAGTAGCATGGCAATATATCTCGGAATGGCTATGGAAATGCCATGATAGGTAGGTATGGTGGCTGTTTTGAGGAAGGTTTATGGTGGGTGTATGAGACCGGCGAGAAGTGTGCACTATTAGAGAGGCTAGCAATGGTGGAAGGGAGAAAAGTGCGTATAATCCATGGACTCAACATTAGTCATAAAGAACTCTTATACTTATTGCGAAAATCTACAAGTTATCAAAGCAAAGTATTACGCACATGCTCCTAGGGGGATAGATTGGTAGGAAAAGACCATCGCTCGTCCCCGACCGTCACTCATAAGGAAGACAATCAATAAATAAATCATGCTCCGACTTCATCACATAATGGTTCACCATACGTGCATGCTACGGGAATCACAAACTTTAACACAAGTATTTATCAAATTCACAACTACTCAACTGGCATGACTCTACTATCACCATATTTATATCTCAAAACAATTATCAAGCATCAAACTTTCTTAGTATTCAACACACTCATAAGAAAGTTTTTACTATTCTTGAATACCAAGCATATTAGGACTATTTAAGCAAATTACCATGCTATTTAAGACTCTCAAAATAATCTAAGTGAAGCATGAGAGATCAATATTTTCTATAAAACAAATCCACCACCGTGCTCTTAAAGATATAAGTGAAGCACTAGATCAAAATTATATAACTCAAAAGATATAAGTGAAGCACAAAGAGTATTCTAATAATTTCCAAATCATGTATGGATCTCTCAAAAGGTGTGTACAGCAAGGATGATTGTGGTAAACTAAAAATCAAAGACTCAAATCACACAAGACGCTCCAAGCAAAACACATATCATGTGGTGAATAAAAATATAGCTCCAAGTAAAGTTACCAATGGAAGTAGACGAAAGAGGGGATGCTTTCTGGGGCATCCTCAAGCTTAGGCTCTTGCCACTCCTTGTTCCATAATCCATCAAAAATCTTTCACCCAAAACTTGAAAACTTCACAACACAAAACTCAACAGAAATCTCGTGAGCTCCGTTAGCGAAAGAAAACAAAAGACCACTTCAAGGTACTGTAATGAACTCATTCTTTATTTATATCGGTGTTAAACCTACTGTATTCCAACTTCTCTATGGTTTATAAACTATTTTATTAGCCATAGATTCATCAAAATAAGCAAACAACACACGAAAAACAGAATCTGTCAAAAACAGAACAGTCTGTAGTAATCTGTAACTAACACAAACTTCTAGAACTCCAAAAATTCAGAAAAAATAGGAAGACCTAGGCAATTTGTTTATTGATCAGCAGCAATTGGAATCACTATTTTATCACGTTCTGGTGATTTTAACAAAAAAAATCGTGAACAAAAAGTTTCTGGAAATTTCTGCAAGATCAAATAACTATCATCCAAGAAGATCCTATAGGTTTAACTTGGCACAAACACTAACTAAAACATAAAAACACATCTAACCTGAGGCTAGAACAAATATTTATTCCTAAACAGAAGAAAAATCCAAATAAACTAAAAATAAAATTGGGTTGCCTCCCAACAAGCGCTATCGTTTAACGCCCCTAGCTAGGCATAAAAGCTAGGATAGATCTAGGTAGTGCCATCTTTGGTAGGCAATTCTTAAATGAGGCATCTACCATCCTTAGGAGTTTATTTATTTGTATTGATTACCAAACTTTTAGGCACAAGATCGAAAAATTCATTTGCAATAAATGGTTCCTTAATGATAGCAAAAATATTGGGATGAATACTTATAGATTTGAGATCCGCGGTTTCCTTACTAGAGGATTCACCCTTATTTTTAGGAACATACATAAGCTTGGCAATTTTAGTACGAGGACTTGGAGTATTCTTAACAGAAGAAAAAGTGGTTCCCAAGTTGGTAATGATATCCTCAAGTTTATCGATCCTAGTGGAATCCTGATTTATTTTCTCATTAACTCTGGGTTCCTTTTCTTTAATATTTTTCAAGGTGACTCCTACTTTAGATCTATATTGAGTGATACGGTTGTGGATCTTTTTATCCAAATTTTCAATTAACTCTACGGTAGCAACCTTGTTTTCAATAATTTCAAGCCTTTGCATTACATGCTCCAAAGTTAACATAGTTCCATTAACCAAAAGAGGGGGTGAGCCAAACAAATCTATCATAGCATTATAAGAATCAAAAGTATGGCTACCCAAGAAATTTTCTCCGGTAATGGTATCAAGGATATACATATACCAAGGATTAGCACCTACATAAAAATTGCGGAGAAGAACGGAGGTAGATTGCTTCATGGTAGATCTATTTTGAGCATTGCAAATTCTATACCAAGCATCTTTTAGATTTTCTCCCTCTCTTTGCTTAAAATTTAGAACTTCATTCTCGGGAGACAACGGAGAAGATAGAGGACTAGCCATAGCGACAAGCAAGCGAAAAAGAGGCGAACGGAAAAGAGAGGGCGAATAAAATGGCAAGGGTGAAGTGGGGGAGAGGGAAAGGAGAGGCAAATGGCAAATAATGTAATGCGGGAGATAAGGGATTGTGATGGGTACTTGGTATGCTGACTTTTGCGTAGACCTCCTCGGCAACGACGCCAAAAATCCTTCTTGCTACCTCTTGAGCACTACGTTGGTTTTCCCTTGAAGAGTAAAGGGTGATGCCGCACATCAGCGTAAGTATTTCCCTCAGTTTTTGAGAACCAAGGTATCAATCCAGTAGGAGGCTACGCGCAAGTCCCTCGCACGTGCACAATACAAATAAATCCTCGCAACCAATGCGATAAGGGGTTGTCAATCTCTTCACGGTCACTTACGAGAGTGAGATCTAATAGATTTGATAGGATAATATTTTTGGTATTTTTGTGATAAAGATGCAAAGTAAAATAAAAGCAAAGTAAAAAGCAAATGAAATAACAAAGTGTTGGAAGATTAATATGATAAAGATAGACCCGAGGGCCATAGGTTTCACTAGTGGCTTCTCTCAAGAGCATATGTATTTTACGGTGGGTGAACGAATTACTGTTGAGCAATTGACAGAATTGAGCATAGTTATGAGAATATCTAGGTATGATCATGTATATAGGCATCACGTCCGAGACAAGTAGACCGACTCCTGCTTGCATCTACTACTATTACTCCACTCATCGACCGCTATCCAGCATGCATCTAGAGTATTAGTCCATGAAAACAGAGTAACGCCTTAAGCAAGATGACATGATGTAGAGGGATAAATTCATGCAATATGATAAATACCCCATCTTGTTATCCTCGATGGCAACAATACAATACGTGCCTTGCTACCCCATCACATCGGGAAAGGACACGCAAGATTGAACCCAAAGCTAAGAACTTCTCCCATTGCAAGAAAGATCAATCCAGTAGGCCAAACCAAACTGATAATTCGAAGAGACTTGCAAAGATAACCAATCATACATAAAATAATTCAGAGAAGATTCAAAAATTGTTCATAGATAATCTTGATCATAAACCCATAATTCATTGGTCTCAACAAACACACCGCAAAAAGAGGATTACATCAAATAGATCTCCATGAGAGAGAGGGAGAACATTGTATTGAGATCCAAAAAGAGAGAAGAAGCCATCTAGCTACTAACAATGGACCCGAAGGTCTAAAGTAAACTACTCACACTTCATCAGAGAGGCTATGGTGTTGATGTAGATGCCATTCGTGATGGATGCCCCCTCCGGCGGAGCTCCGGAACAGGCCCCAAGATGGGATCTTGTGGGTACAGAAATTTGCGGCGGTGGAATTAGGTTTTTTGCTCCGTATCTAATCGTTTGGGGGTATGTAGGTATATATAGGAGGAAGGAGTACGTCGGTGGAGCAACAGGGGGCCCACGAGGGTGGAGGGCGCGCCCCCTACCTCGTGGCTTCCTCTTTTGTTTCTTGATGTAGGGTCCAAGTCTCCCGGATCATAATCTTCCCAAAAATCACGTTCCCGAAGGTTTCATTCCGTTTGGACTCCGTTTGGTATTCCTTTTCTGCGGAACTCTGAAATAGGCAAAAAACAACAATTCTGGGCTGGGCCTCCGATTAATAGGTTAGTCCCAAAAATAATATAAAAGTGGATAATAAAGCCCAATAATGTCCAAAACAGTAGATAATATAGCATGGAGCAATAAAAAATTATAGATACGTTGGAGACATATCAGAATGTTACTAGATAAACAAATGTCAAACTTTCCAGTTTGACAAATGGCAACATACCCAATATGACAGATGCAAATCTTACCTAATTGTTTCTACGTGGTTGCACATGGGTCATCCAAAACAACCGTTTGCATTGAAGGGATGCACAAATCCTGCACTGCGAATTTTCCCTTGACTTAAGGGGGAAGACCATAGCTCTCACTTTGCATACGGGTGTTCTATGATGTTTGCGATCAAGAGCTGCACAAATCCTGCTCGACACATTTTCCCTTGGCTTCCTGGGGAAGCTGTCGGTTTGCATACGGGTGTTCTAACTAAAACGTTTGCGATGAGTGTTTTATATTTAAAAACCATTGACGTTATTTTCAAAAGAAAATCATTTGTTAAGTCTATTCATTAAGAGAGAAAAACGCAAGTTTGTTCAAATCATATCTTTCATTCAGTCACACTTCGAATTTATATTCATATGATCGAGAATTTGAGATACAGTATTAAACCCCAAAAAAAGCTATTTCCGACGGCGGTGGAGGTGGTGTGCCGCGCCGTCGTTGTCGTTGTCGTCCTCCCGGACGCCGTTGTTAAAGTCTTCAAGGCAGCACAAAATGTTCTTCACTTGTAAATCAAACATCATGTCATCGCACGATCGACGAGCGGGGAGCGGGAGGACGGCAACTGGCACCGCTGAGAGGTAGTGGTCGACGGCAGCGTCCCAAGCTGCTGAGGGGGGCGCGCGCACGGGCACGGGCGCGGCGGGTGCAGCCAAACGCACGAGGACCGGCGCCGCAGTGGGTGGAGGGGCGCACACGGGCACGGGCACGGGCATGGCGGGTGCAGCAAAACGCATGAGGACCGGCGCTACGGTGGGTGGAGGGGCGTGCACGGGCATGGGCACGGGCGCTGGCACTGGCATGTACACGAGCTCGCGCGGGTCCGCGGAGACCTCGTTGATGCCCGTGGCTTCCAGCTCTGCGATAGTGCTCGGCGGCCAGCCCGTCAATGCTACGGGGATGGTCTCTGGCGCGGGCGCGGGGGTGGGAGCTGGGACGGGAGCGGGGGCAGCAACCGCCGCGGCTAGCTCGTTCAGGGCCATGTCCATGAGGCCCCATTCCTCCTTATTTTCTATCTCCTCCAGCTCGGAGTCGACTTCACTAAACTTGAAGACTAGTGGGAGATGATCATTCTGCGCCATGGCGTTGGTGGAGGTCTCTGGGGCGATGGGAGGCGAACAGTAAGGCCACCCGTATTAAACAATGGCTTGGGTGCCATTAATGGAGAGGAAGGCGGGTGGTCATGGAAGTCAAAGGGCTCGCTTCTCAGTGAGCCTGCGCAGCATACAACTCGCACGCTTCCCGGTGAGCCTGCACATTGGAGAACAGCTTGCACGCCTCTCGGTCAGCCTGCGCACCGGACTCCGCTCGCACGCCTCCCATTCAGTCAAGCAGCTGTCCGCACGGCACCTTGCCATTAAAACGAAGACACATGGCGTCACGTGAATGGTTAACAGAATGCACACAATTTGAATTATACAAACGTTTGAGATATTAAAGTGGCAACTATTTTTCCAAAATGCCTTTGTTGGCTGTTATTTGAGTGCCCCTTCTCTCAAAATGGACACGAAAAATACCACAGCATGTCGGGTGCCATTCCATGATAGCGTGCCAAGTTTCACGAATTTTAGACGAGTTTTGGATTTACTAGAATTTAAAAACAAAGTATCTCAACATTTTGCCGGCAATCAACGGTGCCCTGGTGTTTGAAATTCATTCCCATTTCTTGCATGGGACCTAAGCATGCACCCAAGGACACAGATTTGATTTTCCAACCAATTTATATGCACTTGAGCATGTGCGTGTAGTTCAAGTTTGAATTATGCACATAAAATGCCTAGAAAACCCAGTTAATGTATAAAAATGTCCAAACGAACCCCGAAAAATTCCAAAATTTAACACAACACTCCTGTTGCTCTATGTTGACACTAGAAAATTTTTGAAAGCAATAAGAGGCAGCGGATATCGTTTCGTCCCCAAAGGTGGGACGTTTCCTACCGAAACCATCAGGCTTGTTGTGAGAAGCTCTGGTTTGTGAGAAACTTATACCCAAACCTGCCCCAATGGGACAAGAAATTTACCACGGCATGTTGATACCGCTCCATGATAGCATACCAAGTTTCATAAATTTCAAACGAGTTTTGGATTTATTAGAATTTAAAAACCAGGTATCTCAATGTTTGCGACTGAGTGACGGTGGAAGGGTGTTTGACATTCATTCCCATTTCTTGCATGGGACCTAAGCATGCAACCAAGGACACCGATTTGAATTTTCAACCAATTTATATGCATTAGAGCATGTGCATGTAGTTCAAATTTGAATTATGCACATAAACGCATTGAAAACTCTGTTAATGCATAAAAATGTCCAAACGAACCCCAAAAAATCCCAAAAATTGACACAACACTCATGTTGTTCTATGTTGACACGAGAAAATTTTTGAAAGCAATAAGAGGCAATGGATGTTGTTTCGTCCCCAAAGGTGGGACGTTCCCAACAAAAACCATCAGGCTTGTTGTGAGAAGCTCTAGTTTGTGAGAAGCATATCCCCAAACCTGCCCCAAATGGGACAAAAAATTTACCACGGCATGTTGATGCCGCTCCATGATAGCATGCCAAGTTTCATGAATTTTAGACGAGCTTTGGATTTACTAGAATTTAAAAACCAGGTATCTCAATGTTTGCAGGCGAGTGACGGTGGCGGGGTGTTTGACATTCATTCCTATTTCTTGCATGGGACCTAAGCATGCAATCAAGGACACAGATTTGAATTTTCAACCAATTTATATGCATTAGAGCATGTGCATGTAGTTCAAATTTGAATTATGCACTTAAATGCATTGAAAGTTCAATTAATGCATAAAAATGTCCAAATGAACCCCGGAAAATCCCAAAAATTGACACAATACTCCTGTTGTTCTATGTTGACACGAGAAATTTTTTGAAAGCAATAAGAGGCAATGGATACCGTTTCGTCCCCAAAGGTGGGACGTTCCCTACCAAAACAATCAGGCTTGTTGTGAGAAGCTCTGGTTTGTGAGAAGCATATCCCCAAACTTGCCCCAAATGGGACAAAAAATTTACCACGGCATGTTGATGCCGCTCCATGATAGCATGCCAAGTTTCATGAATTTCTGATGAGCTTTGGATTTACTAGAATTTAAAAACCAGGTATCTCAATGTTTGCGGCCGAGTGACGGTGGTAGGGTGTTTGACATTCATTCCCATTTCTTGCATGGGACCTAAGCATGCAACCAAGGACACAAATTTGAATTTTCAACTAATTTATATGCATTAGAGCATGTGCATGTAGTTCAAATTTGAATTATGCACATGAATGCATAGAAAACTCAGTTAATGTATAAAAATGTCCAAGCGAACCCTGAAAAATCCCAAAAATTGACACAACACTTGTGTTGTTCTATGTTGACACGAGAAACAGTTTGAAAGTAAGAAGAGGCAACAGATATCGTTTCGTCCCCCAAGGTGGCACGTACCCTACCGAAACCATTAGGCTTGTTGTGAGAGAAGCTCTGGTTGGCGAGAAGCTTATACCCACACCTGCCCCAAAATGGGACAATATTTTTACCACGACATTCGCTGCCATTCCATCATATCATGTCAAGTTTCATGAATTTCAGACGAGTTTTCAATTTACTAGAATTTTAAAACCATGTATCTCAATGTTAGCCGCCGAGCGACAGTGTCAAGGTGTTTGACATTCGTTCTCATTTCTTGCATGTGACCTAATCTTGCAACCAAGGACAAACATTTGATTTTGCAACCCGTTTTTATGGACTGGAGCATGTGCACATAGTTCAATTTTGAATTATGCACATAAATTCCTAGAAAACTCAATTAACGTATGAAAATGTCCAAACGATCCCCGAAAAAATCCAAAATTTAACACGACACTCCTGTTGTTCTATGTTGACACCAGGAAAAAAATTGAAAGGAAGAAGAGGCGATGAATATTGTTTTGTCCACAAAGGTGACACTTTTCCCTAACGGAACCATGAGGCTTTCTTGTGAGAAGCTCTGGTTTGTGAGAAGCTTATACCACAACCTGCCCCAAATGGGACAATATTTTTTACCCCAGCATGTTGATGCCATTCCATGATAGCATGCCAAGGTTCATGAATTTCAGACGGGTTTTGGATTTACTAGAATTACAAAAGCAAGTACCTCAACATTTGCCGGAGAGTCACGGTGTCGTGGTGTTCAAAATTCATCCCCATTTCTTGCATGGGACATAAGCATAAACCCATGGACACATATATGATTTTACAACCCATGTTGGTGCACCGGAGCATGTGCATGTGCTTTAATTTTGAATTGTGCACCTAAAATGGCTAGAACACCAATTTAATGTATAAAATTTCCAAACGAACCCTGAATAATTCCAATTTTTTATTACACACATATAGTTGCATGTTCACTGCAGATAAAAGGTCTAGCAATTCAAACACCGTCCATTGCCGCTGTGACCCCATTATGTAATTCAAATCAAGACAAAAAATCAAGTAGATCCCACACAATTTATTATCACTGTACCAACCATGTGTGATGCAACACAAAATATCTTGGAGCACCGTTGGAGTATAGTACGCATACGACTTACGCGAGAAGGTGCGACGGCTACAGTCCACAGCCCGCTCTGAATAAGGGACCGTGTCTGATGACACTTTGTGCGCCAGTTTTTTCGCTGAAGTGATGTCTACTACGCAACCTTCTTCTTGTAGACGTCGTTGGGCCTCCAAGTGCAGAGGTTTGTAGGACAGTAGCAAATTTCCCTCAAGTGGATAACCTAAGGTTTATCAATCCGTGGGAGGCATAGGATGAAGATGGTATCTCTCAAACAACCCTGCAACCAAATAGCAAAGAGTCTCTTGTATCCCCAACACACCCAATACAATGGTAAATTGTATAGGTGCACTAGTTCGGCGAAGAGATGGTGATACAAGTGCAATATGGATGGTAGATATAGGTTTTTGTAATCTGAAAATATAAAAACAGCAAGGTAACTAATGATAAAAGTGAGCGTAAACGGTATTGCAATGCTAGGAAACAAGTCCTAGGGTTCATACTTTCACTAGTGCAAGTTCTCTTGACAATAATAACATAATCGGATCATATAACTATCCCTCAACATGCAACAAAGAGTCACTCCAAAGTCACTAATAGCGGAGAACAAATGAAGAGATTATGGTAGGGTACGAAACCACCTCAAAGTTATTCTTTCCAATCAATCCGTTGGGCTATTCCTATAAGTGTCACAAACAGCCCTAGAGTTCGTACTAGAATAACACCTTAAGATACAAATCAACCAAAACCCTAATGTCACCTAGATACTCCATTGTCACCTCAAGTATCCGTGGGTATGATTATACGATATGCATCACACAATCTCAATTCATCTATTCAAACCAACACATAGAACCTCAAAGAGTGCCCCAAAGTTTCTACCGGAGAATCACGACGAAAACGTGTGCCAACCCCTATGCATAGGTTCATGGGCGGAACCCGCAAGTTGATCACCAAAACATACATCAAGTGAATCACGTGATATCCCATTGTCACCACAGATACGCACGGCAAGACATACATCAAGTGTTCTCAAATCTTTAAAGACTCAATCCGATAAGATTACTTCAATGGGAAAACTCAATGCATTACAAGAGAGTAGAGGGGGAGAAGAAACATAGGATCCAACTATAATACAAAAGCTCGCGACACATCAAGATCGTGCCAAATCAAGAATACGAGAGAGAGAGAGAGAGAGAGAGAGAGAGAGAGAGAGAGAGATCAAACACATAGCTACTGGTACATACCCTCAACCCCGAGGGTGAACTACTCCCTCCTCGTCATGGAGAGCACCGGGATGATGAAGATGGCCACAGGTGAGGGTTCCCCCCTCCGGCAGGGTGCCGGAACAGGGTCCCGATTGGTTATTGGTGGCCCTGGAGGTTTGCGGCGGCGGAACTCCCGATCTAATCTCTGTTCTGGAAGTTTTAGGGTACGTGGAGTTATATAGGCGGAAGAAGCACATCAGGGGAGCCACGAGGGCCCCACGAGGCAGGGGGCGCGCCCTAGGGGGGTGGGTGCGCCCCCCACCCTCGTGGCTTCCTCGTTCCTTCTTTGACGTGGGGTCCAAGTCTATCCGGTAGCTTTTCTTCCAAAAATAACTTCTCCAGTTGATTTTGTTCCGTTTCGACTCCGTTTGATATTCCTTTTCTTTGAAATACTAAAATAGGCAAAAAACAGCAAATCTAGGCTGGGCCTCCGGTTAATAGGTTAGTCCCAAAAATAATATAAAAGTGGAAAATAAAGCCCAATATTGCCCAAAATAGTAGATAATATAGCATGGAGCAATAAAAAATTATAGATACGTTGGAGACGTATCAAGCATCCCCAAGCTTAGTTCCTGCTCGTCCTCGAGTAGGTAAATGATAAAAAAAGATAATTTTTGATGCAGAGTGCTACTTGGCATAATTTCAATGTAACTCTTCTTAATTGTGGTATGAATATTCAGATCCAAAAGATTCAAGACAAAAGTTCATATTGACATAAAAATAATAATACTTCAAGCATACTAACTAAGCAATTATGTCTTCTCAAAATAACATGGCCAAAGAAAGTTCATCCCTACAAGATCATATAGTCTGGCTATGCTCTATCTTCACCACACAAAGTATTTAAATCATGCACAACCCCGATGACAAGCCAAGCAATTGTTTCATACTTTTGACATTCTCAAAACTTTTTCAATCTTCACGCAATACATGAGCGTGAGCCATGGATATAGCACTATATGTGGAATAGAATGGTGGTTGTGGAGAAGTTAAAAAGGAGAAGATAGTCTCACATCAACTAGGCGTATCAACGGGCTATGGAGATTCCCATCAATAGATATCAATGTGAGTGAGTAGGGATTGCCATGCAACGGATGCACTAGAGCTATAAGTATATGAACTAAGTGGGTGTGCATCCAACTCGCTTGCTCACGAAGACCTAGGGCATTTTGAGGAAGCCCGTCATTGGAATATACAAGCCAAGTTCTATAATGAAAGATTCCCACTAGTATATGAAAGTGACAACATAAGAGACTCTATCATGAAGATCACGGTGCTACTTTGAAGCACAAGTGTGGTAAAAGGATAGTAGCATTGCCCCTTCTCTCTTTTTCTCTCATTTTTTTATTTTTTTTATTTGGGCCTTTACTCTTTTTTATGGCCTCTTGTTTTTCTTTTTTTTCGTCCGGAGTCTCATCCCGACTTGTGGGGGAATCATATTCTCCATCATCCTTTCCTCACTGGGACAATGCTCTAAAAATGATGATCATCACACTTTTATTTACTTACAACTCAAGAATTACAACTCAATACTTAGAACAAGATATGACTCTATATGAAAGAATTATGAACGGTGGCTTTGCCACAAATACGATGTCAACTACATGATCGTGCAAAGCAATATGACAATGATGGAGCGTGTCATAATAAACGGAACGGTGGAAAGTTGCATGGCAATATATCTCGGAATGGCTATGGAAATGCAATGATAGGTAGGTATGGTGGCTGTTTTGAGGGAGGTTTATGGTGGGTGTATGATACCGGCGAAAAGTGCGCGGTATTAGAGAGGCTAGCAATGGTGGAAGGGTGAGAAAAATGTGTATAATCCATGGACTCAACATTAGTCATAAAGAACTCATATACTTATTGCAAAAATCTACAAGTTATCAAAGCAAAGTATTACGTGCATGCTCCTAGGGGGATAGATTGGTAGGAAAAGACCATCGCTCGTCCCCGACCGCCACTCATAAGGAAGACAATCAATAAATAAATCATGCTCCGACTTCATCACATAACGGTTCACCATACGTGCATGCTACGGGAATCACAAACTTTAACACAAGTATTTCTCAAATTCACAACTACTCAACTAGCATGACTCTAATATTTACCTCCATATCTCAAAACAATTATCAAGCATCAAACTTTTCTTAGTATTCAACACAATCATAAGAATTCTTACAAATCTTGTATGCTTAGCATATTAGGATTATTTAAGCAAATTACCATGCTATTTAAAACTCTCAAAATAATCTAAGTGAAGGATGAGATATCGATAGTTTCTATAAAACAAATCCACCACCGTGCTCTAAAAGATATAAGTGAAGCACTAGAGCAAACAACAAACTACTCTGAAAGATATAAGTGAAGATCGATGAGTAGTCGAATAATTATGCAACTATGTGAAGACTCTCTAACATTTAAGACTTTCAGATCTTGGCACTTTATTCAAACAAAAAGCAAAACAATATAATACAACATTTCAAGGATAGCACACATCATGTGAAGAAGCAAAAACTTAGGATCAACCGATACTAACCGATAGTTGTTGAAGAAGAAAGGTGGGATGCCTACCGGGGCATCCCCAAGCTTAGATGCTTGAGACTTCTTGAAATATTATCTTGGGGTGCCTTGGGCATCATCAAGCTTGAGCTTTTGTGTCTCCTTAATTCCTCTCATATCACGGTTTCCTAAATCTCAAAAGCTTCATTCACACCAAACTCAACAAGAACTTGTGAGATAAGTCAGTATAAACCAATGCAAAAACCTTATCATACTATATTATAGTAAATCACTAAAATTATTATTCAACATTGCATACTAAACGCCTCTGCATATTTAATACTCCTATCATCAAATAGAATCATTAAACAAGCAAACATATGCAAACAATGCAAACATAACAGCAATCTGCCAAAACAGTACAGTCTGTAAAGAATGCAAGATTCATCATACTTCCCTAACTCCAAAAATTATGAAATAAAATTCCCACTGTAGTAAATTTATCAAAGCTTCTTATGCAAAAGGTTTCAACATTTTATCACATTCTGACTTTTCTAGGGAATTTTTGCAACAACGGTAAACTTTCTGTTTTCAAACAGCAACATGCATATTTGCAAAATAAGCATGGCAAAAGCTATCCTTGACATTTTTATTGAAACTAAAGATGCAAAGCATTAATCTAAATGACAGCAAGCAAATACTAACAAAAGGAAATGACGCTCCAAGCAGAACACATATCATGTGGTGAATAAAAATATAGCTCCAAGTAAAGTTACCGATGAACGAAGACATAAGAGGGGATGCCTTCCGGGGCATCCCCAAACTTAGGCTCTTGCCACTCCTTATTCCGTAGTCCATCGAATATTTACCCAAAACTTGAAAACTTCACAACACAAAACTTAACAGAAAACTCGTAATCTCTGTTAGCGAAAGAAAACAAAACACCACTTCATGGTACTGTAATGAACTCATTCTTTATTTATATTGGTGTTAAAATTACTGTATTCCAACTTCTCTATAGTTTATAAACTATTTTACTAGCCATAGATTCATCAAAATAAGCAAACAACACACGGAAAACAGAATCTGTCAAAAACAGAACAGTCTGTAGTAATCTGTAACTAACGCAAACTTCTGGAACTCCAAAAATTCTAAAATAAATTTGTGGACCTGAGGAATTTGTCTAGTAATCATCTGCAAAAAGAATCAACTAAATATCACTCTCTAGTAAAAATTTGAAGCTAATCTCGTGAGCGCTAAAGTTTCTGTTTTTTACAGCATGATCATAAAGACTTCACCCAAGTCTTCCCAAAGGTTCCACTTGGCACAAACACTAATTAAAACACAAAACCACATATAAACAGAAGCTAGGTGGATTATTTATTCCTAAAAAGAACCAAAAATCAAGAAACTAAAATAAAATTGGGTTGCCTCCCAACAAGCGCTATCGTTTAACGCCCCTAGCTAGGCATGATGATTTCAATGATGCTCACATAAAAGATAAGAATTGAAACATAAAGAGAGCATCATGAAGAATATGACTAGCACATTTAAGCCTAACCCACTTCCTATGCATAGGGATATTGTGAGCAAACAACTTATTGGAACAATAATCAACTAGCATAGGAAGGCAAAACAAGCATAACTTTAAAACTTTAAGCACATAGAGAGGAAACTTGATATTATTGCAATTCCTACAAGCATATATTCCTCACTCATAATAATTTTCAGTAGCATCATGAATGAATTCAACAATATAACCAGCACCTAAAGCATTCTTTTCATGATCTACTTGCATAGAAATTTTATTACTCTCCACATAAGCAAAATTCTTTTCATTCAGAATAGTGGGAGTATCATAAGAGACTTGAATACTATAAATTGTTTCCACATTAAAAGAGTAATGTTCAGAGAAAGGGTAATCATAATCATGACAAGTTTTATAAATATAATCATCACTACTTTTTATAGCATAATTTTTACCACGATAATCATCATAAGTAGCAACTTTGTTCTCATCATAATCGATTGAAACCTCTTCCAAGATAGTGGAATCATTACTAAATAAAGTCATGACCTCTCCAAATACACTTTCATAAATGTTATAAGATTCAATATCCTCCAAAATAGTGGGATCAATACTTCCTAAAGTTGACACTCTTCCAAACCCACATTCATCAATATAATCATCATAAGTAGAAGGCATGCTATCATCATAACAACTTTGCATATCAAAACTTGAGAGGCTAAAAATATCTTCATTATTAAGCATAGCATCCCCAAGCTTGGGACAAACATTAATTTCAGCAAATATATTCTCAAATATGTCATCCTTATTAAACATAGCTTCCCCAAGCTTGGGCCTTTTCATATCGTAAGCATAATCACTCTCATCATTAATAGTATAGATAGCACCAATAGTATAGCAAACATTATTGTCATATTCTTCCAAGCAAGTGCCAAAAAGATTTTCAAGATCATAAGTGTCACGACCGGTTTTTCAATAAAAATATTTATTGAACAACCGACCTATGAAATCCAATTTGAGGAAAATCCTCCATATCGGTAGACAAAACTTTGATACAAGAAGCCAGTAGCATTACAATATTACAGGGGTCGGACTGAAGATGCCCAACCAATTATTACAACACGCCAATAATTATACATGATGGCGGATATGACACAACGGTGTGGGGTGGAAATACTACTGACTCGAGATATGAGTGGTTGGTGGAATAACACAGTGGGGTGGTTAATAAGTCTACTGCACTGGCGGCTCACCGAGCGTCTAGGTGAGGCTCGATGGATTTATTTGGGTAGCGGAAGCGGATATATCACAATGACTAATCCAGGGGCCGCACGAGACTGACTGGGATTCCTCTAGGCGTCGGACTCGCTACCGAACTCTTCATCCATGAGATCGCCTTCGTCGACATCTGGCCAAATGAACAAGCCAGGTGAGTACTATGAAAGTACTCGCAAGACAGTTCGGACAAAAGATATAACAAATGAATGCATGAATGCGACATGATTTATTTTTAACAATGCTCAATTATAACAGTATAGCAAAATAAATAAGAAGGGAATCGGCGGTAGTCCGCTCGAAAACCCAAAGAAGATAAACTCAAAACCGTTAAATTATGCAAACAGCGCCTCGAAGGGTGAACAAATAAGCAAAACATGCCACAGTCGGGCGTCTGGGCGACACCTCATAAAGGGCTTATATTGAAATAAAAATACATGTGTGCCACAGTCGGACGTCGGAGCGACATCACAGAAAGGGCTTATAATAAAAATAAATAACATCAATGCGCGATCGGACGTCTGAGCGACATCGCGAAAGGGCTTATAATAAAATAAATGACAACAATGCAGCGATCGGATGTCCGGCGACATCGCAGAAAGGGCTTATAATAAAAATAAGTAACAACAATGCATGATCGGACGTCGAGCGACATCGCAGAAAGGGCTTATAATACATTATTCATAAGCGACAAGATATAGTGCTCACGGAAAATATTCATCACAAGACAATAACCGGGTTAGTCCATTCACAGGAAAATAAACATTTGATACTCAAATGGTTCTCGGGAGTTTCATCACCGAGACCGACACTTGACAAGATGAGATGAACACGGTACTTGGATATGAATAAGATGGATTCAAAATTTTGACTCTGCAGAGTTTGTACCAAAAATTTTCCACAGCCAGCGGTTTACGTAGTCACGAAGGACTAGTTCCGTTACTGGTATTTCGGAAGAAACACAACTAGCTAGTACACACCCATCATACCTCACGTTGCCAGGAATCACCCTAGACAGCGTTTAAGAAAAACTTTGAGACGGGGAGATCACAATCTCGAATAGCATGGGATCAAATTAATTTACGCGCGCTCTAAGGGGTGCCCCCTCTCGGTCCCAACCGGAAACACTCATGCCCCCTAACCGGATGAAAGGCTTTAATACTGGGCCATGGAACCTTCATCTCGGCCTCTCGAATTGGTGTGTACCAAGAAGTGGTTTGCAACTTACTAAGCCGTATCCCTTGCGGGAAACAGGTGGTAGTACGAAAGGGAGGACGGACGGGAATCTGACTGATTTATGTTGACACCGGGTCAACGATATGGCATAAGCCTGGCATGCTACAACACTGCCATCTTACCCATACTCATGCCAACTCATGGCCATGCAACAGGTTTCCAACAACTCATGAATTTACCGAGCTCATATGCCTCAACGCTCATGAGATAAACTATCATCGAAATGCTCATGAACGTGCCGTGATACAAAATAATGCAAACATGCCCAGACACTCATCATATCAAAAGTTCAAACTTAGCTTTCCTGGTTCGGAGTAGTCGGGGTCTAGCTCGGCGAAGTTCGCTGTTCCGTCACCTCCTTCGGTATCTACGGTACACAAAAATACACGCGCTAACGTAAATACCGTGGGGTACAGAAAGTTGATCCAAATATTTTACAAATAAATATGACAAAAAACTAGACAAAAATTTGAAGAGGACAGAAAAAGAATCACTCAAAAATTCCTTTCTGTTAAAAAGTTATAAAGGTTTTAACCCGAGGACCCATTTGTAATGAAACAGAAAACTTCCTGGGGGCTTTGCAGAAAAATCCAGAAAAAGCGGTTCAGAGTTGAAGGTTATTTGCCAAAATGCGCTTTGAAAACGATTCAAAAAACAAAGAGAGGCTGACGGGCGGGTCCCACCCGTCAGGTTTGAAATTCAAGCGAGGGAGTCGGGGCTCGTCGGCGCCGAGAGCCGTGGTGGTCGCCGTGGCGATCCACAGCGGCGAGGAGATCGGAGAGTACCTCCGTGTTGAGGCGCCATTCGCGTCTGTGGGAGGTGGTGGTGGTCGCCGGCAGTACCGGTCGGCGGCGGCGCTTGCTCCAATGGACGGCGATTCGGTGGTCGTGGACCTCGTCGGAGAGAGCTGCAGAGGTGGAATTGAGGAGGGGTTAGACTCGTGATAGCATGAAAGGGTATCGGCGAGGTTAGGGCGCCGGAGATGACCTCACCGGAGTGAATCACGGTGGAGGCCGAGGCGGAACGAAGTGGCCGGAGTCGGGGAAGGAGAGCTCCTCGTGGCCCTTCCAGGGACTTGGCGGGGTCTGGAGAGGTAATGGAGGTGTGCGGGGGCGAGAGCAAGCTCGGGGGTTCTATATATAGCCGCCCCGAGGCGGTTGCCGAGAACGGGGTTCTCCGGCGAGGTGATTACGGCGGCGTTGTGGTTGCACGGTCGGCTTAGGAGCTTGAGCACCGACTAGGCGATTTAACTGGTGCCATCCCGTGTCCAACTCAGAAGGAGGCGAGGTTACGGCTTGTCCTCGGCGGAACGGCCGCACGGCCCGTCGGCGGCAGAGAACGCGCTCTGCGTGTGCCAGGACACGGTGACGGTGCTCCATGCGTGCGCTGGCGAGGAAATGGCCACGCAGAGCCACCAGGGGGTTTGGGCGGCGCCGAACGGCGTTATGCCGCCGTTCTGCTCCCTATCGGCCGCTACGGTGGTTCGGCCACCGCAAGACACGCAGGCGCAGGCGGGCCAGGGTGCCACCGACGCCAGGAACGCACCAAGCACGCGTGTGAGGCTCCGGACAAGCAAGCTAGGACGTGAGCAACGTGCCAAGTGCTTTGTGAGCATGTGACTGAATTTCGGCGAAGATCGACATGAAACTCGAACTTAGCGAAGATGAGCGAAGCAGTGCATGCAAGGTGTTCGACAGAATGATCTAGGCATGTAGGGATTTTTCCTTGAGCTGGTTTTTGGTGGAGGGGCCTCTCATTGCATCTAGAGGCTGCCTGAATATTTGTGGAATTTTTGGAGTAGTGTAGATATGAATTTCACCAAATTTGGCAAATCTGGTCCAAACTTGCAGAGACTATAATTTGAAATCTTTGAACAGAAGAGGAGTGGTTCTTGATTGTTCTAGGTTGTGGGTACCAAGGACTACCCAAGGGAGTTGGTTTCAGGTCAAAACCCAAATGCATTAAGGTACTTGCTTTCCAAATTGGCTAGGCTCAAAATAATAGACAAAAAAGATTTGGGAGAGAATTAAATGAAATAAAGATTTCAGAAGAGGGTTGAACTAGTTGAGACAGAATGTTTGGATTGCCCAAAGTGGAAGGAGATATATTTGGGAAGATTTTACCATATGGTGCATGGCCAAATCATGAATGATTTCAAATATGGGAGAGGATGAAAAACTCCTAGAGTTTCTTTTTGAAAGAAAATAAACTTCAAAGATTTTTCTTGAATTCTTGAGAAATGGGCAATCAGAAGAAAATTTTAAAAACCAAACTCCAGAGTTGAAGGAGATGCAAAAGTAAAATATTTGCCAAAGGGAAAAAGCTTTTGAGAGAGATTTTTGGAAGGGTTTTGGAGACCTCCTTCAAATCCAACAAAATTTTGAAGAAAACCAAAGGAAAAATTTTGGAGTGTCACAACACCTACCCCCTTAGGAAAAATCTCGTCCCCGAGGTTCTAGTTGATCCTCAAATAATTGTGGGTGCTCCGCCCGAAGGAAATCCTCTCTTTCCCAAGTGGCTTCACTCTCGGTGTGGTTGCTCCACTAAACTTTGAAGAACTTGATGGTTTTCTGTCGGGTTCTCCTTTCTGACTTTTCCAAGATTTTTATCGGATGCTCCCGATACGTAAGGTCTGGTTGCACGTCAATGTTTTTATGGGGTACTTGTTTCTCCGGGTTGCTTACGCACTTCCTCAATTGGGAGACGTGGAATACGTCGTGGATGTCGGATAATTCTTCGGGTAAGTCTAGCTGGTAGGCCACTGTGCCTCTTCGTGCTACTATGCAGAAAGGTCCGATGAATCTTGGTGCTAGCTTCCCTTTAATCTTGAATCGGTGCAGGCCTCTCATAGGGGATACTCGTAGGTACACAAATTCACGGGTTCAAAATGGACTCCACGATGCTTCGATCGTAATAACTCTTTTGTCGACTTTGGGCTGTCTTGAGTTGGTCCTTAATTACCTTGACTTTATCTTCACCTCTTTGAGCAGGTCTGGGCGAAGATATGGCTGTCTCTCGGTTTCCGACCAATTTAGCGAGTACGACATCTTCGTCCGTCTGAGCTTCAAATGGTGCCATTTGCAGGCTGGGTGATAGATGTTGTTATATCTGAATTCTGCGTATGGTAAGCTCTCCTCCCAACTGGTCCCATAGGTGAGGACACATGCTCTCAGCATATCTTCTAGAATCTGGTTTACTCACTCGGTTTGCCCATCATGCAGGGATGGTATGCGTCTTGAATGCCAGCTGAGTTCGAGCTTGTTGCAAGTGATCCCAAAATCGGGAGACGAATTGAGTGCCTCTGTCCGAGATTATTTTCTTTGGGACTCCGTGTAAGCAAACGATATGGGAGAGGTAGAGCCTAGCAAGCTTCTGAGTGGTGTGTGTTGTCTTCACGGGGATGAAGTTTGCTACTTTAGTCAGTCTATCAGTGATGACCCATATGGCATCATGTCCGTGTTGTGACCGAGGTAGTCCAACAATAAAATCCATTCCAATCTCGTCCCATTTCCACTCGGGTATCTTATTTGGTTGCAATAGCCCTGCCGGTTTCTGGTGCTTGGCCTTGATGCGTTGACAAGAGTCACAACATGCAATAAACGTGGCTATGTCTCTTTTATACCATGCCACCAAAATGTTTCGAAGATCTTTGTACATTTTGTTCCTCCGGGATGGATTGAATATGGGCGGTGTGGCCTTCAGCCAGGATTTGATGTTTAAGGTCATGGATATTTGGCACATAAAGCCTATTCCGTACCACAATATTCCTTGCTCATCAATAATGAATTTCGAGGCCTTGCCCAACTTCATCTTCCGTTTTATGCCTTCAATCTTTGGGGTGTCCACGTTGAGCCTCTTTAACCTTCTCTATCGGGGTAGGCTGTAATTCTAAGTTCGACACACTGCCTTGATGACCACCATCAGATTGAGCTTTGCAATTCCTGCTGGAATTCAGGTCTTAAGTCGGCATCTTTGTCGTTGTCCGGATGGGGTTCCGACTCGAGCATCTGCTACAACATTTGCTTTGCACAGGTGGTAGTGGATCCCAACATCATAATCCTTTACTAATTCCAACCAGCGTCGCTACCATAAATTTAGTTCTGGTTGTGTGAAAATATACTTGAGGCTTTTGTGGTCCGTGTATATTTCTAGCGATTACCAAGTAAAAGTGTCTCCATTCCTTGAGTGCATGAATAACTGCTGCTAATTCCAGGTCATGTGTAGGATAATTTTCCTCATGTTTGCGAAGTTGTGCGGAAACATATCGACAACCTTGCCTTCTTGCATCAATATCGCACCGAGGCCTTTTCGAGATCGTCACAAAATACCTCAAAATTTTGTGTATATCGAGGCACAATTAATCTTTGGTCTTGTCGTCAGTTTCCTCTTGAGTTCTTGGAAACTTTTCTCTAAGCTTCCGTCCATTCAAACTTCTTGTCTTTCTTGAGTAGTTGCGTCATTGGCTTTGCTATGGTGGAGAATCCTTCAATAAATCTCCGGTAGTATCCTGCCATACCCAAGAAACTTTGTACATCCGTCCGCTGGCTGGCGGCTTCCGATAAATCGGCCTTGACTTTTCGGGTCTCTGGCGATACCTTCTTGGGTCGATCGTGGCCCAGAAAGCCTACTAGCTTTAGCCAAAATTCACACTTGCTGAATTTAGCGTACAACTGATGTTTCCTGAGTTCTCCTAGTACAATCCGGAGATGTTCAGCGTGCTCTTCTGGAGTTTTGGAGTATACCGGAATATCATCGATAAATACCACAAAAAACTTATCCATAAACTTCATGAATACTTTGTTCATGAGGTGAACAAAATATGCGGGGGCGTTTGTTAGTCCGAATGGCATTAAGGTGAACTCGTACAATCCGTATCTCGAGGTGAAAGCGGTCTTGGGAATATCCTCGGTTCGCACTTTCAGTTGGTGGTATCCCGACCTCAAATCAATCTTTGAGAACACCTTGGCCTGAGCGAGTTGATCGAATAAATCATTTATTCGTGGCATCGGATATTTGTTCTTGACTGTGACCATGTTTAGAGCTCGATAGTCTATGCACAATCTTAGCGTTCCATCCTTCTTTTTGGCAAACAAAATTGGTGAACCCCAAGGTGAGGAACTGGCTCGTATGTATCCTTTTTCCAACAATTCCTTTATTTGCTTCTTCAGTTCTACCAATTCGGATGGTGCCATTCTGTATGGTTTCTTGTATATGGGAGCGGTTCCGGGTGCTAGCTCAATGCTGAATTCTATCTCTCGATCTGGTGGCATGCCTGGTAGTTCTTCGGGGAATACATCTGGAAATTCACACACTACTGGAACCTTTCTCAATTCAGAAATATCCACCTTGTTCAATCTCGGTTGCCGGGATATTTTTCTTTCCTTGGCTGAAACCTTTATGGTCTTCCCGTGGTGATGGGTGAGAATTACGGTCCTGTTGAAGCAATCAATAAAACCTTTGTTGGTGGTTAACCAATCCATCCCTAAGATGACATCCAGTCCTTTATTTTCCAATACGATAAGATTTGCGTGAAACTTCAACCCTTCAAACTCGATAACCACACCTTGGCAATAATTCTGGGTAACTTGCTTAATTCCAGGGGACTTGACGATCATAGATTTTCCCAAGGGAAGCATTGAAAAATTATTTTGCAAAGCAAAACTTTTTGAAACGAATGAGTGAGAAGCTCCAGAATAAAAAAAAACCATGGCAGGTATTGTGTTGACAGGAAACGTATCGAGTACGATATCTGGGGCATTTTGTGCTTCCTCTTTCGTCACGTGGTTCAGATGACCCTTCCTGTGGTTGTTATTTGGGTTGAAATTGTTGCGCTTGGGTGCCGAATTATTGCTTCCGTTGTTCGGCTTTGGGGTCGAGTTCCTTGGCTTGGGGCTTTGCTTGGCATAGTGCCCTTCTTCTCCACAAGCGTAACAGTAACGCCTGGGCGGTATGTGAACTCCTTGTCCCTTGCGTGGAAATTCTTGATTGGGCGTGAGACGCTTGTCGTGGGTTTGGGTGTCCAGTTTTTCTGAACATCTGTCTTGCTGCGGTGGTTGCGGGTGTGTTTAATCTGGTCCCTCTTCCGCTTACGGAAATCTTCTAAGTTGCGTCTCTCATTTTCCAAGGTAATGGCCTTATCCACTAGCATCTTAAATCTGGGAATGTGTGTACGACCAATTGGCATTTAAGCGCGGGTGTCAGACCATCTAGGAATTTCTCCATCTTTTTGTTTTCTGACATACGCTCCTCGTTGGAGTAGCGAGACAGCAGGGTAAACTAACTGTTGTATTCTGACACTGTCATTGTTCTTTGCTTGAGGTCATCAAATTCTCTCTTTTTGATCTTCATAAGACTCTTAGGAAAATGCGCCCCGCGAAAACCTTCTTTAAATTCCTCCCATGATATATTATTTTCGTTGGGGTGCATGTGTAGGAAATTTTCCCACCACGATGCGGCTGCTCCAGTGAGATAGTGCGGAGCATAAAGCACTTTCTCAAGGTCTGAACACTGGGCGATAATTAATTTTCTCTCCATGTCTCGAAGCCAGTCCTCGGCTTCCAGAGGTTTGTCCGTGTGAGAAAATGTTTGGGGACGCGTCTTCTGTAGCTCAGATAACTTGGATTGCTGCTGATACTGTCCGCGGTGATTTCCCATATTGATGACTTGGTTCAGTATTTCCTGATGTTGCTGCTAACTTTGTTCATAAAGATGGCACATTTGGGAAAGTGCCGTTTCACTGTCATGTTGACTTGTCTGCCCCTGTGTGAAATTATTGCCTGGGGGTGTGCCATAATTTTCCTCTGTCGGAGTTGGCATGGAGCGCGTCCAAGACGAGACATAGTTCACTCTGGGGATATATTTTGAAACACTCATAAGAAATTGAGCCGCAAAAATCAATAAATTCAAGAAGATTGCAAAAATTGCAAATGCTCCAAGATTTTTCAAGAGAAAAAATACGTTTACGCACGGAGAAGGACCGCTCATTACATATCTTACACGCAAGCAGTAATTATACAATACATCACTCAGGATATGCGTACATAAATCCTGACATGTTATTTAGTCTAGTGCACTTCTCCAGATCCTACATGATGCGCAAACAAGCTACTTCTCACAGCCTATTTACATATAAACATATCGTACAAATCGGTACATCGCATGGCGGCTAAGCGTACTTAGTCAGAGATGGTAAGGATTTACCTTGGCCTGCCAAGGGTGAGGCGTAGAGAGGCTGGGGACACAACCTCCTCTTCAGAGATAGGCTCCAAACGAGAGGTGCTGCGCGGAGTTGGTGGAGCAGGTGCCCTGTGCGGAACAACTCGAATCTGAGCGGGCACGAGGGGTGGTGCAGAACGAACCAGAGTAGGCGCAATGACATGGTTGAACTCCTCCGTGGTAGGCAGGCGACGAGTAGCGGCGCAAGCAGTAGGAGCGAACGATGCTGATGACGAGACGAAAGTCAGTGGCGGTGCGGCGCGCAGGAGCTCCCTCCTGTTGGCGGCACAGCCATGGACCGAGTCCATGCGGGCAGCTACAAAGTCGTCCACCAGGTTGTCGAAGGCTGCCTCCAAAGCCCAAAGATACTCGATGAGCATCTCAAAAGCTTCGTCCTGTTCTCCTCTAGGGCAAGAGAACGTGTAGTGGCAGGTGTATGGCACGTGACATGGCAGGTAGCGGTAGCGACGAGTCTTCATCGACGGAAGGATATCCCTGAGACGAGCTATCGCCTCACGGGCTGCCATCTGCAGTGCATGCTTCTCTGTGGGCATGGCTCTCCCCACGAACCGGTAACGCTCAACTCGTCCTCTCTTGAATTCCACCGCGGCTTGGTGCATGGTTAGCGGTCATTGACCTTGTCTTTGAGAGAGAGAGAAGATATGCGCACATCGGCCCCATCGCGACTTGGACGATGAAGGAGAGAAGCTTGACGAACCCATTGGGCATGTTGGCGAACATCTGCGACTCGTAGTCGTTGCCAGCCATCTACAAAAGTAGGCAAAAATCCTGAGTAGTCAAATCATAAATTTATGCTGACTGTCATAAATTGACTACATTTGTGAAAATAATAAACAGCTCTATCATGCTAATAACCGATTAGCGATCGCACCTAGTGGCTTCCTACAGTCAGCCTGGCTCTGGTACCAAGCTTATCATGACCGATTTTTCAATAAAAATATTTATTGAACAACCGACCTATGAAATCCAATTTGAGGAAAATCCTCCATATCGGTAGACAAAACTTTGATACAAGAAGTCAGTAGCATTACAATATTACAGGGGTCGCACTGAAGATGCCCAACCAATTATTACAACACGCCAATAATTATACATGATGGCGGATATGACACAATGGTGTGGGGTGGAAATACTACTAACTCGAGATATGAGTGGTTGGTGGAATAACACAGTGGGGTGGTTAATAAGTCTACTGCACTGGCGGCTCATCGATCGTCTAGGTGAGGCTCGATGGATTTATTTGGGTAGCGGAAGCGGATATATCACAATGACTAATCCAGGGGTCGCACGAGACTGACTGGGATTCCTCTAGGCGTCGGACTCGCTATCGAACTCTTCATCCATGAGATCGCCTTCGTCAACATCTGGCCAAATCAACAAGCCAGGTGAGTACTATGAAAGTACTCGCAAGACAGTTCGGACAAAAGATATAACAAATGAATGCATGAAAGCGACATGATTTATTTTTAACAATGCTCAATTATAACAGTATAGCAAAATAAATAAGAAGGGAATCGGCGGTAGTCCGCTCGAAAACCCAAAGAAGATAAACTCAAAACCGATCGGGTGTCTGAAACGACGCCTCAAAGGGTGAACAAATAAGCAAAACATGCCACGATCGAGGCGTCGGCGACACCTCATAAAGGGCTTATATTGAAATAAAAATACATCGTGCCACGATCGGACGTCGGGCGACATCACGAAAGGGCTTATAATAAAATAAATAACAGCAATGCCGCGATCGGACGTCTGAGCGACATCGCGAAAGGGCTTATAATAAAATAAATGACAACAATGCCGCATGATCGGACGTCTGAGCAACATCGCGAAAGGGCTTATAATAAAATAAGTAACAGCAATGCATGATCGGACGTCTGAGCGACATCGCAGAAAGGGCTTATAATACATTATTCATAACTGACAAGATATAGTGCTCACGGAAAATATTCATCACAAGACAATAAGCGGGTTAGTCCATTCACAGGAAAATAAACATTTGATACTCAAATGGTTCTCAGGAGTTTCTGTCACCGAGACTGACACTTGACAAGATGAGATGAACACGGTACTTGGATATGAATAAGATGGATTCAAGAATTTTGACTCTGCAGAGTTTGTACCAAAAATTTTCCACAGCCAACGGATTTCCGTAGTCACGAAGGACTAGTTCCGTTTACGGTATTTCGGAAGAAACATAACTAGCTAGTACACACCCATCATACCTCACGTTGCCAGGAATCACCCTAGACAGCGTTTAAGAAAAACTTTGAGACGGGGAGATCACAATCTCGAATAGCATGGGATCAAATTTATTTACACGCGCTCTAAGGGGTGCCCCCCTCTCGGTCCCAACCGGAAACACTCATGCCCCCTGACCGGATGAAAGGCTTTAATCCAAGGCCATGGAACCTTCATCCGGCCTCTCGAATTGGTGTGTACCAGGAAGTGGTTTGCAACTTACTAAGCCGTATTCCTTGCGGGAAACAGGTGGTAGTACGAAAGGGAGGACGGACGGGAATCTGACTGATTTATGTTGACACCGGGTCAACGATATGGCATAAGCCTGGCATGCTACAACACTGCCATCTTACCCGTACTCATGCCAACTCATGGCCATGCAACAGGTTTCCAACAACTCATGAATTTACCGAGCTCATATGCCTCAATGCTCACGAGATAAACTATCATCGAAATGCTCATGAACGTGCCATGATACAAAATAATGCAAACATGCCCAGACACTCATCATATCAAAAGTTCAAACTTTGCTTGCCTGGTTCGGAGTAGTCGGGGTCTGGCTCGGCGAAGTTCGCTATTCCGTCACCTCCTTCGGTATCTACGGTACACAAAAATACACGCGCTAACGTAAATACCGTGGGTACAGAAAGTTGATCCAAATATTTTACAAATAAATATGACAAAAAACTAGACAAAAATTTGAAGAGGACAGAAAAAGAATCACTCAAAAATTCCTTTCTGTTAAAAAGTTATAAAGGTTTTAACCCGAGGACCCATCTGGAATGAAACAGAAAACTTCCAGGGGGCTTTGCAGAAAAATCTAGAAAAACGGTTCAGAGTGGAAGCGTATTTGCCAAAGCACGCTTTCAGAAATCGATTCAAAAAAACAAAGAGAGGCTGTGGCGGGTCCCACCCGTCGGTATGAAATTTCAAGCGAGGGAGTCGGGGCTCGTCGGCGCCGAGAGTCATGATGGTCGCCGGCGGCGATCCACGGTGAGGCAGGGAGATCGGAGAGTACCTCCATGTTCAGGGCGCCATTCCGCGTCTGTGGGAGGTGGTGGTGGTCACCGGCGAGTACCACGTCGGTGGCGACGCTTGTTTCGGCGGACGGCGATTCGGGTGGTCGTGGACCTCGTCGGAGAGAGCTGCGGAGGTGGAATTGAGGAGGGGGTTAGACTCGTGATAGCATAAGAGGGTATCGGCGAGGTTAGGGCGCGGAGATGACCTCACGGAGTGAATCATGGTGCAGGCGGCGGGCGGAAGTGGCGGAGTCGGGAAGGAGAGCTCCTCGTGGCCCTTCCGGGGACTTGGCGGGTCTGGAGAGGTAGTGGAGGTGTGCGGGCGAGAGCAAGCTCGGGGTGCTATATAGCCGCCCGAGGTGGTTGCCGAAACGGGTTCTCCGGCGAGGTGATTCTGGCGGCGCTGTGGTTGCACGGTCGGCTTAGGAGCTTGAGCACCGACTAGGCGACGAACTGGTGCCATCCCGTGTCCAACTCAGCAAGGAGGGCGAGGTTACGGCTTGTCCTCGACGGAACGGCCGCACGCCGGCCCGTCGGCAGAGAACGCGCTCTGCGCGTGCAGGTTTCTGGCGACGGTGCTGCATGCGTCGCTGGCAAGGAAATGGCCACGCGGAGCCACCGGGGGTTTAGGCGGCGCCGAGCGGCATTATCGCCGTTCGCTCCCTGTCGGCGCCACGGTGGTTCGACCACCGCAGAAGACACGCCGGCGCAGCGGGCAGTGCCACCGGCGCCGAGAGCGCGCCAAGCAGCGTGTGAGGCTCCGGACAAGCAAGCTAGGCCGTGAGGAGCGTGCCAAGTGCCTTTGTGAGCATGTGACTGAATTTCGGCGAAGATCGACATGAAACTCGAACTTAGCGAAGATGAGCGAAGCGATTGCATGCAAGGTGTTCGACAGAATGATCTAGGCATGTAGGGATTTTTCCTTGAGCTGGTTTTTGGTGGAGGGGGATCTCATTGCATCTAGAGGCTGCCTGAATATTGTTGGAATTTTTGGAGTAGTGTAGATATGAATTTCACCAAATTTGGCAAATCTGGTCCAAACTTGCAGAGACTATAATTTGAAATCTTTGAACAGAAGAGGAGTGGTTCTTGATTGTTCTAGGTTGTGGGTACCAAGGACTACCCAAGGGAGTTGGTTTGAGGTCAAAACCCAAATGCATTAAGGTACTTGCTTTGCAAATTACCTAGTCTCAAAATAATAGAAAGAAAAGATTTGGGAGAGAATTAAATGAAATAAAGATTTCAGAAGAGGGTTGAACTAGTTGAGACAGAATGTTTGGATTGCCCAAAGTGGAAGGAGATATATTTGGGAAGATTTTACCATATGGTGCATGGCCAAATCATGAATGATTTCAAATATGGGAGACGATGAAAAACTCCTAGAGTTTCTTTTTGAAAGAAAATAAACTTCAAAGATTTTTCTTGAATTCTTGAGAAATGGGCAATCAGAAAAAAATTTAAAAACCAAACTCCAGAGTTGAAGGAGATGCAAAAGTAAAATATTTGCCAAAGGGAAAAAGCTTTTGAGAGAGATTTTTGGAAGGGTTTTGGAGACCTCCTTCAAATCCAACAAAATTTTGAAGAAAACCAAAGGAAAATTTTTGGAGTGTCACAATAAGGAGTGTCAGTATCTTCCTAATCATAATCATCACAACAAGCAATAGGCATAGCAGACTAAGGCATAGCCTAGTGGTGGGAAGGGGCTGATGCCTTCCCACCCACCCAGGTTCAAGGCATGGTACTTACAATTTGGGTTTGTTGCACCAATTATACTGTAAGGGGTTCCCTTACAGTCTTTCTATCAAAAAAAGCAATAGGCATAACGAGATCATCCTCAAGTGTATCATCTTCATTTTCATGAGGCACAACAATAATAGGAGCAACTTTATTTGGGAGAGATATCTTTTTACATCTCTTCCTTTTTCTTTTCTTCTTCTTCACCTCATGTGTGGGTTCAAGCCTCTTTTTTTAGCTCCTTATTAATGAGATTGGTTGGATAGAAGGCTCCTCCTCGTTGCCTGATTCATCATAAGAAATAATAGGAGGATATTGGGAAGTCTCTTCCCTTTCGTTAGTATTCTCTTCATCTTCTATTTGTTTTCTTTTCTTTATGTAATTGGCAATAAGGATTTTCAATATAATTCACCGCACAATACATATAAATTTTCTCTAGATCAAAATGAAGAACTTTATCAAGGACAAATTTTGGAATATCCTTAGTTATACGTTTAATTTCTTCATAACCCAAGAGCAAACTAAGTTCATTATGATGTGCAAGGGAAATCAAGTCATCACAATTTTTGGACACGATACGATCATGAAACAATTTGCATTGGGTACTAAAATGATCACGTTCATTGCAAAGTTCACAAGTAGGGCTAAGAAAAGATAAATTTTCAGCACATTCATCTAGCTCTTCTTGCAACAATTTGGTTTCTAAGTACTTATGCCTCTTGGCATATCTATCTTCCTATTTGGTGTGTGCCTAAACCCAATGCACTCCACAAAAATTGACATGTTTATAGGAGGCATTTTCATCATAACTAGTGCAATCATCATTAGTACTATGGATATTCAAGGAGTTCATACTAACAATATTGCAATCATGCTCATCATTCAAAGATTTAGTGCCAAAAAATTGGCACAATTTTCCTTTCCATCATACTCACGAAAGATATTAAAAAGATGAAGCGTATGAGACAAACTCAATTCCATTTTTTTAGTTTTCTTTTATAAACTAAACTAGTGCTAAAACAAGAAACAAAAAGATTCGATTGCAAGATCTAAAGATATACCTTCAAGCACTCACCTCCCAGACAACGGCGCCAGAAAATAGCTTGATGTCTACTACGCAACCTTCTTCTTGTAGACATTGTTGGGCCTCCAAGTGCAGAGGTTTGTAGGACAGTAGCAAATTTCCCTCAAGTGGATGACCTAAGGTTTATCAATCCGTGGGAGGCATAGGATGAAGATGGTCTCTCTCAAACAACCCTGCAACCAAATAACAAAGAGTCTCTTGTGTCCCCAACACACCCAATACAATGGTAAATTGTATAGGTGTACTAGTTCAGCGAAGAGATGGTGATACAAGTGCAATATGGATGGTAGATATAGGTTTTTGTAATCTGAAAATATAAAAACAGCAAGGTAACTAATGATAAAAGTGAGCATAAACGGTATTGCAATGCTAGGAAACAAGGCCTAGGGTTCATACTTTCACTAGTGCAAGTTCTCTCAACAATAATAACATAATTGGATCATATAACTATCCCTCAACATGCAACAAAGAGTCACTCCAAAGTCACTAATAGCGGAGAACAAACGAAGAGATTATGGTAGGGTACGAAACCACCTCAAAGTTATTCTTTCCAATCAATCCGTTGGGCTATTCCTATAAGTGTCACAAACAACCCTAGAGTTCATACTAGAATAACACCTTAAGATACAAATCAACCAAAACCCTAATGTCACCTAGATACTCCATTGTCACCTCAAGTATCCGTGGGTATGATTATACGATATGCATCACACAAGCTCAATTAATCTATTCAAACCAACACATAGAACCTCAAAGAGTGCCCCAAAGTTTCTACCGGAGAATCACGACGAAAACGTGTGCCAACCCCTATGCATAGGTTCATGGGCGGAACCCGCAAGTTGATCACCAAAACATACATCAAGTGAATCACGTGATATCCCATTGTCACCACAGATACGCACGGCAAGACATACATCAAGTGTTCTCAAATCTTTAAAGACTCAATCCGATAAGATTACTTCAATGGGAAAACTCAATCATTACAAGAGAGTAGAGGGGGAGAATAAACATAAGATCCAACTATAATAGCAAAGCTCGCGATACATCAAGATCGTGCCAAATCAAGAACACGAGAGAGAGACAGAGATCAAACACATAGCTATTGGTACATACCCTCAGCCCCGAGGGTGAACTACTCCCTCCTCATCATGGAGAGCGCCGGGATGATGAAGATGGCCATAGGTGAGGGTTCCCCCCTCCGACAGGGTGCCAGAACAGGGTCCGGATTGGTTATTGGTGGCTCTGGAGGTTTGCAGCGGCGGAACTCCCGATCTAATCTCTGTTCTGGAAGTTTTACGGTACGTGGAGTTATATAGGCGGAATAAGCACGTCAGGGGAGCCACGAGGGCCCCACGAGGCAGGGGGCGCGCCCTAGGGTGGTGGGCGCGCCCCCCACCCTCGTGGCTTCCTCGTTCCTTCTTTGACGTGGGGTCCAAGTCTATCCGGTAGCTTTCCTTCCAAAAATAACTTCTCCAGTTGATTTCGTTCCGTTTCGACTCCGTTTGATATTCCTTTTCTTCGAAATACTGAAATAGGCAAAAAAACTGCAAATCTAGGTTGGGCCTCCGGTTAATAGGTTAGTCCCAAAAATAATATAAAAGTGGAAAATAAAGCCCAATATTGCCCAAAACAGTAGATAATATAGCATGGAGCAATCAAAAATTATAGATACGTTGGAGACGTATCATGAAGCGATTCCAAATTTTCGGCTTCCGCAAAAATATCTACCTCCCCGCCCCCTCCCCCTTACCTAAAGCCACATTTCCCCTGTTAAACCTTCACTCCTTGCTTGCAGTGCCGCCTCCTCGCCGGCGACCCTCCTTCACGCTGCTCGGCCTCGCCTATCCAGGCAGGTAATCCACACCCGACCCCCATCCTCCTCCTCCTTCCACATCCCACATGCCCCGACCGCCGACGCGACATCTTCCACCCAAATCACCGACCCCTCCACCAAATAAGCGCCGCCCTAAGCCGTGGTGCACGTAGTATAGCCAGGATCTCAAGGAGCATTTGGCAGCGGAGAAGCAAATCGTGGCCGCACGTGCGGATGAGGGCACGATGGCTACCATTTGTGCCGATCCCCAGATCTTGGAGGAGCACCTCGCCGTCGAGGCCACCGTCGATGCCTCGCGCGCCGATGACGCGACGCGGTTGGCTGCTTTAAACGACAGTTCATGGCGTTTTTTTGAGGCCACCCTCGGTGCCTTCGACGAAGACTATGAGGTGTTTTCTCAGAGTGCACATGCTTACCTCATCTCGAGAGCCAGCAGGTTGGTGCCTGGAGCGTCTCAGGCAACTCACCACTACGACGAGGGCACCCACCATGCAGAGACCTCACCCTCTTCCATGTACAAGGAGCCAATCGTCATCGATATCTCTGACAATGAGGAGTATCTTGTCTTATTAGCTCACTATAAGGACCCATGTTCAGTTTGCTAGCTACTG
This sequence comes from Aegilops longissima, assembly GCA_021605205.1. Classification (NCBI taxonomy): domain Eukaryota; kingdom Viridiplantae; phylum Streptophyta; class Magnoliopsida; order Poales; family Poaceae; genus Aegilops; species Aegilops longissima. The sequence continues at coordinate 633,278,468 of CM038677.1, read as the reverse complement.
CCTTTTATTAACAAATTCTAGTGAATTTTGCTATCTACTTTTACCATGCAATCTTCTGCTCTAGTGTATATGTTCTATATGTCGTGCAATGTGGTGTTCAGTTAACTGTTTGGTTCAATTTGCAAATGTGATGTTCAATTCTTCAGGGTGCAATTTATCAAGTTGTCAAGCATGCTTGGTTTGGTTAACTGTTTGATCTTCTATTAGGAGTATGTTATATTGTGCAATGTGGTGCTCAGTTAACATTTGGTTCATTTGTTGTGGTGTTTAGTTAACTGTTTGGTTCAATTCTGCAATGCGATGTTCAATTGTTGTGGGTGCATTCTGTTATTGTATACCATGTGAGAAATAAATCGAATTTGGTTGTACTAAATACATAAGAAACAAATACAATTGCTATATTTCCAAGTTGTTAAGCATGCTTGATTTGTTTAACTCTCTGATTTTCTATTAGGAGTATGTTATATTGTGCAATGTGGTGCTCAGTTAACGTTTGGTTCATTTGTTGTGGTGTTTAGTTAACTGCTTGATTCAATTCTGCAATGCGATGTTCAATTGTTGTGGGTGCATTCTATTATTGTATACCATGTGAGAAATAAATTGAATTTGGCTGTACTAAATACATGAGAAACAAATACAATTGCTATATTTCTAAGTTGTTAAGCATGCTTGGTTTGGTTAACTATCTGATCTTCTATTAGGAGTATGTTATATTGTGTAATGTGGTGCTCAGTTAACGTTTGGTTCATTTGTTGTGGTGTTTAATTAACTGCACGTGCATGGTCTGTTGTCTAATAGCACATTATTGTTCAATTGCAGGAACCATTCTAATATTTAGGTTTTTAACAATTTGGTCTTGCACATGTAGGTCCTGCTGCCAGAGGTTTTGATCCGCAGTTCGACCCTTTTTGCATATGGGGGAATGAGTTGTCCATGAATATCAATCAAGTCAAGAAACTCAGAAGGATTGTTAGGATAAAGAAATTAGCGGCAAAAAAACAAATCTTTGTCTGCACAATGAAGAAGACATCAGTTCACTACAAGATGGTATTAACTATTATACCTTGCCTTTTTTAATTCATTTGCCCCATTTCCAATATAGAGAAGATATTTATGCACATCCTTGTTTTCAGACCTTTCCAAAGCAGTTCACTGATGATTACCTCTCAAACCACCTCCATGGTTAGGAGGCGAGGAAAGTTTTCATACAAAACCCATGGTTCAATATTGAAGTGTTCCTGAAGAGGACGAAGGATGGACGGTCAATCATCCACAGGCACTAGCCTAAAGTTGCAAAGACCTTCAACATGAATGAAGTCTCAATATTCGCTTTCCGCTTCAGCAGTTTTCCAGCTGAGATGCATTTGTATATGTACCGTCTATGATTCTAATTTCGAAAGGTTCTAGATGTTGCATGTGAAACTTGGTGCTGGTGCAGTTGTGTAATGGGGTAGCTGGGTGCTGAAGCTATATCATGTTGTACTCGGATGTATTTCAATTATGAAATCCTGCTTCCTTAATATGGAAATGAAATATATTATGTGCTTAATATGAATGTCAATTAGATTAATAGGTGGATTATTAATAATAGGGCAATTAGCCTACTAATTGGGTTTTCCTATTGCAAACGGTTATTGAGAAAACACCATGGGCGATGACCTTAGGCAACGCACTCAGTTTCTAGGAATAAACCGTGTTGGATCAATGAACAATCACACAAGACATTCTCTTCAAAACTGTTTGTGTTAGGCCACCTTGCGCAAACGTTTTCCTTGGAGCGACTATGTGGGATGTACATGTGAACGGAAACGTTTAGCGGGGACTGACTGTGTGGGATGTACTTGCGACCGGAAACGATTTTGCCCGTATAATTGTATTTTTTAGCTCTACTGTATGTATTATCGTATTTGAGCGCTCGCCGGTCGCACACGACTCATTTTGCCGAGCATGTGTGCCAGGAGGGCATATCCCCGACAGTTTCTGGGTCGTGTGGGAAGGACCCCCCTTTCGCCCACACTCACTTGGCGACGGTTCCAAATCCCGTCGCGGAAAGCGGTTAAAACCGTTTGTATAGCACCTCATTGTACCAGAGATAGAACTTGGCTTGTATATTCCAATGATGAGCTTCCTCAATTGCCCGAGGTCTTGAGAAAGCATGTTGGATGCACACCCACTTAGTTTTCATATTGAGCTTTCATATACTTATAGCTCTTAGTGCATCCGTTGCATGGCAATCCCTACTCCCCGCATTGACATCAATTGATGGGCATCTCCATGGCCTATTGATTATCCGCGTCGATGTGACACTTTATTCCTTTTTTCTTTTCCATATTAATCTTTACCACCGTATTCTATTCCACCCATAGTGTTATATCCATGGCTTGCGCTCATGTATTATGTGGGGGTTGAAAAAGCTGAAGCGCGTTAAAAAGTATGAACCAATTGCTCGGCTTGTCATCGGGGTTGTGCATGATAAATACTTTGTGCTAAGAAGATGGAGCATGATAAGGCTATATGATTTTGTAGGGATAACTTTCTTTAGCATTGATATTATGAAATGCATGATTGTTTGTTGGGTTGCCTGAGTATTGATGTCCTTGTGTCAAATTATAGACTATTGCTTTGAATCACTCATGTCTTACTATTCATGCCATGATTAGATTATATGATCAAGATTATGCTAGGTAGCATTCCACATCCAAAATTATCTTTTTTATCATTTGCCTACTCGAGTACGAGCAGGAATTAAGCTTGCGGATGTTGATACGTCTCCGTCGTATCTATAATTTTTGATTGTTTCATGTCAATATTCTACAACTTTCACATACTTTTGGCAACAATTTATATGATTTATTGGACTAACATATTGATCCAGTGCCCAGTGCCAGTTCCTATTTGTTGCATGTTTTTTATTTCGCAAAATATCCATATCAAATGAAGTCCAAACACGATAAAAATTTATGGAGATTTATTTTGGAATATATGTGATTTTTGGGAAAAATAATCAACACGAGACAATGCCCGAGGGGCCCACAACCTCGAGGGGCGCCCCCTACACAGGGCGCGCCGGGCAGGCTTGTGGGGCCCCTGTAAGTCGGTTGGTGCCCTTCTTCTGCCGCAAGAAATATAATATCCGAAAGAAAATCCCCTCAAAATTTCAGCCCAATCGGAGTTAGGGATCTCTAAGAATTTAAGAAACGATGAAAAGCCAGAAAACGGGAACACAAAACAGAAGAGAATAGAGAGAGAGAGAGATCCAATCTCGTAGGGGCTCCTGCCTCTCCGCCGCCATGGAGGCCATGGAACAGAAGGGAAACCCTCCTCCCATCTAGCGGCAGGCCAAGGAAGAAGAAGATGGAGGGGGCTCTCTCCCCCTCTCCCTCGGTGGCGCCGAAACACCGTTGGGGCAATCATCGTCTGACGGCGATCTACTCCAACACCTCCGTCATCTTCACCAATACCTCCACCACCTTCCCTCATCTATATCTATCTGTCCACTACCCCCAACACATTGTACCCTCTACTTGAACATGGTTCCTTATGCTTCATATTATTATCCAATGATGTGTCGCCATCCTATGATGCTTGAGTAGATTTTTGTTGTCCTATGGGTGATTGGTGAATTGCTATGATTGGTTTAATTTGCTTATGGTTATGTTGCTGTCCTTTGGTTCCCATCATATGAGCGCGCGCATGGATCACACCTTAGGATTAGTTGTATGTTGATAGGATTATGCATTGGAGGGCAAGAGTGACATAAGCTTCTTCCTACCATAGAAATTGATTCATACAGGATTGAAGGGGGACCAATATATCTTAATGCTATGGTTGGGTTTTACCTTATTGAGCTTTAGTAGTTGCAGATGCTTGCTAATAGTTCCACTCATAAGTGCATAGAATTCCAAGTAAGAGATGGCATGCTAGCAGTGGCCTCTACCACATAAAAACTTGCTATCGGTCTAGTAAACTTAGCCAACTGCTTAGGGACAATTCCGCAAATCCTACCAGCACTGGTCCACACTCGCTATACTAACTTAATTGTTTCTTTATCTAAACAACCCCTAACTTTTATTTACCTGTTATTTATTATCTTGCAAACCTATCCCATTGCACCTACAAAGTACTTCTAGTTTTATACTTGTTCTAGGTCAAGCAAATGTTAAGTGTGCGTAGAGTTGTATCGGTGGTTGAAAGAAATTGAAGGGAATATTGATTCTACCTTTAGCTCCTCGTTGGGTTTGACACTCTTATTTATCGAAAAAGCTACAACTGATCCCCTATACTTGTGGGTTATCACAACAATACCTTGACCCCAAGAAACCCTAAGATAGGCACCTAAGCGCTTCTTCCACGGTGAACCTATGCCCTCGCACCCCTACGATAGACACCGATGCACTTCTGCCCTGGCCAACCAATAGCCTAGGAGCTCCACCGCCTTGAGGGGTGTTGCTTCTGTCAATTGGAAATCGACTAACCCAGAAGAAAACTTCAGGCGACTGATGCCTAGATAAAGTGATTTAGGATGAGTGTACGACCTATCTTGCGGCCCGGTGAAGTAGGCAGCTCCAGCTGCCGAGTCGGTGAGGCCGGCGTTGTTGCGATGGCTCGCAGCGGCAGGAAAGCAGATACGTGGCAGTGGTCGATGGCTACGGGGGACTAGGGTCGGGTGGCTGGATGTGTTCGAAGTTGGAGCCACTCCGGCACTTTGCACAAAGGCGCGGTTGAATCTGCTCAGGTACGGTTCACGCGGTCGTCATCGAGGCAGCTCCGGCAACACGGAGTAAGAGGCACACGGCCCAGTGCATGACATCAAACAGATAGCAGCTCTGGCATTGGGGAGGAGGGCGGCGACGAATTTGGTGCGGTGGGGGCATGGAGAAGGGGCTAATATAAGGTTTCACGGCTGGGGAGAAGACGATTTGGCGCCCACAGTGTATGAATGGAGAATTGGGAGGGGGTACCATGTCTTGCTAACGCATTTGTCTAAAGTATGGGGGAAGTTACAATTCTACCCCTGCCTTTTGGCTTATGGGCTTGGGTCTGTGTCTTGAGGGTCGGGGATAGTAGGGTAATTTTTCTTCTTCCAAATAGTGGGAATTAGCGATTTCTGGCAAGGAGGTCGTGCTTTGAAATAGTGGGGCGCGAGCAATTTCGGCCGAGGAGAGGGTGTTTTATCGCCCATGCATGGTTTATGAATTATTTGGCGCCCGCGATTTCGACCGAGGAGAGGGTGTTTTGCCACCCATGGTTTATGAATTATTCAATGCCTGCCATTTCGGCTGAGGAGAGGGCGCGTTTGGATGAAGTTACAAACCTACCCTCAATATACAACGGGCCAATTGATGTGGGTCCGAGATACGCCAGTGATTTCGTTTCTCCCAATTATTTCGGGTGAATTCCACCGAGTAGAGGGTTCATTCGGCTTTTGAGAAAACAAGCAATCATGTCTATCTTACGAAGTCGATTCAAATCAAATTTTGAAATATTAGTTCTATAGTGTCACATCTTGCCACTTGTTTTTTAGATGATGGGATGATGCTCGGGACAATTGTGTTTTTACCTACTCGTTGCTACCGATTTATTTGACAAATAATTGACCCACTCAAAAACAGGAATCAAACCCAAAATGAATTATCTGAGTTCAACAAAATAGCTCGTTCCCAGCCAAAACTGTGGAAAAAATCAAAAATTTAACACCTCAATTGAATAGCATATTGTATTATAGTACTCCATGAACATGCTCAAAATCAAATTAATAAACCTGTTTGATACACTGATACGTCTCCAACATATCTATAATTTATGAAGTATTCATGCCATGTTTACAACAATTATATATGGTTTTGGTATGATTTGCATGAAACTGACCCGGACTGACGCCGTTTTTCAACAGAACTACCGTGGTGTTGTTTTTTGTGCAGAAATGAAAGTTCTCCAAATGAGCTGAACCTTTTTGATGATTTTTTGGAACAAAAGTGACCCCCGAAGCTTCATGGGAGGGCCAAAAGAGCCACGAGGAGGGCACAACCCACCATGGCACGCCAGAGGGGCCTGGCTTACCCCGATGGGCTGTGCTCACCTCCAGGCCCATCTTCGCGTGAAATCGACGCCAAAAAATCCTATAAATAGAGAAACCATCAGAAATAGCCCTAGAACAGAAGTTCCGCCGCCGCAAGCCTCTTCGGCCACGAAAAACCAATCTAGACCCCATTTCGGCACTCCGCCAGAGGGAGAAATCATCATCGGCGGCCATCTTCATCATCCCGGCATCCACCATGATGAGGAGGGAGTAGTTCACCCTCGGGGCTGAGGGTTTGTACCAGTAGCTATGTGTTTAATCTCTCTCTCTCTCGTGTTCTTGAGATGTCACGATCTTGAAGTATCGCGGGCTTTGTTAATATAGTTGGATCATATGGTGTTTTCCCCTCTCTATATTGTTGTGAATTGAGTTTTCCCTTTGAGATTTCATTTTATCGGATTGAATACATTTATGGATTTGAGAACACTTGATGTATGTCTTGCTATAAATACCAGTGGTGACAATGGGGTATCATATTGATTCACTTGATATGTATTTCGGCACTCAACTCGCGGATGCTCGAGGTGACACTGGGGTAATCTATGCATAGGGGTTGATGCACGGTCTCGTCTTTGTTTCTCCGATAGAAATCTTGGGGAACTCTTTGAGGTTCTTTGTGTTGGATTGGGTATTATGAATCTGGAATTGTTTGATATGCATATTGTATAATCAACTCACGGATACTCGCGGTGACATTGGCGTATCTAGGTGACATTAGAGTTGGTTGATGTGTATCACATGGTGTTATTTTAGTACGAACTCCTGGTTAGATCGGTCGGAAAGAATATCTTGGTGTTATTTTAGTACGAACTCTAGGATAGATTGATCGAAAAGAATAGATTTTTGGTGGTTTCGTACCCTACAAACAATTTCTTCCTATGTTCTCCGCAAGATAGGAAGTTTGGAGTGATTCTTCATCTCATGTTGAGGGATAGTTATATGATCCAATTACATTAGCACTGTTGAGAGATTGCACTAGCGGAAGTACGGACCCTAGGCTTCATTTCAAGCATTGCAATACCGTGTGTGCTCCGTCTTATCATTTGCTACCTTGCTGTTTTTTATTGTTCCTATTACAAAAAACCTATAGCTACTATCCATATTACACTTTTGTCACCATCTCTTCGCCGAACTAGTGCACATATACAATTTACCATTGTATTTGGTGTGTTGGGGACACAAGAGACTTTTTGTTATTTGGTTGCAGGGTTGTTCGAGAGAGACCATCTTCATCCTACACCTCCCACGGATTGTAAACCTTAGGTCATCCACTTGATGGAAATTTACTATTGTCCTACAAAACTCTGCACTTGGAGGCCCAAAACGAGTCTACAAGAATAAAGTTGCGTAGTAGACATCAAGTTCTTTTCTGGCGCTGTTGCTGGGGAGGTGAGTGCATGAAGGTATATCTTTATATCTTGCAATTGAATCTTTTTGTTTCTTGTTTTATCATTAGTTTGGTTTATAAAAAGAAAACTACAAAAAAATGGAATTGAGGTTGCATCATATTTTTCATCTTTATAATGTCTTCCGTGAAAATGATGGAAATTAAAATTGTGCTCAATTGATAGAATAAGAATTGCAATGTTGTTGGTATGAACTCTTTGAATATCCATGATTGCAATGTTGTTGGTATGAACTCTTTGAATATCCATGATGCTAACGATATGCAAAGCCATAAGCTTGGGGATGCTATGTTTGATGAAGATGATATTTTCAGTCCACCAAGTTTTGATGAGAAAATTTATTATGATGAAAGCATGCCTCCTATTTATGATGATTATATTGATGAAAGTGGATTTGAAGAGGTCGTCACTTTATTTAATGATGATTCCACTATCTTGGAAGAGGTTTCAATTGATTTTTATGAGAACAAAGCTCCTATCTATGATGATTATGGTGATGACATGCATGCTATAAAGAATAATGATAACCATGAAACTTTTCATCATGATTTTAATCCTCAAATTGATTATGTGGATCAAGTATCATGGGATAGTTATTTTGTTGAGTTTGCTCCCACCACTATTGATGAGAAGAAATTTGTTTATGTGGAGAGCAATAAATTTTCTATGCTAGTAGATCATGAAAAGAATGCTTTATGTGATAGTTATATTGTTGAATTCATTCATGATGCTACTGAAAATTACTATGAGGGAGGAACATGTGCTTGTAGGTATTGCAATAATATCAAGTTTCCTCTCTATGTGTTGAAAATCTTGAAGTTTTACTTGTTTTGCCTTCCTATGCTAGTTGATTCTTGCTCCCATAAATTGTTTGCTCACAAAATCCCTATGCATAGGAAGTGGGTTAGGCTCAAATGTGCTTGTCATGTGATTCATGATGCTATCTTTATGTTTCAATTCTTTACTTTTATGCGAGCATCATTAAAATCATCATGCCTAGCTAAAAAGGCATCAAAGAAAAAATGCTTGTCGGGAGACAACCCAACATTTACTCCTACTGGTTTTGTGTGTTCACATGATTAAGATATTGTAGTAATCATGTTTTATTGCTTTTGTTTCAATAAAGTACCAAGTAAAGCCTTTGGGATAGTGTGGATGATAGTTGACTTCATTTTGTGCAAAAACATAAACTTTTGCTCTCAGTCTAGGAATTTTCAAAATTCACTAGAACATGCTTTTGATCTGAATTTTACGGGTGATAGATATACAAATTTCCTACGTTGTCCTAATTTTCAGATTTTCTGGAGTAGCAGAAGTATCGTAGTTGTCCAGATCATTACAGACTGTTCTGTTTTTGACAGATTTTGTTCCCATGCATAGTTTGCTTGTTTTATAGTTTCTATGGTTTATATTGCTCAATATAAATTGTGGAAGTGATGAGCTACAGTAGGCATTGGGTGAGAGAAATTATGAATCTTATCTTGACAGTACCAAAGTGAATGATTTGTCTTTATCATACTAACCTCTCTCATGAAGTTCCGTTAAGTTTTGTGTGATTGAAGTTTTCAAATTTTTGGTGAGATATCACTATGAGGACAATGAGGAGTGACAAGACCCTAATCTTGGGGATGCCCAAGGCACCCCCAAGGTAATATTCAAGGAATATCCAAGCAACTAAGCTTGGGGATGCCCCGGAAGGCATCCCCTCTTTCGTCTCCAATATTATTGGTAATCTTAATTACTTGGAGCTATCTTTTAATTCATCACATGATATGTGTTTTGCTTGGAGCTTCATTTTATTTTGTTAGTAATTTCTTGCTGTTATTTAGAATAATGTTTTGCATCTTTTATTTCAATAAAAACGTCAAGTATAGCCATTGCCATGCTTATTTTGCAAGTCTATATGTTGTTGTTTCAAAATAGAAAGTTTTCTGTTCTTGCGTGAATTCTCTAGAAAAGTCAGAATGTGATAAAATGTTGAAACTTTTTGCAAAATAAGCTATGATAAATTTTCTACAATGTGGTAATTGTTTTAGAGTTTTTGGAGTTAAATAAGTATGGATCTTCTTGCATTCTTTACAGACTATCCGGTTTTGGCAGATTGCTGTTATGTTTGCATTGTTTGCATATGTTTGCTTGTTTAATGATTCTATTTGAGGATAGGAGTATTAAATATGAAGAGGCATTTAGTATACAAGGTTAAATTATAATTTTAGTGATTTTTTTACAATAGAGAATGATAAGGTGTTGCATTGATATATACTAACTTATTTCACGAGTTCTTGTTGAGTTTTGTGTGGATGAAGTTTTTGAGATTTAGGGAAACCGTGATATAAAAGGAATTAAGGAGACACAAAAGCTCAAGCTTGGGGATATCCAAGGCATCCCAAATTAACATTTCAAGAAGTCTCAAGCATCTAAGCTTGGGGATGCCCCGATAGGCATCCCACCTTTCTTCATCAACAATTATGGGTAAGTATCGGTTGAGCCTAAGTTTTTGCTTCTTCACATGAGTTGTGTTATTCTTGGAATGTCATTTTATTTTCATTTTACTTGTTGTTTTAATAATATACTTAGATCTGAAAGTTTTTAAATAAGATAGAGTCCTCAAATAGCTACCCATTTACTTAACTACTCGCTTGATCTTCACTTATATCTTTTTGGAGTAGTTTGTCTTTTACTCTTGTGCTTCACTTATATCCTATGAGTAAATTGTTGAATAATGAATTGAACATAATGAAGTTGAAATTATATGTTCATATCATGCCTAGTAGTAGCTTCACATCGGGTTTAGAAAGTGAATTCTTTTGAAGCTTGACAATCACAATATTAGTCATATAAGCAATTCATGAATGATTAGTATAAGGAAGAGAACTTTCACATGAAAATATATTATCTTGGAAATCTTATATGATTGTGAATACCCATTAATTATTTTCAAACTTGAGCAAATTAGTTGAAGTTGGACAAGGAAGACAACGTAATGAGTTATAGTTGTGTATATTTGCATAGAAGTAATATTGTTATAGATCCTCCAACATGTGGTGCTTGCTTAGGATCTTTTGCGAGCCAAAAATTCGCACTAAGTAGAGATACTACTTGTGCATCCAAAAACCCTAAAACCCAGTTTCTTACCATGAGTGTCCACCATACCTACCTATGGATTGAATAAGATCTTTCAAGTAAGTTGTCATCGGTGCATAAAGCAATAAATTGCTCCTAAATATGTTTGATCTTTTATTGTAAGGGAAAATTGAGCTTTGTACAAACTTGTGATGGCAAAGTAAAAAAAGCGACCGACTGCATAATAAAGGTTGCTATCATAAGGGGCAATATAATGTGACATTCCTTTGCATTAAGAGTCTGGGCATCCAAAAATAAAAAGCACATGACAACCTTTGTTTCCCTCTGCGAAAGGCATATCTTTTACTTTTCAGTATTTACTTTTATGCAAGAGTCAATATAATGCATTCTTATTTCAACCTCAATTATTCTCTAGTTGGCAAGCATCATGTGGTGGGGAAAGATCTAGGCACATATGGCCAGTCAAATATATTTGATCATGATTTATTATTGTTGACAATTATCTCTATGATAAATGAGTTGGGAGGCGAAACATTAAGCCCCTATCTTTCTCTGTGTTCGATGGATGCCATTTGTTCTAAGAATATGCTTTGAGTAGTAGCAATCATGGAAGACTAAATGATGCTTGAGTGTGTGGAGCTCTTACTTAGACTCTGTTGAATAAGTTGAATTGCAATTGTTTGGTGACTAAGAATATAGATTGTTGATTTTCAAGAGAATTCATTGTTTGAACCTTAATATGTGAATTGGTTGCTACTTTAACATGAGAAGTTTTATGTTAGTGTACAAAAAGAAGGGCACGTTTTTGTACCCCTTTACTGCTGCAGGCGATCGAGAGCGCCCACGACCACACCAAGCAGAGCAGGGGAGGTGAGCCAAGGTAAGACCGAAGCCCAAGATAATCAGAGCAACGCCAAGGCCAAGACCACAAAGAGCGGAGGGATGAAGCAGGTTCCCCCGGCAAGACCCTTGCCGGGGCAACCTCAGCGGCCCCGGCAAGATCCTTGCCGGGGCAGCTTGCCCCACGCCAACAGAGTGAGCCACCGTTGAGCCCACAGCCGCCAACACCATCATCAACGTGGGGCCAGGGCTTGGGAGGCACCTCTGTGGTGGCATGCAGATCTTTGTGAAGTCAAAGAATAGTCAAGATCAAATGGGGATAGGAAGGCTGCCATCCTCACCGAAGAAACCCACAAGACCCCCTGCAAGATCCTTGCCAGGGACGCCTACGCGCCACGGCAAGACCCTTGCCGGGCCACCTGGCAAGACCCGTGCCGGGCCACCCGGGAAGGCCCTCGCCAAGCGCACCAGCAGGGCCACCGTCAGGCCCGCACCAGCCAAGTCTCCGCCACCGTTCTCATGCAGCTACCGACCCAACCAGCTGGGCAGGCACCTGCTTGGAAACATGCAGCCCTTCATGGAGGCTCCACCACCACGCCACCTCAGCTGCCTGCCTGCCTACGTGGCACTGCATGCATCGCTGGCCAGGGCGAGTGTCGAAGCTTGGAAGAGCGGCGACGGACGGGACGGGCCTCGCCCCCGTCCCTGATAAAGTGAAGGGACACCTAAGCCTCGCATTAAATGCGCTTTGTCTTGTAATACCACCGATAAGCTTGTAACACTGTAGCACTTTCCACCTCCTGTGTGCCACTGTGGCAGCCCCTTTCGCCTATAAAATGAGGCCCATGGCACACGGGAGAAGGATTCGGCTCTTTCAAACCTCGCAGCACCTAGAGCAAGTTCAAGATCTCAAGAACACTAAATACATCCACCAAAGCAGGATCGTAGGGTTTTATGCATCTTTGCGGCCCGAACCTGGGTAAATCCCTTTGCGTTGTCTGCTAGTCCCGCTCTTCTCACGATCCCGGCACCCCGCAACCGTAGAAGGGATTCCAGTGATCCCGTAGGTGTCGTTTCCCACCGACATCTTTGGCGCGCCAGGTAGGGGGCGCAATTGTGAGAATCTGGTCTAGCAGTTGACCTAGCTGTTCTTCATCGCCATGGCTCCTAAGAAGAAGGCAACCACGGCGATCGGCTCATCTGGGACCAGGTTGCCAGCACCGGTGCGGACCACTAGCGGGCCAATCGCGGAGAGAACCCGCGGCGCGGCCCGCAAACATCCACATCACACTGGCGGTTCAAGCCTGGCGAGTGGTGTCGTTCGCGCGCCAGGCGACGAGCCGCCAGTCGCGGGCTCCAGAGATGGAGTCAGGCCCTCCGCAGGCGGCGCGGGGCCCTCCAGGGGCGCCGCCATCCCACCAGGCGGCGGCACGGCGGCCTCCAAAACACCAACACCAGCGCCCATGGCGCGCTCTTCCCAGGTTGTGCGTGATGAGCAGCGTCACCCTGCTGGTGACCATGCGCGCCGCCCTGGGAAGAGTCCCGTGCGCCCATCACATGATGAGGAGGGCCAGCATGCGCGCCGAGGTGCTGACGGAGGTGGCGAACGGCTACGGGGCCGTGACGCAGCTCCTTCGAACATGGTTATAAGTCGAGGTACATCGCGGTCCACCCAGCTCTCGCCGCCACCCACGCTAGCGGAGGCCCTAGCACGCGCGCAGCTGCTCCTCGATTTTCCACCCGCCGCGGAGAATCTTGACGAATGGAGGGCCACCGTCCGGAGCCTCGTCGGCATCGCCAACAACGATGAGTTGCGGCCGGCGGGACCCGTAGGCCGTCGCTCCACCGGGCTACCACGTGCCAGCGGAGGCCATGCCGATGGCGGCACGGCCACGGTGTACTCCCCACCTCCATCCCGACCGCCTCGGGCATCGGTTCGTCGCGACAACGCTCGAGACGACATGTCCATCGCGTCGTCCGACCCGCGCACCAACCGCGATCAGCGTCAAGTCCTTCGGGAGCGGGCTCATGAGGACGCCTGAACTACGATCGAGCACCGACGAGACACGCGCCACCAGTCGGACAAGCGGGCAGGGCCCGCTACGGACCACCCAACACCGGGAGGCTACGGCGGCCTACCTTACGAGGTGGGTTGTCCGGCTTTTACCCGTGAGCTGTGGAAGTTCCAGTGGCCCTCCCACTGTATGTTCAAGCCCGACGTTGGCGAGAAGTACAACGGCAAGACTCACCCGTCAGAGTTCCTCAGCATCTACACCATCGCGATGCAAGCTACTGGGGCCCGCAACGATAAGGTGCTTGCCAACTACTTCTCGTTGGCACTCAAGCCTAATGTTATGTCATGGTTGATGCACTTGCCGGTGGATTCCATCTCTTCTTGGGCGGATCTATGCCATGAGTTTGTTGGCGCCTTTACCGGAGGTCACCAAGCTCATGGCCAGGCGAGTGATTTACACATCATCACCCAGAAGGAAGGAGAAAACCTGCGCAAGTACATCCAAAGGTTCAGCCGGGTGCAGTACAACATCCCCGATGTTCATCTCGCCGCCGTGATCAGTGCGTCCCATCAGAACATGCGCAATCACAAGATGCATGAAGAACTGGCGATGAACAAGGTTAAGGATGTGGCCGAGCTCTATGTTCTGGCCGATCGATGCACTCGTGCTGAGGAGGGAAGGAAGTACCCCGACAAAGATGCCGGTGTGGAAACCGACTCCACTGGCGACACCGCCACCCCAGCGAAGAAGGGCCGACGCCGTAACAGGAAGCGCAAGGGCAAGGCCGCGCTTGCCGTTGAGGGATCCGACGACACCGGCGCCACCAAGAAGACCAAAGCGAGCGACCCCGGCAAGGAGGTTGCCGGGTGTGACGCTTGCCGGGCCTTGGCGGCTGCCGACAAGCCAGGAGGCTCCAACAAGCAGTACTGCAAGATCCACCACACTAAGGCCACTATCTCCAAAACTTCCGGCAGGTAGAGCTGCTCGACGAGAAGCAGAAGGCCGAGTATGAGCGGCAGGACAAGGAGAAAGGCCCAGATGGTGCCGAGGGATCCGGCAAGAAACGTAGCGGCCAAGGAGGCCGCCGCGGCAAGGATAATCAGCAAGAGAGGCCGCCGGGCCATGACAAGAAGCAGGAAGGCGATGATCATGGCGAGGACGACGAGTCCGGCGACCACGAGTTTCAGAAAGCCACAGAGGCCATGTGCGTCGATGGTGGCGCCTCGCTGCATACATCCCACCGCTAACTCAAGCAGTGAGTGCGTGAGGTCACAGCGGTGGAGCCATCATTCGACGCACGGAAGCCGCTGAAATGGTCCAGCACGCCCATCATCTTCGACACCGAGGACCACCCTGACCACACTACTGCGGTCGGGTGCTTGCCATTGTTGGTCTCACCAACAATCCGCAACCTCAAGGTGACGAAGATGTTGGTTGACGGCGGGGCCATCCTGAACTTGATCTCGCCTGTTGTGGTCAATAGGCTGCAGATCCCTAATGAAGACCTCAAGGAGACTGGCACGTTCCAAGGGGTTAATCTGGGGAGGAGCCAGCCAAAGGGAAAAATCACGCTGCCCGTGACATTCGGAGGCGAGCTGAACCACAGGACGGAGAGGATTGTTTTCGATGTAGCGAGATCCCTTTCGCCTAGCGGGATCCTCGGCCGCCCGGCACTAGCCAAGTTCATGGCGGCTTCGCACTACGCCTACAACATGTTGAAGATGCCCTGGCCGATGAACATCATCACCGTCCCCTCCGACAAGAAAGAAGCGTTGATCTGCGCCGACCAACTCTACCGGGAAGCAGTTGCAGCAGCTGCCGCTAAGGCACCTGCTCCTGCCGACGGAGCCCCGGGGGGGGGGGGGAGAAGACCGGCGAGACCCCTTGCACCCACTCCGGCAGGCGCACCTCTTCGTGGTGTTGCGCTCCCGTTGAGGACGTGCTAGAGAGCTCCGCCGGCAAGAGCAAGAAGTCCAGAGCCACACCACCAGAGACCAAGAAGGTGCCCGTCAAGGAGGACGGTATGGGGGGAGCTTTTACCATAAGCTCCACCCTCGACGGCAAATAGGAAACCGAGCTCGTCACCTTCCCGCGGGTGAATTTCGATCTGTTTGCATGGCAGGCCTCCGACATCCCCGGCGTTCCCAGGGAGGTGATTGAGCACCACCTTGCTGTCCTCATGCGCGGCCTGTCAAGCAAAAGGTCAGGAAGCAAGCTCTGGAGAGACAGGAGTTCATCATGGAGGAAATCAGAAAGCTAGAGGTGGCAGGTTTGGTGAGGGGAGTACTCCATCCGACGTGGTTGGCCAATTCGGTGGTAGTGCGCAAGGCAAACGGGAAGTGGAGGCCGTGTATTGATTACACAGACATCAATAAGGCCTGTCCAAAGGATCCTTTCCCGTTACCGCGCATTGACCAGATTGTTGACTCCACGGCTGGGTGTGACCTCTTGTCGTTCCTTGACGCCTACTCAGGATACCACCAGATCTTCATGACAAAGGAAGACGAGGAAAAGACAACATTCATCACCCCATGTGGTACGTATTGCTTTTTACGGATGCCTTTCGGGTTGAAGAGTGTTGGCTCAACCTTTGCAAGAGCAGTCCAAATTGGTTTTGAGCCCCAGCTACATAGAAATATGGAAGCTTATATGGATGACATAGTGGTCAAAACCAAGGACAAAGCAACACTTGTACAGGATCTGGAGGAAACATTTGGGAACCTGTGCAAGATCAACCTCAAATTGAACCCTGAGAAGTGTGTCTTCGGCGTCCCGTTCGGCAAGCTTCTCAGGTTCTTTGTGTCCCAGCGCGGGATTGAAGCAAACCCAGATAAGATCAAGGCCATCGAGCAGATTGAGGCACCCAAACGGATCAAGGAAGTGTGTCGGCCCACTGGCTGCGTTGCTGCCATGAGCCGGTTCATCTCCAAGTCCGAGGAGCGTGCCCTTCCTTTTTTCAAGATCCTGAAGAAGGCAGGGCCGGTGGAGTGGACCCCAGAGGCCGAGGCAGCGCTGCAAGATTTGAAGAAATACCTCTCCTCTACCCCAGTGCTGGTTGCGCCTAAACCACAAGAACCGTTGCTGCTTTACCTAGCGGCAACAAATCAGGTGGTTAGCTCCGCACTAGTGGCGCAGAGAGAGGTTGATGAGGAGACAGCAGCAGCGGCGGAATCGACGGTTGACGGGCCAAAACCCTCCCTGGCAGGGCTCAGCCCGGCAAGACTGAGTCCCCCGCAAGGCTCGGTCCCGGCAAGACTAGCGCCAGTATGATAGGACCCATGCGACCGGGTGAAGGGGCGCAGAAGAAGAAAATGGTACAACACCTAGTTTATTTCGTCAGCTCCCTCTTGCAGGGGGCTAGGTCGAGGTACTCAGGTGTGCAAAAGCTGCTCTTCGGCCTCCTTATGGCTTCGAGGAAGCTGCGCCATTACTTCCAAGCACACGAGATCACGGTAGTCACCCGCCTCCCAATGCAACGGATACTACATAACCCAGATGCAACGGGGAGGATCGTGGAATGGGCCCTGGAGCTGTCAAGTTTCGGTTTGAAGTTCGAAAGTACCTCGACAATTCAGAGCAGAGTTTTGGCGGAGTTTGTTGCGGAATGGACCTCGACGCCCGACGAAGAGGTACAGGAGGCCACTCTCCCCGGCAAGGAAACGAGCCACAACTGGGTCATGTAATTTGATGGTGCCTTCTCACTGCAAGGTGTCGGTGCTGGTGTGCTGCTTATCGCACCCACCGGAGAGCACCTCAAGTATGTCATCCAGATGCATTTCCCCCGGGAGATGTCAACCAACAACACCGCCGAGTACGAGGGTTTGCTTGCCGGTCTCAGGATCGCGGCAGACCTCGGAGTTAAAAAGCTCATCGTCAGGGGCGACTCATAGCTTGTCGTCAGGCAGATCAACAAAGATTATCAAAGTCCGTTGATGGAAGCTTACGTAGATGAGGTGAGGAAACTGGAGGAGCACTTTGACGGATACAAGCGGAACATGTCCCTCGGGCGGAGAACGACACCACCGACTACCTGTCAAAGCGCGTTGTGGAGGCGGCCGCTCCCGTGGCAGAAGAGGTGCCTTTGGTCCTTGTCGTCGAGCCACAGGCTCCAGCATGGGCGCAGCACACCGTCGGATTCCTTCAAAAAGGAGAGCTTCCTGAGGAGCAAGCAGAGGCAGAAAGAGTAGCCCGCCGGTCTGCTCTGTACCAATTCATTGATAATGTATTGTACAGAAGAAGACCGAATGGGGTGAAATTGATGTGCATCTCCCGGGAGGAAGGGCTAAAGCTGTTGGCAGAGATACATGGAGGTATATGTGGCTCCCACATAGGGTCGAGAGCCCTTGCCGGCAAGGCTTTCCGGCAAGGTTTCTTCTGACCCACCGCCCTCCAGGATGCGACGACACTAGTAACCAAGTGTGAAGCATGCCAGTTCCATTCGAAGAAGCTCCATCAACCAGCTCAAGCCCTTCAAACTATCCCTCTCTCCTGGCCCTTCTTGGTCTGGGGGCTCGACATATTGGACCCTTTCCCCCGTGCTGTCGGGGGCTTTGAGTACTTGTACGTCGCAGTCGACAAGTTCACAAAGTGGCTAGAGGTGGAAGCAGTGAGGAAGGTGACAACGCAGTCAGCCATCAAGTTCTTCAACGGACTAGTGTGCCGTTTTGGGGTGCCCAACAGGATCATCACCGACAACGGCACACAGTTCACAAGCCATGCCTTCATGCAATCCATTGAGGATCTCGGCAGCAGGGTTTGTTTTGCTTCCGTGGCACACTCACGGAGCAACGGCCAAGCAGAGAGAGCAAATGCCGAAGTCCTGCGAGGCTTAAGGACGAAGACTTTTGACAGGTTGCGCAAGAGCGGAAGGCGCTGGATTGATGAGTTGCGGCGGTTCTTTGGTCGATCGAGCGGCGCCAAATCGAGCCACCGCGGACACCCTTTGCCCTGGTTTACGGGCGAAGCAGTTCTCCCACGAAATCATATACGGTCGCTTTGAGTGCTCGCTTATGATGAGCTTGAGCAAGAGCGATAGCGACAAGATGATCTGGCGCTCCTTGAGGAAGATCGTCTCCGGCGGTGTGAGAGCGACATGCTACAAAGCAAGCCTTGCGCCGCTACCATAGCCGCAAGGTTCATGCCCGAGCTCGAGGAAGGCGACCTTGTTCTTCGGCACGTTCAGTCGGCCAAGAATTCCAACAAGTTGACGTTGAAGTGGGAAGGCCCTTATCGGGTAATACGAGTCACCAGGCCTGGTGCAGTCCGCCTGGAGACCGAAGATGCCGTCCCAGTGAGCAACTCCTGGAACATCGAGAATCTTCGCAAGTTTTACCCATAAGGCGCGGCTTGCCGGGCCTCCCGGCAAGCCACCTTTTGTACAAGCTTTGCCGACAAGGCATGTGACCCTTTGTACAAAGCCAGACACAGACCCTGAGCATAAATAAATGAAGCACTGGCGCCCTAATTTATAGCATCCATGCTAGGTTGAGTCTCTTCCTTGGTTAGGGTTGATAGTGCTTAGCGGCGGCTAACCCCTAGCTTAGAGATTGAGTGTGCGTCTCTCTGTTCTTCTCTGTCTTCTTTGGTTCGCAGGACACATGAATATCCTTGCCGAGCTACTTTGGAAGAAAGGGGACAGACCGGCGTCCGGGCCCCGGCAAGCCAGTATTGTCGGGGGCTACAAGAGCAAAGATCCACCCACGGCAAGCCAAGGTTGCCGGGGGCTACAGATTCAGATAAGTTCTCTATCCCTTATCATGCGTTTTGTTATGGACTGAGGTATGTGAAACCTCGTTTTATCCTTAGGCTACCGTGCTCCCCTCATTCCGGACCCTAGGACTCGTCTCCTGGGACCGAGTTTGGTCGTAGTCGCGGCAGCAAGGAAATGAAACGAGGAGCCTAAGCCCACCTCATCCCTGCCTCCGCCAAGGGCATGAGAAAGGTCAAGCGAAGTGGGGGGACGGCAAGGCTTGTTGCCGGGCAAGAAAACGTTTATCTTAAAGGCAACAAGGATTTACTCCTTGTCATGGGTTTCACCTACGAACAAAGAACCCGGCAAACATCCCTTTTTCATTAAAAAACATCCCGTACAGGTACAGTTCATACGAAATGAAAAACATGAACAAGGGGATTACAAGTTCTAAAGTTAACAAAGGCCCGAAGGCTTACAAGACTAAAAAGAGTAAGGTGCCCATAATCCCTTTCCTGTCCCTCTCCTCGGGAAATGGAACAAGAAAGCAGAAGGGCAAAAGGGGCGCCTAGGCGAGCTACGGATGGCATAATACTCCAAGGGAACATCTCGGTGGCCGTCCAAGGGCTGGATGGTGATGGCGGCGCCGGAGGCAGAGCTCGAAGACGAGGCGGCAGGACGTCAATACGCGACGAAGGCGTCAGTGCCTGCATACTCCGACTTGATGGCCTTGCCGCCCGCCCTCTTCCTCTTCCGCGGCCTCCCAACGCCAGCCGCCCAAGGAGACGACCCCGAGAAGTTCAAGGAGCCGGCGACACGGATGATGGGGTCGCCGGTGCTACTCGGAGTGGCGCCCGACGCCTAGTCGGACCCATCATCCTGCCGCCCGCTGGCCTCGTCGTTGCTGCCGTTGTCTTCCTCGCCACTCTCGCTCGAGGAGGAATCTTCATCGTCAGAAAAGCTCTCCATGCAGCACCTTACGCGAGTCCCGAAGTGCCCGAAGATCTTGACGGAGGGGAGGCACCCTCCATTAGTTTGAAATGGAGCGTGAGCCCATCCGTCAAGCTATGAAGACGAGCGAAGGTCTTCCACCCCCGATGAAGATACATGACGTGAGGGGCAGGGAGCTCGACGTCGGCCCATGTGCCGCCGTTCCCGCAACCCCTCATGTGCAGCCGCAACGCCTGCGGCGGATCCAGCTCCATCTCCCGCGCGAATGGAGTCGGGAGGCGAAGGCGACGGTGCGGTGGCTGGCGCAGCCTGACGAAGAATTCGCAGGGGTTGTGCCCGACATGGCCCTCTATCGGAGGAGGGGCTGCTGGCGGACGCGAGGCTGATCTGCCGCCCCGTCCTCTTCTCCCTCGAGCACCACGACGACCTTGACCTCGCACCCTCCCCCTTCCTCTAGCGGCTGGCTCCGCCACTATGAGCTCTTGGGGAGGACCGATGAGCTGTCTGGCCGAAACCCTCGCCGCCACCGATGAAGCGTCGCCACGCCCCCTCGCCATGGCAGAAGAAGAAAGGAAGCAGGAATGGGGAGAGACAGATGGCGAAAGGCTGAGAGGCACCGTTCCTCCCGCTCCCCTCTTTATGAAGGGGTGGGGGCGGGGCTCGGCCGCCCCCTCTCAGCCAATCCGGCTTGTTGAAGTGACCACAAGCAGGGCCGCCGACCGCCCTCCCCGCTCCATTGAAGGCGCGTGGGAATCGACCCACGCACGCGCGAAACTTCCCAAATCCCGCGCGCCTGTCATTCGCTCTGCATTATGCATGTAGCGAACGTGGCGTAGGGGGCGGGCGCAGTGGGACGCGCGGAGAGACGGTTCCCAAGTGAGGGCAGTAAATGGGAAGCGGCTCTGCGGTCTCAAAGAGACACGCAAGCCGCCTCTTTACTATCCACCACAGGATGACACCAGCATGATTCCGTCATGCGCGTGCATGACCCCCACGTCGCGCGTTCAACGCGGGCACAACGAATGGAGCAGTTACCGCGGTAAAAACCGCCCACCTGCCCGCGCACCGTTTTTGGGCCTAGCCCAACAACGTGTCGTGCTTATGTGTGGCCCAGGCTCGGGGGCTCCTGTCGGTGTACAAAAAGAAGGGCATGTTTTTGTACCCCTTTACCTGTGCACGGGCAGTCAGAGCCGCGCCCACGACCACACCAAGCAGAGCAGGGGAGGTGAGCCAAGGTAAGACCGAAGCCCAAGATAATCAGAGCAACGCCAAGGCCAAGGCAACAAAGAGCGGAGGAACGAAGCAGGTTCCCCCGGCAAGACCCTTGCCGGGGCAACCTCAGCGGCCCCGGCAAGATCCTTGCCGGGGCAGCTCGCCCCACGTCAACAGAGTGAGCCACCCTTGAGTCCACGGCTGCCAACACCATCATAACGTGGGGCCAGGGCTCGGGAGGCACCTCTGTGGTGGCATGCAGATCTTTGTGAAGACAAAGAATAGTCAAGATCAAATGGGGATAGGAAGGCAACCATCCTCACTGAAGAAACCCACAAGACACTCGGCAAGATCCTTGCCGGGGACGCCTGCGCGCCACGGCAAGACCCTTGCCGGGCCACCCGGCAAGGCCCTCGCCAAGCGCACCAGCAGGGCCACCGTCAGGCCCGCACCAGCCAAGTCTTCGCTGCCGTTCGCATGCAGCTGCCGACCCAACCAGCTGGGCAGGCACCCGCGTGGCAACATGCAGCCCTTCGTGGAGGCTCCACCACCGCGCCACCTCAGCTGCCTGCTTGCCTACATGGCACTGCATGCATCACTGGCCAGGGCGCGTGTCGAAGCTTGGAAGAGCGGCGACGGACGGGACGGTCCTCGCCCCCGTCCCCGATAAAGTGAAGGGACACCTAAGCCTTACATTAAATGCGCTTTGTCCTGTAATACCAGCGATAAGCTCGTAACACTGTAGCACTTTCCACCTCCTGTGTGCCACTGTGGCAGCCCCTTTCGCCTATAAAAGGAGGCCCATGGCACACGGGAGAAGGATTCAGCTCTTTCAGACCTCGCAGCACCTAGAGCTAGTTCAAGAGCTCAAGAACACTAAATACATCCACCAAAGCAGGATCGTAGGGTTTTATGCATCTTTGCGGCCCGAACCTTGGTAAATCCCTTTGTGTTGTCTGCTAGTCCCGCTCTTCTCACGATCCCCGCGCCCCACAACCGTAGAAGGGATTCCAGTGATCCCATAGGTTTTGTTTCCCACCGACATCTTATGAGAAAGAATTGTTGTTATGATGCTAGGAAAGGTGATTGAAATTATCATTGATCAAACTTATGCACTATGCTAGCATTCACACTTCATAAACTAGATGATACCCCGCGCGTTGTCGCAGGAATTTATCGCACAACCTAGCAGTGGGATCATGGATTGACAAAAAAGTAGACCTTGAAAAGAAATACAATATATGTTTGTTTGGACCTTTGATGGAATTATATAAAATTAGACGAATTAGTCTATTGCAGAGTATCTCCACCGCGAATTAAATGCATCCTCTTTTGTGGAAATTAAAATGAATTATCAATAACATAGAAAAGGAAATGACATCTGATGAGATTTATCTCATAATAGTTGAACATAATTCAATTTGATTGTCTATTAGAAGTGCAACATAGCAAAAACTAAGAGATTTCATGCTAATTTGTGATCCCCACAGTGTTAGTGCGCCTAAATAGAAATTAGCTTTCACCCGCAAAAAAATACAACTTAGCTTACATTGTACACCTGGATCCGTTTTACGATGAAGAATAACAACATATACAAAATGGCATGGTACCTGATAATCCTGAGGCTGGGCATACGTTTCACTGAAAACTAAGCCTAAGCCCAACCCGACATAAACACCTTGAAGAATGAAACCTGGATTGAGGCCTGACAAAACCACTAACAATTTTTTTGGATTGGTTATCTATAATAGGAACCCACACTTTTCAAAATGAAAGCAAAAAATATAGAGCCATTTGGCAGAAACACATCCCTACATTTTAGAATATGTACTCATGTTCAAGCCATAAATTAATCACTGAAGTCTCAAAAAGAAATCACTAAAAAGATGAAAACAACTTGCATATGCAGTTATACACATCAGGAACGCAAAGCGCATATGCATCTCTAATTGTCCTGCACATGTTGCAATGTCCAGTCCACCAGGGAAACTACACAAGATGTGGAGATCTTGATAAAGAAATTATGGGGCCAGCCTCATCTTCCCGATATTACCTCGGGCGACAGAGGCACTACTTGGATTGGGATCTGGTAGACTACACCTTGCTCGGCGAGGCCTCCATGAGCATCGCCAAAGTACACCTTGCGAACGTCGCTCTCGCCCTTCTCAGCTCACTAGTAGAAAAACGGCCTAATGTGAAGCACATTAGTACCGGTTTGTAACAAAACCGGCACTAATGTGTCCATTAGTGCCGGTTCGAACGGCTAGGCAGCCGGAGCTAATTAGTACCGGTTCGTTGCGAACCTTTAGTACCGGTTCATGGCACAAACCAGTACTAAAGAGGATGTGGCACGCCATGGTCCGACTGGGGCCCCACCAGCGCCTTTAGTACCGGTTCGTACCACAAACTGGTACTAGAGGTTTGCAGTTGCAGCTATTTTTTAGTCCCACCTCGCTCGGCTAACAGGGTTTTTACCACCTTAAATATGTTACTTATCAAACTATCACAAGCACTTGGTCTTCATTGAACTCTATGTGTAGAATTTGTGGCCGCAATATGAGTCTTCATCAGTTTCTAAATTGTTGAGGACTCATATTGACAATTCAGATTGTACACAAAAAGATCAATGATGATCAATGTATTTTTTATGTATATTTTTACATGTTTTACACCCTCACTCTGTCCTCTCAAACTCCGGACTTTTTGCGTTCAACAGGCGCCATTCAAAGCCATGTCATCAATTTTCAACCCTTTCTGACATAATTTGCTATTTTTAATGCATTTACTGATTTGTTTTGAGCTAAATGGCCCTGAAATTGAAAAGTACTACAAATGAACTCTGAAAAGGTTGAAACTTGGCATGGTATCATCATTTCACCCGCATAGCATGTGCAAAAAAGTAGAGAGGGTCATGGCAAAAACTAGATGCTCTTCGTGTACAAACTGGACAATCTCTTTCGAAGTATTAGGGTTTCGGATGAAAACTCATCTGTTACACCGCAATTCAAAATTTTAATAACTTATTACAACTCCGGACTTTTTTTGCTTTCAGCAGGCGCCATTCAAAGCCACGTCATCAACTTTCAACCCTTTCTGACATAATTTGCTGTTTTTTAATGCATTTACTGATTTGTTTTGAGCTAAATGGCCCTGAAATTGAAAAGCACTACAAATGAACTCTGAAAAGGTTGAAACTTGGCATGGTATCATCATTTCACCCGCATAGCATGTCAAAAAAATAGAGAGGGTCACGGCAAAAACTGGATGCACTTCGTGTACAAACTGGACAATCTCTTTCAAGTATCGTGGTTTTGACGAAAACTCATCATTACACCGCAATTCAAAATTTTAATAACTTATTACAACTCCAAAAAGAAAAAAACTATATAAAAAATTACTCGAAATAAATAGAATGAAAATAAATAAAGCGAAAAGGAAAAAACTATATAAAAACTACTCGAGAGATAAATAGAAGAAAATAAATAAAGCGAGAAAAGAAAAAACTATATAAAAAACTACTCAGAAATAAATAGAAGAAAATAAATAAAGCGAGAAAAGAAAAAACTATATAAAAACTACTCGAAATAAATAGAAGAAAATAAATAAAGCAAAAAGGAAAAACTATATATAAAAACTACTAGGAAATAAATAGAAAAATAAATGAAGAAGAAAAGAAAAAACTATAACAAAAATTAATCAGAAATAAATAGAAGAAAATAAATAATGCACAAAATAAAAAAACTATATAAAAAATTGTTGGGGTGCTGCCCAGTGGGCCTGCCAGACCTCTGGTGTGCAAATTCAGGCCCAGAAGGGCCAGCAGGCTCCTGAGGCAGCGCCATAGTTAGGCCCGAAGCACTGCTATATAGAGGAGTTCGAAGGAGCAGCCGCGGCGGGTTTATAAACCAGTCTGGCCGCCTTCGCCCGCGAGTGGGACTAAACTTTCGCCCCTCGCTGGCAGCGCACCCCTTTAGTACGGGTCGTGGCTCCACCGGTACTAAAGCTAAGTCTTTAGTACGGTTGGAGCCACCACCCGGTACTAAAGGGCTGCCCTTCCGCCGCTTGGCACTGGCCAAAATTGACCTTTAGTACCGGTTGGTGGCTCCGGCCGTACTAAAACCCATCCTATATAAGCGGCCTTACAAATTTCGTCAGTTTTCATCTGCTTCTTCTCCTCTGCCCTGTCGCCCGCTTCCCCCGTCACCACCCCTCGTCGACGCCCCCACCGCCGACCCGTCCCTGTCCCCGTCATCGCCGCCCCGGCCGTCGTTCGCGCCCCGTCCCCGGCCGTCCCCGTCGTCGTCGCCGCCCCGTCCACGTTCGTCCCTGTCGTCATCGCCGCCCCGTCCCCGTCGTCTCGTCGTCCCTGCCCCGTCCCCGTCATCCCCACCACGTCCCGTCCCCGTCGTCGCCGCCGCCTGTCGTCGTCCCCATTGCCGGTGAGCTCCTGCCCCGGCCGCCGTGCATGTCCACACACACACACACACATTGTTAGTTAGTTGTAGAATTGTTTGTATTTTTTATATTTTTTAGTTATAGAAATATTTATAGAAATGTTAGAAATTTTACTGTTTTTAGTTATAGAAATATTTATAGAAATGTTAGAAATTTTTCTGTTTTTAGTTATAGAAATATTAGAAATGTTATAGAAATGTTAGTTATATAGAAATGTTAGTTATATAGAAATGTTGGAAATTTTAGAAATGTTAGTTCTAGCTAGATGAATTAGATTAATGTCAAATTGTTAGATGATGATCGATGTTATTTTAGTTTATTATAATTTTAGTTATAAAAAAAATTAGAATTTGCATATAGAATTTTAGTTATCACAATCCAATCATTTAAAAATGTTACTTTTTGCAGGCATATAGTATTTGTTGTCGACGATGCCCGGCCCGCATCCTCGCCGTCGACCCGTTCGCGACGACGTCCTGCTTCACGGGACCCATGTCCGGGATTGGGCTCCGTCGGGCTGGCACTGGGAGGTGCTACCTTCAAGGGCGCGCCGCTTGGTGAGGAACCCGGCCCCGGGTCCCGTCGTCGACCCTAATCTCCTTTGGTGGCGTTCGCGTGGGCCACATTCGGCGCAGAGGGAGACGGCCATACCGGAGGTGGTGCGTCACCGTGTCAGGGAGGAGGACGAGCACGTCCGTCGCTACATGGCTGCTATAGACGTCAGGTTCTCCAATACCTGGCAGGTTCTTTGGGCAGATGACCGGAGATATGATCCTGTGATGGTTCCTTCTCTTTGGGTGTCCACCGCCCGCGCCTTAGGAACCGCGAGTGGCCTAGATTCTTCTGTAGTATTTGATATTTACTAGCTACCTAGCAGTGATGTATTCGGTATATAATATTCGAGACAATGTTTTGAGATTATATATATTATTAGAGATGATGTATTCGAGATTATATATTATTCGAGACGATGCATATTATGTACTATGATTCAGTTTTTCCTTATTGATTGCATCCATGAATTGTAATTTGAATACTAAATTGTTTTATATTTCTTCTGGATTAGTTAAACAAAAGCTATGGCGGACAATAGCGGAAGAGAGGGAGAAGAGGCCCTGTTTGAGATCATTCGCAGCCCTCGCAGGCCAGATGATCTGAATGAAGCAGATGACAGCTCCCAATATCTGAACAATACCAGGGAGGGTGATGATAAGATATTCGATCTCGACGACCGAATGGATGAAGTCATGAACTATGATTATGATTATGATGACGCAGACAATGTTGACCTCGAAATAACAAAGACCGGCAAGGTATATTTATATAAGCAGGCATCTGGTGATCATCACATGTTTTTTTTATTTGAAGATATATTAACGAATCGATCTTTCTTCTTTTAGCCCTCCAGATCGAGCAAATCTGCTTCTACAGACAGTAGGACAAAGCGAGGCCCGGGCAAAAAGTTGAAGGAGGGTGTAAAGTACAACATCGATTCCATCAAAGCTAATGGCGAACCCGTCATGCCTAAGAACATTGCGAACAAGTTTGTTCGTTGTTGCGGAGTTATTGTGAAGGATCAACTCCCGATCTCCATTCAAGAATGGAAAGAGCCAAAAAAGAAACATCCAGATGTTACTTGGGTCGACGACAGAGCAAAAAAACGCTTTGGGAATCTCTCATGGAACATTTCACCCTACCAGATTATTTCACTGATGCAGATGTGCAGAAAGTCAAGGACGCTGCTCTTAGGAAGATGGCAGTTGCATTCAACACCCACAATAAAACTGTATGGGCCAACTACGTCGAAGGAGAAAAGAAGACTCCAGAATTCAAGGGAACACTGGAGAAGCAAAGAGAACACTGGCCCTCTTTCGTGAAATTCAAGGAACCGAATTAGCTAAGGCGGTCGAGAAAAACAAGGCCAATGCCGCAAAAAGACGCATTCCATAGGTGGGGCCAGGTGGCTCTGTGTGGCAATGCCTAAGTGGGATAAGTCTGAGGAAGAGATGCTGGATGCAGGGGTCACTCCAGTTACTAGGAGTTGGCCCCCAGGTGTAGAACTTGGTTCTATGCGCATGGGGGGGCGTTGGACCCGGAGACAGGCCTGGTTTCCAAGAAGGCAAGTCTAAAAGGAGCCGAAGAGAAGTTACTTCAAGCAATAGAAGATGCTCGAAGAGGGTGTTCACATATGAGAGAGAACGACGAGCTTCTGGCATACTGAAATCCTGAACACCGGGAAGAACATGAGGCAAGGCGTTATTCCCTGGTATGAGGGCTTTTAGGAATGGAACGACGACTACAGGACCCGTGCAAGAAGGAGGATGGAGGAGGAGAAGAAGAGGAAGATGGAGGAGGAGCAGATGAAGCAGGAAGCAGAACGCCTTCAAGGCCTAGAATCAGCGCACGCGGGCTTGGCACTCAAATTCCAGCGGCAGCAGCAGCAGATCGACTCACTTAGCCAGGAAAGGGGGTCTCAGCAGTGGTAGCAGCTAACAGATGATCCAGCATTGGATAGCATCATCCCATCCATGCTGAGAAGCAGCGTTGGTTCCGCCCCGTGGGACGCACTGCTGGATAGATACCCTGTGGATGACATCATGGAGAACACTAACCGTGAGCTACACTTCAAAATGAAGAACATACCCATGAATGTGGCAGACGCCGTTGCTTATACAAATCCCCCTGAAGCAACCTTCCATTGCAACCCGATTCAAGCCGGCTATGCTCGTGTCGTGGTTAATGAGGTGGTGGACCAATATTCGGGGCTAGAGCTTGACATTCCTGGAGGTGACGAGGATCACACACTGGGAGAGGCCATACATCGCGTCATCCTATGGAGAAAGGATTGCATCATCTTCCGAAGGCCATCGACACCGCGTCGTCATCTGACTCCTCCTCGATGTGAGGCCACTCCTCCTCCTCCAAGTCCGGCACAGCAGCAGGCCACTCCTCCTGCTTCAAGTCCGGCACAGCGTCAGGCCACTCCTCCTGCTTCAAGTCCGACACCGCGTGAGGCCACTCCTCCTGCTTCAAGTCCGGCATAGTGTCAGGCCACTCCTCCTGCTCCAACTCAGCCACGTCAGCCGTCTCCGCTGTCTCAGCAATCGGGGAAGAGAGCCGCTGCAACTATGGTGTGTAGCGCTACGAGTCGAGGTAGTACAGGAGGTACAGGCGGAGGCAAGCGATATAAATATGGTCCAAGCCTCGCTCCTGTTCCTCAGAGGCCTTACGACATGACCGAGGAGCAAAACGCAGCCATAGTGAAGGCCCAAGTGGACGCCCATTTTGGACCGAAATCGGCACCGCTGCCAAGGGAGAAAGTGCCTGAGGAAAAGATTGACCACTTTATTCGTATGGCTAGACCACGAGCTCCCAAGCCTGTTGACTCAGACTATGAGCGCCAAATCAGGAAGGCACATCGAGCACGAGTATAGAAGGAGTCAAGCTCGAGCTCGAGCCAAGCAGCTGGCAAAAAATGCGGGAAAACCGTTCCCCAGCTGGGAGAACAGGCGACGCAATCGATCCCCCCGCTTGTTGTGCCAACAACACATAAGAGTGCCGGCGCCCTATATATATGTGGGAGAACAGGCCCCCACTTTATTCGTATGGCTAGACCACGAGCTCCCAAGCCTGTTGACTCAGACTATGAGCGCCAAATCAGGAAGGCACATCGAGCACGAGTATAGAAGGAGTCAAGCTCGAGCTCGAGCCAAGCAGCTGGCAAAAAATGCGGGAAAACCGTTCCCCAGCTGGGAGAACAGGCGACGCAATCGATCCCCCCGCTTGTTGTGCCAACAACACATAAGAGTGCCGGCGCCCTATATATATGTGGGCAAACCGTTAACGTTCCCCAGCTGGGCAATCTGGTAATAACCGAGGAGCATATAATGCAGGCTGAAATGCTCGGTATGACTGTTGGACAACTCCTCGAGATCGAGCCCATGTCTCTGCTTAGAGAGGAGGAAATAAAACGGAAATATGTTTGCGGTGAACCTTTGGTCGTGCCCGAGGAGGTCAAGAACCTCCCAACAAGAATGTA
Organism: Aegilops longissima; assembly: GCA_021605205.1. NCBI lineage: Eukaryota > Viridiplantae > Streptophyta > Magnoliopsida > Poales > Poaceae > Aegilops > Aegilops longissima. The sequence continues at coordinate 633,248,698 of CM038677.1, read as the reverse complement.
TGAATTGCATCAATGGTACATGAAAATTTGCAAGACCCACTATCTACAGTCCCTCATGGTGAAAGTCAAGGAAGAGGATTACTTCCATAAGCTAGCTCTGTCTATTGAGTATACAGAACTGTTTTAGTTATTCAATTATGACGCACTCGAAAAATCTATCGTCAGTTGCTATTGTATGTAAGTGATTTCTTTCTGTAATTTAAGTCTCAAGCTAGTTGTAGTGCTCTCGTTGATCATTACCTGTAATTATCCTCACTATATATTCTTTTCTGTGGTATTATGCAGGATGAAGATGTCTGAAATGAGAAAAGCTGGACGCTATGGCATTGGGTTCATTGACCCAAATACCATTAATGAAGATACATGGTCATATGAACATTATAAATAAGAAGTAGAGAATAACATGCTAGAATTCTTGAAGCGCCTCATTACCAATGCAGATATACTACTTCCTTACAACTTCCAGTGAGTCACACTGTCTTGTACTACAAATTATGTTTTTGTTACTAGCTAGATGTTAATAAGTGTATAGGGTTTAGGGTTAGTTGATGAGTGTTATGCACATGCCTGCTTAATTTATACATGCAAACGAGCGCATGCAGGTACCACTGGATCTTGGTAGACATTAAAGTTAAAGAAGGAAAAGTTGAAGTACTGGACTCACTTCTTAAAAAACCTAAAGAGTACTCAATCGTGAAGGGGATAGTCAACAGGTAATTTCAATCATTATATATATGTCATGATATCAACTAATTAATAACTCATTTATTCATTTTCTTTGCCGGTGAACAAGGTGGCTTGGCAAAAGTTCATCAAAGACGTTCCAGGCCCGTTCAGAGAAAATATGTATTGGTATCGACCCACGGTAATTAATTAAGTAGTACTAGCTAGCTAGCTACCATGCCATCTCTTTAATTCTAGTTTCCATAACATTAATTATGATGCTTGATTAATTATTATCTGATTGAACTCTATTCTCGTACAGGCCATGAAGCAGGAGCCGGGGAATGATTTATGTGCATACTATGTTTGCGAGAACTGCTACGTCTTGAGCTTGCATTGGTTTTCCCCGAAGAGGAGAGGATGATGCAGCAGAGTAGCGTAAGTATTTCCCTTTGTTTTTGAGAACCAAGGTATCAATCCAGTAGGAGGCCACGTGCAAGTCCCTCGTACCTACACAAAGCAAATAGCTCCTCGCAACCAACGCGAATAGGGGTTGTCAATCCCTTCACGGTCACTTAGGAGAGTGAGATCTGATAGAGATGATAGATAATGTTTTCGGTATTTTTGGTATAAAGATGCAAAGTAAAATAAAAGGCAAAGTAAAGAGCAAAGCAATAATAAAGCATAGGAAGATTAATATGATGAGAATAGACCCGGGGGCCATAGATTTCACTAGTGGCTTCTCTCAAGAGCATAGGTATTTTACGGTGGGTGAACGAATTACTGTTGAGCAATTGACAGAATTGAGCATAGTTATGAGAGTATCTAGGTATGATCATGTATATAGGCATCACGTCCGAGACAAGTAGACCGACTCCTGCCTGCATCTACTACTATTACTCCACTCATCGACCGCTATCCAGCATGCATCTAGAGTATTAAGTTAATGAAAATAGAGTAACGTCTTAAGCAAGATGACATGATGTAGAGGAATAAATTCATGCAATATGATAAATACCCCATCATTTTATCCTCGATGGCAACAATACAATACGTGCCTTGCAACCCTTTCTATCACTGGGTAAGGACACCGCAAGATTGAACCCAAAGCTAAACACTTCTCCCATTGCAAGAACTACCAATCTAGTTGGCCGAACCAAACGGATAATTCGAAGAGACTTGCAAAGATAACTCAATCATACATAATAGAATTCAGAAAAGATTCAAATATTGCTCATAGATAATCTTGATCATAAACCCACGATTCATCGATCTCAACAAACACATCGCAAAAAGAAGATTACATCGAATAGATCTCCACGAGAGAGGGGGATAACATTGTATTGAGATCCAAAAAGAGAGAAGAAGCCATCTAGCTACTAACTATGGACCCGAAGGTCTGAGGTAAACTACTCACACTTCATCGGAGAGGCTATGATGATGATGTAGAAGCCCTCCGTGGTGGAATCCCCTTCCGACGGACTCCTAACAGGCCCCAAGATGGGATCTCGTGGATCAGAAAGTTGCGGTGGTGGAATTAGGTTTTGGGTCCGTATCTGATCTGTTGAAGTGCGTGAGGTATATATAGGAGGAAGAAATGCGCCGGTGGAGCCGAGGGCCCACAAGGTAGGGGCGCGCCCTAGGGCGCCCTCCACCTCGTGGCCGCCTCGTGGCTTTCTTGACGGAGGGTCCAAGTCTCCTGGGTCTTATCTGATGAGAAAATCACGTCCCCGAAGATTTCATTCCGTTTGGACTCCGTTTGATACTCCGTTTCTTGAAACACTGAAATAGGCAAAAACAGCAATTCGGGCGGGCATTGGTTAATAGGTTAGTCCCAAAAGTAATATAAAAGTGGAAAATAGAGCCCAATATAGTCCAAAACAATAGATAATATAGCATGGAGCAATAAAAATTATAGATACGTTGGAGGCGATCAGGCATCTAAGCTTAATTCCTGCTCGTCCTCGAGTAGGTAAATGATAAAAGAGAATTTTGATGCGAGTGCTACTTGGCATAATTTCAATGTAAATCTTCTTAATTGTGGTATGAATATTCAGATCCGAAAGATTCAAGACAAAAGTTCATATTGACATAAAAATAATAGTACTTCAAGCATACTAACAAAGCAATTATGTCTTTTTAAAATAACATGGCCAAAGAAAGTTCATCCCTACAAAATCATATAGTTTAGTCATGCTCCATTTTCGTCACACAAGAATGCTCTCATCATGCACAACCTCGATGACAAGCCAAGCAATTGTTTCATACTTTAGTAATCTCAAACCTATAAACTTTCACGCAATATATGAGCGCGAGCCATGGACATAGCACTATGGGTGGAATAGAATATAATTGAGGGAGTCCTGGATTAGGGGGTGTCCGGATAGCTGGACTATAGCCTTTGGCCGGACTCCTGGACTATGAAGATACAAGATTGAAGACTTCGTCCCGTGTCCGGATGGGACTTTCCTTGGCATGGAAGGCAAGCTTGGCGATACGGATATGTAGATCTCCTCCCATTATAACCGACTCTGTGTAACCCTAGCCCTCTCCGGTCTCTATATAAACCGGAGGGTTTTAGTCCGTAGGACGAACAACAATCATACCATAGGCTAACTTGTAGGGTTTAGCCTCTCTGATCTCGTGGTAGGTCTACTCTTGTACTACCCATATCATCAATATTAATCAAGCAGGAGTAGGGTTTTACCTCCATCGAGAGGGCCCGAACCTGGGTAAAAACATCGTGTCCCTTGTCTCCTGTTACCATCCGCCTAGACGCACAGTTCGGGACCCCCTACCCGAGATCCGCCGGTTTTGACACCGACATTGGTGCTTTCATTGAGAGTTCCTCTATGCCGTCGCCATCAGGAAGGATGCCTCATCCCGTCTTTAAAGACGGCACTGTTGCTAAAGGAGCTTTGGCTATCGGCCAAACTCTCGACTAGGCGGTTTTCTTATGACCGCCTGTTCGGCCGCCACGCCGACGATGACTTCTCGGGTCATCGAAAGCAATCTTCACGTCAACTCGAAACTCGCTGAGTAGTTAGATCCGATGGAGCTCTCTTCCTTAAAAGAGCTCCTGGATCGCATCGCCGCCCTGGGAGTCACTACAGACTACGATCAGATTGGGCCTAAACCCGATCTGAGAGAGATTAACTCTCCCCAGGTCACCCATCACGTTGTTGTGGTGGAGGAACAATGCAGCGACCCTTCATCTATCTTAAGGACTAGCTATGTCCGGATTCCCGATCCCTCCAAGCCGGATACCCGCGGAGGGGAGGATGTCACTCAAGACCTGAACTTAGAGTCAGGCAACGGGCTAGATTCATTGGACAACATCCAAGAATCCAAGCTTCCGAGTTTGGAAACTCCTTGGCCCTTGAGCCTCAGATTGGGTGAGGTTTCGGATCTAATTCCACCCACCCACCCGAACATAGGCGATCTATCCAAAATTAGGCAAGAGCCCGAGGAAGCAAATACATCATTCTTGGGCGATTCCTCCCGGTTATGAACAGGATAAAGGACTGCCATGAGGAAGACACAATTTCATTCTTCTGCAATAATTGCATGGACAAGGGAATCCTCAATGCCATAGGTCGCCGTGAAATTACACGCTTTGCTGACTTGGCGTCCATAGTCTGAAAATCTTGTGCGATGGAAAGCGCTGAAAAACAAGTAAGATTTTGGGACAATCCGCCCCGAATACAAACCCAGTCCAAAATAAAAGGGTGCATTATCGCCAATCACCCGGGTTAAACACCAAAAAACAAAAAAAAACCTACGGGGCATGGAACCGTACTGGAGGGATGGCTCAACGAACCCTGTAAAATTCATAGTACAAAGGGCGCCACACCAACTCATAGCCTTAGAGCATGTTGGATACTCCGGCAGGTGGCCAAAAGTGGCGAAGAGCTTCTAACCCCAGCATCCACAGAGCACCAGCCCAGGGATATCAGTACGGTATCAACAGTCTTCAAGACTTTCGCATCAAATAATATGCGAAAACGAACACTCCACAGCCTTGCCGAAGTCTACCAAGTAGCAACAATAAATCCATGGAGTGACACGGCTATTACCTTTAATGCCGGTGATGAACCTAAATTCGAACAGCCCGAGCACCAAAGCAGCATTGGTCCTCGGTCCAATAGTGGGCGACTTTCGCCTTACCAAGGTACTCATGGGCGGTGGCAGCGGATTGAACCTCATTTATGAGGAAACCCTTGAAAAATGGAAATAGGTGGAGCCGCATTGAGCGAAGCAGCACAACCTTTAGAGGAATAATACCCGGTCGAGAAGCATGCTTGGGAAAAATCACCTGGATGTGGTGTTCGCACGCCGGATAATTACAGGTCCGAGGAGGTCACGTTCCAAGTGGCCCGTTCAGCAGCGGATACCACGCTCTATTAGGGCGAGAGGCATTCACAATTTTTCAAACTATACCCCATTACGGGTACATGAAGCTCAAAATGCCGGGCCCAGCGGAATCATCACTCTTGCTAGTGACCCGACATAGCACTCGCTACCGAAAATAAGACAGCCGCACTAGCCCTTGAGGCACTATCCGAAGCCCTAGCGGTCGAGGAACTGACTGCGCTGCGCTCCATGGTGAACAGGGACGATCTGGTACTAGATAAAAGATCCAAGTCCACCTCCTTTAAACCAGCGGACGAAATAGTCAAATTCCAAGTCCACCCAACGGACCCTACAAAAACGGCCTCCATCGGGGCACAATTAAACCCTGATGTAGACGCCGCACTACGAGATTCCTATGCGAAAATTGGGACATTTTTGCCTGGCACCCTTCAGACATGCCAGGAATCCCACGCCGGCTAGCGGAGCACAGCCTAAACATCCTAAAAGGATTCAAGCCAGTCAAACAGGCTCTTCGGCGTCTCTCCGAACCTAAGAGACAAGCCATGGGAGAGGAGCTAGCCAAACTATTGGAGGTCGGATTGTTCAGAGATATAAAACATCCGGACTAGCTAGCAAACCTGGTGATGGTACCAAAGAAGGACAAATCCTGACGCCTATGCGTCGATTTCAAGGACCTCAACAAGGCTTGCCCAAAGGATCCCTTACCCCTCCCCCGCATCGATCAAATTATCGACGCTACCGCAGGACACGCTTCATTGTGTTTCCTCGACGCATACTCCGGCTACCATCAAATTAAGATGGCAGAGCCTAACCAAGCCGCAACGGCATTTATCACCCCATACGACCCATTCTGCTTCAACACAATGCCCTTCGGGCTCAAAAACGCCGGCGCAACATATCAGCGCATGATTCAGACATGTCTGGCAAACCAGATCGGCAAAACAGTGGAGGCATACGTAGATGATGTGGTCATCAAAACCAAGCATGTCGAAACTCTAGTAGACGACTTGAGGCTCACATTTGATAATCTCCGAACATATGACATCAAGCTTAACCCGGAAAAATGCGTTTTCGGCATACCAGCCGGAAAGCTCTTGGGCTTCATTGTATCCGGTAGAGGAATTGAAGCAAACCCAGCCAAGATCCGAGCTTTGTCACAATTGGATATCCCAAAGGACCTCAAACAAATACAAAAATTGACTGGATGCGTGGCGGCTCTAAGCTGCTTTATCTCCCGTTTGGGAAAAAAGGCATTACCCCTTTATCGCCTCCTCCGGCGCACTGAACACTTCGAGTGGACGGATGCCGCCACGGCCGGACTCAAAGAAATAAAAGCCATATTGGCAACAAACCCGGTCCTGGCCGCACCCAACATGGGCGAACCAATGCTATTATACATCGCGGCAACTCATCAAGTTGTAAGCGCGGTGCTCGTTGTCGAACGAGAAACGGACGGACACAAGTTCCCCCTTCAAAAACCAGTTTACTACGTGTCCACTGTCCTCATTCCATGCAAGTCACGGTATCCGCATTATCAAAAGATAGCGTACGTGGTGTTTGTGGCATCCTGGAAGCTGCGACACTACTTTCAAGAGTGTTCGATAACAGTAGCCTCCGAAGTACCTCTTAACGACATTATAAACAACCGTGACGCGACGGGCCGGATTGCCAAATGGGCCATTGAGCTCCTCCCGTTCGACATAACCTATAAGCCACGGTGAGCCAGTAAGTCGCAAGTTTTTGCCGACTTCGTCGCCGAATGGACTGAAGCCGAACTCCCTAAAGAGTACGGCACATATTCCAACTGGATAATGCACTTTGACGGCTCCAAAATGTTGGCTGGTCTGGGGGCTGGCGTCGTTCTGACGTCCCCAACAGGAGATACAGTTCAATACGTACTCCAGATAATGTATACGGACTCCAACAACGCAGCCGAATACGAGGCCCTTCTACATGGTCTCCGGATGGCAGTATCCATGGGCATTCAACGCCTAGAGGTAAATGGAGACTTTGATGCCAAGGATCCAAAAATGGCAGCTTATCGCAACGCCGTCCTAAAAATGTCAGCTCAGTTCGAAGGGCTCGAATTTCACCATATAGCTCGGGAAAACAATCAGGCAACAAACTCTTGGCACGCATTGGCGCGAAGCGAGATGCCGTCCCCCCCCCCCCCAATATCTTCTTAGAGAGGCTGTTCAAGCCATACGTATTATGGGAAAGGGAGTCCGGAAATAACAGCCCGGACCCCACAGCACTGCCCGACACCGAACATTCTGACACAATTGGAGGCTCTGCCAACGAAGTAACATCTTCAGCCCACGTAATAATGGCAGTCATTGCCCCGTGGACGGAACCATTCCTAGCCTACCTAACCAGGCAGGAACTTCCCGAGGACCAAAACGAGGCACGCTACATAGTGCGGCGATCTAAAGCCTATAAAGTCCATGAGGGAGAGCTTTATAAGAAAAGCACCACCGGAGTCCTTCAAAGGTGTATCTCCGAAGAGGAAGGGCGGAATCTTCTGGCTGAAATTCATGCCGGACTCGGCAGGCACCACGCCGCAGCCCGGGCCCTTGTAAGCAAGGCCTTCCGTACAGGATTTTATTGGCCGACGGCCCGGGCATATGGTCATGACTTAGTCCTACGATGCGTCGGTTGCCAGCTCTTTGCTAATCAAAGCCACATGCCACCCACCGCCCTCCAAACTATAACCATCACCTGGCCCTTTGCGTTCTGGGGGCTTGACATGGTTAGACCCCTTAAAGGAGGAACCCACAAGCAAAAATATCTACTGGTCATGGTGGATAAATTCACCAAATGGATAGAGGCCAAGCCTGTTAAGACGACCGAATCCGGACCGGTGATAGACTTCATATCAGGGGTCGTACACCGTTACAGCGTCCCCCACAGCATCATCACTGATAACGGCACGAACTTCACGGCCGACGAGGTCAAACTCTGGTGCAAAAGCATGGGCATCAAGCTCGACTATGCTTCAGTCTAGCGCCCTCAAACTAACGGTCAAGTCGAGCGAGCAAATGGTCTAATCATGAGCGGCATCAAACCCAGACTAGTGCGGTCCCTCAAGGAATCTAACACGCACTGGGTAGAGGAGCTCGACTCCGTACTCTGGGGGCTGCGGACCACGCCGAATTGCACCACCGGATTCACACCATTCTTTATGGTATACGGCGGAGAGGCAGTTATGCCCTGTGACATAATTCATGGCTCACCTCGCGTGCGCATGTACGAAGAAAGAGAAGCCGAGCTCGATCGGCAGGACAGTTTGGACGCCTTGGAGGAGGAGCATGACGTGGCAAAAGCCCGTTCCGCATTCTATCAACAGCAGGCTCGACGATATCAAAGCAGAGAAGTACGGGCCAAAACTTACAACGTTGGCGAGTTAGTTCTCGCTGCGGACAAGAAAAGGACAAACTCAAGCACAAATGGGAAGGCCCCTTTATTATCGACCAAGTCCTGACCGGTGGAGCGTACCGTCTGCGAGATGCATCGGATAACCGACTCGAGCTGAACCCATGGAACGCAGCCCGTCTCCGGAGATTCTACGCCTAGTGCCGGATTCTGAGTTCGTCTCCTTCCTCTGTCTATTTTTTCACACATTAGATGTCTTATATTTCTCTCCTTCTCCATCCTTTTCTCTTACAGCCTTTAAAGGCTTGTCCGCGCATTGTTCGCACACACTTGACACGCTATCCGCGCTCATTATACCTGGGGGCTTCTTTAACAGAAGCTTATTTATACGGGCTTCATGACCAACACATGTGTCACACTTCCGCATGTACCTTTTATTCACCATTATATGCATCGATATGACTTAAGTTTTGGCCAAGCTGGGTTGCCTGGCTCCTGTGCTTACCCCTACGTTCCCGATTGTTCGGCTAGGCGGTAACGGGAGCACCTCTGCGATTGTTACTGCCGGGTCAGCGGATGTGTACCTCGGTGGGTGAAGCCAAAAGCTAGCGTTCTTAAGGGAATATTCGATCGGTGAACTAAAGATGATTTCTCACTTATTTAGTTATCTGCCCCGGATGCTTTTTCGCTTTTTCGTAGTCGGACATGCACTTCAAGGCATGCCTCCTGTGGAAAGGAACCCTTAACGGAACTATTCTCCCTGGAAGATGTTTCTTACTAACCATGTAATATAACATAACTAGTTGGGCACTTGTCTGTTCAAGCACTAATGACCCCTACGCCTAGTCTCGACGCATGCCCCGGTTCTTACATAATCGCGAGGGTATTCGGACACACTCCGGACTATAGGGTCCCGAGGTTGAAGCGAAAAGGTCCGCCATGACAAACGATCTACAATCCGGCTAGAAGGCATTTTCACATGTCATCTTAAATTACATAGTCAATTTGACTGGGCATATTCCTCCTCAATACCATCTAATAGGCTGTCTAGTTTATAGTCCTGTTGGGAATATTTGGCAGCCAATTCTACTTGGCCGTACACTAAGCTCACAGGGATCTCCTTCCCATCGGGCCCCACAGGTCCGACCTCGGCCATGTGGTTTGGGTCAGCCTTCATGTACCGCGTCTTCACCATGGCCCAGGCCTCCCTGGCGCCTTGACGGTAGGCCGATATCTTCCATAATTGGAAGCGCCGCCGTTCTCCCTTAAGCCTCTCTGCAAGCTCTCCAAGGCCTTCGGGCAGGGAGACAGATGGCCACAAGGCCTGGGCGACGCCTTTCATCACCTGCCGAACTCGTTCGAGCAGTTGTGAGAGCTCGGGAAGAAGGTCACCCGTAGAACCGGGCATTTCCTCTGCAGGACGACCTATGAGCATACCTACATACATAACTCTGTTAGTCGACTACCTCGCCGAACTCTTTTCCAAAGTTCGTTCAAGCACTTACTAAAAATGTTGCGTCGAAGCCGTCGATTCTCCTTCACGGAGTCCGACAGCTAGGCACGAACATCCTTTAGTTCCTCGCCCAGCTGGGTGTTGGCATCTTGGAGATTATTCTTCTCCTGCCTCACCCTCGTAAGCACGCTCGCCGCCTTTAACCGCGCAAGAGTTGTTGCTTGTCCGATCCACTCGGCGCCATCTGCAATGATATTGTCAGATTTACACACACGCCGCACTTCACAACATACTTATCTTTCGAAGCGTATATTACTAGAGGGGGTCTCCTTGGCCTCCCCTGCAGCGGCTAGTGCGGCCTCAAGTTGGGCTTTGCACTCTTCCAGCTCCCGGGACAGTTGGGTATTCTTTTGTAAGATCCTCAGATAACAAATGATCCTTAAATCAGTTATTATAACTGTTTCAAGTCTCGGGGCTACCGCATATATAACCATCAAAATTTCTCACCAGATGTCTTTCACATACCGCTCCGTGGCTCGCTAGACCATTTTGAGCGGCACGGAGGTGCGATCTCCAATTGAAGGCATCCAATGCCTCTTGGGAGAAACATGCGCCACTAAGAACTGTCCGGCGACGCTGTGATTCATGGCACTCTCTACCTCGGAATTGGTGGCGCATACCTGTCGGCATCCTCTCGTCGGAGGACCGCTCGACGACGCTTCGTGTTCGCCTCCGCTTCTGGACCTGGCTTTGGAGCCTGGCTAGTGGAGGCTCGATTGGCAACCTCTCCGGATATAGTCCGGCGAGCGCTCTTTTTCCTAAAGAGAGCACAAGCGTTAGTATGCCTTCCGGGAATAAAACCTGGGAATAAATGGCACGCCATACCGTTGCGCCGGCATCTCAATCCGGACCGCACTTCTTTTCAACCTGTTGGGCCTTGCTGCCCCTTGTTGGCTAGCCACCGCAGGTTCGGCCTTCCGCCTCAAGGGCTCCCCCTGCAAAACACCATTGGTATACGGTGATCACAAATAAGCACAGATGGATCATTTTCAAAGTATTGGGACTTCGGTCTCAGTTACCTGTGAGGCTGGAAGTATTCCGGGGTAATCAGCCGTAATGGCGACCAAGGCATTGTCGAGGCTCAGTTGGTAAAATACCCCATCGATCAGCTCCACGGATATGTCCGGATCCTCTTGGGAGGCCGGATCGAGGGACCGTTCCGGATCCTCGGGTTGTGGAGGAGGGCTGTTTGTATCCTTCATGGCCTGGTGCAATTCCTGCGTCGAAATCACAAGATAAGGTACTTAACTATGGGAACATGGAACGGATGGGCAAAAACAAGTGTCCGCTTACCCAGCTTGGAGGATTGTACATAGAAAATCCGTCCTGTGGATTGACGCGGAGGAACTCCTCCTCTTCTCCCTTGTACAATGCGGACAAGGCCTTCGTCAGAGCAGCAACCGATCCCGGCCCCTTACGGCCACAACGGGTGGCATCATCCTCCCCGTTGAAATCCCACATGGGGTGGCCTCTATACTAAAGCGGCTGCACCCCCCGCATAATGCATGTGGCCATGACCCCGATCATGGTCAGTCCGGAATGAGCTAACAACCTTATCCGGCTCATCAGGTAAAGGACGTCCTTGTAATTTTCCCTCTGAGGGCTCCGTGGACGCCAGCTTAGGCGCTTCTTCAAGGGAGCATTATTGAACTCGGGGAGGCCGATTCGAACAGGGTCCGGCAGGGGGACATCTTCTATATAAAACCATTCTGAAGGCCAGTCGTCGGACGCCTTCCTTGGTGTTCCGGATAGATATCCGGTCCCGGTGATGCGCCATAGTTCAGCTCCGCCCACTTGATATATCGACCCCTCCTGAGAACGGGGCACAAGGCAGAACAACTTCTTCCACAGCGCGAAATGAACCTCGACGCCCAAGAACAGCTCGCAAAGGGCTACGAAGCCCGCAATATGCAAAATGGAGGCAGGCGTAAGGTTGTGCAACTGGAGGCCGTAGAACTCCAGGAGCCCCCAGAGAAACGGATGAATTGGAAATCCGAGCCCTCTTATCAGATAAGGGACAAGGCATACCCGCTCTCCTTTGGAGGGATTGGGGACGCTCTCCGCCTGCTTTCCGCCATTATAGGTGGCGAGTCCGGCTCGAACCGGGACTATGAAGGCTGGGGGAAGAAATCCCTTGGTTTGGAGCGTCACTAGCTCGCTGTGCGGGACGGAACATGTCTCCCAATCTCTAGGCTGAGGGCTGGGAGGGCGAGAGGAGGAGCTGCGTCGACTGGCCATGATGGAATGGATTTCTGTCGGATGCGCTCCGGTGAACGCTCGCGAAGGGAAGATGGTGTGATTCAGATCTGAATCTTCGTCTCTTTTATATGCAGCTCATTTGCGCAGCTAGGGGGGTAAATGTAAAAACACCCTAGCTTTTCGCATGCGCTTGACACATGGAAGAAGGCCATTATTGGGCATGGAAGCCAAGGAACACAATATTCACGAGAAGTCGGACACTATTCAACAGGTACACAGAATTTGGAGAAGAACCCGCCTTGCAATGCCGAAGACAATCTGCGCGCCGGACTCATCGTCATTGAAGCCTGGTTCAGGGGCTACTGAGGGAGTCCTGGATTAGAGGGTGTCCGGATAGCCAGACTATAGCCTTTGGCCGGACTCCTCGACTATGAAGATACAAGATTGAAGACTTCGTCCCGTGTCCGGATGGGACTTTCCTTGGCGTGGAAGGCAAGCTTGGCGATACAGATATGTAGATCTCCTCCCATTATAACCGGCTCTGTGTAACCCTAGCCCTCTCCGGTCTCTATATAAACCGGAGGGTTTTAGTCCGTAGGACGAACAACAATCATACCATAGGCTAACTTCTAGGGTTTAGCCTCTCTGATCTCGTGGTAGGTCTACTCTTGTACTACCCATATCATCAATATTAATCAAGCAGGAGTAGGGTTTTACCTCCATCCAGAGGGCCCGAACCTGGGTAAAAACATCGTGTCCCTTGTCTCATGTTACCATCCGCCTAGACGCACAGTTCGGGACCCCCTACCCGAGCTCCGTCGGTTTTGACACCGACAATAATGATGGGAGTTATGTGGAGAAGACAAAAAAGGAGAAGGTCTCACGTCCACGAGGCTAATCAACGGGCTATGGAGATGCCCATCAATTGATGTTAATGCAAGGAGTAGGGATTGCCATGCAACAGATGCACTAGAGCTATAAATGTATGAAAGCTCAACAAAAGAAACTAAGTGGGTGTGCATCCAACTTGCTTGCTCACGAAGACCTAGGGCATTTGAGGAAGCTAATCGTTGGAATATACAAGCCAAGTTCTATAATGAAAAATTCCCACTAGTATATGAAAGTGACAACATATGAAACTCTCTATATGAAAAACATGGTGCTACTTTGAAGCACAATATATGAGACTCGCTATATGAAGAACATGGTCCTACTTTGAAGCACAAGTGTGGAAATAGAGATAGTAACATTGCCCCCTTTTTTGGGGCCTTTTTTTTCTTTGGCCTTTCTCTTTTTTTTGGGACAATGCTTTAGAAAATGATGATCATCACACTTCTATTTATTTACAACTCGACAATTACAACTCGATACTAGAACATAGTATGACTATATATGAATGCCTCCAGCGGTGTACCGGGATATGCAACGAATCAAGAGTGACATGTATGAAAGAATTATGAATGGTGGCTTTGCCACAAATACTATGTCAACTACATGATCATGCTAAGCAATATGACAATGATGAATGTGTCATGAAGAATGGTATGGTGGAAAGTTGCATGGCAATATATCTCGGAATGGCTATGGAAATGCCATCATAGGTAGGTATGGTGGCTGTTTTGAGGAAGATATAAGGAGGTTTATGTGTGAAAGAGCGTATCATATCACGGGGTTTGGATGCACCGGCGAAGTTTGCACCAACTCTCAATGTGAGAAAGGGCAATGCACGGCATCAAGAGGCTAGCAATGATGGAAAGGTGAGAGTGCGTATAATCCATGGACTCAACATTAGTCATAAAGAACTCACATACTTATTGCAAAAATCTACAAGCCATCAAAAACCAAAGCACTACGTGCATGCTCCTAGGGGGATAGATTGGTAGGAAAAGACCATCGCTCGTCCCCGACCGCCACTCATAAGGAGGACAATCAAATAACACCTCATGTTTCAAATTTGTTACATAACGTTTACCATACGTGCATGCTACGGGACTTGTAAACTTCAACACAAGTATTTCTCAAATTCACAACTACTCAACTAGCACGACTTTGATATTATCACCTCCATATCTCAAAACAATTATCAAGCATCAAACTTTTCTTAGTATTCAACACACTCAAAAGAAAGTTTTACAAATCTTGAATACCAAGCATATTATTATTAAGCAAATTACCATGCTATTTAAGACTCTCAAAATAATCTAAGTGAAGCATGAGAGATCAATAGTTTCTTTAAAACAAATCCACCACCGTGCTCTAACAGATATAAGTGAAGTACTGTGGGGACCGATTCTCCGGGTATTAATTTCCAGAAAATGGCCCTTGCGCTCACCAGCCCCAGGATAACTGTTAGCTGATGAGGCACCAACTTGATACAGGAACTCCAAGCAAAATACAAAATATGTAGTACAAGACCACTCTGGCCTATGTGTACAACAATATGGTTTCTAGTGGTTGATGGCGGAAGCGGTTTGTGGATCATCAGTGTCTATAAGACTCCAATTCCCACAGGAACAGCTGACCAGGTTAACTCCTATCTTCGCGAGGCTGCTATCACCGTTGCTTAGGTTCCGGGACTGTCGGCACGGTCGCTCCTCTCCGCGCAAGAAAAATCTGGCCAAGACAATAGCCAGGGACAAGCCAGTGAGTACTTTGAATGTACTCGCAAACATTATGAACATAGGTATAATATAACAATGATATGCTGAAACTATCTTATGCTCATGACGTCAGTCACAAAAGATAAATAAAACTCTGATGCGTGCAAGCATGTTATTTGTGAATATGCAATAACAAGGTAGTATTAAAATTATGAAATAAATAACATAAAGGGCTTTAAAAGAAATGCCACAGTCGGGCGTCTTAGCGACACCACATAAAGGGCCTTAAAATAAATACCACAGTCGGGCGTCTTAGCGACACCACATAAAGGGCTTTAAAAGAAATGCCACAGTCGGGCGTCTTAGCGACACCACATAAAGGGCTTTAAAAGAAATGCCACAGTCGGGCGTCTTAGCGACACCACATAAAGGGCTTTAAAAGAAATGCCACAGTCGGGCGTCTTAGCGACACCACATAAAGGGCTTTAAAAGAAATGCCACAGTCGGGCGTCTTAGCGACACCACATAAAGGGCTTTAAAAGAAATGCCACAGTCGGGCGTCTTAGAGACACCACATAAAGGGCTTTAAAAGAAACAATCATAGTGAATATCCCGAAGGTAAAACCATCCCAGGGATATTCGATAATACCAAAAATATCATGGGTTAGTTCACAACAAAAATAATAATCATCATTATCATAAGTCACAATCGTGATTCCAGTTTTTGGTTTAACAGTTTCACCTCCGAAGACCGACACTAAGACCGACACTTGACCCATCCCAGACTGTAATCCTTAACCATGGTCACGGCTATTCGAATAGGTTTAATCTCTGCAGAGGGTGTACTCTTTACCCACAAGTAACGGATTCCTTTAGTCCTCAAGACTAATTCCATCTACGGTCTTTTAGTTGAAAACACACCTAACTTGCACACACCAGCTTAACTTACATGTGTCTGGAATCACCCACGACACCTGTCAAGCAAAACTCTAAGTGGGGAGGCTACAACCTCGACGTAACATGGGATCACAAAATTTATACCGCGTGCAAACTGGGGAGCTACCCCCTTCGGCTACAACCGAAACACCCATGCTCCCGGACCTGGTGGCATGACTACCGGATGCCTCCGGTATCTTCCACCATGGCCTCTCTGTACGGTGTGTGCTAGGAAAGGGGTTGACAACTTACTGAACCGTACCCTACTTGTTGTAGAGACTATTGGTAGTACGAAGCAAGTATGGGGGTTACTGGCACAAGACTCGATCTACGGTCGACTCAGGAGGTTGTAATATTCCCTGCAAGATTACTATAACAATGCATATACTCAAACAACTACATACCCCCTCTTGCCATACCGGACACGACCGTCTCGACGGAGGACTAGGGACAAGACCGTGTCTACCCAAGACAGAGGCCTTCCCGGCTTTCCTCCCGGTATGCATGAAAGGCATATGACGGTGATTTCTATCACAATCATATCAACTCCATTTGCATGAAATTCATTAACATGCACTCATGAGTAGGAACACATCCTCACATAAAATGACGTATGCTCGGGTCGGGGTGGTGTTGTCACCGTGCCAAGCAACACACACAAAAGTTACACCAGGGTTCAGAATGCTTGCCTTCAGGTCATGAGAAAGCAGGGTGCATTCCAAAACATCTTGAAATCTTCAAAAATCCTATTTGACAGAATATATATGAATTAACACACAAAATCAAAGCAGCACAAAAAGTTGTTTTGAAAAATTCTCAAATAAATCTTAAAATAAACTAGACAATATTTGAGAGAGGTAGGAAAAAGAATTAATTTATTTGGAGCTGTATTTAAAAAGATACAGCCGGTCAAAGTTTGGTCAAAAATCTGTTATTTAAAAATAAAACAGAAAAGAAAACGTTTCGAATATATACGTACACGTCGAAGGCGTAATTTGGAAATGCGCTTCCACTTAACCCACGTGGACTGGGCGGGGTCACTGACAGTGGGTCCCGGGGGCCCACTGGTCAGGTTTGACCATTCCATCCCTCCCTCCTCTTCCTTCGCCCGAACGGAGGCGGGGCGACGGCGATCAACGCCGGCGAAGGCTGCTCCCCGCGGGCTCCAGAGAGTCAAGATGGATCCGCAAGACCGGAGTGGTCCTCCCGGTGGTTGTTGGGTCGGCGGGGGTGGAGGGAGTCGCCGACGGTGAGCTTCGCGGTGAAGGAGGCCTCGGGAGCAAAGTGCTTTTGGGGCCGTGGTGGTTCCGATCAAAATCGAGTAGGGGAAAGGGTTCACGGGAGGAAGAGAAGGCTCCTGGTGGAGAGAGTGGAGAGGGGGAGGTCCTAGTGGTGCCGGAATGGCCGGGGCGGTGGCGGTGGCAGGAGTTGCCGGAGACGGGGAAGAAAACCTCCCCGGGTCGATTGCGAGCTAGGGAAGCGCCATTGAGGTGGCCTGAGGTTGCCTGTGTGCGGGAACGGGCTCGGGGCTTCCTTAAATAGGCGAGTCGAGGCGGTTTGGCGGCAGCCGCAGATAAGGTCGCCGGCGCCCGTCTTCTGTAGCTGTAGGGCAACGTGGCGAGGCTGGGGATGGCGGCAGGAGCTAGCGGACGAGCGGCTACTGCTCCAAGGGCGAGCTGGCGAGCGGAGACGGCTTGAGCGGCGCTGGCTAGTGCAGGAGCTGTCGGGCGATGGTGGCGGCTAGTCCTTGGCCTGCCGGAGACACGGCGAGGGTCTGCTTGGCGTTTTGCGGTGAGGAGGGGAGCGTGTGGCGCGGCTCTGCAGAGCGGTGGAGAACCAGGAGGCGACGCGTCGGCTCGGGCGCACGTGCGGGCCAAATGCATGCTCTGGGCGCGCCCAGAGCACGCCCGGGACGTGTTCGACGAAATGCCAGGGTAGCCTAGAGGTCTCGGGTGAGGCTGGCAAGAAACAGGGCTAGTCTAGGTTTAGCAAGGGAATCAAGGGACATGGTGGATAGGTCAGGGGCTCAAGTTCACAATGCAAACTTGAAATCATGCCAAATATGGCCATGCACTCAGGGTGTTTGTCAAAATGCCAAGGTCACCCAGGCAGTACTTGGGGTGGCCAAATTCTCCAGATCAGTGTCTCTGTGGGTGTATGAGAGGGTGGTGAAGTTAGTTTGCAAAAAGGAGAAACTTTCTAGTGCAAGTTTTGCAAAACTACACTTCTGGACAGGGAGTAGATGGCATCATTACATGGGCCATAAGTGTTCCAAGGAGTGCATGCTCCTGGACTTAGGGGTTTTGCAGGGTTGACTACAAGCATGAGAAAGCACAAGGTCACTAGAGCAAGAAAGAATGGGGTTGCAGTAGAAAACACAAGTCTGGTCCAGAATGAAAAAGAGGTTGATACACTTAATTTCTCCAAAGAACAACACTAGGTTTTTGCATAAAGTTGGATGGCATGCTACCACTGATATCCCATAATTTTGGTGGAGGCTCTAGGGAAATATTTAATTAGGATATAGTGCAAAAATGCCCACTAGACCAGAGAAGAGAATTGGGTGCAGAGCTCAAAATATTTCATGAATAAAAGTTATTATTGCACAAAAGTGATTTAAACACCTCACCTGACATATCCAAATTTTGGTTGGAATTTTAAGTGAATCCATCAAATGGTTGCAGTTCAAATATGGCCATATAATCTTGGAAAACCATTTTTCAAAAAAATACAGATCAAGCAAATTAATTAAGTAATTAGTTCTACTAATAAAGGAAAAGTTTTCCTTGAGAGGTTAAACAAGTCCAATAACATATTTGAAAGGTTTTATTTTGGGAAAAACTCCATAATAACTAGAGAGATAAATGGTCCAAAAATCAAAAGGGAGCCCAGAGAATAAAAATTTATTTCCTGGCAAAATTTTAATTAACAAAACCAGGCTAAAATTTTTGGGGTGTCACAAGTACTAGAGCAAAACTATCAAGCTCAAAAGATATAAGTGAAGCACATAGAGTATTCTAACAAATTTCAATTCATGTATGGCTCTCTCAAAAGGTGTATACAGCAAGGATGACTGTGGTAAACTAACAAGCAAAGACGCAAATAAAACAAGACACTCCAAGCAAAACACATATCATGTGGTGAATAAAAATATAGCTCCAAGTAAAGTTACCGATGGAAGTGGACGAAAGAGGGGATGCCTTCCAGGGCATCCCCAAGCTTTGACTTTTTGGTGTCCCTGGATTATCATGGGGGTGCCATGGGCATCCCCAAGCTTAGGCTCTTGCCACTCCTTGTTCCATAATCCATCAAAAAAATCACCCAAAACTTGAAAACTTCACAACACAAAACTCAACAGAAATCTCGTGAGCTCCGTTAGCGAAAGAAAACAAAAGATCACTTCAAGGTACTGTAATGAACTCATTCTTTATTTATATTGGTGTTAAACCTACTATACAGAGGTTCAATTTGAAATAACTCAGAA
Organism: Aegilops longissima; assembly: GCA_021605205.1. NCBI lineage: Eukaryota > Viridiplantae > Streptophyta > Magnoliopsida > Poales > Poaceae > Aegilops > Aegilops longissima. The sequence goes on along the minus strand of CM038677.1, from coordinate 633,229,557 downwards.
GTTCGAATTATATAAAAAACTCATATTTGTTGCAAGAATTTCACATGCACCTCCATGCACGGTTCATAATTTATATTGCGGGGCGCCCGACCTCCAATTACATGTTTTAAAACTGACAAAAAATGACGTCCGACCTTCAATTGCATGTAATACGATGTATACACAAAAATGTGACAGAAGTTCATAGTGAAAACAACGAGAAGTTCAAGTACTGCAAGGAATGCATTTCAGTTGAGAATAAAAATATAGAAAAATAGAAGTTTAAAAGGTTTGTTGAAAGAAGTTCAAGTGCTCTTTCCGGGGAAGTTCAAAAAAAATTGCGAGAGAGGTTCACCTTGTATTTCCATGTTCAATTTTTTCCGTATAAAAATTGAATACAATTCTTTACTCAAAATATAAAAAGTTGAAGTTCAAATTGAAATAACAGAGAAGTTCGAAGTTTATTAAAACATAGGATTTACCTGTTCAAAACATAAAAAACACAACACCATTTTTTGCACTTTAAAAACAACTCATAAACGGAAAAAAAAATGGTTGCTAGAAGTTCAAGTGCTCGGCGAGGAAAAGTTGAAAAATTCTTCTGAGAGAGGTTCACCGTGTATTTAGATGTCCAAAATACATAAAAAATATGTTATTTTTTGTGTTTTAAAATAATTCTCTCAAACCAGAGAGAAGTTCAAAGTGATAACAACCGGAAGTTCACATACTACATGGTGTGTATTTCATATAAGAAAAAATACAAAAAAAGTGAAACAGGGTGAAGTTCAAACAGAGATGCCCCAGAAGTTCAATTACTTCACGTAGTGCAAAAAACACCACGTAAAAAATCAGCATGTCAAAAACAAAATGAAGTTCGAACAGACACGTCGTACAAGTTCAACTACTACTTCACGCAGTGCAAAAAACAACATATTAAAAACAGTGTGAAGTTTGAACAGACATGCACGAGAAGTTCAACTACTTCACGCAGTGTATTTCCATTCGCGATGAAGGCAGAAATCATGATCTCGTCATTTTGTAATTTACTTCAAAACAGTAGGAAATCATTTGCGTAAGTTCAAGTCCTCGGTCAAAGAAAGTTAAAAAATTTATTGTGAGAGAGGTTTGTACAAAAGAAATATCATTAGTGTGATATTGATGAATGTATGAGAAAATTACAAACGAAAATACGTCACGGAAGTTCAGCGTGAAAACAGCTGGAAGTTCAAGTACTACACTGAATGAATTTCAGATGAAAAACTTTTAAAACCGTTGCGAGTATGAAAAAATGACCAACACGGGAAAGTTGCGTGTCTACAGAAGCTTTCCATCGCTATATCACTTGCTCAATTCCGGTGAGTGTTCCGGTGCATGGATGGAGAGCTACGAGCAAAAAAAGCACGTAAAAAACAGAGTGAAGTTCAAGGTTTCATACTGAGAAGTTCAGGTACTTCACGCGATGCAATTTTCACGAATCTGTTTCGCGATAAAGGCGGAAAGAATGATCTCGCCGTTTTTCAAATTACTTGAAAACGGTTAAGAATCAGAGAAAACTGTCAACATGAAAAAGTTTCGCATTTTCCGTAGCTTTTCAACGGTACATTATTTGCACCATTCCGATAAAGTTTGTACAAAATACGGCGAAAATACTTTTTTCGCCATTTTCAAAACTGTCTTAAAACTGTAAAGAATTGGGAGAAATAATACATACCAAAAAGTTTCGCATTTGTTCATGCTTTCCAACGCCATATCATTTGCTGCATTCGGATGCACGGTTAAAAAATTAGCTCGAAAATACGGACTCGGTAGGACTTGTACCGTTTTGTAAATTACTCTTAAACAGTTCAAAATTAGAAAAATCTTTCAAAATGAAAGAGTAGCGCATTTTCATAAGCTTTCCAACGCCGTATCATATGCCTCAATTGGATTAGCCGTTTAGAAATGGCAACAAAAATACGAACTCGGTTGTTCGATTTGCGAAATTTTACAATTTTCCACATTGCTCTTTAACCATAGAGAATTAGAGAAAACTTTAAACATAGGAAGTAGCGGTTTTGCAGCAGCTTTCCAACGCCATATTATTTGCCTCATTCCGATAAATGGTTTAGAAATGCGATCGAAAATACGATCCACGTTTTTTGTGTGAAGAAAAAATGGTTTTCAAAACTGCTCTTAAACCACTTACATTTTGCCAAAATTTGAAGTTGGGTCATGATACTGTTGTGCATAGCTTTTCAACGGTATATCGCAAGCCCCATTTGGGCAATGTTGACGAAAGTTCAATCTAGCTCTAGGGGAAGTTCAGGTCGAACAAATCAGGCAGTAAATTTGCAAAAAATGCAATTTCATCACGAACCGAGAGCAAAATCCGCCAGCGAGCGAGATTTCTATTTAAAACCGGTATTTAGTTGCTAATTTTTTTTCTAGATTACGCTAACATCATATAGAACACTACTAAACAGAATAATTCGCGGGGGAAGCCACGGTTGCAAAGATAGCCCGAAGGTCGGGTTCGTACAGAGGGAAGTTCAGGCGCGTGTACAAACTAAAATACGTCACAGAAGTTCAACGTGAAATAGCATGAAGTTCAACTACTACGCTGAATAAATTTCAGATGAAAAACTTTTAAAATCGTTACGAGTATGAAAAAATGATCAACACGGGAAAGTTGCGTGTTTACAACAGCTTTCTATCAGTATATCACTTGCTCAATTCTGGTGAGTGGATGGAGAGCTATGAGCCGTGGATATAGATATACGAGAAAAGAAAAGCACGTGAAAAACAGAGTGAAGTTCAAGAAAACGTGCCGAGAAGTTCAGGTTCTTCACGCGGTGCATTTTCGAATAATCAGTATCGCGATAAAGGCACAACGAATGATCTCGCCATTTTCGCAATTACTTGAAAACGGCCGGGAATCGGAGAAAACCATCAACATGAAAAAGTTTCACATTTTCCGTAGCTTTTCAGCGGTATATTATTTGGCCCATTCCGATAAAGTATGTAGAAATTATGCCAAAAATACGATTTCATACATTTTCCAATTTGACTTAAAGCTGTAATGAATTAGGAGAAACAATATATACAAAAAAGTTTCGCATTTTCTCAAACTTTCCAACGCTGTATCATTTATTGCATTCGGACGTACGCTTAAAAAATTAGCTCGAAAATACGAACTCGGTGGAACTTGTACCGTTTTCTAAATTACTTTTAAACCGTTCCAAATTAGAAAAAACTTTTAACATGAAAAGGTAGCGCATTTTCACAATATTTCCAATGCCATATCATTTGCCTCAAATGGATTAGCCATTTAGAAATTACATTGAAAATACGAACTCGGCTATTTGGTTTGCGAAATTTTACGATTTTCAAAATTACTCTTTATCCATAGGGAATTAGAGATAACTTTCAACATGTCGAAGGAGCGGTTTTGCAGCAGCTTTCCAACGCTATATTATTTACCTTATTCCGATAAACGGTTTAGAAATGCGATCGAAAATATGATGTTTTTGTGTATGAAGAAAAAACGGTTTTCAAAACTGCTCTTAAACCGCTTACATTTTGCCAAAAATTTAACTTGGATCGTTGATATTGGTGTCCATAGCTTTCCAACGGTATATCGCAAGCCCCATTTGGACACTTTTTAGCTGAAGTTCAACCTAGTACTCGGGGAAGGTCAGGCGCGTTACTCGGGAAGTTCATGTTGTGATCGAATATTATTACGATCCCGTGATCGTAATAGTGTTTATGTATGTATGATCGGTTCTACGAGAAATTCTATATATATATATATATATATATATATATATATATATATATATATATATATATATATATATATATATATATGCATAACGTGTACAATATGTAGTATCGTAAAATACCAAAGCAAACTAAAAAGAATTAAAAGGAAAACACAAAATTAAAGGAAAAAGGAACCGAACGAAAACCCCTAGACTTTTAGTACGGTTGATGTTACCAACGGTACTAAAATCTCTCGTCCCTCGCGCGGCTCGTGCCACGTGGTGGCCCTTTAGCGGCGGTTCGTGCATAACCGGTACTAAGGGGGGCTTTAGTCCCCTTTAGTGCCGGTTGTAGAACCGACACTAAAGGCCCTTACGAAGCGGTGCTTAGCTCGGTTCTGCACTAGTGGCTCTTCTACTCTTGCCCTTCCCAGCTATTCTGATTCTGAATAAGATCTTCCAACCAAGCTGAATCAAAACAAAGTCGTTCAGACATTTGAAGATAAAGAGGAAGCAGCGCCATCACCTCTAGCGCAGGTGATGCTCGAGGAGGACATCGGGGGTGGCACGCGTGGTTCACTGTGGTCGGGTCAAAAGGGAGGCGTAGGCTTGGACCAACATAGTCTGCACCGACGGGCATCTTGGGGCTCTTGGTCGACGACAAAAGCAATTTTGAGAGATGCATAAATAGAGGGAAGAAGAGAAGAACTGGAAGGATTGCAGTAGACAGTGGAGATTTATTGATTGGGGGAGATGAAGGGAACCATGGATGGAAGGTGGAGGAAGAGACAATGACGAAGGAGCCGACCAGACTAAAAAGCTTGGGGAGAACAGTTGGGAGATGCATCAATAGTTTGAATACGTGGGTTGCTAGTTCATTGGTGGCTACATTTGTGGCCAATAATGTGCGTTAGCTGCTGGTTCATGGGTGGACCAAGAAAGTGATGATATGTCCTCGTGGGATCAGTTTTTTTGCTGAAATGGCATAGTTGCTGATGTGGATAGTGTGCATGGTGAGAGAATAGGTAGAAGTGGGGAGTAACTTGTTAAGAATGGTAGATTATTTATTTTATCATTTACCTACTCGAGGACGAGTAGGAATTAAGCTTGGGGATGCTGATACGTCTCCAGCGTATCTATAATTTATGAAGTATTCATGCCATGTTTACAACAATTTTATATGGTTTTTGTATGATTTTCATGGAACTAACCTGGACTGGCGCTGTTTTCAGCAGAACTACCGTGGTTTTTTTTAGCAGAAACAAAAGTTCTCCAAATGAGATGAAACTTTTTTTTGGAACAAAAGAGACCCCCGAAGCTTCATGGCAGGGCCAGAAGAGTCGTGAGGAGGGCACAACCCACCACGGCGCGCCAGAGGGGCCTGGATTGCCCAGGTGGGTTGTGCTCACCTCGAGACCCATATTTGCGTGAAACCGACGCCAAAAAATCCTATAAATAGAGAAACCATCAGAAATAACCCTAGATTAGAAGTTCCGCCGCCGCAAGCCTCTGTAGCCACGAAAAACCAATCTAGACTCTGTTCTGGCACTCCGCTGGAGGGGGGAAATCATCACCGGTGGCCATCTTCATCATCCCAGCGGCCACCATGATGAGGAGGGAGTAGTCCACCCTCGGGGATGAGGGTTTGTACCAGTAGCTATGTGTTTGATCTCTCTCTCTCTCTCTCTCTCTCTCGTGTTCTTGAGATGTCACGGTCTTGAAGTATCACATGTTTTGTTAATATAGTTGGATCATATGGTGTTTTCCCCTCTCTATCTTGTTGTGAATTGAGTTCTCCCTCTGAGATTTCGTTTTATCGGATTGAATACTTTTATGGATTTGAGAACACTTGGTGTATGTCTTGCTATGAATACCCATGGTGACAATGGGGTGTCATATTGATTCACTTGATATGTGTTTTGGCACTCAACTCGCGGATTCGCGAGGTGACATTGGGGTAATCTATGCAGAGGGGTTGATGCATGTTCTCGTCTTTGTTTCTCCGGTAGAAATCTTGGGGCACTGTTTGAGGTTCTTTGTGTTGGATTGAGTATTATGAATCTGAAATTGTTTGATGCACATTGTATAATCAACTCACGGATACTCGTGGTGATATTGGATTAGCTAGGTGACATTAGAGTTGGTTGACGATGTGTATCATATGGTGTTATTTTAGTACGAACTCTTGGTTAGATCGATCAGAAAAAATAGCTTGGTGTTATTTTAGTACAAACTCTAGGATAGATTGATCGGAAGAATAGCTTTGAGGTGGTTTCGTACCCTACAAACAATTTCTTCTTATGTTCTCTGCTAGATAGGAACTTTAGAGTGATTCTTAATCACATGTTGAGGGATAGTTATATGATCCAATTATATTTGCACCGTTGAGAGATTGCACTCGTGAAAGTACGGACCCTAGGCCTCATTTTCAAGCATTGCAATACCGTTTGTGCTCCGTTTTATCATTTGCTACCTTGCTGTTTTTTATTGTTCCTATTACAAAAACCTATATCTACTGTCCATATTACACTTTTATCGCCATCTCTTCGCCGAACTAGTGCACCTATACAATTTAGCATTGTAATTGGTGTGTTGAGAACACAAGAGACTTTTTGTTATTTGGTTGCAGGGTTTTTTGAGAGAGACCATCTTCATTCTACACCTCCCATGGATTGATAAACCTTAGGTCATCCACTTGAGGGAAATTTGCTACTGTCCTACAAAACTCTGCACTTGGAGGCCCAACACGAGTCTACAAGAATAAAGTTGCGTAGTAGACATCATACACACACACACACACACACACACACACACACACCATATTCTTTAATTCAAAGATTTGAATGCAATTTTATACCGAATCATGGTTTATATCAGTCCTCGATGCATAAACGCGACCTCTCCCCTCTCCCACACTCTTGTTCTCTTTCTAGCCGACAATCTTTGTTTCTATTACGCGCATGCAAACACAATCCTTGTCGGTCCCTCTCCCCCTTGATGTCTACTACGCAACTTTATTCTTGTAGACATGTGTTGGGCCTCCAAGCGCAGAGTTTTGTAGGACAGTAGCAATTTTCCCTCAAGTGGATCACGTAAGGTTTATCAATTCGTGGGAGGCGTAGGATGAAGATGGTCTCTCTCAAACAACCCTACAACCAAATAATAAAAAGTCGCTTGTGTCCCCAACACACCAAATACAATGGTAATTTGTATAGGTGCACTAGTTTGGCGAAGAGCTGGTGGTAAAAGTGTAATATGGATGGTAGAATATATTTTTATAATCTGAATAAATAAAAACAGCAAGGTAGCAATTGATAAAATGGAGCACAAACTGTATTGCAATGCTTGAAAACAAGGCCTAGGGTCCGTACTTTCGCTAGTGCAATCTCTCAACAATGCTAATATAATTGGATCATATAACCATCCCTCAAAGTGCGATGAAGAATCACTCCAAAGTTCCTATCTAGCGGCGAACATAAGAAGAAATCGTTTGTAGGGTACGAAACCACCTCGAAGCTATTCTTTCCGATCGATCTATCCAAGAGTTCATACTAAAATAGCACCAAATAATTTCAGATTCATAATAATCAATCCAACACAAAGAACCTCAAAGAGTGCCCCAAGATTTCTATCAAAGAAACAAAGACGAGAATGTGCATCAACCCCTATGCGTAGATTACCCCAATGTCACCTCGGTAATCTGCGAGTTGAGTGCCAAAACATATATCAAGTCAATCAAAATAATACCCCATTGTCACCATGGGTATTCATATGCAAGACATATATCAAGTGCTCTCAAATCCATAAAAGTATTCAATATGATAAAACAAAATCTCAAAGGGAAAACTCAATTCATCACAACAAGATAGAGAGGGGAAAACACCATATGATCCAGCTATATTAACAAAGCCCACGATACATCAAGATCGTGCCATCTCAAGAACACGAGAGAGAAAGATTGAACACATAGCTACTGGTACAAACCCTCAGCCCCGAGGGTGGACTACTCCTTCTTCATCGTGGTGGCTGCCGGGATGATGAAGATGACCACCGGTGATGATTCCCCCCTTCGGCAAAGTGCCGGAACAAGGTCTAGATTGGTTTCTCGTGGCTACAGAGCCTTGCGACGGTGGAACTTCTGATCTAGGGTTGCCCTGAGGGTTTTCGGAATATTTATGAATTTATAGGGCGAAGAGGCAGTGCGGGAGGCCACCGAGGTGGGCACAACCCACCTGGGCCCCCATGTGCGCCCTGGTGGGTTGTGCCCCCCTCGGGGCACCCCCCAAGTGCTTCTCTGGCCCACTGGATGTCTTCTGCTCCAAAAAATCCACAAAAAGTTTCGCGGTGTTTGGACTCCGTTTGATATTGATTTCCTACGATGTAAAAAAACCGCAAAAAAACAGCAACTGGCACTGGGTCAATAGGTTAGTCCCAAAAAATGATATAAATTTGCTATAAAATGATTGTAAAACATCCAAGAATGATAATATAACAGCATGAATACTTCATAAATTGTAGATACATTGGAGACGTATCAGCATCCCCAAGCTTAATTCCTACTCGTCCTCAAGTAGGTAAATGATAAAAGAAATAATTTATGAAGTGTGCATGCTAGCAAAGTGCATAAGTTTGATCAATGATAATTCCAATCACTTTCCCTAGCATCATAACGGCAACTCTTTCTCATAAAACTCATCATGACAAAGTAGCAACCAATTCACATGCTAAGGTTCAAACAATGAATTCTCTTGAAACTCAACAACTTATATTCTTAGTCACCAAACAATTGCAATTCAACTTATTCAACAGAGTCTAAGTAAGAGTTCCACATACTCAACCATCATATAGTCTTCTATGACTGCTAACACTCACCGCATACACATGAGCAAAACATTTCAACCGGACACATACAAAGATAGGGGCTTATAATTTCGCCTCCCAACGTATTCACCTCAAGGGTGATGTCAACAATAATAACTCATGCTACCCATATCCAACTGGATATACATGCCTAGATCTTTCCTCACCACATGATGATTGCCAAAAGAGAAAAATAAAAAGGAATAGAGAGAAAACTTTGGCTCTTGCATGAAGGTAAATACATACAAGTAAAAGGTAGGCCCATCGCAGAGGGAAGCAAAGGTTGCCATGCGCTTTTTGTTTGTATGCTCAATCCCATAGTGCAAAAGAACATCACGTTGTATTGCCCCTTATGATAGAAACCTTTATTGTGTAGTCTGTCGCTTTTATTCTTTGCCATCACAAGTTCGTACAACGCTCAATTTTCTCTTACACTAAATGATCTAACACTTTTAGAAACAATTTTTATTGCCTTATTGCACTGATGACAACTTACTTGAAGGATCTTACTCAATCCTTAGGTAGGTATGGTGGATTCTTGAAAATAAGATTTGGGTTTAAGGGTTTTTGGATGGACAAGTAGTATCTCTACTTGGTGCGGAATTTTTGGCTAGCAAAGATGGGGGGCAAGCACCACATGTTGAAGGATCTATGACAAAATAACTTGTTTGTGAATATGAACAAACATAAATCATTACGTTGTCTTCCTTATCCAACGTCAACAATTTTGGCATATAATATTTTGATGGGGTCTCACAATCACAAAAGATTTCCAAGATAGTGTATTTGCATGTGAAAGTTCTCTTCCTTCTACTAATCATTCATGAATTGCTTGTATGACCAATATTGTGATTGTCAAGCTTCAAAAGATTTCACTTTCTAAACCCAATGTGAAGCTACCACTAGGCATGATATGAACATATAATTTCAGCTTCATTATATTCAATTTATTCAACAGTTTAGTCATAGGATATAAGTGAAGCACAAGAGTAAATGACAAGCTACTCCAAAAAGATATAAGTGAAGATCAAACGAGTAGTCATGTAAATAGGTAGCTATTTGAGGACTCTCTCTTATTTAAAAGTTTCAGATCTAAGTATTTTATTAAAACATCAAGCAAAAGAAAACAAAATGATATTCCAAGAATAGCACACATCATGTGAAGAAGCAAAAACTTAGGCTCAACCGATACTAACCGATAATTTTTTGAAGAAGAAAGGTGGGATGCCTACCAGGGCATCCCCAAGCTTAGATGCTCGAGACTTCTTGAAATATTATCTTGGGATGCCTTGGTAATCCCCAAGCTTTAGCTTTTGTGTCTCGTTAATTCTTTTTATATCACGGTTTCCCTAAATCATAAAAACTTCATCCACACAAAACTCAACAAGAACTCGTGAGATAAGTTAGTATAAACCAATGTAAAAACCTTATCATTCTATACTGTAGAAAATCACTAAAATTATTATTCAACATTTCATACTAAATGCCTCTGCATATTTAATACTCCTATCCGCAAATAGAATCATTAAACAAGCAAACATATGCAAACAATGCAACCATAACAGCAATCTGCCAAAACAGTACAGTCTGTAAAGAATGCAAGAGTATTAATACTTCCTTAAATACGAAAATTATGAAAATTTACCACACTGTAGAAAATTTATCAGAGCTTATTGTGCAAGAAGTTTCAACATTTTATCACATTCTGACTTTTTTCGGGAATTTTTGCAACAGCGATAAACTTTCTGTTTTGAAACAGCAACATGTAGCCTTGCAAAATAAACATGGCAAAGGCTATACTTGACATTTTTATTGAAATAAAAGATGCAAAACATTATTCTAAATAACATCAAGAAAATCCTAACAAAATAAATTGACGCTCCAAGTAAAACACATATCATGTGATGAATAAAAATGTAGCTCCAAGTGAGGTTACCGATAATGTTGGAGACGAAAGAGGGGATGCCTTCCGGGGCATCCCCAAGCTTAGCTGCTTGGATATTCCTTGAATATTACCTTGGGGGTGCCTTGGGCATCCCCAATCTTAGGTTCTTGTCACTCCTTATTCTCCTCATATCGACATCTCACCCAAAACATGAAAATTTCAATCACACAAAACTTAACGGAACTTCGTGAGATAGGTTAGTATGATAAAGAGCAAACCATTTTACTTTGGTACTGTCAAAGACAAGATTCATAATTGTTTCCACACAATGCCTAATGTAGCATATCATTTCCACAATTTATATTGAGCAATATAAGCCATAAAACCTGGAAAACAAGCAAACTATGCATTGAAAATAGAATCTGTTAAAAACAGAACAGTCTGTAATGATCTGAACAACAACCATACTTTTGCTACTCCAAAAATTCTGAAAAATTAGGAAAGCCTAGAAAATTTGTATATAAACCTTGTGAAAAAAGAATCAGGATTTTATCACGCTTCTGTAAAAAATGAAAAATATTTTTCTGGGTGCAAAAGTTTCTGTTTTTCAGCAAGATCAAATCAACTATCACCATAGACCATCCCAAAGGTCTTACTTGGCACTTTACTGAAACGAAATCTATAAAACATGATTACTACAATAGCTTAATCATCTAAACATGCAAAAGATAGTAGGTAAAAGTGTTGGGTTGTCTCCCAACAAGCGCTTTTCTTTAATGCCTTTTAGCTAGGCATGATGATTTCAACGATGCCGCATAAAAGATAACAATTGAAACATAAACAGAGCATCATGAATCATAAGTTCCTCTCTCTTTTCAGTAGCATCATGAATAGATTCATCAATATAACCATCACATAAAACTCTCTTTTCATGATCCACAAGCATAGAAATTTTATTTCTCTCCACATAAGAAAATTTCTTCTCATTCACAATGGTGGGAGTATCATAAGAAACTCGAATACTATAAATTGTTTCCACATTAAAAGAGTAATTTTCAGGAAAAAGGTAATCATAACTATGAAAATTTTTATAAATACATCACTACTTTTTATAACATAAGTATCATCACAATAATCATCATAAGTAGCAACTTTGTTCTCATCATAGATAGGAGGCATGCAATCATCATAGTAAATTTGATCATTCAAAGTACGGGGACTAAAAAGATCATCTTCATTAAACATAGCATCCCCAAGCTTGGGACAAACATTAATTGCAGCAAATAAATTCTCAAACATGTCATTCCCATCAAACACAGCATCCCCAAGCTTGTGGCTTGGCATATCATAAGCATAATCACTCTCATCATTAATAGTATGAATAGCACCAACGGTATAACAATTCCTATCATCATAATTTCCCAAGTTGGTGCCAAAAAGATTTCCAAGGTTATAAGAAGTATCATTATCTTCCCAATCATAAACATCACAACAAGCAATAGGCATAACAAAATCATCATCAATAGTGTTCTCGGACATTGTGCCATAAGACATAGAAGCAATATCATCATCAAGTGCATCATCTCCCACAATTATTTTGATTCGTTTTCATGAGGCACAACAATAATAGGAGCAACATTATTTGGGAGAGGTACCTTTTTACCTCTGTTCTTTCTTCTTTTCTTCTTCTTCACCACATCATGTGTGGGTTTAATTAATTTTTTCAAGCTTCTTATTGATGAGATTGGTTGAATAGGGAGCTCCTCCACGTCACCTATCTCATCATGAGAGACAATAGGAGGGAAAGTGGAAATCTATACCCTTTCATTAGTATTCCTTTTATATTCTATTGGTCTTCCCATCTTTCTATAGTTGGAAATATAAGAATTATCATTACAATTTACCATGCAAAACATATGGATATTCTTTAGATTAGTTTCAATATCGTCCGTGAGAATGAATACTTCAAAACAACTATTTTTAGGTGTCAATTCTTCACTCCCCAAAAATAAACAAAGCTCATTATAAAGTTCAAGGGTGATCAAGTTATTGCAATATTTGGACACGATTCGATCATGAAAAAGCATGCATTGGAAATTAAGGTGACCACCTTTATTGCAAAGTTCACAAGTAATAGGACAAAGAGAGCATAATTTTGTAGCAGATTCATCTATCACTTTGAGCTAAGAATTTGTTCTATCATGCTTATGCTTCTTACAAAATCTATCTTCCCTATAAGGCACGTCTTCACAAAGTCTTTCCACTCCACAAAAATTGACATGCTTACAAGAAACATTTTTCTCATGACTAGTGCAATCATCATTAGCATTTTGGATATTCGAAGAATTCATACTAACAACATTGCAATCATGCTCATCATTTATACCAAATATTCTATTGAATTATTCTTCTATCAATTGAGCACAAATTTCCTTCCCATCATTTTCACGAAAGACATTATAGAGATGAATAATATGATGCAACCTCAATTCCTTTTTTTGTAGTTTTCTTTTGTGAACCAAACTAGTGATAAAACAAGAAACTAAAAGATTCAATTGCACGACCTAAAGATATACCTTCATGCACTCACCTCCCCGGCAACGGCGCCAGAAAAGAGCTTGATGTCTACTACGCAACTTTATTCTTGTAGACACGTGTTGGGCCTCCAAGCGCAGAGTTTTGTAGGACAGTAGCAATTTTTCCTCAAGTGGATGACCTAAGGTTTATCAATCCATGGGAGGCGTAGGATGAAGATGGTCTCTCTCAAACAACCCTGCAACCAATTAATAAAAAGTCTTTTGTGTCCCCAACACACCAAATACAATGTGTTCGGCGAAGAGATGGTGATAAAAGTGTAATATGGATGGTAGAAATATATTTTTATAATCTGAATAAATAAAAACAACAAGGTAGCAATTGATAAAACGAAGCACAAACGGTATTGCAATGCTTGAAAACAAGGCCTAGGGTCCGAACTTTCGCTAGTGCAATCTCTCAACAATGCTAATATAATTGGATCATATAACCATCCCTCAAAGTGCGATGAAGAATCACTCCAAAGTTTATATCTAGCAGAGAACTAATACGTTTCCAACGTATCTATAATTTTTGATTGCTCCATGCTATATTATTTTCTGTTTTGGACATTATTGGGCTTTATTATTCACTTTTATATTATTTTTGGGACTAACCTACTAACCGGAGGCCCAACCCAGAATTGTTGTTTTTTTCCTATTTCAGAGTTTCGCAGAAAAAGAATATCAAGCGAGTCCAAGCGGAATGAAACCTTCGGGAGCGTGATTTTGAAACGAACATGATCCGGAGACTTGGACCCTCGTCAAGGAAGCTTCGAGGAAGCCACGAGGTAGTGGGCGCGCCTACCCCATGTTGGGGATATAACTACTGAATATAAACCATACTGAAGGGCGGTTTACCCTAAATCTGTAATTAGGGCCCACGAAGGCATGAGGCCAGAGCCCGAGGCGGATTAGGATCCATAAATGTAAACCGCCTTAGTCATGTAACTTGTGTCTGTAAGATAAGAGAGAAGAGACCGAGCGGACACTTGTATGAGCGGATCGGGGCTCTATGAACCGGCCGGCGTCAACCCGTGTATATAAGGGGCGACCGGCGGCGGTTTAAGAGACGGAACAACTCGAGGCTTAAGCGAAGCTATTGCTCCCTAATCGCCGAAATCACATCAATCCCATCACAAACTAGACGTAGGCTTTTACCTTCATCGAAGGGGCCGAACTAGTATAACTCCCGTGTCTTTGTGTCCACATTAACCCCTCTAGGTTAACCCGTACGATGGCCCTGCGACTAAGTCCTTTCACGAGGACATCTGCCGTGACAATTCCACGACAGTTGGCGCCCACCGTGGGGATATCGCACGATGGTTTGATGATCTTAGAGGGCAAGTTCGAAGGACTCAAAGGCTATCTTGTGGGCGGATGACTAAGAGTCGTCGCGGCAAGCTCTATCGACGATCAGATGGGGCCCGAGGCGGCTCGATTGAGTCTGGTGCGGGTCCCCTTTGGTGGCATACTGCGTGTTCATCGGCAAGATCGGCGAGCGAGGGCCTGGGCGGACATCTGCACCGACCTCGTCGAGGCGGCTCGCGGGCGAAGAAGAGTCCTGCCACAGCTAAACCGGCTGTCAAGCGTGCTTTCGTGGGAGTCATCCACGGAGACTGTGAGGGCGGATCAGCATCTGGCGGCGAAACCGTTGTCTACTCTGATGACGAGTCGTCAACCGGAGAAACCGAAGTCTGTACTAGCTTCAAGATGGCGGATCGGGGCTGTTCCGACGGGAGAGTATTCGGACCTTTGATCTACCCAACGGGTTGGGATCTTCATGGCGGTACACAAGCGGCGCTTCACTCTTGACCATGGCGCCGATGGTCGCCGGTTCAGCGCGTTATGGCAGCGGGAAGGAGGCCTTGTGCGCCCGCCGGCTCAAGTTTTATCAGAGCTATTCGACGCGTTGGCTGTGCTCATGGCAGAGGCTAATCCGGCGGATCAAGACCTGCACAATGCAGAGATCGCAAAGGTGAAGGAACAAATCGCTAAGGCTAAAGAGGATCTGGCAGCCGCGGACGTAAGGATGGCAGCGAGCAGGCGCTTTGGATGCTGTGAGCTTATAGGCTCATCTTTGGATCGAGCGCATCACATGAAGTCATGAAAAGAAAGTACAGATCCGCCGCCTTCGGTTTCGAGGCGAGACCTCTTCAATACCCGGGGCAGGAACCAGTAATCCGCCGCCGGTGGTGAACCGGCCGGAAGCACCTAGGATGGGCGCGCCGGTTCAGCCCCGTGTGATAGATCTGCCTCGCCATCATGCCGCGCGCTTCGGATTGTCTGAGACACCTCCGGTCACTACTCCAACCCGATGGATAACCTTGTTGCGGCCGCGCGCGGTTGAGGCGATTCGATCGGCGATTCACGCGGCGGTAGAAACACGCCGGGCCAAAGAGCTCCTCGGGGCGGCCTGGCTCGGCGAAGCATATTCATACGATCGAGATCGGATCCACTCCACCCCGCCCAAGCGGAGTTATAGCGGCGCAGATGAACCGGCCGTATCAAGCAATGCGCAGCGGTCCGCCTCGTGGCAACAACCCGGCGGGTGGCCGAAGGCGCTCAAGTGGTGGTGGACGGGCGAGGCACGTAGGGAGGCGAGTTAGCAGCTCAACATGAGGATCATCAACTCGCGCGGTTGGCCGACCATCTTTGAACCGGGGTCACGTCGGCTCTTTGGGGTGCCTTGCCTCGTCCCGCTTTACGCAATGTACGTTTGCCCAAGGACTTCAAAGGGCCCGCAAGGTGCCCAATTATCTGCCGATTTGGCTCGAGCGTGGATAGAAAGCTATGAGATGGCCATGGAGATCTGGATGTGGATGAAGCTGCGTGTGCGAAGTATTTCACCATGATGTTGGAAAGTGCGGCCCGTGCTTGGTTGAAGAACTTGCCGCCTTCGATCAGTTCATGGACCCGATTGCGGACCGGTTCATTCAAAATTTCAAAGACACTGTAAACAGCCCATATGCGTGGTGGATTTGGCGGCTTGTGTCCAGCGGAGGAGAATCCACAACCCATTGGGTGCGCGCGTTTGGAAGTTTACATTCTTGAGACCGGATCAACCCTGATTCGCGATCTTAACCTTGAAGCCAATTGCTGGTTCAAACCGTTAAAGTTGAAGCTGGGTCGCATGAAGCGTTTTGCAATGACATGGGCACTCTCATGGGCGTTTTGGTAAAGTATGCAGATTACGATAGTACCAAGGATCCCGAGTGCGAGGAGGATGACGAAATAGGGAAGGAAAGCGAACAGCAACTCGAGGCCAGCAGCATCAGCCGGCAGGTAATGGAGGAAACAAGCGTAAGGCAAACGGTAACATGGGCTTCGTAGCCAACACCAACGCGCAGGACAAGAGTCAACGGCGCAAGGGTAAGCAATCAAACCGGGGCGGTGCGCCAGGTCACAATCCGGATCGTTTGAATTACCTATTGAATCAACCTTGCCCGAAGCATGGGACGAAGGAGGCACCAGCAAACCACCTCTGGAAGGATTGTTACATTATGCAGGAGTTCAAAAGTTCTAATGCTTTCGGTATGATCAAGGGCCCGTGGCGGTTCGAGGTCCGCCCGGATTCTGATGGAGAAATTCGGCCCAGGTTGGTGGTAATCCGGGCGGGCGGACAATCGAACAATCGAACAATCAGAACCAAGGGGTTACAATCAACAACAGCAGCGATCGGGTTATCAAAGTAATCCAGCGGTTGAGCGGTGGGCGATACCATGTCTTTACCACCAGCTTGGACAAGCGAGACCGAAAACTTGAAGCGGGCGGTCGGTGTTGTTGAACGGCCACGCCGCATTACTGCGCTGGTCGAGCAGCCTATCGTATGGGCGAGAGGATCATCCTCCCGGGTTTACAATCCGGGTCAGCTAGCCCTAGTGGTGGCACCTCGGTAGGAGGATACAAGTTTACCAAGGTGCTTATGGATGGAGGAGCAGCATCAACATCACGTACTACGAACCTTCCGGCGTATGGGGTTAGCGGATAGGCATCTCGGGCCGTCTAGCACATTGTTTCACGGTGTGGTGCACAGCAAGTCAGCATACCGGTCGGTAAGATAGCTCTGGAGGTGGCCTTTGGGGATGAACATGACTCGGATCGGAAACATTGGCGTTTGAAGTGGTGAAAATTCAAAGCCCTTACCACGCCCTATTTGGGCGGCCGGCTTATGCTAAGTTTATGGCACGGCCTTGTTATGTCTATTTGCAGCTGAAGATGTCGGGTCACAAAGGGACGATAATGGTTCATGGGAGCCGCCGGATCGCTTTGGAGTGCGAGGAAGGTGATGCGGCTTACGCAGAGTCGGTTTGTGCCACCGAAGAGCTAAAGTATTATAAAGACAATGTTGATCCGGCGGATATGACCCGTTGAAGAAGCCAACTACTGAGCACGATCCGGTTTGAAGTTTAAATCGGTGGTGAGACTAAACTTGTTGATTTTGTGCGGCGATTCGTCCAAGTAGTTCACCATCGGTGCTAACTTGGATCCTAAATAAGAAGCGCGCTCATCGAGTTCATCCGTGAGAATCGGGACATTTTGCATGAAACCTTCGACATGCGGGTGTACCGAGGAACTCGCTGAGCACACTCTTAATGTTGATCCCAAGTACAGACCGGTAAAGCAGTTTCTTCGCGGTTTAACGAGGGAGGCGCAAGGCCATTGGAGAGGAGGTTGCGGGCTCTTAGCGGCGGGGTTTATCGTTGAAGTTTTCCATCGAGTGGCTTGCTAATCTGGTGTTGGTCCTTAAGAAGAATGGCACTTGGCGCATGTGTGTGGATTACAGATCTTAACAAGGCTTGTCCGGCAGATCCTTCGCCCTCCCGCATTGATCAAATTATTGATGCTACGGCGGGTTGTGGCGTTGAGCTTTTGGATGCATATTCGGATATCATCAGATTAAGATGGCGGTTAAGGACCAGGAGAAGGCGGCGTTTATCACTCCTTTTGGAGCCTTCGCTATGTATCTATGCCTTTTGGGCTCAAAGCGCCCAAGCAACTTATCAACGTTACGCGTGCAGAATTGCTTGCATGAACAGATCGGCCGTAATGTGCATGCTTATGTGGATGATATTGTGGTTAAGTCAAGGAAGAAGGAAACACGATTGAGGATTTGAGAGAAACCTTTGACAACTTGCGGGTGTACAAGATGATGCTTAACCCGGCCAAATGTGTTTTGGTGTTCCGGCGAGCAAGTTATTGGGTTTCCTTGTGTCCAACGAGGATTGAAGCTAATCCGGAGAAGATTACAGCTATCACCTCCTGGCTAAGCCAAGGTGTATCAATGATGTCCAGCGTTTGGCGGGTCGGATTGCTGCTGAGCGGTTTATCGGCCGCCGCGGAGAGAAGGCCATTCCTTTGTACCAGATGTTGAAGAAGGCGGATCGGTTTATGCGGACTTGACCGCCGATGAAGCATTGGAGGATTTAAAGCGGCGGTTGGCCAACCGCTTTGTTCTCGCCGCTCCCATTGACAAGGAGCTTACGCTATATGTTGCTGCTAATGCCAAGGCGTTAAGCGTGGCCATTGTGGTAAGCGGAAGGAGGCAGGAAGAATATCCGGTTCAGCGGCGGTTTACTACATCAGCGAGTGCTCATTGAGTCGAAGCAGAGATATCCGCATTGGCAGAAACTGGTATATGGAGTTTTTATGGCAAGCCGGAAGCTGAAGCAATATTTTCAAGGGCATCCCATCACGGTGGTCAGCTCATCTCCCTTGGGCGATATCATCTGAACCGAGAGGCGTGGGCGGATTGCTAAGTGGGCCATAGAACTTGGGCGCCACGGTTTCTGGTATGTACCTCGGACGGCGATCAAATCGAGCACTTGTGGATTTTATTAATGATTGGACGGAGTTGCAAGCGCTGAAGAAAAGCGGATCATACCTATTGGACCGTCCACTTTGATGGGTCCGGGTAATTGGAGGGCTCGGGGATGGAGTCGTATTAACTTCCCACGAGGTGACAAGTTACATTCGTTCTTCGCTCAATGTTCCCTGTACTAACAATGCAGCTGAGTATGAAGCATTGCTCCATGGTCTCCGGATGGCTAAGGAGATGAATCTAAGCGGGTTAAGTGCTTTGGTGACTCGGACTTGGTGGCCCGGCAAGTGTCAGTGCCAGGATTCAAAGATCCACTCATGGCTGCATATCGTCGGGAGGTGGATCTTGTTGCAGGTCACTTTAAAGGATATCAGGTGGACCATGTGGATCGTCGGAAGAACGAAGCAGCGGATGCCTTAAGCCGGCTGGGTTCTCAACGCAAACCGGTCCCGCCCAATGTCTTCCTTGATGTACTGCACAATCCGTCAGTCAAGCTTCCTGATGAAGTAGATTTGGCTATTCCTGATCCGGAGGCTCAGTTGGTGGCAGCCTTGCATGTCATTCCGGATTGGACGCTCCCTTATTTGGCATACATGACCCGGGGCGAGTTACCAGAGGATGAGACGTTGGCCCGACAGGTAGTTCGGCGGTCTAAGTCTATGACCATTGTTAATGGCAAGTTGCATCATTGCAGTGTGACAGGAGCGTTCCAGCGTTGTGTGTCCCCTGAGGAAGGCTGTGAGATATTGCGTGAGATCCGTGAAGGGGACTGTGGTCACCACGCCGGTTCAAAATCCTTGGTGGCCAAAGCGTTCCGCCATGGTTTTTATTGGTTGACTGCCCATGCTGATGCGGAGGATCTGGTCAGGCGATGTGATGGTTGCTAGAAAGTTTTCTAGGCGTGCTTTATACCGGCTCGGGAATTGAGGATGATTCCAATTACTTGGCCGTTTGCGACTTGGGGCTGGACATGGTGGGGCCTTTTAAAGGTCAAGGACAAGAAAACGCACTTGCTGGTCGCAGTTGACAAATTTACAAAGTGGGTCGGCGAGCTGTTAGCAAGTGTGATCGCGCCACGGCGGTTCAGTTCATAAAAGGGCGATCTTCGGTTTGGATTTCCACGGTATCATCACGGACAATGGCACCAATTTGTCCAAGGGAGCCATGAAGGAGTTTTGTGAGCGTGAACACATCCGCTCAGCGTTTCTTGATGGCCCACCCGCAGTCAATGGTCAAGCGAACAAGCTAATCGGAGATCTTGAGAGGTATCAAGCCCGGCTTATGGTCCCTTCTGAGAGGGCTGGGTTGTTGGGTAGAAGAGCTACCATCGTGATATGGAGTATAAATACTACCCTAACAGATCCCTTTGGATACACACCGTTCTTTATGGTCTATGGGCGGAGGCAGTCCTTCCAGCGATATCCGTCATGACTCACCTCGCGTGGCAGCCTATGTTGAGGCAGATAGCGAGGCTGCTGCGGGAGCGATTTGGATCATTGGATGAAGAAGCGAGATATGGCGGCTGCTCGTTCGGCGATTTACCGGCAGGATCTTCGTCGGTATCACGATCGACGGGTTAAAACCAGAACCTTTCGGAAGGAGACTTGGTGCTTGGCTCATTCAAGACCGACAGATATGCATAAGCTATCTCCGCCTTGGGAAGGGCCTTTTGTGGTCAGCAAGAATCTGCATAACGGGTCATACTATCGATCGATGTTCGAGAGCATAAAGACTCACGCGCGTCGAAGAGGAGACCAACAGCCGTGGAACATAGCTCATCTTGACCTTATTATACCTGAGCCATCGGCTCTCCTTATGTACATATTATGACAATGTATATATTATGAATAAAAGCAATAAACCGGAGCCTCTGCTGAAGCGGGGTATCCGTTCTGTAAACATCCGGTTTGGTTACATGGAGTTGTTGTCTTAAAACGGCCTCCGATTTACCCCTTGAGGATGTTTTTCCGAAGTTTAGATGTCACTTGGGGGCTTGGTCGTATCCGAACCAATGCAACACCTCTTGATGGGCGAAAGCCACCAGATCACTTGGGGACATGGTCACATCTGAACCAGTCACACCTCTTGGTCGGCCTAAGGTCATAGAGTCACTTGGGGGCTTGGTGAACCCGAACCATTGCCATGCCACTTGGCGGCATAATGCCACAGTTTCGGTTGGGGGCTGGCTGACTTGAACCATAGCTACACCTTATGGGGAGCTTGGTCTGTCCGACCATGGTAACACCATCGATCGGTTCGATAAAGCCTCTTCTTGCAAATGGTTTTATCATTGCCTTTGCTTCCATATGGTTTTCATAGCTGTTAGTTGATTTTATTGGCCTTTTAAACCGATAACCTTTTAAACGGTTCAAGCTGTCAATTAACGAATTCGGTCCATTTTAATCCGGAGATATTTGTTTCGGTTTGATTTTTCTGTTCACATCCCATCATGGAGTAACGAGGGGCTTGTTATGACCGACACGGTTTACGATAAACCGGCGTTATAAACTCTGAGTTGTTTTCTCCTTTGGCGGTAATGGTTTATACAACCTCCGCCTCAAGATTGGTTAAGCCAACTGCATGCCCGAAGCTGGCGGTATTTTTGTATCACAAAGTTTTGATCATATACATCAATATTTTCTTATATAAATATATCGGCATCACAAGCCATTTGGCGACATAAGCCGCCGTGGCGGTTTAAAATTTGTGATTGCAGGCAAAACACATTGAAGGTTTCAATTCTTCAAACCAAAGTATCAGCACCTCCGCGCAAAGGTTCTGGTGAGGGCATAAAAGCATGTTCAAAAACAAAGTGCTAGCTATTCTATTACAAAGCCTTCCAAGGCCGGTGTTTTGCATGGCGTTATGACTAGCAACCGATGCATCACCGGCTTGCGGATTAAGCTTCCTCGCCGGGTTGGCGTGAGGAAGAGGCGTCTGGCGTCGGTTCAACTTCTTCTTCTTCATCACCCAAAGGCGGAAGTCATTGGTAGACTAGTCAATCCGGGTTAAGGCACGAAGACAGCCTCTTCACTTATAAGCTCAGCGGATCAGCGTCGGGGCATAAGTGTGCTTACGGATTGGAGGAACAAGGCTCGCACTTCCGGAATGACAAACTCCACCCGCTTGTTGTTCGCATCATAGAAAAGCGGTGAACCGCCGAGTTGGCTTCGCTGCCGATTGACTTCGCCGATGGGCGCATCTCCTTTGTTATCCGTTTGAGGTGTCATTATCAAAACTTCACCGTTCTCTTGGCGCTAGAAACCCTTAGCTATGTCGGCGGATCAAGGTCCGCTATCACGCCTTAAGCGGGTTAGAAACGATAAAGTGCCAGCCGGGCGCGGATCGTTTCAACTCTTCAAGCTGTGCGGAATCATGGATAGCCTGTCCGGCGTATCTTTGATCAAGGGCGAGCCGTGTTGTCATCGATGTGGCACATATGACTCGTTGGCGCGGTATACAGCTGCTCAATCAGCGTATAAGCGGCCTTGAGCTTCTTCCGCACATCGAGCCGGATGAGCGTCGCTTCCTGTGCGGTTTCGGACAGGTCAGGTTAAACCGGAGAAATATCACAGAGAGGGTGTCGGTGCAAATTTTCTTACCAAAGATGGCAGAGGTCATGGCGTGAATCTGGCGCTTTAGTCATTCAGCTCTTACATCACGGTTTAAGAGCCGCTTGAGCATCTTCCGCCCGCTTTTTCAAACGGTCTTCTCGATGTCGATTGGCCTGCTCGGTTTATACCATTCCTTCAGCTGTTCCATAGTGGCCAAGGCAGTTTTCAATTCATCCTTGGCCTTGGTGGTTTCTGCTTGTTGAGTTTCAGTTAGCACGAAGGTCCTTGAGTTATGCGGTTTCTTTGGTATATCTCATTACGATAACAAAGGGAGCATGTTAGTTGTTTCATTATAAAGTCCCAAGCTCAATACAAATATTCAACTTGGCACTTGGGGCTAATGGCTAGTTGATCTCAGATTACTATGGGGATCTGAAATTAAGTCGGTTTAACTATGTTAAAATTAAGTACAACCGATTTAACTATGCTAAGTTGAACCGACCCTTGGGAGCTACTACACAGCAAAAGTACAAGAGAGGCATAACTCCTTACCTCATAGCGGTCCTTCATGCGATTTACGGACCGGCTTGAAGTCATGACTTGTGTAGAGTCGGTTGAAAGCGGAGTGAAGTTCTTGGGCAGAGAGGTTGTCATAAGCTGACAGATCGGTTTTCCCTTTCTCTTTACTCATGGAGGTGGACTCTTCCTTGGCGCTGTGTTTTGCTAAAGCGACCGGTTGGCTAGGAGTGGTGTAGCCAGTGCCCGTCACTATAACGTCATCATTTTTGGTCGGGCTGGCCAGATTGGTGATCTTCTTTGGGCTCGGCGGTTCAACAGTTACGACCCGCTCGGTGGCTGGACTCGGTGGAGCAGGATGTGAGGTTTCCACTTGGGCGTCCGGTTCAAGTTCTGGCGGATCAGCGTTGTCGTTTTGGTTTAACCCGGCAGAGCTATTTTTAACTTCAGGATTCTCGCCATGCTGCTCTGGGGTCTCTTCCGGACCAACGTCCGCAGTAGGATCAAGGGTTTTCACTTTTTTACTCAAGCGAGCCTTGGTGCTGCAGTGTTCAGAATTAGAGTAAGATAAACCGACCAACGCAAATATAAACTGAATTGGCGGAACAGAAGAATGGTGCTTACCCTGCGGCAACTTTAAGCGGAGGCAGTTGCGTGGTTGATGAACCGCCAGAGGAGTTGGAAGAGGCCTGATAATTTGGGTCAGACGGATTGAGAGGACATCGGAAGAAACCTTTCAAAGGATAACGCTTTTCAGGAGAACAAATCACCTCTGGACGACGCTTCCGAGTTGGTGTATCTGGTAAACCGGACGATGTAATCTGTTGACCACTATGCCGGGTTGTGCGGCGTTCTTCAGCCTGCTGTGTCTTCAAGGAAAGGTTTGGATTCAAATGAGCACAGGAATGAGATTTTTTCACTTTCCGGACTGTGCGGCGAATTCTTTTAACCGGCACGAGGTCGGATTCGGAAGGAAGAGAGATTACCTCAATAGGGTCGGCATGGTGGCTTCAGCATCATCACAGGAGTTAAAATTGTCGATAAAAGGAAGAATAAAGAGGACAAGCTACAAGCAAGAAGAAACACAAAGAGGAGAGCGGTTCTGGCGACTCCCTCGTGAGGATATCAAGCTTTACCTCAGCCACGAATCTTCGTCTTCGGCGGATCGGAAGACTCGGCGGTTTTCCTCTTGCCAGCCTTCTTGGTGGCCTTGGACTTTCTGGCGGAGCCGGGCGGTTTAGTGCGCTTCGAAGGAGTTGTTAGCACGAGAGGTAACAAGGATTAATATATGTCAACAAAGCATTAATGTCAGAAAAGCGGCGAGTAGAGCCTACCGCAGGCGGTTTGTTGGCAACACAGAATGGAGCCAACCCGGTTTGGCTGCAGACAGAGATCGGTTCATCAAGCAGCCGCTTTACTGCCTCTGTGACTTCAAGCTCAGTTATTGGTAGCTCGTGGCGTCTTTGAGGTCTTGGAGGCTGCCGGTGTATTCATGCATCAATCCGGGCGGCGACTTAACGGCAAGATGCCCCAAGAAACCCAGCATCGCACAAGGTCCACACCAGTTAATCCATTGGCCATTAGAGCCGGAGTTTGATAATTTGAGGCGCAAAATTCTTCCGTTCTGCGGCGGTCAAGCGTAAAACAGCGGATGATGGTTGCTAAGCGGTGAGGGCGGTAACCCGGCAAAGGATTCGTTATCGGGAGCAGTATTCGGCGGTAGAACCAGGTTTGGTTCCAATCTTTCGGATGGCTATGGTGTTTGGCGTGAGGAAAATCTACTTCTTTCCTTTTTGGATTGAAACACCGCCCAGCTCCGTGTTAGGGCCATCCGAAAATTCTGTCTGGCGGTTCAAGTGAAAGAAATCCCGGAACAGCTCCACAGATGGTTCTTCTTGAAGGTAGACTTCACGAAAACTTGGAAATTGCATATATTTGACACGGAGTTGGACCAATATCCTGTGGATGGAGTTGAAAACTTGCAAGGACATCCGGAAGAATTTTGATCGGCGGGCAGAATCCCGGTCTAAGTGCTGCACAAACACAATTACTTCCCTTCTTGTGGATTGGGAGGGCATTCGGCATCCGGAACCCGCCCGATGGAGGACATTTTGAAGCTAAAGCGCCCGGTGGTAGCGTATCCGTTGAGTTGCGTCTCGGTGACCTTAGACCGGACCCAATTGCAAGCTTAAATTGTTTGGCCATTCCGGAAGACTAAGCTGCGAAAGGAAAGGAAAAGCGATTCACCATTAAGCGGTTCGGACACATTATACAATGTTAAACGGCGATTGGCAGCCAGTTCCCACTTCGGTTTAGCGAGGACTAATGGAATAGCGGATTAGCTATCAAAAGTCAAACCGCCCAAAAAGCAGGCTGGAAAATTTACTAAGTGTGGACATAAACAGTTTTCACATGCGAATGGAGGAAATTTGGATCTACGAAGATTGATGAAAAATTTCTGCGACCTATGCAAGCCTCATAAAGGGCAGGAAGGTTAAATGCGTTCTAAACTAGAGGTCGAACAAAAGAAAGATGCATAAAGAGTTAAGCGGCGGCGGAGCGATCGCGCCTGAGATGTATAGTGCGGTTGAATCGCGGCCATGGCGAGGCAGGTATGAGAAACTAAGATGAACACCTATGAACTACGAGATGAACAGGACCTTGAGATGCGGATCTAGGGCTTGAAGAGGACCTTACGATCATGAGAACGCGGAGGAGGCCGAGAGCCTCTGATGCGATCAGGTTGAGGCAGCGGCCTGCAGCAGCAGCGGCGTTCGAAGATCGGGGCGGCGACGGAGCTTGAGCTGGGCGTCGCGAGGTAGAAGAAGCGGAAGAAGAAGAAAGGGCCTGCGGTCTATTTATAAGGAAGCAGGGCAATTAACGGCGAGAATCGAGGAGTCAAAAGCGGCGGACGGCGCGCGATCGCCTCGATTTCAGGATAGTATTAAATGAAGGAATCTTACTATTTGGATTTCTTTATTAAGGATGGCGTCAAGGCGCCTGTTCTTTGTGGTTGGAGGATGGCGTCACGGCGGTTCAAGCAGATGGCGGTTTCTGAAATATGAAGTGAGATTGAGTTTCCTAAGATGTTCAAGATTAACATGAACGGTTCAAGTCAATCTGGGGCCTAATGTTGGGGATATAACTACTGAATATAAACCGCATACTGAAGGGCGGTTTACCCTAAATCTGTAATTAGGGCCCACGAAGGCTTGAGGCCCAGAGCCCAGAGGCGGATTAGGATCCATAAATGTAAACCGCCTTAGTCATGTAACTTGTGCTGTAAGATAAGAGAGAAGAGACCGAGCCGGACACTTGTATGAGCCGGATCGGGGCTCTGTAGACCGGCCGGGCGTCAACCCGTGTATATAAGGGGACGACCCGGCGGCGGTTTAAGGGACAGACAACTCGAGGCTTAGGCGAAGCTATTGCTCCCTAATCGCCGAAATCACATCAATCCCATCACAAACTAGACGTAGGCTTTTACCTTCATCGAAGGGGCCGAACTAGTATAACTCCCGTGTCTTTGTGTCCGCATTAACCCCTCTAGGTTAACCCGTACGATGGCCCTGCGACTAAGTCCTTTCACGAGGACATCTGCCGTGACAATTCCACGACACGCGCCCTCCACCCTCATGGGCCCCACGTTGCTCCACCGACGTACTCGTTCCTCCTATATATACCTACGTACCCCCAAACGATCAGATACAGAGCAAAAAAACCTAATTCCACCGCCGCGGCCTTCTGTACCCACGAGATCCCATCTTGGGGCCTGTTCCGGAGCTTCGCCGGAAGGGGATCGATCATGTAGGGCTTCTACATCAACACCATAGCCTCTCCGATGAAGTGTGAGTAGTTTACCTCAAACCTTCGGGTCCATAGTTATTAGCTAGATGGCTTCTTCTCTCTTTTTGGATCTCAATACAATGTTCTCCCCCTCTCTTGTGGAGATCTATTCGATGTAATCTTCTTTTGCGGTGTGTTTGTTGAGACCATTGAATTGTGGGTTTATGATCAAGTTTATCTATGAACAATATTTGAATCTTCTGAATTCTTCTATGTATGATTGCTTATCTTTGCAAGTCTCTTCGAATTATCAGTTTTGTTTGGCCTACTAGATTGATCTTTCTTGCAATGGGAGAAGTGCTTAGCTTTGGGTTCAATCTTGCGGTGTCCTTTCCCAGTGACAGTAGGGGCAGCAAGGCACGTATTGTATTGTTGCAATCAAGGATAACGAGATGGGGTTTTTATCATATTGCATGAATTTATCCCTCTACATCATGTCATCTTGCTTAAGGCGTTACTCTGTTCTTATGAACTTAATACTCTAGATGCATGCTGGATAGCGGTCGATGTGTGGAGTAATAGTAGTAGATGCAGGCAGGAGTCGGTCTACTTGTCTCGGACGTGATGCCTATATACATGATCATACCTACATATTCTCATAACTATGCTCAATTCTGTCAATTTCTCAACAGAAATTTGTTCACCCACCATAAAATACTTATGTTCTTGAGAGAAGCCACTAGTGAAACCTATGGCCCCCGGGTCTATCTTCCATCATATTGATCTTCCAACACTTAGTTATTTCCGTTGCTTTTATTTTACTTTGCATCTTTATCATAAAAATACCAAAAATATTATCTTATCATATCTATCAGATCTCACTCTCGTAAGTGACCGTGTAGGGATTGACAACCCCTTATCGCGTTGGTTGCGAGGATTTATTTGTTTGTGTAGGTGCGAGGGACTCGCGCGTAGCCTGCTACTGGATTGATACCTTGGTTCTCAAAAACTGAGGGAAATACTTACGCTACTTTGCTGCATCACCCTTTCCTCTTCAAGGGAAAACCAACACAGTGCTCAAGAGGTAGCAAGAAGGATTTCTGGCGCCGTTGCCGGGGAGGTCTACGCAAAAGTCAATATACCAAGTACCCATCACAAACCCTTATCTCCCGCATTACATTATTTTCCATTTGCCTCTCGTTTTCCTCTCCCCCACTTCACCCTTGCCTTTTTATTCGCCCTTTTTCCGTTCATCTTTTCGTTTGCCTTGATGTCTTACTTAGCTCGTTTGCTCGTTTGGTTGAAATAGTTGAGTATTTATTCCTAAACAGAGAAGCTAATATCTATGGATCCTCATCCGCTTGCCAATATTTTTAAGAGATCCAATTATGATGAACCAATTCCTAGTGATTTGGGTGCACTAGATTATCTTTATAAGGTTTTGCTTGAAATCCGTGAATCTGAAAATTGTGATGAAGTGCTTTATGAAGTGATTCACGATAGATCTTTGAATAAAAAGCATTATTGCAATGATGCTACTATAAATTCTCTTCATTTCAATTGTGCTAATAATATGCAAAACCCTAAGCTTGGGGATTCTAGTTTTGCTATGTCCACTACCTCTTGCAATAATCATGATTGGGGAGATTCTTCTTATGATCTTGAAAATTTATTTAAGCCCCCTGATGAATATAAGATTGATAATAGTGTTTGCAATAATATTGAAAGTGGGTTTGGAAGAGTGTCAACTTTAGATCCCACATATTTGGACAATATTCAATCTTATGAAATTTTTGATAAAAGTGGGCTTGGAGAAATCATGATTTTAGTTAATGATAATCCCACTATTCCGGAAGAGTGTCAACTTTGCATGCATGTGGATCATGTTGAGAATATGTTATGTGATAGCTATATTGTTGAATTTTCTTATGATCCTACATGTAATTATTATGAGAGAGGAAAATATGGTTATAGAAATTTTCATGTTACTAAATTACCTCTCGTTATGTTGAGATTGCTATTGTTCTTTTCCGCTTCCTTGCATATGCTAGTTTCTGCTTGCTATGATAATTTGTTTTTCTATAAGATGCCTATGCATAGGAAGTATGTTAGACTTAGATGTGTTTGTCACGTGTTTTATGATGTTCTCTTTGTGCTTCAATTCTTGTCTTTCATGTGAGCATCATTAAAATTATCAATGCCTAGCTAAAAGGCTTTAAAGAAAAGCGCTTGTTGGGAGACAACCCAATATTTTTCCTTGCTCTTATTCAATAATTTTTTGTTATAGCCTCTGGTTAAATGTGTTTTTATGTTTTAATTAGTGTTTGTGCCAAGTGAAACCTATAGGATCTTCTTGGATGATAGTTATTTGATCTTGTAGAAAATTCCAGAAACTTTCTGTTCACGAAAATAATTGTTAGAAATCACCAGAACGTGATAAAATATTAATTCTAATTGCTTATGATCAATAAACAAATTGTCTAGGTCTTCCTATTTTTGATGATTTTTTGGAGTTCCATAAGTTTGTGTTAGTTACAGATTACTGTAGACTGTTCTGTTTTTGACAGATTCTGTTTTTGTGTGTTGTTTGCTTATTTTGATGAATCTATGGCTAATAAAATAGTTTATAAACCATAGAGAAGTTGTAATACAGTAGGTTTAACACCAATATAAATAAAGAATGAGTTCATTACAGTACCTTGAAGTGGTCTTTCGTTTTCGTAAGCTAACAGACTCACGAGATTTTCTGTTAAGTTTTGTGTTGTGAAGTTTTCAAGTTTTGGGTGAAAGATTTGATGGATTATGGAACAAGGAGTGGCAAGAGCCTAAGATTGGGGATGCCCATGGCACCCCCAAGATAATCTAAGGACACCAAAAATTCAAAGTTTGGGGATGCCCCGGAAGGCATCCCCTCTTTCGTCTACTTCCATCGGTAACTTTACTTGGAGCTATATTTTTATTCACCACATTATATGTGTTTTGCTTGGAGCGTCTTGTATGATTTGAGTCTTTGCTTTTTAGTTTGCCACAATCATCCTTGCTTTACACACCTTTTGAGAGAGACACACATGATTCAGATATTATTAGAATACTCTATGTGCTTCACTTATATCTTTTGAGTTATATAGTTTTTGCTCAAGTACTTCACTTATATCTTTTAGAGCACGGTGGTGGATTTGTTTTATAGAAACTTTTGATCTCTCATGCTTCACTTAGATTATTTTGAGAGTCTTAAATAGCATGTTAATTTGCTTAAATAAACCTAACATGCTAGGTATTCAAGATTAGTAAAAAAATTCTTATGAGTGTGCTGAATACTAAGAGAAGTTTGATGCTTGATGGTTGTTTTGAGACATGAAGGTAGTGATATTAAAGTTGTGCTAGTTGAGTAGTTGTGAATTTGGGAAAAACTTGTGTTGAAGTTTGCAAGTCCCGGATCATGCACGTATGGTAAACGTTATGTAATTTATTTGAAACATGAGGTGTTCTTTGATTGTCCTCCTTATGAGTGGCGGTCGGGGACGAGCGATGGTCTTTTCCTACCAATCTATCCCCCTAGGAGCATGCGCGTAGTGATTGGTTTTTGATGACTTGTAGATTTTTGTAATAAGTATGTGAGTTCTTTATGACTAATGTTGAGTCCATGGATTATATGCACTCTCACCTTTCCATCATTGCTAGCCTCTTGATGCCGTGCATTGCCCTTTCTCACATTGAGAGTTGGTGCAAACTTAGCGGTGCATCAAACCCCTGATATGATCGCTCTTTCACACATAAACCTCCTTATATCTTCCTCAAAACAGCCACCATACCTACCTATTATGGCATTTCCATAGCCATTCCGAGATATATTGCCATGCAACTTTCCACCGTTCCGTTTATCATGACACGTTCGTCATTGTCATATTGCTTAGCATGATCATGTAGTTGACATAGTATTTGTGGCAAAGCCACCATTTATAATTCTTTCATACATGTCACTCTTGGTTCATTGCATATCCCGGTACACCGCCGGAGGCATTCATATAGAGTCATATCTTGTTCTAGTATCGAGTTGTAATCATTGAGTTGTAAATAAATAGAAGTGTGATGATCATCATTTAATAGAGCATTGTCCCGAAAAAAATAGAAAGGCCAAATAAAAAAGGCCCAAAAAAAGAGAAATAAAAAGGGACAATGCTACTATCCTTTTACCACACTTGTGCTTCAAAGTAGCACCATAATCTTCATGATAGAGTCTCTCGTTTTGTCACTTTCATATACTAGTGGGAATTTTTTATTATAGAACTTGGCTTGTATATTCCAACAATGGGCCTCCTCAAGTGCCCTAGGTCTTCATGAGCAAGCAAGTTGGATGCACACCCACTTAGTTTCTTTTGTTGAGCTTTCATATATTTATAGCTCTAGTGCACCCGTTGCATGGCAATCCTTATTCCTTGCATTAACATCAATCGACGGGCATCTCCATAGCTCATTGATTAGCCTCGTTGATGTGAGACTTTCTCCTTTTTTGTCTTCTCCACATAACTCCCATCATTATACTCTATTCCACCCATAGTGCTATATCCATGGCTCACGCTCATGTATTGCGTGAAGGTTTATAAAGTTTGAGATTACTAAAGTATGAAACAATTGCTTGGCTTGTCATCGGGGTTGTGCATGATGAGAGCATTCTTGTGTGACAAAATGGAGCATGACCAAACTATATGATTTTGTAGGGATAAACTTTCTTTGGCCATGTTATTTTGAGAGGACATAATTGCTTAGTTAGTATGCTTGAAGGATTATTATTTTTATGTCAATATTGAACTTTTATCTCGAATCTTTCGGATCTGAATATTCATACCACAATTAAGAAGAATTACATTGAAATTATGCCAAGTAGCTTTCCACATCAAAAATTCTGTTTTTATCATTTACCTACTCGAGGACGAGCAAGAATTAAGCTTGGGGATGCTTGATACGTCTCCAACGTATCTATAATTTTTGATTGCTCCATGCTATATTATCTTCTGTTTTGGACATTATTGGGATTTATTATTCACTTTTATATTATTTTTGGGACTAACCAATTAACGGGAGGCCCAGCCCAGAATTGCTGTTTTTTTGCCTATTTCAGAGTTTCGTAGAAAAAGAATATCAAACGGAGTCCAAACGGAATGAAACCTTCAGGAACGTGATTTTCGGAATGAACATGATCGAGGAGACTTGGACCCTATGTCAAGGAAGCTTCCAGGAAGCCACGAGGTAGGGGGGCGCGCCTACCCCCCCAGGCGCGCCCTCCACCCTCGTGAGCCCCACGTTGCTCCACCGACGAACTCCTTCCTCCTATATATACCTACGTACCCCCAAACGAACAGATACAGAGCCAAAAACCTAATTCCACCGCCGCAACCTTCTGTACCCACGAGATCCCATCTTGGGGTGCATTAGGAACTCCATGGGAAGGGCATCGATCATGGAGGGCTTCTCAACACCATAGCCTCTCCGATGAAGTGTGAGTAGTTTACCTCAGACCTTCGGGTCCATAGTTATTAGCTAGATGGCTTCTTCTCTCTTTTCGGATCTCAATACAATGTTCTCCCCCTCTCTTGTGGAGATCTATTCGATGTAATCTTCTTTTGCGGTGTGTTTGTTGAGACCGATAAATTGTGGGTTTATAATCAAGTTTATCTATGAACAATATTTGAATCTTCTTAATTCTTTTATGTATGATTGGTTATCTTTGCAAGTCTCTTCAAATTATCAGTTTGGTTTGGCCTACTAGATTGATCTTTCTTACAATGGGAGAAGTGCTTAGCTTTGGGTTCAATCTTGCGGTGTCCTTTCCCAGTGACAGTAGGGGCAACAAAGGCACGCATTGTATTGTTGCCATCGAGGATAACAAGATGGGGTTTTATCATATTGCATGAATTTATCCCTCTACATCATGTCATCTTGCTTAAGGCGTTACTCTGTTCTTATGAACTTAATACTCTAGATGCATGCTGGATAGCGGTCGATGTGTGGAGTAATAGTAGTAGATGCAGGCAGGAGTCGGTCTACTTGTCTCGGACATGATGCCTATATACATGATCATACCTAGATATTCTCATAACTATGCTCAATTTTGTCAATTGCTCAACAGTAATTTGTTCACCAGCTGTAAAATACTTATGTTCTTGAGAGAAGCCACTAGTGAAACCTATGGCCCCCGGGTCTATCTTCCATCATATTGGTCTTCCAACACTTAGTTATTTCCGTTGCTTTTATTTTACTTTGCATCTTTATCATAAAAATACCAAAAATATTATCTTATCATATCTATCAGATCTCACTCTCGTAAGTGACCGTGTAGGGATTGACAACCCCTTATCACGTTGGTTGCGAGGATTTATTTGTTTGTGTAGGTGCGAGGGACTCGCGCGTAGCCTCCTACTGTATTGATACCATGGTTCTAAAAAACTGAGGGAAATACTTACGCTACTTTGCTGCATCACCCTTTCCTCTTCAAGGGAAAACCAACGCGGTGCTCAAGAGGTAGCAAGAACATAAAAAGAAATCGTTTGTAGGGTACGAAACCACCTTGAAGCTATTCTTTCCGATCGATCTATTCAAGAGTTCATACTAAAATAACACCAAATAATTTCAAATTCATAATACTCAATCCAACATAAAGAACCTCAAAGAGTTCCCCAAGATTTCTATCGGAGAAACAAAGACAAGAACGTGCATCAACCACTATGCATAGATTACCCCAATGTCACCTCGGGAATCCGCGAGTTGAGTGCCAAAACATATATCAAGTGAATCAAAATAATACCCATTGTCACCACGGGTATTCATATGCAAGACATATATCAAGTGCTCTTAAATCCATAAAATTATTCAATCTAATAAAATGAAATCTCAAAGGGAAAACTCAATTCATCACAACAAGATAGAGAGGGGAAAACACCATACGATCTAACTATATTAACAAAGCCCACGATACATCAAGATCGTGCCATCTCAAGAACACGAGAGAGATAGAGAGATTAAACACATAGCTACTGGTACAAACTGAGGGAGTTCCAGACTAGGGGGTGTCCGGATAGCCGAACTATCATCATCGGCCGGACTCCAAGACTGTGAAGATACAAGATTGAAGACTTCGTCCCGTGTCCGGATGGGACTTTCCTTGGCGTGGAAGGCAAGCTTGGCGATACAGATATGTAGATCTCCTACCATTGTAACCGACTCTGTGTAACCCTAACCCTATCCGGTGTCTATATAAACCGGAGGGCTTTAGTCCGTAGGACGAACAACAATCATACCATAGGCTAGCTTCTAGGGTTTAGCCTCTTTGATCTCGTGGTAGATCCACTCTTGTAACACACATCATCAATATTAATCAAACAGGACGTAGGGTTTTACCTCCATCAAGAGGGCCCGAACCTGGGTAAAACATCGTGTCCCTTGTCTCCTGTTACCATCCGCCTAGGCGCATGCAGTTCGGGACCCCCTACCCGAGATCCGCCGGTTTTGACACCGACATTGGTGCTTTCATTGAGAGTTCCTCTGTGTCGTCACCGATAGGCCGACATTGGTGCTTTCATTTAGAGTTCCTCTGTGTCGTCACCGATAGGCCCGATGGCTCCTTCGATCATCAACAACGACGCGGTCCAGGGTGAGACTTTTCTCCCCGGACAGATCTTCGTGTTCGGGCGGCTTTACTGCTGCGGGCCAATTAAGCAGCCATCGGAGTAGATCGAAGCTTCGCCCCTGGACGTCGAGTCAGATTTGGAAGTTTAAACTATACGGCCGATATCCGCGGAGACTTGATCTTCGACGGATTCGAGCCGCAGCCAAGCGCGCCGCACTGTCTCGAGGGGCATGATCTAGCTCTGCAGCCGAACAGTGCCTTGGAGGCCGCACCAGAATCCGCTCCGACCCTTAATCCGGAGCTGGACTCCCCGATCGGGGACGAGTGGTTGGACACCGCCTCGGGGGCTTTAATCTCTACGGCGATCGAGCCGAACTCCATCCCTGTCCTTTGCGAAGACCTTGACTCCAGGGTGCCGGACTCCTCCCCGGACTCCGAACCCTCCGCACCCTTGCCAATCGAATCCGATTGGGCGCCCGTTATGGAGTTCACGGCCGCGGACATCTTTCAGCACTCGCCCTTTGGCGACATCCTGAATTCGCTAAAGTCTCTCTCTTTATCCAGAAGGCCCTGGCCGGACCACGATCAGGAAGGTTGGGATATGGACGACGAAGAAATTCAACGCCCACCCACCACCCACTTCGTAGCCACTGTCGATAGCCTACACGACGTGCTCGATTTCGACTCTGAAGACATCGACGGTATGGACGACGACGTAGGAGACAACAATGAACCAGCACCTATAGGATGCTGGACAACCTCATCCCATGATGTATACATGGTGGATACACCTAAAGGAAATGAAGACGAGGAGCAGCGGGGCGCCACGAAGGATAAACCTCAAAAGCAGTCAAAGCGGCAGCGTAAGCGCCGAACAAAGTCCGCCTCAACAAAGACCCAGCCATAGAGCAGGGCGAACCGGTGGACAACGAACAAGCTATCGAGCAATCGTCCGAACAAGACAACTTGGATAAACAATCTGTCCCCGGCAAAGACAACAGTCCGGACGATCTCACACCGGACAAACCATTGGAGCAAGATGACCTCCAGAAAAGGCTCGTCGCCACTGCGCGTAGCCTGAAAAAGCAGAATCGGAAGCTCAAAACAGCGGAAGATGCACTCAGGATTAGATGGAGCAAAGTATTCAGCACCGCAGATAAATCTGGCGACGATCGCCCGAACAAAGAGCTACCCGAAAGAAAGCTACTGCCGAATTGACGAGGAGGCCTTAGAGCCCCACAATTAAAAGTAAGAAGGCCACCCGGTCGGATGGGCGACCTCACGGCAAAAAGAGAGCGGCGAATGGCGCCAAGACACAAACCAATATGCGATCCGCATAAGGATTCACATCAAGAGGATGGCCCGATTAGGTCCATCTATGGGCCAAGAAAGCAGGCTCGTCAAAGCAATGCAATACGCTAAAATTCGAAGATCACGACACACCCAAATATAGGGCGCGGACACCCCTATGTTTCATCGATGAGTCTTTGGATCATGAATTTCAGCAGGATTCAAACCCGTAAACATAGAGGCATACGAGGAACAACAGACCCTGGAGTCTGGATCGAGGATGAAATCCTCCACATACACATGGCTAGAGGAGACGATCTCCACGCCATAAAATACTTACCCGTTAAACTCAAAGGGCCAGCTCGGCATTGGCTTAAAAGCCTCCCGAAAATAGCATTGGAAGCTCGGGAGAGCTCGAGGATGCATTTGGGCAAATTTTGAGGGACTTATGTCCGCCCTCCGGATCTGAGCGATCTAAGTCACATAACTCAACAGCCCGGAGTCAGCCGGAAATTTCGGAACAGGTTCCTTACTAAAAAGAACCAAATAGTCGACTGTCCGGACGCCAAAGCGTTAGC
The DNA here is from genome assembly GCA_021605205.1 of Aegilops longissima. Lineage (NCBI taxonomy): Eukaryota > Viridiplantae > Streptophyta > Magnoliopsida > Poales > Poaceae > Aegilops > Aegilops longissima. Next base: position 633,193,351 of record CM038677.1, on the reverse strand, counting down.
AGCTTTCAAACACAACGTCCGAGACGAATGGCTCGCCAGACACCTCGCCAAGAAAAGCCAAGAACAATGGCCGCATTAACAAGCCTCATGACCCGCTTTTGCTGGAGAGGACAGCTGGCTGGCTAGATGCAGCACCAGCGACCGAGTACATCGAAATCAGGGATGGAAATGGGAAATCACGACGCGGAAAAGATTAGCGCCGGAATAAGGAAAATGGCCCAAATAGTACGGCGGTCAACGCCGGATTCAAAAGCTCTCGACCGAACAACAAAACACTGCCCCTAAAGGATAACGGTGACGAGCTATTCAACCTAAACAAGATTACGGATAGATATGTCAAATACATGGTACCTCTGGGAAGCTCGCAAACCATACCCACAGAGATTGTTGGGTCTTCAAACAGTCCCGTAGACTGAGCGCCCGAACACAAGGGCTCGACACACCAAGTAAAGATGACGGCGAGCACCACAAGCGTAACCCGGAAAACAAAAAACTTTCCCACAGGAGGTTAAAACAGTAAACTCACTTCACGTGATCAAAAGGAAAAACAAAGCGGCGCCCCTAAAAGCGTGCGCTGCTGGTTGTCAAAACCAATCACCTTTGACAATCAGGACTATTCCGATAACATCTGGAACGCAGGATGGACTGCCTTGATATTGGATCCTATAATCGACGGATTCCAACTTACACATGTCCTCATGGATGGCGGCAGTGACATAAACCTGATATATCAGGACACAATCCGCAGGATGGGGATAAACCAACCAAAATTCGCCGTAGCAACAACTCCTTTAAAGGAGTACTTGCCCGCCCATACGCCCCTCTGCACGGGCTCCATCTGCTAGAAGTTGTGTTTGGTTCATCCGACAACTTCCGTCGCGAAAGGTTACTCTTCCATGTCGCCCGTTTAAAAGTAGCCATCAAGCACTATTGGGACTTGAAGCTTTCGCCCGCTTTAACGCAATACCGCATTATGCATCTCTAACACTTAAAATGCCGGTCCACGCGGCATCATCTCGTTAAAAGGAAGTATTAAGTGTTACTCGAGCACGGAGAAGCGGAGACGCCTTGACAGCCCCACAGCTATCCGGCTCGCTAGGCAAAGAACCTGAATTGGTCATTCAAACCCGGACACGGCTAGACGAGTCCGGCGCCTACCAATGACATACCCCCATACGAGGGGCGCATGCATATATAACAAGAGACAATAAAGCTCAATTTTGTTCACTTCTTGAACCGTACTCTGTTCATTTAATATTAAGTACATCTTTCGCACCTCCTTTTCTTTCAAACTAAGTTCCTCTCTTTACTGAGATGAACAACGTGCTACACCCGTCGAGGATACGGCAACTTGAGACACGGTAGCAGGCGTGCAGCAGGGACCAGTTGCAAGGATTCTTTTGATTAAGACCTGCGTAAACCTTTTTCACTGTCTCTTGTTGATATATATTCCCCAGTTCCTTAAATATAAGCGAGGAGGAGGCTGGTGCTTTGGCATTGGCCGCACCAGAATTTTTATGCGTGCACTGGACACAAAGGGCTTAGGGCCTTATTTTGCCCATTTTTATAAAGACCGAATACCTTAGGGAGTATTGGCGTCTCGAGTTAGGCCTTATATGCATCAGCTCCGAATCATGTCTTTGGTCAAATGTTGGGTTGCCCGGCTCTGTGTTTTGCTGCCTTACGCCCGTTTTCACGGCTAACGCGGCACCGGAGAACTCTGCGATTGTGCCCGGTTCGGCCGGGCGAGCACCTCGATGAAAGCGAAAACCGATCTGTCATGATATAGCGAGAGACTGGTCAACCACTCGATGACTCACAGGAATTTTAGAATTCCTCCGCATTAACGAAGGACGGTTTTCGGTCGGGCATATACGCACCCGAATTCGGGAGAGTGCGGTGCCCCGAGGCTATATAGTAGCCCCACCCTCGAACTCCTATGGCTAAGTGAAAGTGATAAAGCATTATAGTCCGGTTGCACGGTTTGCTACGCTATCACCTCCTTAACAGGACCAAGATGTTGGATTAAGTGTGAAAAAGCGCCTTTTTTGCAAACACCCCCGCACTATGTGCGTGGTGGCTGAAGCCAAGGACTGCCATCTTTCAAGTTATATACACATATACATAAGCGGCCGCACAGGAGTAGTTTACTACTTGAACGCACAAGTATAAAAAGCACGTATATTACATTGAAAACATTGTTTTCACAAATCATACATGTCATTTAAACATAATATCCTTGAGCACTGCGTCTCTATTAAGCAGCGCCCGGCAGACTTCTTCAAAGTAGTGCTCGGCGGTACTCGACCTCTGTCCGAATCACGGGATGCAACGTCGGTGGCCTTCATCTCTGCCAGTATGTCTTGATACGGGCAAGAGCCATCCGTGCTCCCTCAATGCACGCCGATCGCTTCATTGCGTCGTACGCTGCACCGCGCAAGAAACTGCTGCACTAAACCAAAATAGCTCTTGGTGGGGTCCGTCCGCCACAAGTGAGTCAAGACATGCTTCATGGCAAATCCGGACAATCGATTCAGCTCGGCCCATTCGCCAACCGATCGGTCGGCGAGGACGCCCGGACTATGGAATTGCGACCAATATAGCTCTTCCTTACATGCCCCTTCGCCCCGGAAGTGCTCAACGCGTCCACGGCGCTCGCTGCCAAGTCCAGATAAGCATCCTCTGAACTCCACAATTTATCCAAGCGAGCATACTTTGGATCTGTATATTTCCTCCGCATGTAAAGCGGTTTTCCAGCCGCAATTGCCCGGCGACTCAGCTCCTCCTTGGCAGCTCTCAAAGCCGATTGGGCATTCTTGGATTCGCGGCGGCCTTCTTTAGGCCCTCTTGTTCCGCTTGAGCGCTTTTTTCAAGAACCTCGCAGCGATCGGTAGTATTCCGTAACTTTTGGCCATATCGGCCATCTCCTCTTTCTTGGCGGTGAGCAGCCCGTTCAGCTTCTAGCTCTTGCCGCCTTTAAAGCGGCCGCATTACTACTCCTGGCTTGCTCTTTCGCTCGGGCGAGTTCTACCAGCAGCTCCTCAACGGCAGTGGCACCATCTGCATTAAGCATACAAACAAGAAGACATGGGCGTCAAGCTCCCTTACAGGTGTCCGCATAGAAGTCGCATACCTTGTGACTCGTCAAACCGTTTATTGACCAGCGCGATGCCCGCATCCGCCTCATCAAGCTGCCGCTTTAGTTCGACATATTCATCAGTCCGGCTGGCCTCGGGCGCCCGCCACTGTTTAGGGCGGCAATATGTTAAAATCGAAATTTGATCCTCAAAGACGTCGTCAATTTTGACAACATACCGAGTCTCAGGGGCTACTATCTATACATGGCGCATTTTATATGCATAACTGTCAGAAGGTACAATATTTTTTGTGTACCTCAAACCCCGTCAGTAAGCTTCGGACGGCTTGCAATCCGCTCTCTACGGATGCAACTCTTTCAATCACCGTACCCATTAGAGCACGGTGATCTTCTGAGATAGCCGCTTGCCCGAGCAGATCCTTCAGCTCCTCCGACCGCACACCACTTGGCGCCGGACCTTCCGCCCCCGCCGGACTTGGGGGAACCCTCCGCGACGACACCTCCGAGTAGTCCGCTTCACATGAGGGTGCAACAGGTGGAGGTGTTTCGCTCTCCATCATCTGCTGAGAAGGGATGAGGTCTGAACTACAAGGTACAATTTCGGTTATCTTCATAAATAAATACAGGGATGTTCCTTATTTACAAGACCCCTTCTTTCTACTTACGGCTCGCTGGAGGGCTGATCCCCTTGGGAAAATAATGTGGCTGGGTTACTTCCCAGCGTCGGACTCTCTGCCGAAGATTCCCTTCCTTTCTTTGAGGCCTTGACCTCCGGATCTTCTGAAGTGGTCCTCTTCTCTCCTCGGAAGGTGGGACTCTTAATCCCTCCTTCCTTGATAGCCTCCTTCGCAGAGGCAGTTGCTCCCCCGCTCCTCCCTTCGCCTTCTTCAAAAGGCGCGACCTTCAACATCTTGGTCAACATGGGATCCGGCGTGGTCTCCGGAGGAGGCGGACACCTTATCAACTTTGCCTTGGCTATCCACTCCTGTTCAAGAAACGGCTCCTTTAAAGGGCATATATATAAAATAAATGAATGAATAGCTTGTCCGGTTCTGGGACTACTTACTTGAGTATCTGGCGATTGCAGCTTAGTCTTGCGTCCTCGGTCAAGTCCGGACACTTCTCTTGTGATCCGAAGAACAGTTTATACATCTCCACAGGCGTCGTGCCCATAAATTTTGGAGAGCTCGTGGTCCCTCGGATTGAATTCCCACAGGGAGGGGGCGTTTTGAGGCTGAAGGCGCGGATCACCATAACCTGCGCCACTGCAACCAGATTGATCCCTCTTTCCTGGAGATCTTGAATACGGCCCTGCAGCAGGGGAACATCCTTGGATGGCCCTCAGTCGAGCCCCTTGTTGACCCATGACGCCAACCGCTGTGGTGGACCTGAGCGGAAGGCAGGGAGCGCCGCCCATTTGGTGCCCCTGGGAGCGGTGATATAAAACCACTCCCGTTGCCACCAACCAAGCTCCTCTTGAAAAGAGCCCTCGGGCCACGGAGCATCAGCACATTTGCTTATGACCGCCCCTCCGCACTCTGCTTGTTGCCCCTTGATCGTCTTTGGCTCCACCTTGAAGGTTTTGAGCCACAATCCAAAGTGGGGGGTAATATGGAGGAAGGCCTCACATACAACAATGAATGACGAGATATGGAGGATGGACTCCGGATTCAAGTCATGGAAATCAAGCCCATAATAAAACATGAGCCCCCGCACAAAGGGGTCCGTCGGAAGCCTAAACCCGAAGGAAGTGGGACACGAACACCACGTTCTCGCCGGGCTCGGGAGTGGGAGTGACCTGCCTGGAGCAGGCAGCCTATGCGAGATCTCGCGGTCGGATACTGGCGTCTCGCAGCTTTAGCACATCTTCTTCGTGACGGAGGAAGACATCCATCGGCCGTCTTTGGTCGGAGCCGGACATCGTCGAAAGTCCGAAGCGCTGAATCTGAAGCTTTGGGTGTTGGGACTCGAAGCGAGGCGAACTTCGATGGAGGGTGTAAAAGAAGAGGGCCTTGGTCTCACTATAAAGAGGTTGAATACCAAGAGCCCACCCGTGGTCGATTAGGACTCGCCTTTGATAGAGAAGGCAGGCCAACGGGCACGGTTGGGTTACCACGTCCGTATTGATGAGAATCCGGAATAAGGGGCACGATCTACGCTTTGATAAGGCGTGCCAAGGAAACCGCCTCGCTAAACACGCTGAGGTGGAACAATAAAAAAGCGATTCATATAAAGGCCCGGCCGTGGTGTGATGTCACGCCGCGGAATACGTCAGCAGAACTATGCAAAATTATTCTCTCCACGGTGTTATGTGGAACTTGTTTTGCAGAGCCGGACACTATCCTGGTGTTCACAAACTTCTATAGATTATTCGGAGGAAGAACCCGCCTTGCAATGCCGAAGACAATATGCCCGCCGGACTCGTCGTCATTGAAGCCTGGTTCAGGGGCTCCGAGGAGTTCGGACTAGGGGTGTCCGGATAGCGAACTATCATCATCGGCGGACTCCAAGACTGTGAAGATACAAGATTGAAGACTTCGTCCCGTGTCCGGATGGGACTTTCCTTGGCGTGGAAGGCAAGCTTGGCGATCGGATATGTAGATCTCCTACCATTGTAACCGACTGTGTAACCCTAACCCTATCCGGTGTCTATATAAACCGGAGGGTTTTAGTCCGTAGGACGAACAACAATCATACCATAGGCTAGCTTCTAGGGTTTAGCCTCTTTGATCTCGTGGTAAATCCACTCTTGTAACACACATCATCAATATTAATCAAGCAGGACGTAGGGTTTTACCTCCATCAAGAGGGCCCGAACCTGGGTAAAACATCGTGTCCCTTGTCTCCTGTTACCATCCGCCTAGACGCACAGTTCGGGACCCCCTACCCGAGATCCGCCGGTTTTGACACCGACACAAACCCTCAACCCCGAGGGTGGACTACTCCCTCTTCATCATGGTGGCCGCCGGGATGATGAAGATGGCCACCGGTGATGATTCCCCCCTCCGGCGGAGTGCCGGAACAAGGTCTAGATTGGTTTCTCATGGCTACAGAGCCTTGCGGTGGCGGAACTTCTAATCTAAGGTTACCCCCACGGTTTTCGGAATATTTGGAAATTTATAGGGCGAAGAGGCGGTGCAAGAGGCCGGCAAGGTGGGCGCAACCCACCTGGGCGTGCCTGGGCCCCCAGGCGCGCGTTGGTGGGTTGTGCCCCCTCGGGGCACCCCCCAAGTGCTTCTCCGGCCCACTAGATGTCTTCTGGTCCAAAAAAATCCACAAAAAGTTTCACGGGGTTTGGACTCCGTTTGATATTGATTTCCAGCGATGTAAAAAACAAGCAAAAAAAGCAACTGGCACTGGGCACTGTGCCAATAGGTTAGTCCCAAAAATGATATAAAGTTGCTATAAAATGATTATAAAACATCCAAGAATGATAATATAACAGCATGAATACTTTATAAATTATAGATACGTTGGAGACGTATCACCCCTCTCTCTAGGTCTTTCTAACTCGCATGCACACACTCCATGTATACGTCTCTCGCACACAATGTATGACTCTCTAGTCTAAGCTAAATAGCTAGTGCACTCATTGTACACACAAAGATTCTCTCGCTCGTTGTCTGTAACTCTCTCACGCACCACTCCGCCGTCTCGGGGCTCTTCCCACTCTCTCTCAAACTTCCTATCTCCCTAGGCCACACATACACATATCTCACTCGGACTAGGTAGACCCATCTAAAACTCTGTCTCTCTCTCTCCCTCGTTCTCTCTCTATCCCACACAAGCATGTGCACACACACAATCTCCCCCTAGCTAAGTACGACTATCTCTGTAGCGATTCGACCTCAGACGGTCAAATCTCTGTGTATAAGTGTCATCCCTGGATCGGTAATGCTGACACACACAGTACTTGAAGGATTTATAACAGAGTGCAATCACACACTTATTACATCGAATGTCTTGAAAGAGAACTTATTAATATGGCTTAAGGCCATCTAAATACGATAACAGCGGAAGACTTGGAAGATAAAGTGAGTCCATCAACTCCAAAGGCATAGCTGAGTGCACGACAACGACCTAGCGCACCTTACTCTTCGTCTGAAAAGTCTGCAGCATGATATGTTGCAGCCTGAAACGGGTCAGCACATGGAATATCTTGGCAAAATAACCTGATGAGAGCAATGAATAAGTAAATGCTATCACTACATGCATATATGGCTGGTGGAGGCTCTATGGTTATAATGTTTTGCGAAAAGCCAATTTTTCCCTACAACAAAGGAATATATTTTGTTTAACTATCATGGTAGTTGAAAAACATTGAGAATGGTAACCCCATCTCAATCCCAATTAAACAGTGATTAACAACCCAGCAAATTAATTTAGATTGATGAGATCAACATGATAATCCAAGAACCAGATAATCAAGATGTCCATAACCGGGGACACGGCTAACCATGATTAGTTTGTACACTCTGCAGAGGTTTGCGAACTTTTCCCCACAAGACTCGATCTCCTCCTTTGAATTTCTCGCACTACATGATGTTTGAGAAACGGATGACCGAGACACAGTCTTTCAAAAACATTAACTCTTTACTCTGGGTAGACAGTTACACCTACTTTCCCCTACATCTGCTAGCCTACCACTGAAAGAGGTCATGCAACATACTCAACTATGCTAGAGCCCATAATAGCTTGTGGCTGCACACGGAAGTTTCTAGCATGAATAATCTTATGATTCCTTTGACCCTGGGTGGTGAACCAAAGAATAGCACTGTTATATCCCCAGGTGCCCGCAACCAATCCACCCAGATGTGCATTTAAGTAGCCACCTTAAGTTAACCATTAATTAACAGTCTCACATCTGTCATGGATCACTCAAACCAAACCACGTCTACGAGCATAACATAGCACTATAAGCATAACGTAGAAGTAACTCTCAAGGGTTTGATAATAAACATGCAGTGTTTGAGGATTGTAATTAATGCATAAAAACTGGGTAATAAAGAGGTATGATCAATGTGTTACTTGCCTTGCTGACGATCCGCAAACCCTAGAGACTCGAAGTAGCACGCTTCGCACTCCGGGAATTCTATCGCAACCAAACAATAGCATACATAAGCACTCAAGCATAGATGCACGGGTAAAAATCAGATGAGAAAGTCAAATCTGAAAGTCCAACTGAAGATCTACAAATTGCAAAAAGAATCGATCAAAACGGAGCTGCGGAACTGAAACTACAATCAAAAGAACTTCGAAATCAAATCTGCTCAAAACCAAATTTTAAATTGTCAAAACCATGTTCAAGTTGTTTAACCGGAAAGAGGGGTTTGAGACGAAGATTTTGGCGTTGGTTTCACTGGATTTGGACGAATGGTTAAACAGTTACGAGGGTTTGAAGATCAGGGGGCTAATCTGCGATAAAAGTGATCGCGGATAGGTCCCTGGCCGAAAATAAAATAAAAAATAAAAACTATGGCACGAACGTTCGCTAACAGAGGCAAACAAACGAATTCGTTTGTTAAAACGAACTAATGAACGAACGTTCGTAAAATAATCTAAACTGAGAAAACCGAACCGATCTAATAATATAAAAAAACGATCTAGTGTTTTTTTAAAACGAACTATTTATACGTAAAACCGAAAAAAAATCGGCGGCGACGAGGTCAACGGCGGCGGTGGGATTTCGGCGGGCGGCGGCGTGGGCAGCGGCTCAGGGCGGCGGCTTGGGACGAGGAGGAGAGGGCGGCGGTATTTAAGGGAGGGTCTTGCGGTGGCTTGGGGCAGGGCGCGCGGCTCGGAGCCGGATTCCGGCCGGTGTCCGACGCGGGCACGACGGCGGAGGCGTTGGCGCAGCGGGCCGACTAGGCCTTCGGCCCAGTGCGGTCCGGGAATTTTTTTTTAAAATAAATTCGGCCGAAAGGAAAAAATCCTAATAAATATACAAAATTTCTAAAAATGTCAAAAATAATTTTCGCCATCTAAATAAAATATTTAGAACAAAGTGAACATACTTCTGGCCTAAAAATGCAATTTTAAAAAATACATATTTTTCTAATTGAAATAAAATAGCAATAAAACCAAATAAAACTATTTATTTGATTTTAATATTTTTCCTCCAATATTTCTTTTTATTTTGGAGAAGTCATTTTATCTCCTCTCTTTTATTTTTAATATTGGAAATATTTTGGAGAAAAAAATATTTAAAACCAAAATGATCCTCTTTTCAAATTTGAGAAAATTCAAATATGAAAATAAACGAAATCCCCAACTCTCTCCGTGGGTCTTTGAGTTGCTTAGAATTTCTAGGATCAAAACCAAAACGCAAATAAAATATGATATGCATATGATGACCTATGTATAACATTCCAAATTGAAAATTTAGGATGTTACAAACCGACCCCCCCCTTAAGATGAATCTCGCCCTCGAGATTCAGGTTGGCTGGAAAATAGGTGTTGGTGGTCTTTCCGTAGGTATTCCTCTCGTTCCCAGGTGGCTTCATCCTCGGTATGGTGGCTCCACTGAACTTTGCAAAACTTGATAACCTTGCTGCATGTAACTCGGCTGGCAAACTCGAGAATCTTGACTGGTTTCTCCTCGTAAGTCAAATCACTATCTAGCTGAATTGCTTCCAGAGGCACTATATCTCCCAGAGGAATATCGGCCATCTCAGCATGGGACTTCTTCAACTGAGAAACGTGAAACACATCATGAACACCTGACAGTCCTTCAGGTAACTCCAACTTGTAGGCTACTTCTCCCATACGTTCCAGAACTCGGTATGGTCCTACAAATCTCGGGGCTAACTTTCCTTTAACTCCAAATCATTTAACTCCTCGCAGAGGTGACACACAAAGATATGCTCTGTCTCCGATTTCATAGACTACCTCCTTGCGTTTTGAGTTTGCATAACTCTTCTGCCTGCTGAGCTACCTTCAGTCTATCACGAATCAACTTAACCTGCTCTTCTGACTCTTTGATCAAATCAGGTCCAAACAACTGACATCTCCAACTTCATCCCACATCAACGGTGTCCTGCACCTCCTTCCATACAAAGCTTCAAAAGGTGCCATCTTCAAACTGGCTTGGTAGCTGTTGTTGTATGAGAACTCCGCGTAAGGCAAATTATCATCCCAACTAGATCCATAATCTAGCGCAAAAACTCTCAACATGTCCTCCAGAATCTGATTGACTCTCTCGGTCTGTCCATCTGTCTGCGGATGAAAGGCTGTACTAAACTCTAGCCTGGTACCCAAAGTCTGGTGCAGCTGATGCCAAAACTTTGAAGTAAACTGTGTTCCTCTATCTGATATGATGGTCCTCGCAACTCCATGCAGACATATGATCCTGGTCATATATATCTTGGCCAACTTTGCACTTGTATAGGTGGTTTTCACTGGGATAAAGTGAGCTACTTTGGTCAAATGATCCACTACTACCCAGATAGAATCATATCCCGACCGGGTCCTGGGTAATCCGGTGATGAAATCCATGCCAAGCTTATCCCACTTCCATTCGGGTATCGGCATAGGCTGCAGTAATCCTGTTGGCTTCAGATGTTCTGCCTTCCTCTCTGACATACATCACATACGGCTACATACTCGGCAATATCCTTCTTCATTCCTGTCCACCAGAAACGCTCCTTCAAATCCAAATACATCTTGGTGTTTCTGGGGTGTATCGAGTATGGCGAGTCATGAGCTTCCTGAAGTACTAACTTCCCGATCTCTGCATTATTGGGTACATAAACACGGTCCTCAAACCATAAGGTGTCGTGCTCATCCTCACGAAAACCCTTGGCTTTTCCTTTGCTCATCTTCTCCTTTATCTCAGCAATTTCCTTATCATCCTTCTAAGCTTCTTGAATCTTTCCCAATAATGTTGACTGAACCTCCAATGCTGCAACAAAACCTCTAGGGACTATCTCCAAACGAAGCTCCCTGAGATCTTCAACTAACTCCTTGGGTAATCCTCCGCTCACGAGGGTATTGGCATAACTCTTCTGGCTCAAAGCGTCTGCTACGACATTGGCCTTTCCTGGGTGATAATGCAACTTCATATCATAATCCTTTATAAGCTCCAACCATCTCCTTTGCCTGAGATTTAGCTCCTTCTGTGTGAAAATGTACTTCAAACTCTTGTGATCCGTGTACACATCACAACGGTTTCCAATAAGAAAATGTCTCCAGGTCTTGAGCGCATGAACTATAGTTGCTAACTCCAAATCATGCGTGGCATAATTCAACTCATGTGGTCGAAGCTGTCGTGAGGCGTATGAAACCACTCTTCCGTCTTGCATAAGTACACCTCCAAGTCCTAAGCGAGAAGCGTCACAATGCACTTGGAAATCCTTACGTATATCCGGCAGAATCAGCACTGGGGTTGTAACCAATCATTTCTTCAGCTCCTGAAAACTTGCCTCACATTCATCTGTCCATTTGAACTTGGTGTCTTTCTTCAACAACTCCGTCATGGGCTCCGCAATCTTAGAAAAATTCTCGATGAATCTCCGATAATATCCCGCGAGTCCAAGAAAACTGCGGATCTCTCCAACTGAGGTGGGTGCTAACCAATCAGTGACTGACTTAACCTTGGTAGGGTCTACTGCTATACCTTCTCCTGACATAACATGTCAAAGAAATCCAACGTCCTTCAACCAAAACTCACATTTGCTGAACTTGGCATACAACTGATGTTCCCTGAGCTTCTCGAGAACTAAACGCAAATGCTCCTTGTGTTCCTCTTCATTCTTCGAGTACACCAAGATATCATCAACGAACACCACGACAAACTTATCCAAGAACTCCATGAACACCTTATTCATCATAAGCATAAAATAGGTTGGGGCGTTAGTCAATCCAAATGACATAACCGTATACTCATATAGCCTATACCTTGTGCTGAAGGCTGTCTTAGGTACATCATGTTCTCAGATCTTCAGTTGGTGGTATCCTAATCATAGATCGATCTTGGAGAATACTTTAGCTCCTTGCAGCTGGTCAAACAAATCATTGATCATCGGCAGTGGGTACTTGTTCTTGATCATCACTTCATTCAATGCACGATAATCAAAAACCATTCTCAACGATCCATCCTTCTTCTCAACCAAGAGCACTGGGGCTCCCCATGGTGATGAACTTCGTCGAATGTATCCTTTCTCCAATAACTCTTTAATCTGCTTCTTAATCTCCTCCAGATCATTTGCGGGCATCCGGTATGGTCTCTTCGATATTGGTTCGGTGCCTGGCAACAACTCTATCAAAAACTCAATGTCTCGATCCGGCGGCATGCCTGGTAATTCCTCTGGAAATACATCCGGGTAATCCTTCACAACAGGTACGTCCTCCTGAACAACTCCTGAGAGGGAATTAACTTGGGTCCTCCTTGGCGCATGCCTGGATACATCACTACAAAAAATACACTTCCGTGATGATACGTGTTTGTCACAGTAGGTCGCGTTTTTTGTCATGCATGTACATCCATGACGATTTTATGACAGAATCAAGATAGTCATACCCGTGTTGTCGTAGAAGTGTTCCATGACATTACCAAAATTATCATCACGGAAGTGTCCACTTCCATGACGATAAATCGCGCGTCCACGAAGTGCTTTTGTCAAGGGTGACCGACACGTGGCATCCACCGTAACGAACACCGTTAAGCTATCAGGTCGGATTTTGGATCCGATAACCCGTTAAGAGCCCTGACCAATGGGAAATTTCCACGTGTAAAATTCTGATTGACCGAAGGGAACACCTGTCAGCTCGTCAGTGGGCCAGATGTCGCCCGTCCATTGGAGGAGACATGCCTATGATATGTTGATGCGTGGCTGGGCCCAACAGAGGCCCAGATAGGTTAAAAAGGCCGGCCCAGTCAAAGGCCCGTAGAACTTAATCAGGTACTAGTGGGCCAGCCCAATAATGGCCTGCTTAATAAAGGCACATTTACGGCCCGAAGCCAGATCTGGCCCGTTAATTGTTCGCCCAATATTTGGGCCCATTTACGGCCCGAAGCCAGATCTGGCCCGTTAATTGTTCGCCCAATATTTGGGCCCATTTGCGGCCCGAAGCTAGATCTGGCCCGTTAATTGTTCGCTGAATATTTGGGCCCAACTACAGCCCAATGACTTTCGGCCTGTTAGAGGCCTGATGTAGACATGGGCCCATAGCCCGGTGTGACTTTCGGCCGAATGGCCGTGCTGCCCATGGGCCATATATGGTCCGACGGGACATCGGGCCCACTAACGCACGTGCTAAAGGTGGCAATGATTAAGCCCAGCGTGACTTTGGGCCTGTTAAAGGCCATCACGTAATTCGCCCGTTGATACCTGTACTAAGCTTTCGACCTCTTAAAGTCCCATGATATCGATGGGCCAACTAAGGCCGAAATATGTTCGATGCGGTAACGCCCGTGAGCTAATCGGGCCCAAAACGGCCGGTCTACATTTCGACCTCATGAAGGCCCGTCGACGACTAGTGAAAATTGAGGCCCAACATGCATTTTGGCTGCTAAAGGCCGTGGTTTCATCTCGGCCGTAATAGGCCGATACAATATTCAGCTGTTAATGGCCCAACGCTACTGGGCCAAACTAATATTTGGTCGACAAAAGGCCCAACTAAAATATAGGCGGTGTAAGTTTGGGCTGGCGCAATGTGTTAAGGCCCCAATCATTCGGGCCCAAGAAAGACGCAGGCCGGCCCAATTGTGGCCCGCTAAAAACCTGGCCCGTTAGAGTCGAATGTTTCGGTCCGGCCGACTACATCTAATTTTTTTTTTCAGATAGCGAATGATGGCAGTAACTAGTAGGAATTAAGAACAAACCTACTCTATACAATAAAGAAATTACGGTATAGTAACTAAGAATAAACCTACGCTATACAATAAAGGATTTAAGGTATATTACATCCACTAGGCATCGAAGTTCGCCACCAGTGATCATAAAGCGCAACGAAGAAGCAGATTACAAAAGCGGGCACCATTGCGGCGTAACAAAATAATCTTGAACCGAGACCACTTCCAAGACAGTTCAAGAAAGGTTAGCCTTATGGGGAACTGCTGCAAGCTTCTTGAGCAAGGCTGTGAGACCGCCTAGCATGTCGGTCATAGCTTCCAGGTGTAGCTGTTTAGCGGTGAGGTTCTCATTGGTGTTCTCCGCAATCTTTCTTAGAGATAGGACTTCAAGTCGAAGTTGAGTTGTAGAATGCCTTTTTGCTAGAACTTGGGACTGAATAAGTCGAACTGATTCAGACAACGAATTTTGTGAGCTTGTCTGACTGTTAGTCTCAAGTAACTTGAACACTGCATCAAGACAAGACTTTGGGCTTGTCTCGCTATCTTCAAGATGTTCTGCCTTCTTTGCTGCAATATATGTTGGGTTTGTCTCACAGCCTTCAGCAGACTTATGCATGCCATCAGGCATATCACCCTGAAACAAAGCAGAGAGATGATAGGTTTTGCACGTGTATAAACAAAGATGATAATTGTTCTGTCAATTCTATCCAATTTCAAATTAGAAAATAAAGAGTAAATTCGAAATATCAATAGCATAATTTGGCATTGTTTATAATGCGGGGAGCTTCACCTCACTACTGAATTACCATGTCAACATAACAAGCATAGATGAAAGGCAAAGAAAATCATTGTATCTATTTTGGATAATGTGCATGGCATGTTGTTCATATCATCAGCCACATCAGTAAGATAAAACAGGAGATGACAAGGTGCAAACGTGGGCTGCTTCACCACACACTGGATTATAGATCCACAAAAACAATCATACATATAGGGAGTATTAAATAATGTGCATGGTATGAATAAGGAATTTGGTTTTACAAGTAAAACTTAGAACTTACGGTTCTTACGAACATGCATTTTGGTAGAAACAGCAAACTAAACAGCAGTAAACGATAGGGAGTATGAGAAAATTAAATAGCAGTTGAGGATAAAGGCTTTAGAAGGACTGACTTACATTAACAGTTAACACCGGCTTTATAATGCCCTTCTCCATGTCAAGGGAATGATAACTCCAGAATTTCAGCACATAATCTTCTTCATAAGCATTGCATGTACTCTACATTTTGTAGAGAGTAATTATAGATATGATAATCTTTGGAAGGGATAGAGGATAATGAAGATAAGATGCAGATTGATGCTACATAATCAACTACCAATCCTCGGAAGTACAAGCATTACAGGACAAAATGTCTTGACAAGAGCAATGGGCTACACTTACAGACCGGCATTGTCATGTATTCTACTTGTTGGTAAGATTAAATATAGATCTGATCTTTTTAGTAAATGGTGGGCGAGGGAGCTAAGATGAGAATGCTACAAAATGAACCAATCCCTCTTCCCATAATACAAGAGTGTTTTGAACACTTTGGTGTCTTGTACAAAACATTCGATATTATGGGACGAGGGAGTAGCTGATAATGTAAATACGGTGATAGACCACGTTCAGTCCTTACAAGAGGACTGCAGAGCTAAACCTCTTCAAAAGCATTGGGTTGATTCTAAATTTATGTAAGAGTCCATACGGATCTTATAATGTCCACCAAATGGATGATTACGAGGCTAACATGTGCGGTGATGCTACATAATCAAACAGCTATGAAAGTAAGTATGGTCATACAGGCAAGAGGTACTCACAAGAGCAATGCGATTATGCGGTATAGTTGCGAGATTCTCGTGGTCCCTCGAGAACAAATGTTCTTCTGCTAACAGTTTTCGTACAAGTGAGACATTAAGGCAAATGCAAAAATGTAGTTCAAATTGTGATGTGATATCATAGACAGTACCTTAAGCTGCAGCCGAGACCAATGTGTAACAAGATTATTCCAGTCACCATCGGATAAATGTAGCACCGGAGACTTTACAGAAATTTCGTCCAGAGGATTGCCATCGAAGTGCGCTTGCCTCAGGTAGGAACGATAATTCATCAACGAGTGCTTGAAAAGCGCAACCAACCCTTGCTCGTCATCACAATCCAGTTTGCTCCTCGCCTATTTAAAAGAATGAAATCTTGTGTCTTCTGTCAGCTGAAACATATGTAGTAATGACCATGAATAACATTAGTACATTACTTACGCGTAAGTTGCGGAGGAAGACTGGAAATTGTTCTGTGTTTGCGGTATAATCTTTCCATGAAGGAAAGATGCGCACAAAGTTCCTTACAACAACATAAGCTTCGTCTTCTAAACTAGGAAGAAATGGAACAGGGTCCTATTTGCTGCAATTGGGGCTCTCTCGGTTGAAAAGGATTTGGCAACTGGATTTGGTGTACTCTTTCTTTGGAATGGGGTTTTGCATCGCACAGCGGTGCTATGTCAATGGCATAATCATCTTTGTTTGCTGCGGTTGGGGTCTGCTGAGTTGGGGCATCGAAATGACCGGTGTAGTAGGGCTAGAGTCTGCTAGAGTTGGGGTATTTTGTGGGTCGGTGATATTGCAACTACACCTAATGGGCTATTTGATTTATCGGTGCCACTACCTTTTCCAAATACTTTGCTTGTGCTCCTCCACGATCAGCAATCGCCCTCTTCCTTTTGAACGTCTGATACACAAGAACATCATTTGAATGGATAAATATGGTATGATGACAGATGGAATATGTACTGAAAATGGATAGGCAGGGCGTATTCACATACACGATGTGTAAACTAAGCTAATGGCAGTTCAACAAAGTAGAAGCACTTGCAAGATATGTGCGAGCAATGTAACCTTGGAAAGTTAGAGCAAGTACCTTGATGGGTGAATAAGATAGGGCATCTTCCTCTGACTCCTCCACTAGGGAGCTACATTGACTTAGGTCTCCCTCTAGCTCAGAATCACTGTTAGGATCATATTCTGAGCATGAATCTGTAGGTGGAGAGCTTTTGCATTGCATTGCATCCAGACTTGATTTCAGTCCCTTAATGCCAAGTTTGAAAGCCATGGCATTGTTCTGCTTTATTCTTTTCATGCGCGCAAGATCATAATGATTATGATGCTGTTCAGAATCTGAGATTCATGAAAACATAAAAAGTAGTCAGATTATCTATGGAATGCATTGCGGATTCAACTCGGAGAGTGTCTCCCTATAAACCCTGCATATGCAAAGTTCACCTCCCCAACCGTCTTGACTGGACACACACAGAAATACAAACCCCTTATGTCTCTATAACAGCTAGGCACACATTTCAAAACTGAAGTAGGAACATTAGAATCATATGAAATTCGTATTTGAACAAATAAACTAAGCAATTATGAGTGGCGTAATGTTTAGCTTCAAGGGTGGAGTGTTGGTAGTGCGACACAAAGCAAGTAGGCAGATTGTATTCCATGTAAAAGATCGAAACCTATGTAAAAGCTGGAAATGACACTTTCTTTCTATACAATGCAGTGTTCGTTACCCACACATGATGGAAGAGATCACATAGAGAAATACTATTCACTCATGTCTTCGGTTCCAGTATTTAGAAACAGGGTGGTCCACCCTAAAAGAATATTGACAACAAATATGACAAGGCAAGCATAGATGTAATGAATCAATCATTTACTTGTGAGCTTATTAGGACAAGTATGCAGAACTGTAACTGAAGTAAGAGACCGTCCAAAATCTGAATGAAGAAGTTTGTCTAGCACTTATTGTTTGCAACTAATCAACGTGAATAATTGGATATTATATCGAATGAGTAAGAAAGACAAGTAAAATTGTCAACAAACCTGGCTTGCAGTAGTAATCTGGGTCAATGTCACTATGACCAACAATCCAAAATGACTAGTTTCTGTTCCGAGGGCCGGAATTTTGAAAACCCTGTGAACATTAGAGGTACTAAAGATTACCGAAATACATCTGCACCATTAAGTGTAGGTAGCACTGAGCACACAACAAACCCTAATGACAGTCCTGCCTAATGAGTAATGAATCAATTAGAAAATGGGTGATGAGGAGTGGCTGTTGAGTGTTGAGGACGTATCTCAGGATAAATCGGGTTGGCTTGGTGGGTGCTGCACGCCTGAGCCCTGAACGGACTGGGAAGGTAGGCACGGCGGCGCGCCCGGGCAGCGGTGACGCTGTTGGGTGAGCGGCTCCTGGCCTCCTATTAGTCCGGCGTCTCCTCCTAGAGTCATGTCGTCCGGGGACGGCAAGTCGCCAGCAGGCAAAGCGGTGGGGCGTAGTAGAGATCGAAGCAGCAGCAGAATAGAGGGGAATCAGGGACTGGGACGACCCAAAATCCCTGGGTGGGCGGCCCACCGTGGGCACCCAGAGAGATACACACCGAGCGGCGAACATGCATTTTCGAAACTAATTTAGGAACATTTAGCTGACCAATTAAACAACTCTGTTTTAATAATATCAGATTCGTATTTGAACAACTAAGCTTGTTTAGCTTGATGGGTGGAGCAGTGTTATTATGACACGAAGCATGTATTCTGATCGTATAGTGATCATAAAAGGGGGGAAATATAAGCATATTTTTTTAGCAAAAGAGGGTTTCCCCTCCGATTTCTATTAAAGAAACCACCACGGAACCAACATGATCAATTAAACCCTAAGCATGATCAATTAAACCGTATTATGGCTGTGCCATGGCAGATTTGAAGCTGCAAACCGGAGAAACGATATTTAGCATCCATTGTTTGCTTCGAACTAAGAACTAAATTCTAAGAGCTAAAAACAAAGTAGAGTAACCAAGTTAAGATCTATTTTCTGGTTGAGATCAAAAAGTTGAGGAGATATGAAGTACCACCTCTCTTGCGGCGCCGTGTAGGCATCGGGGGTGCGATGGTTGTCGGTGGCGTTGAAGCAGATCTGCAACGGTAGATGGGTGCATCGGGGGATAAGTCCCGTTGCAGTGGAATAGAAGGTGGTGTGAGCGGCCCCGGCAAAGAGAACGACGGCGCCGATGAAGCGAGAGGATGCGATGCAAGGCTATTGGTCCGTCGCCATGGATGAGAAACGTCCATCTCTAGCAGTGGACGGCGCGGTCTTGGTAGGCGCTCCGACATGGTGGAGGACGATGGCGATGGATGTGGTGGAGGATGGCGGCGATGGATGGGGTGGCGGACGGAGGCTGGTGTGGGGATGGGGTGTTCTAGTGCAGATGGTGTATGAATGGGAAAATGGAGGGAGAGGTACGGGGAACCATGTTTTTGGGACGCGCCTGTCTGAAATAATGGAAAGTTACGAAATTAGCCCACGTTTAAAATTTGGACGTCTCGTCGGTTGGGGATAGGACGGTAATCTCGCATCTCGCCAATATTTGCCTAGAGCGATTTCGGGCGAGGAGAGGGTGGTTGGCGCCCATGGTTGGCACCCATGGTGTATGAACGGGGCTGACAGGTAGGGCGATTGTGTCACGTTTGAGTGAAGTTACAAACCTGCCCATATTGAAAATATTTGCCTACATCGATTTCGGCAGAATCGAGTTTGTTTTGCCGCCCACCGTGTATGAATGGGGAATGGAGGGAGAAACAGAGGCCTTTCGGACGAGCTTGAATCAAATGTGTTTTGTCGCCCATGTTTGACGCCCACTGTGTCGGAATGGGCTCAGAGGCGGTCGTGTCACATCTAATTGAAGTTACTAACCTACCCCTTTTTAGAGCAGTGGAAATCGGGCCGATGGATTATCCGTGTAATGGGTAGACAGTAATTTCCATCTCCCAAACACTTGGCTTCGGGCAGCCGACATGGGAGTGGATATTTTGCGCTTCTTTCAATTTTGGGACAATAAGCATCCACGTTTACCACAGCAACTAATTTGAATCCATTTTGTATTCCTATATGAATCTTTATAAATCATTCTATGTGTTTTTATATATCTTCAAAAAGACGACAAAGATGTATTCCACTATTATGAATATGGTTTACAAATGCCGATACTCAAACTCAGAAACTAGAATCCAGTTTAAGGTGAATTCGAATATTTGGAACACTTCATGTCCAACTCAAATGTCACATGCGACATAATGTGTACTCCCATTAGATATTGTAACATCGCAGATTTCCATTTGGAATGTTTTACAATTATAGCTAAGCATCTATGCATTACTGTTTGAATTGAGTGACATTTGAATTATTTCAGAGGCTTTTGAGTTTGTTGGAATTTGAATTCAAATTGGCAGTTGAATTTACTTCAAAACAATGCCTGACAAATACTTGAAAAAAGGTATGAGAGGAGTAAACATGACACTCCAAAAATGTCAGAAGAAAAGTTTTGCCAAAAAGATTGAATTCACATTTGATTTTATTTGGGATTTCTAGAAAATGTTTTTTTTTAAGTTTGAGTTTTTCCCCTGGAAAAATGTTCAAATTGTAGGATAAATTCCCCTGAGAATTTTGATATATTTATGTCCTATATAAAATATATATATTTTTTATATATTCTCTCTTCTCCCTGTAATTCAAAAAAAAAGAAAAAAAAAAACTCCAGCGCCACCAGCTGACCCGGCCAGTAGCCGAGGCAGCCCCCAGTGGCCAGCTAACCGGCCCAGCCAATGCCGAGGCAGCCCACCAGCCAGGCAGCCAACCAGCCCAGCCAAGTGCGAGCCGGCCTACCCCAGCCGCGCCCGATTCCCCTTCCCTCGGTCGCCCGATCGAACCCCTCCTCCCTCTCTCTCGCCGACGCTACTGCCCCACCCTTCTTCTTTCCCTCGCCCGCCGCGCCACGCCAAAGCGACCGCCGCCGCCCGTCGCGCGATCTTCACGGATCGCGATCCCGAGCCCTGCCCCAAGATGGTGCCCTATAAATACCTACTCCCCTCCTCCCTCGAACCCCCCAAAAACCCGAGCCCAAAACCCCCCCGTAGCTCGCACCCTCGCCGGATGCATCTCGCCGCCGCCGCCTCGGTTCGCCGCCGTTTCCGCCACCGGTGAGCCACCGCTCGACCTCCTCGCTACCCTGCCCGAACCGCCACTTCACCCCGCACCCGCCTAACATCCTCTCCTTGCCCAGGAGCCCCCGACGCCGTCGCCTCGAGCTCGTCCGCCGCCCGCCGGAGCCGGAGCTCACCCGAGCTCGCCCCGATCGTCTCCGACCCCCCCGAGCTCCAACTACTCCACCCCGACCTCCCCTCGAGCCAAGACTGCGCCCGACGCCTCCGCCGTCGCCCGGACCACCGAGCTGCTGCTGTGTCGTCGCCCGAGCCGCCGTCGACCGTTGCCGTCGTCGCCACCGCGGTAAGTCGCCGGAGCCGCCCACCACCGTTCGATCTAAAACCTAGGGCCTAGATTAGATCTACGAAGGGGTACGTTTTATTTTAAAAAGACCGGTTTAGTTACGGTTTTTTTTGGTTTAGTTAGCGGTTTAGTTAGACCGGCCCGATCGGTTTATTTTCTCGGGCACACATTAGTTATATGTCGCCTGAGCGTTAGATAGGCCCGCTAGCGCTAGCTTTTCTTTCTAGTTATATTTTTTTTGTTTCTGTTTTGACAGAATAGTTCCAGTTTTGTAAAATCCATATCTTTTAGGTTACTTAATATTTTTAGTTGATTCTTTTTTTGTTAGTTTGCAAATTTGTTGTAGTTTCTGTAGAATATATGTTTAGCCATGTTTAAATTATTAGAAATTGTTTTAATTTAGTTTTAGACAGATTAGTATTTCTGCTATAAAATGAGTTAGGATTATTTTATTTTAGTGATTCTTTTTGTCACTGCTTTGTTTTGACTTTGCCTAGCAGTAGGAATTTATTTGGTATTTTTGATAAAAAATATAGTTTTAGTCGAAATCATGTGTTTCTTGTTTATTTAACTAGCTACTGTTTTCCTATTGTTTTATTTAGTAAATAATTTTATTTTACCTATGTTATAGTTTATTTTAGATTAGTTTCTGTAGTTTTAGAACTTGAACTTTTATTTACAGAAAATAAAAAGTTTATTTTATTTTATTTTCTTGTTAGTTGTTGGCTTGGATTTCTTCGGGTTTTCTTTGATTTTTGGTTCGATTGTTTTGTGTGTTTTATGTTAGCATGCTGTTATGTTAAGTGATTGTATGTTTTATGCTTATATGATTGTTGTTTGCTTGGTAGAATTTCAGAGTCTAAGCCTGCTATCACGAGTCCCTAACTTTTGAAGACCGTCGGCCGGGCAAGTCATTTGATCATGTTTTCTTTTACAATACCTATGATTTTATTGCATTAGAATTTTACCTCCCACCATGCATGCAGTAGGAGAATTTTAAGTTATGTTCTTGAGTAGTATCATGAGGTAGGATGAAACCAATTCCCCTTGTTACCATGGCCGGAGCAAGTAGTTTATTTTGCTATGCTCAGAGCGGGGTTGGTTGAGTGATTCATAAGGGAGATGCGAGAGTCAAGATGATGACAACCCCATGACTTCAAGCTCAAGATGGGCTTCAAAATTCACTCTTGGGTGGAGGACGGTTGTGGGCACCTGGAGAAACCAGCGGCTGGCGGGATGCATGGAGAAGCGCCATGACATCTTGGAAAGCTTCACCCAGCCACGAAGAGACGGATGGATACCCCATTGACGGAAGCTTACAGTGCAGCCGCAAGCCATTATGGGCTCGCTTGGTCGACCCTAGGCGTGACTCGGCGGACGGTGCTACGAGATGTAGAAGAACGGTAGGATTGGATGGGCACGGCGGTGCCTGAGGAACTCTTGGAAGACCCTGTTTCGTTCGTCCGTCTTCAAACACCGTGAAGTGCGAAGATTTAAAGGAGGAACGATTCTTGCGGGTAAAGTGCGCAAACCTCTGCAGAGTGAAGATCTAATCAGTTAGCCGTGTCCCCGGTTACGGACAATTTGAGCCTCTGGAACTTGGAGTATTTCGGATATCTCAACACCAAACTTAATAAATTAAATGAGGGGGTTATTTTAATAATTGGGAATGAGGAATTGGTTGGCGGAACCATCTCAAAAACTACCAACATTTTGTAGTATTTGCAAACAAGTCCTTGTTGTAGGGAAAAACTGGCTTTTTCGCAAAACAATGAAACTTAGAGCCCCACAGCCAAATTGCATATAGTGTTAGTAATTTTTTTATTGTTGTTCTCTCTTTGACTTGCCGGCATATTCAAAATGCTGACCTACACGGCTGCAACGTCTTATGTTGCAGAGGAGTTTTCCGATCAGGAGTGAGGCTACGATCCACGCTTGGCGATTGCCCTATGGAGTCGGATGGACTCGCTATTAAATCACGCTTCCGCAGCTTTATTTAGTTTATTTCTCATGAGTTGGCCTTCGGCCGAATTTATTCTATTGTAATAAAGACTCGATATGAGAATCGTGTAATAAATTCAGGTGTGATTGAACTTTCAATCTTTTCATCAATGTACTGTGTGTGCCAGCATGATCTTGGGATGGTACAGCTACACAGAGACTTGACCGATTTTGAGTCGGGTCGCTACAGAGATGGTATTCAGAGCACACGCTGACCATAGGACGTAACCCCTAGGATCGGAAAGCCATAGGAAGAGACTATTTATTTTATGTCCTTATCATTCCGTAATTCTCCCTGTTCATTTCGACTTCTCTCCGATTTTCAACATTCTAGATGGCCGCCGAGTTCACCCCAGTTCGCTACGGAGTTTTGCCACCAGATGAGGCGATGCCTCTCGGCAAGAAGCTGGTTCAGATCGTGAAGAAGCTGAAGATTGCTCGCCCTCAATCACCGGAAGCCTACCAATGCACTTCCGACGGATACCCTTCTGAGATTATGGTGCACATTCGGGGAGGACCTTGGAGGACATTGAGCCCATTGACTTTGAGTTTACCGATTTCAGTTGGATTCTCGGAAGAGACATGGCGATTTATCGTGCACTTGGACATCTCGAGAAGAGTGCAGGGCGAGCTCGACCCATCGAGACCTCGCCATGATTTCTCGCAGAGCTAGGAATGGAGATATCATCCGCACCGTGAGGACGACTCCATTCTCTCATATGTCCAAGACTTGGAGAGTCTCCTCAGAAGCGGGAAATCCAGACTCGCCGTAACTTCGAAGGTACGAGGAGGCTGTTGTTCCGTGAACTGGGCTGGAGGAGAAAGCACACGCGGACTTCCTTGACCATGAAGAAGAAATCAAGGATTTCATGGAGAGAGTCGACAAGCTGAAGATGGATGTTGCCGCATTAGAGGAGAAGATGGACCTGGGAGAAGACCTTTTTCCGAGTGGAGATGACGGACCCCTCGTGAGCAATGACCAGGATTATGAAGAGAGCTCCACCGAAGAAAGCCGCAAGAGGAGGCGCCGCACCATAGGACGCCACACCGGAGGACGCCGCACCAGAGGACGCAAGGATAATTGATGAAGACATTTAATCGACCGCCATGTTATTTTATTTTTCCGTCGATCAGTTAGGCCGTTATTTTCGATTAGTCGTGAGAATTTGTAATCCGAGATTGAACCATGTTTGAGATGATTGAATAAATAATTGGTGTGATTATGATTGTGCATTCATATGGGTAGTGATATTTTCTCACTAGACCCTTGTTCTATTCTAATTTTCTCATCCACTCCAAAACACCAGATGCCTCCGAGACGTGACCCCGGTCTCAACTTTCCGCCGGAGCTCACCCGGCTGATCCAGCAGCAGAATGCCCTTATGCGGATGCTCATCGAACGAACAACAACAACAACAACAATCCACCGCCACCACCCCCTGTTGACAACTTGACCCGCTTCCTAAGGTTTAATCCGCGAGTGTTCTCTAGCAGCACTGAGCGATTGTGGCCGATGATTGGCTCCGCAAGGTCGGAAGGAGTTAGCCACTGCTGGATGCACAGATGCGAGGAAGGTGCGTTTTGCACACATCGCTTGATGGACCTGCAGCCTCTTGGTGGGAGAACTACACGCCACTTATCCCATCGCCACCATCACGTGGGATCAGTTCCAGCGAGCTTTCCGCACCGCTCATGTATCGGTGGAGCCATGAGTGCGAAGAAGCGTGAGTTCCGCAACTTACGCCAGGGAACCGTCTTGTGGGGCGTACATGGATGAGTTCAGCAAGTTAGCTCGCTATGCCCCGGATGATGTGGCCACGAGATGCCAAAGCAGGAAAAGTTTCTCGAGGACTCAATGACGAGCTGGGAATGCAGCTAATGGTGGCTACCTTCAACAACTACCGGGAGCTGGTAGACAAGGCCACCATACTCGAAGGCAAGCAGCAGCAGATTGATAGCATAGCGGAAGTATGGCGGGGAAGTACAACTCGGAGCTCAGCGAAGCCCGTTATGCCCCATACTCGGGAGGGCATACCCATCACACCCATGGAGGACATAACCATGGAGGAATGGGAACAACCGCAACCATGACAACAAGGCGAGGCAATGGAAGCGGCAATGGCAACCAGCATCGCCCTGCCCGGTTCGAAGGATCTGAGTCACATCACTGTTTCAAGTGCCGAAAACAGGCGCTATGCCACCGACTGCCGGAGGCCAAGCAGAGGAATGGAAGCGGCAATGGAAGCTCAGCAAAGAAGCCCAACCCTTTTACTCGTGCTCGGGTGAACCACATTGGCGTGGAGGGCGTCTATGATCAGCCGGATAACTCGTGGTTGGTAAGTTTTATTAAATTCACGTCGATATTGGTACTCTTTGATTACGGTGCAACGCATTCATTTATATCAAGGGTAGTTGTGGAAAAATGCAGGTTGCCCACTAGAACCCTTAGAAGCCCTCTTCACGTCGGTTCGCAGAGGAGAAATGATGGCAGGCTTAGGCTGTCATGCAACCCTCAACATCGGAAACCATAAATTTCCCTTGAGACCTCATAGTATTGGAAACCTAGACCTTGGATGTAATCCTAGGCATGGATTGGTTGGCGAAGTTTGAAGGAAACATAGGATGTGCCCGCAAGGCGATTCTGCTCACCACTCCGGGCGAAGAGGATCAAGTATGCATCGAGGCGTATCCCGATGAAGAATCGGTGAATTCCCTCACGGGAGTTGTTCAGAGGACGTGCGAGTGCAAGATTTTCCCGATGTGTTTCGGAGGAATTACCAGGAATGCCACCGGACAGAGACATTGAATTTCTGATTGAGTTATTGCCCGGCACAGCCCCAATATCCAAGAGACCCTATCGGATGCCCCCGAACGATTTGGAAGAGATCAAGAAGCAAATTAATGAGCTATTGGAGAAGGGATATATTCGGCCAAGCTCGTCACCTTGGGGAGCCCCAGTTCTTTTGGTAGAGAAGAAGGATGGAACCCTGAGAATGGTTGTGGATTATCGTTCGTTGAGCAGCGTGACCATCAAGAACAAGTACCCTCTGCCGATGATTAATGACCTATTTGATCAGCTAGTTGGAGCCAAGGTATTCTCCAAGATCGATCTTGATCGAGGTATCATCGATTGAAGATCCGTGAAAAGGATATACCTAAAACAGCATTCACCACCAGGTATGGTTTATATGAGTATACCGTCATGTCATTCGGATTGACTAATGCCCCTGCATACTTCATGAATTTGATGAACAAGGTATTTATGGAATATCTGGAGAAATTTGGCGTGGTGTTCATCGATGATATACTGATTTTCTCCAAGAGCGAGGAAGAGCATAAGGAACATTTGCGTCTAGTTCTGGAGAAACTCCGAGAACATCAGTTGTACGCCAAGTTCAGCAAATGTGAATTTTGGCTGAAGGAAGTCGGATTCCTCGGACATGTTATTTCAGGAGAAGGAATAGCGATTGACCCCACCAAGGTTGTATCGGTCACCGATTGGCGTCACCCACCTCGATCAAGGAGATCCGCATTTTCTCGGACTCGCAGGATATTATCGGAGGTTTATTGAGAATTTCTCGAAGATTGCCAAGCCCATGGTGAGCTGTTGAAGAAGGGCGCCAAGTACATTTGGACCGAGGATTGTGAAGCCGTTTCGTGAATTGAAGAAACGTTTGGTTACAGCCCGAGACTGATTTTGCGGACATACACAAGGATTACGGTATATTGTGGCGCTTCTCGCCGAGGACTCGGAGGGGTACTCATGCAGGAAGGAAAAGTTGTAGCTTATACCTCCAGACAGCTACGACCTCACGAGATGAATTACGCCACACATGATTTGGAGTTAGCAGCCGTAGTGCATGCACTCAAGACATGGAGGCATTTCCTTATCGGAAACAGTTGTGATGTTTACACAGATCATAAAAGCTTGAAGTATATTTTCACGCAGAAAGAGTTGAACCTCAGGCAGAGGAGATGGCTAGAATTAATCAAGGACTATGACATGAGATTGCATTACCACCGTGAAAGGCTAATGTTGTAGCAGATGCTTTGAGCCGTAAGAGTTATGTGAATACTCTCATAGCGGGAGGATTACCCCAGGAGTTAGTCGATGACCTCAGAGATCTCCGACTGGAGATAGTTCCGAGAGGATATGTTGCAGCTCTGGAAGTTCAGTCCACTTTGGCCGAAAGAATTCGTGAAGCCCAGAAGTCGGACAAGGAAATTGATGAGATAAAGAAAAGGATGAATGAAGGAAAAGCTAAAGGGTTTCGTAAGGATGAATACGGAGCTATATGGTACGAGGACCGTATTTATGTGCCCAATGATCCCGAACTCAGAAGCTAATTCTTCAGAGGCTCATGATTCACCGTACTCGATTCACCCCGTAACACCAAGATGTATCTGGATTTGAAGGAAAGTTTCGGTGGGCGGTATGAAGAAGGATATTGCTGAGTACGTAGCAATATGCGATGTTTGCCAGCGAGTAAAGGCGGAACATCGAAGCCAGCAGGTTACTTCAACCTTTGCCGATTTCGAGTGGAAATGGGGAAAACTTGGAATGGATTTTATCACGGGATTACCCGGGACCCGTTCAGGTTATGATTCCATCTGGGTAGTGGTTGATCGATTGACCAAGGTAGCTCATTTCATTCCGTGAAGACTACCTATACCAGCGCTAAGTTAGCCAAGATATACATGACCAAGATCGTATATCGCATGGAGTTCGAGGAGTATCGTGTCGGATAGAGGAACACAATTTACCTCAAAGTTTTGGAATCGGTTGCATGAAACTTTGGAGTGCGAGGCTGGAGTTGAGACAGCTTTTCATCCGCAGCAGATGGACAGACCGAGAGAGTCAACCAGATCACGGAGGACATGTTGAGAGCTTGTGCGCTAGACTATGGGTCTAGCTGGGATGATAATTTGCCATACGCGGAGTTCTCGTACAATAACAGTTATCGAGACCCGATCGAAGATGGCCCCTTCGAAGCTCTATACGGACGGAGGTGCAGAACACCATTGTTGTGGGATGGTGTTGGAGATCGAAAACTTTTCGGTCCCGATCTTATCGAGATTCAAGAGAAAGTCAAGTTGATTGAGATTGGCTCAAGGTAGCTCGATCGAGGCGGAAGAGTTATGCCAACGAGAGCGCAAGGAAGTAACATACTAAGCGGAGACCGGGCATATCTTCGTGTGTCCCCTTCGTGGAATCAAGAGGTTCGGTGTTAAAGGAAAGTTAGCACCCGGTTCATTGGCCCTACAAAATCCTCGAGCGTCGTGGAGAAGTTGCTTACAAGTTGGAATTGCCGGAAGGATTGTCCGGAGTTCACGATGTCTTCCATGTTTCTCAGCTGAAGAAATGCCATGCCGAGATGGCCGATATTCCGTTGAGAGACACAGTGCCCTTAGAGGCCATATAGCTCGACAGTGATCTGACTTATGAGGAGAAACCCATCCGAATTCTCAAGACTGCGAACAGAGTCACCAGCAGCAAGATCATCAAGTTTTGCAAGGTGCTGTGGAGTCATCATTCCGAGGAGGAAGCCACCTGGGAGCGAGAAGAAGACCTCCGCCGAGACCACCCGCACCTATTTGCTAGCCAACCCGAATCTTGAGGGCGAGATTCATCCTAAGGTGGGTAGGTTTGTAACATCCCAAATTTCCATTTGGAATGTTTTACAATTATAGCTAAGCATCTATGCATTACTGTTTGAATTGAGTGACATTTGAATTATTTCAGAGGCTTTTGAGTTTGTTGGAATTTGAATTCAAATTGGCAGTTGAATTTACCTCAAAACAATGCTTGACAAATACTTGAAAAAAGGTATGAGAGGAGTAAACATGACACTCCAAAAATGTTAGAAGAAAAGTTTTGCCAAAAAGATTGAATTCAAATTTGATTTTATTTGGGATTTCTAGAAAATGTTTTTTTAAGTTTGAGTTTTGCCCCTGGAAAAATGTTCAAATTGTAGGATAAATTCCCCTGAGAATTTTGATATATTTATGTCCTATATAAAATATATATATATATATATTATATATTCTCTCTTCTCCCTGTAATTCAAAAAAAAAAAAAAAAAAACCCCAGCGCCCACCAGCTAACCGGCCCAAATAGCCGAGGCAGCCCACCAATGGGCCAGCTAACCGCCCGGCCAGCCAGAGGCAGCCCACCAGTGAGCCAGCCAACCAGCCCAGCCAGCGCCGAGCCGCCTACCCAGCGCCCGATTCCCCTTCCCTCGGTCGCCCGATCGAACCCCTCCTCTCTCTCTCGACACTGCCCCACCCTTCTTCTTTCCTCGCCCACGCCACGCCAGAGCGACCGCCGCCGCCCGTCGCCCGCGATCTTCACGGGATCGCGATCCCGAGTCGCCCCCTGCCCCAAGATGGTGCCCTATAAATACCTCGCCCTCCTCCTCGAACCCCCAAAACCCGAGCCCAAAACCCCAGAGCTCGCACCCTCGCCGGACGCATCTCGCTGCCGCCGCCTCGGTTCGCCGCCGTTCCCGCCACCGGTGAGCCACCCCTCGACCTCCCCGCAACCCTGCCCGAACCGCCACTTCACCCCGCACCCGCCTGACATCCTCTCCTTGCCCAGGAGCCCCCGACGCCGTCGCCTCGAGCTCGTCCACCGCCCGGCGGAGCCGGAGCTCACCCGAGCTCGCCCCGATCGTCTCCGACCCCCCGAGCTCCGACGACTCCACCCCCGACCTCCCCTCGAGCCGCCGACCGCCCGATGCCTCCGCCGTCGCCCGGACCACGAGCCGCTGCTGCGTGTCGCCCGAGCCGCCGTCGATCGTCGCCGTCGTCGCCACCGTGGTAAGTCGCCGGAGCCGCCCACCACCGTTTGATCTAAAACCTAGGGCCTAGATTAGATCTACGAAGGGGTACGTTTTTATTTTAAAAAGACCGGTTTAGTTACGGTTTTTTTTGGTTTAGTTAGCGGTTTAGTTAGACCGGCCCGGTCGGTTTATTCTCTCGGGCACGCATTAGTTATATGTCGCCTGAGCGTTAGATAGGCCCGCTAGCGCTAGCTTTTCTTTCTAGTTATATTTTTTTCGTTTCTGTTTTAACAGAATAGTTCCAGTTTTGTAAAATCCATATCTTTTAGGTTACTTAATATTTTTAGTTGATTCTTTTTTTGTTAGTTTGCAAATTTGTTGTAGTTTCTGTAGAAAATATGTTTAGCCATGTTTCAATTATTAGAAATTGTTTTAATTTAGTTTTAGACAGATTAGTATTTCTGCTATAAAATGAGTTAGGATTATTTTATTTTAGTGATTCTTTTTGTCACTGCTTTGTTTTGACTTTGCCTAGCAGTAGGAATTTATTTGGGTATTTTTGATAAAAAAAATATAGTTTTAGTCGAAATCATGTGTTTCTTGTTTATTTAACTAGCTACTGTTTTCCTATTGTTTTATTTAGTAAATAATTTTATTTTACCTATGTTATAGTTTATTTTAGATTAGTTTCTATAGTTTTAGAACTTGAACTTTTATTTACAGAAAATAAAAAGTTTATTTTATTTTATTTTCTTGTTAGTTGTTGGCTTGGATTTCTTCGGGTTTTCTTTGATTTTTGGTTCGATTGTTTTGTGTGTTTTATGTTAGCATGCTGTTATGTTAAGTGATTGTATGTTTTTATGCTTATATGATTGTTGTTTGCTTCGGTAGAATTTCCGGAGTGCGAAGCCTGCTATCACGAGTCCCTAACTTTTGAAGACCGTCAGCCAGGCAAGTCATTTGATCATGTTTTCTTTTACAATACCTATGATTTTATTGCATTAGAATTTTACCTCCCCACCATGCATGCAGTAGGAGAATTTTAAGTTATGTTCTTGAGTAGTATCATGAGGTAGGATGAAACCAATTCCCCTTGTTACCATGGCCCGGGACGAAGTAGTTTATTTTTGCTATGCTCAGAGGCGGGGTTGGTTGAGTGATTCATAAGGGAGATGCGAGAGTCAAGATGATGACAACCCCATGACTTCAAGCTCAAGATGGGCTTCAAAATTCACTCTTGGGTGGAGGGCGGTTGACGGGCACCTGGAGAAACCAGCGGCTAGCGGGATGCATGGAGAAGCGCCATGACATCTTGCGGAAAGCTTCACCCAGCCACGAAGAGGCGGATGGATACCCCATTGATCGGAAGCTTACATGCAGCCGCAAGCCATTATGGGCTCTGGCTTGGTCGACCCTAGGCGTGACTCGGCGGACGATGCTACGAGATGTAGAAGAGCGGTAGGATTGGATGGGCACGGCGGTGGCCGGAGGAACTCTTGGAAGACCCTGTTTCGTTCATCCGTCTTCAAACACCGTGAAGTGCGAAGATTTAAAGGAGGAGCGATTCTTGCGAGTAAAGTCATAAACCTCTGCAGAGTGAAGATCTAATCGGTTAGCCGTGTCCCGATTCTGGACAATTTGAGCCTCTGGAACTTGGAGTATTTCGGATATCTCAACACGAACTTAATAAATTAAATGAGGGGTTATTTAATAATTGGGAATGAGACATTGGTTGGCGGAACCATCTCAATAACTACCAACATTTTGTAGTATTTGCAAACAAGTCCTTGTTGTAGGAAAAACGGCTTTTTCGCAAAACAATGAAACTTAGAGCCCCACAGCCAAATTGCATATAGTGTTAGTAATTTTTATTGTTGTTCTCTCTTTGACTTGCCGGCATATTCAAAATGCTGACCTACACGGCTGCAACGTCTTATGTTGCGAGAGGAGTTTTCGATCGGGGAGTGAGGCTACGATCCACGCTTGGCGATTGCCGTATGGAGTCGGATGGACTCGCTATTCGTCTCACGCTCCGCAGCTTTATTTAGTTTATTTCTCATGAGTTGGCCTTGGCGAATTTATTCTATTGTAATAAAGACTCGATATGAGAATCGTGTAATAAATTCAGGTGTGATTGAACTTTGAATCTTTTCATCAATGTCTTGTGTGTGCGGCATGATCTTGGGATGGTACAGCTACACAGAGACTTGACCGATTTTGAGTCGGGTCGCTACAGATATCTACACAAGCGATGTATCAAGATTCAAATACCGAGTCAATCAACCAAGAATGTACAGAACTAACAGACATATAAACACTTATAGAGTATATGGATCAATAATATCAACTAACATACATAAGCCAGTCATTGTATTTTTTTTTTGGCTACAACAAAGACATCCTCTTTTAGCCAGCATCTTGGCCCTTTTCGATGCGTGCCACTTATGGTCCATCTATACTACTACTCATTGCTGAATGCACATTCAGCCCGATTAACATATTTGTAGGTGCGGCACAACAATCCAAATGAAATGTCTCGAGTCTTATCAATTAATACAGACTTGTGCTCAAATAAAATTACAAACCAAAAACAAAAAAACAATTATTACATGATCTCTAAAACAAATGGTTTGATTGATTACATGAACAGATAATGAAAGGTTATTCAATTATGGAAAGAACATTTCACCTATGATTTACCAAGTAGGAATTTAATTTCCTTTTTCCTTCAGGACCTTAACAATCTGGTCAGTCTCAGCTTGCTTCGTTTTGAAATCCACCAAATATTTAATGGTTGTCTTGAGTACTTGCTTGTGATTGTGCTGTTTGCTTCCTCAACATGTCAACTTCATCTCTAAGTGCGAAGCGAATCTCTTTCTACCACTAGTTTAGCCTCTAGAGCATCAGCAGTTGGCAATTCATAATGCATGATTGGGCCGGTGCCACTGCTATGGGATGATGCAACGTCCATGGGGACCTCGCTCTTTGATCTTGGGCTAACCTGTTTTGCCATTAAAGTTCCGATTGGATTCAGAAAAGTTGAAGTTAGCAAAACATCTCAACTAGGAGTTATAACAGCAAACCAGTTAAACAAACAAGGAATTAAAGAGTTTCAATTGGATGCTGAAAAGTAGTTATTAACATCATTGTAACCCGCTATTGCAGCAGCAATGCAGTTAAACAAACAAGTAGATATTTAAGTTAAGGCAAACGGGTAATTCTTAACAGTAAGTATCAAACACATAGATAGGCGCAGTCTATAATATGATTAACAGGCTGTGCCATTATGTAATCAGTAGCAAACTAAATTAAGCCAAGCAACGTAATTGAACAATTTTGCAATAAGTGGCTAACTAAAATTCCGAGAAGCAGGTAACTGAACTTATGCTAGTTCTTTGTACACGCACACTGCAACTTCTTTTTGCTTACAAGGTTGTATGAAGGAGTCCATGGCATCAATTGCTTGGATACGCAGTCCCAATACTTCTTTCTTCCCACACTGCATGGGTAAGTCGAATGGTTAATCTGGTAAGATGGTGCGTCCTTGATATGTTATATGAGGACGTGTAGTCAGACTAGTTGTAGCCAAACACATCACACTGGCTTTTACTATATATTTCATGCCATTACTTTTGGCATATTGAGATCTAAGCAATCTACAATAGGATGAAAAGACTGGCATCCTTCACATTATTGGCGAACTCAGTTCATAGAAACAAGCAATTCAACCATTCTGTGGGTAAATTAAAAGCGCCACTGGAATATTTTCACTATCCAATCATACACGCAAAAAGGGGCAACGCCACCATAGGGGCTGGTATGGGCGGCCGCCTCAGGTGGCTGGAAAGTGTGCACCTAGTTTGAGTCGTCCAGGTTGGCCCATGCTAGTTTTGTTCATCCCAACGCACGAGCAGGCAATGTAAAAAATGAAGAAAAATATTTCAGTTTGGATGGGCCAATAACATAAGTGAAAGGCAGGCCCTATAGCAGGCTAGCGGCCCAAACGAGCGCCTCCCATATCGATTGACAGCAGGAAAAATCCCAATTAATTCGCTCCAGCCTCCAGTCTGGTTCGCTCCTAACCTAGCCGCCGCTGGACAGACCGACACAGCACTTCCTCGCGCCCTTGTTGGAGGGCGGTCGTCGGGCTTCAAGCGAACGGAAGGACAAGAAGATGAAGATCCAACCCTGGGGGTAGCCTGCATGGGAGGCAGCGGCGGCAGCACGGGCATGGCATCGAGCTTGCATAAGCGCATGATCGCAGCTTGCAAGAGTAGCATGCGAACGAGCAGGTACATCACATTCCTGATTATATCTAATTCAACTCTTCAATTTCGGCCAATAGTTAAACTGGCGGTGTTGTAAAACTGCTTGTATGTAGGGAATCTATAAGAAAATGAAACCAATTTCTACTTATTTTATAACTCCCCAATCAATCTTGAACTGATTGAATCTGATGTATCTAATCAAGTTTCCGATGCAAACATACAAGCTCATGTTGTTCTTGAGCACGAAGTGTCTAATGAGCAGATCGCTAATGAAGGATTTGATGCAAACATTTTACATGCTCCTGGTGATGAAAATATAGTGTCTAATGAGGAATCTAATGCAAGCATTTTGAAAGCTCATTGAAGGATTTAGTGTCTAACGATGATCTACTATGTTGAGAGAGAGAGAGAGATTTGCAGGCATTGATGACAAGCAAATTATAATGCATTTTCATAGCTTGAGGAAACGTCGAGGCCATCTACCAGAAAGTCCCCGTATCATGACAACATAGCATAAATACTTTCTAATCTGTTGTTTAAACTATTGGCATACTTGTGCATGATAGATATATTGATATGCAGTTTCTGCACTGGTTATACGTGCAATTACACTTTGATATTTTCAGCCAGAAAACGAATAATTCAAGCAGGTACATACCATGTTTGTAGTCCTTGTACACCATGTTGCATTTTGTGTTTTTTGGTGCTTGCATCATTTAGTGTTTATAATCTGAACTACTTTGGATCATTAGCTGGTTTTCAAAGTGCATGTAGCTTCACATTCCTCAAGTTATGTTGATTTCCGGTGCAAGTGCCTTCGTATTTTTAAGTTAAATGTTAGCCCTGGTAACTTGAATTAGATGGATCATACGCACACAAATCATACAGAATGCCAAGTCTGAATTAAATGAAATGCAGGGACTTACGCTAGCTCGTCGCATGCAGGCTCACTACAGCTCGCTTGCTTGGGATGTTCCATGTACAAGTCCATGTTACCACTTGCTTGGATGTGCAGGCCTTGTGCTCCTTGCATCCCCTCTACATTTTGACACGGCGAATGGTTGATCAAATAAGTGGAATCGACCTTGATGTTGTACGGAGGACGATACTGACAAGGTTATACGGGTGTGCAGGATGTGTACCAGATCCCGTAGTGCCGTCATGCTTCGCTAAAATATGGATTTGCTTGTTTCAGATGATATCTCCAAAAGAAATAAGAGTTAAAGTAAGAGTTGCATAGGCATGTAAGCTAAGAGAGCAGTGAAAGGATATCCAAACATCGTCGGAATAGTGCACAAGGGAGTGATGTGTGGATACCTAGTTCGGGCCGGCGTTTGGGCATGCTCGCCTAGCTAGAGTGCGGGTCACTTCAGAGCCGTTGAGGGTGATGCGCTGGCGTTGGCTGGCCGTGCACGAATGCAGATCTTGAGTGGCAGCGGAGTGCTACGATGTGGTGGACGAGACCGTTAGTGAAGCCCCAATGGCCTCGGGGGGCGGAGGTGCGACGATGTGCTCGGTGAAGTAGACCCGGTGAGCTAGGAGATGGCATCGGTGAAGCGCACTTGATGCGGCGGAACTTGGTATCTGTGAGGAACGTCGGTTGTGGCGGCCGACGTGGTGGGTGGACCACCCGGTGCGGTGGACGAGGGCGTATATGAGGTAGCTTCGGTGCGGTGGTGAAGCGCGACCATCGTCTTCGTCATCGTTGTCCGCCGCAAAGGTGGGGAAAGAGACGAGATGAGGGGCGATTCGAACTTTGCTTGGGTTGGCGGCGAATTAGGGATTTGAGCAATCTGGGCGCGGAAGGGGACGGTGGAGAAGAGAGATTTTGCAGGGTTGGAATTGAGGCCGCCAGATATTTCAATCTGGAACATGGAAGCGCGAACTTATTTTGTCATCGTCCTTTTGGGGGGGGGGGTGGGGGAGTTGGGGAGGGAGGGAGGGGTGGGTGGCTGGGTGCTACGCGTCCGTCCGACACACGCGACCACCCCGACAGGACTATGCTTCGGTGCCTTAAGGCACCTGCCTTTGTGTCCATGACATGTGGGCCCAACAGGTGGCTGGCCCACATGTCAGTGACCCAAAGGCAGGTGCCTTTAAGGCACCGAAGCAGCATCCACCCCGACACGACCCTGGTCTGCCTGGTGCGCCTACATTTGAGAATGCAAACGAATCTTCTTTCATTTGCAAACGAATCTGTATGTATTACCATGCCCGTGTTTTCCTTGCAATAATTAGTCATTCGAAACGAGATACTCCATCCGTTCACTTTTATAAGTCGTTTCAGACAACTTAAAATGAATTGTTTTGCACATTGTCTGAAATGTCTTCAAGGTCTTATATAAGTGAACAGAGGGAGTGCTATAAATTAATTAATGAGGAGTTATTTGAAAAAAAATCGAAACGGTACCCACGCTAACGTGGATTAGAGTGTGTGTCACATAATTAGTTATTTGAATTAGAGTGTGTGACACGTAGTTAGTTATTTGAATTAGAGTGTGTGTCACGTAGCGATCTCCAATTCTAACGTGGATTTCGCATTTCACTGTATCCACGCTACTTTTTTAATACAAATTCATATGTGTATGATGAACACCATGGTAGTGAGAAAACTTTTGGATGGATTCAAACATATGACCTACAAAATGGCACAACAAATTGAGTCAATGTCAACTTTTCTAAACTTAGTATGGCACGAATTCAAAATAATTACCCGTATGCCTGGTCCTCGGTTCAAATCTTACAATGTACACCAAATTGAAACATCGATATTAAGTCTTGTACTATGTACATTGAAATGTTGTTTTAGCCCCCCCCCCCCCCGCACAAACGGTACATACTTCCTGTATCGGTCAATCTTCCTCTCCTAACCACCTTAGGAAGCTATCGGTTTCCAACACACGTTCATTCTTTCTCTCCATGTTTCGATCTCTAAGTCTCTCAACTACACAACCCCTTTTTCCACTCTGTTACCAAATGTATTTACCTCACACACCCGCCATTGCACCCCATGCCGAGCTCTCTCTCTCCCCCCTCTCCCTCTCACCCTCTCGCGCTAAATACATGCATTGCCTATCTAGCCCCCCAACCTCTCGTGCGCATGCACGCACGTTGTATATGTAGGTCACTCCCTCGAGACTGTCTCACTCTTTCTTTCGCGCGGCGGGCCACACTCACTCAATCTCGCTCTCTTTATCTGAGTCTCGTTTAACCTCGTTTTTGTCACACACAAATGATATATCTCCCTGTTCGGGCCTCGATCGACACACTCTATACTCTCTCACGCAGATTGTCTATCTAGGTCAGTCCATCCAAGCCACCACCACTCTTTTGACCTCATGGTGGGCCATGCTCACTCAATCTCTCTCTCTCTCTCTCTCTCTCTCTCTCTCCGTATGTCTCGATTGACCTCGCTCTTTCTCGGACAAAAATGATATATCACCATGTTTGAGCCCAATTCGACCTATTCACATTGTATACTCTCTCACGCACATCATCTATCTAGGTCACTCTCTCCAACCCGTCTCACTCTTTCGATCGCACGGCGACCCTATGTGATCGGTTGACCTTTCTTCCTCCCATGCACAAAATATATCTACACGTCTGTGACTGGATCATCTCTCAAGCTCTATCTTACAGCCCTCACCCTTGCCAAAAGCTCAATCGAACAATATCTCTCCAGAGCATATATATTTGTTCAATGAATGTCAGACCACACTCACTTTGTCTCTCTATCTATATGTCTCTCGATTGACCTCGCTTTCACATCGTATCTTCCACGCGTTGAAGCTACTACCTCTCCATCCCTCAAAGCGGAGCTATTTACATTGCGAGGGCACTCCAACCTTGGATTAATTTGTGTAGGCATTTATTCGGTCGGTTTAGATTATATTTTCGTAGCATTCGGCCCACAACTACTCCAAACACCGTTGCAACCCACGCAACTCCCCTAGTTGATTTCCCT
Source organism: Aegilops longissima (assembly GCA_021605205.1). Classification (NCBI taxonomy): domain Eukaryota; kingdom Viridiplantae; phylum Streptophyta; class Magnoliopsida; order Poales; family Poaceae; genus Aegilops; species Aegilops longissima. Next base: position 633,155,078 of record CM038677.1, on the reverse strand, counting down.
CTGGCTCGGTCATCGCTCTCTCGCACGTCCTTTCTCGTCTTCAATGTCGCACCATGGTATTATTGAAAAAACTATGTTGTTCTCTTTAATTATTATAAATAAGCTACAAAACTACACACCGATAGTCCACTTGGAATGGAACAAATTTCGACCCACAAATTAAAGTGCTACAAACTACACACCGAGGGGCCCACATGTCATGAAACAAATTGGACCCATATACAAATTAAAAAATAAGGGGAAACTTTGTTTTTGCCACTCTAGTTTTTGCCCACTTTGATTATGCCACTCTAGAATTTGACATGTCACTTTTGCCACTCTTAGCTTTTGACAATACATCACAAATGCCATTCTGTGGCAAAATCAATAATTTTTCATTCACTTTTGCCACTCTTAGATTTTGACAATGTATCACAATTGCCACTTGAAAATTATTGCTTTTGCCACGGAATGGCAATTGTGATGTATTGTCAGAAACTAAGAGTGGCAAAAGTGAAATGTCAAATTCTATAGTGGCATAAGCAAAGTGGTCAAAAACTAGAGTGCCAAAAACAAAGTTTTCCCAAAAAAAATAAAGGACGAGGATCGAACATGTGACCGGGCCTTCAAGCCGCACGTCAATAGGCAACATACGTAGAATAGCAATGTTTGTTGTACCCCCTTTGTTCACATAATGTTTTTATATTACCACAACCTAATTAATGGATAACATGTAATATTGTTTTTAGTACTATTCGCCTTCACTTCTTTGGTGGGTTCCATGTGTGCTCTCTCTCTCTCTCTCTCTCCTTCTGCGTTTAGGCCTTGCGGGCAAACAGGAAGAACTTCATGACGATGTTGCCCTTGACCATATATGGATGCGTTCACAAGTCACGGCACCAGTTTCACGTACTAGCAGCACTAGTCAGTGTGTACGTGCAATGCACGTTAATTTGGAAGTATATTAAGTGCATGCGGATATTAACTAATAGGATATTATTTGTGTGTTGTCATGTGATTAGCACTATTTTGGCATGAAATTAACTGCACGCTAAGCGTGTTGGCGCTTCGACATTGAAGCAGTCTAGGTCATTGGATGACAAGGAATACATGTGGCTTGATGACGTTTTATATTTAATTTGATACGGCTCTAGTAGAACATTCAATCGACCAAACCATACATTTCGTTCAGTCTGACTCCAACTTTAAATTATACGACAATCGATATAAAATAAACAGAAATGATAAACGTTCGGATTTTAAGCATGGCAATCGAGCGTTTTCATCGGAAAATTTAGATTACGCGGCGGCGGCGGGCGTCTCGCGGTGGGAAGCGGCTCCTCGCTGTGTGTCGTCAGACGATCGACGGCGACGGCGGCGTCTTGCGCCGTTGTTGGTGTACTACTGGACGTTGGCCTAGCTTCAAGGAAGGCCAAAATGTTCTGGACTTTAATTTGTGGGTCAACTGGCGGGAGGAGGCGACTGGTGTTGGTGCAAGGAAGCGGTCGACGGTGGCCATCCATGCCGCTGAGGGGGGGCACTGGCACCCGCGCGGGGACATGCGCTGTCAACGGCGCGGCGGAGACATTCGTGTGCACGGGCACCGGCACGGGCGCGCACGTCAGTGCATGCGCAGGCGCATGTGCTAGCAGGTGCACGCGCACCGGCGGCGTCAGGCGTCAGCGCGGTCTGAGCAGCACATGTTGGCAGGTGCACGGGCGCGTGAAAGTCGGCGGGGACCTCGTGGAACCCCGTGGCATCAAGCTCGGCCACAATGTGCGGCTCCCAGCTCATCAATGCCACGGGGATGGGCGCTGGCGCAGTCGGGGCGACGGGAGCCGGAACGAGAGCGGGGACAGGCGTGGTGTCTTCCCGCAAGGCCAGTTCAAGCTCGTCCCAAAGCGCCTTATGTTCTTGAGACTCCGGCTGGGTGTCTTCCTCAGGAAACTGGAACACTAAGGGCAGACCATCGTGATGCGGCATGGCGTACGTTTAGGTCAGGCTAATTGGAGGTAGACGACAGGAGAATCGGAGAGGAAGAGAGAGGATTGTAGCGATACCGGGTAGTGCGGGGTTGATTTTAAACTACGGCGCCAGCGACATTAAAAGTGGGAGCAGTTGGGACGACGGTGGGCGGCGGAGCCTGGTCAAAGGGCTCGCCTCCCGATGAGTCTGCACAGCGGTCTGCTCGCACGCCTCCCTGATAGCCGGCGCAGCGGTCTGCTCACACGCCTCCCGTCGACTCACACGAATTGAAGAAAAAACTTACGAAGTAATATTTGTGCCATATCACGTGACCATGCTCAGTTTCAAGAATTTATGCTCACTTTTGGATTTTCTGAAATTCAAGATCCAGGATTCGAAACAATATCATAACCTACATCATGCAATAAATTTTCAAGCCGTACATCTGTCCTGTTGTATTTCTTAAGAAAGGATTTGGTCAAACATTTTGCTTAGTTAGACTTCAGACAAGTTATATATGCAGAGTAAAAGGATAATCCCTCCGTACCAGTGCATTGTCTTATATATTAACTCAAGTACTAGGCACGAACAAACAGGCTCAATTCTGTGCTCATCCTGGTGTACTAGTAGTAGTACTAGGCAATGCAGTTGACGGGTGACCTTGACGAGCAGCGACCGAGGGAATTGAACCGTGCTCGGCATGGTAGGTAACGTTGTCTAGTTACTAAAGCATCCCTCCTTTGTTCATCGGTAGTCATTATGGACCAGGGACATGAGGGAATTTCCTAGGGCTGGAATTCGGCGCGGATATTTCGACTTGAAACGCTGAGGTTTGGTGGTTGGGGTTGCCTAATGTGCGTACCCACGACGCCACGAAGGACACGAGCCCGGTTTTTTTAGGATCAACACGAGCCAAGGTCTGGCTGGTACGCCGTTGGGTCCTACCATTCAAGAATACGAAAGGAACCTTTTAAATTTCCGAATGAATCTATGTGTATTACAATAGCCGTATTTTCCTTGCAAATACTAATCTCAACGTGGTAATTGATTTATGACGAGTTATTGAATTAGAGTGAGTTTGTGATATAGTGATCTCAACATGGATTTCACATTTCATGGTATCCCTAGTAAGTTTTCCAATGCAAATTCAAATTTAAAAGATGAACAATATGGAGGTGAGAAAACTTTGTATGTGTTCAACGAGTATAGTGCATCTATTTTTTCAAACCATGCATGTATGACACGAATTCAAAAATACTCCTTCTATTCCTAAATATTAGTCTTTTAGAGAGTTCAACAAGTGGCTACATACGGAGCAAAATGAGTGAATCTAGACTCTAGAATATGTCTATATACATCCGTACGTGCCAGTCCATTTGAAGCCTCTAAAAAGACTAATATTTAGGAACGAAGGGAGTAAAATGTAAGACATCCATGGTCCTCAGTTCAATATTTAAAATGAAGATGAAACTGAAACATGAATATTAAGTCTAGCACTATAGTACATGCAAATGTTGTGTTTAGGCGGAGCTATGATTGCCGGGGGTCAACCCCTCGACCTTAGATAAAATTGTGGAGCTCTGTTTAGGGTTGTTTAGATTATATTTGTCCCCACCCTCCCAACCACCGATTGGTTGTGCACCCCCACCCCTCCTCCCGGGAGAGTATCATGTGCCCCATACCTTAGATGCTATATGCCGTCTGAGTTGCTTGGAGCTTGTAGATCTGAGATATAGCAGCTCACATGATGTGTCTTAATATTTTGCAGAAACCTTGATGAGTTTGAGAATTGCACACAATTTGTACAAAAACTACTTAGATGCCCTTTGATCCCATATCCAACGACCCAAGCTCGTATCACCGTAGCATCTAAGATGAAGGAGGACATCATATTCTCTCTGTATGTAAGAATATCATGTGCTACCACACCTTAGATGCTTTGGTGATACAAGCTCTTGAGGCGTTGATTTGTGACCCAACACCTCCTCGGTGGTTCGAATGTTTTTTTTGAGAAAAGCCCCAAAAGAGTTCGCCATCGCTTACAAGCACAAAGACTACTCAGATGCCATTGGATCTCAGATCAAACGACCTCCAAGCTCGTATCACCGTAGCATCAAGCTGCGATAACACCTTATGTTTTCTCTCACGGGAGAGTATGAGGTGCTCCCGTATCGTAGATTCTATGGTGATCTGAGTTCTTTGAGATCTAACGGCCCATGATAGGAGGTTTGAATGTTTTTGCAATATACGGTGATAGAGTTTGGGAAATGCGCAGAAAGTACAAGTACTACGCATGTGCCATCGATCCTCGATCATACGACCTAGATGCTCATATCACCGTAGCGAGTAATTAAGCTACGGGGAGCACCTAATATGAGCACCGGGGAGCCGTTGGATCGAAGATGCAGCGGCACACACGAGGCCTAAATGTTTTATTTGCAAAAAAACCTTTGGAGAGTTTCGAAATTGCGCATAATTACAAAGACTACTCCCAAGCCATTGGATCTCACTTCCAACGGTGTAAAAACTCGTATCACCATAGGATCTAAGCTGCGGGGTGGATGTGATATTCTATGCCGCCGTCATTTTTGTTCGTAAACTTGCAAAATACATGTAACTCGTGTCGTTACTTATCTAACCGCGCAAAGTGTTTGTTCAAAAAAAAACATCCTACACTGAAATATCGGAACAACATACGGGGGTCCCACTTGTCATTAATCAAATTTGGACCTAAAACTAACAAATCTGAAAGGCGAGATTGAGCGGCAACCTGGACTACAAAGCGTAAGTTGATAGCCTGAAAAAATGAACGGTTGTTGGCTTTGTCCCATAACTTGATTTTATACAGTACTTGCGTTGAGTAGAGTAGAGGAGTGCCTCGTCAACACGTGCATGACCGTTGTCTCACTTCTTGGTGGGTCCCAGTCTGCGATCTCAATCTCTCTTCTCTCCATCATCTAACCTTTGCACGGGCACACACGAAGAGCGGCGCTAGCTTGCCGTGGTGTTATTACAACTTAAAAAGCTTGGAAAATAGAAGAATCGCCTAGAAGAAGAGACGTTGTGGCTGGTCGAGACGGAGCTAACCACATCTATCCTCCGTGCCACGTTTGCATGATGAAGCTGTGTGGCTAGTGGGGTGTTTTCGACCGACTGCATGGGTCCCGAGGTCGAACCATAGGTACTACGTCTGATACATTATATTTTTACACTCACATTTTTCCTCCGTGCCGAGACGTGGCACACCCTACCGCACGGTTTCGGGGTCCTCCCGGGTGGTGCACGCATATATTCTTCCTGACGTGGGACGCCTTACCGCGCATTTTCTGGGTCCTCCTCGGTCGTAGCGCCGAAGAAAGTAAATGAGTCGTCAAATCACGAAAGACCACCTTTCTCGCCGAGTACATCAGTGAAGCACAGTGGCTAGCTAGTTGGGCTAGTTCGACCGATTAGCTAGGCCGCCGCCACATTTGTTTTTTTCACCTTTTTTATCTACTTGCGGCATGTAAATTTAAATATCCACCTTGGCGTTGCTTCGGTGTTTGGGTGCGGCAGGATTTTAATTTTTGATTGGCGGGAGCAGCGCGGCAGCAATTAGTCACGATGACTCCGCTGTAAAACCCTTTGCTCCTCGATGTGAGAAGTCGTCGTGGTGTTTTACCGTGGTGAAAACCAAAAGATTCCCCGCTCCCTTCGCCTTCCCGTAGATTGCATTGCCTTTCAGCCATTTCTCCCCCTTTTCTTCCTCTCCCCATTGCTTCTACCTGGTGCCATGGCGGCGCAGCAGATCATGGAGTCCGAGGTGAGGCGCCTGACATGGGAGCTCCATGCCAAGGATGCGGAGCTCAGGGCCAAGGACGTGGAGCTCCGTGAGCTCAAGGAGGAGAGGAGTGCCATGCTCCTCCGTTATGTGCGGGAGTTCACAGAGCTTCAAAAGCGGCAGGCGTCCACCAAAGATGCTCGAGGCGTCGGCTGCTACGTCTTGAGATTGCATTGGTTTTCCTCGAAGAGGAGAGGATGATGCAGCACAGTAGCGTAAGTATTTCCCTCAGTTTTTGAGAACCAAGGTATCAATCCAGTAGGAGGCACACGCAAGTCCCTCGTACCTGCACAAAACCGATAGCTACTCGCAACCAACGCGATTAGGGGTTGTCAATCCTTCACGGTCACTTACGAGAGTGAGATCTGATAGAGATAATATTTTTGGTATTTTTGGTATAAAGATGCAAAGTAAAAAGTAAAAAGCAAAGCAAGTAAATAAAGTGATGGATATTGATATGATGAGAATAGACCCGGGGGCCATAGGTTTCACTAGTGGCTTCTCTCAAGAGCATAGATATTCTATGGTGGGTGAACAAATTACTGTTGAGAAATTGATGAATTGAGCATAGTTATGAGGTTATCTAGGTATGATCATGTATATAGGCATCACGTCCGTGACAAGTAGATCGAAACGATTCTGCATCTACTACTATTACTCCACTCATCGACCGTTATCCAGCATGCATCTAGAGTATTAAGTTAAAAACAGAGTAACGCCTTAAGCAAGATGACATGATGTAGAGGAATAAATTCATGCAATATGATAAATACCCCATCTTGTTATCCTCGATGGCAACAATACAATACGTGCCTTGCAACCCTTTCTGTCACTAGGTAAGGACACTTCAAGATTGAACCGAAAGCTAAGCACTTCTCCTATTGCAAGAACTACCAATCTAGTTGGCCAAACCAAACGGATAATTCGAACAGACTTGCAAAGATAACTCAATCATACATGAAAGAATTCAGAGAAGATTCAAATATTATCCATAGATAAGCTAGATCATAAACCCACAATTCATCAATCTCAACAAACACACCGCAAAAAGAAGATTACATCGAATAGATCTCCACGAGAGAGGGGGAGAACATTGTATTGAGATCCAAAAAGAGAGAAGAAGCCATCTAGCTACTAGCTATGGACCCGAAGGTCTGAAGTAAACTACTCACACTTCATCGGAGGGGCTATGGTGTTGACGTAGAAGCCCTCCGTGGTGGATGCCTCCCCCGGCGGAGCTCCGGAACAGGCCCCAAGATGGGATCTCGTGGATACAGAAGGTTGCGGTGGTGGAATTAGGTTTTTGGCTCCCCTTCTGATCGTTTGGGGATACGTAGGTATATATAGGAGGAAGGAGTACGTCGGTGGAGCGTCCGGGGGCCAACAAGGTAGGGGGGCGCACCCTCCACCCTCGTGACCGCCTCTGGCACTTCTTGGAGTAGGGTCCAAGTTTCCTGGATCACGTTCGGTGAGAAGATCACGTTCCCGAAGGTTTCATTCCGTTTGGACTCCGTTTGATATTCCGTTTCTTCGAAACACTGAAATAGGCAAAAAACAGCAATTCTGGGCTGGGCCTCCGGTTAATAGGTTAGTCCCAAAAGTAATATAAAAGTGGAAAATAAAGCCCAATATAGTCCAAAACAGTAGATAAAGTAGCATGGAGCAATCAAAAATTATAGATACGTTGGAGGCGTATCATCGGCGGCGTTGCTGTAGAAAGCGGGAGATATGATAGGCCGTCAGGGGAGCCGGCTGGAGCGCGGGCGGGCCGATCATGACGAGGTCCAGGATCGCCTCAGCCACTTGGTGAACCAAGTTTCCACGCACGTGTTGCGGCTGCGTGATGCCTACCGTCGTGCCAGTGCGACGATGCCGGCCGGCGGGCTAAACCCGTTCGACCACCCGGTCGACTTCAACGAGCTGCGCCTTCCTGACATGGTCTCCTTCTTCACCTATATCTCTGAGGAGCTGAGCCATCTCCGCGCGATGGTGGGGGCTGAGCTGGACAAGGAGGGGTTGCGGGCTGCCGTCGCCGTTGCCGAGCGAATCCTTTCAGGGCTCCGTCACCAGAATCCATTCGTGCCATTGGACGTCGTCTTTGACGAGCTGGCTCCCATCGACCGGGAGCAGGATCTGCGGGCAGTTGCACCCTGCATCACCAACATCATGCGCCTCGAGAAGTAGAGGGACTTCAGTGGTATTTAGGCGCCCCCTGCATGGGCATGTCCATGTCTCAGCGCAACATGACCGTTGGATCAAACTCAGACGGTGCAGATTAGTCAATGTAGCACAAAGTGTGTGGGTGTGTTTGGTTGCATTCTCATCTCAATATAGTTGTTTGCTCTTCGTGTATTTTTGTCAACCTACTAGTGTGGACTCATGCACCCTTCATGCACTCTGCCAAACACCCAAAAGTGGGTCGAGAAGGGAACTTTTGCTCCCATCCGTGCACCCTTCATACACCCCTGCCTAACACTATTAGGTGCTTCATATGGTTCATGTTTCGTGGAGTCTTGTAGCACCGTACTCTCTGTGCACTGTGGACCTAGTTCTGTTAACATTGATCTCATCGTTCATTCTCGACCGGACAGTCGAAAAAGCGGTACTATGTTACATATAGGAGTAGTTGACATGCGCACAACATCATTTGTTATCGTCATATCTGAAGGAAATATGCCCTAGAGGCAATAATAAAGTTATTATTTATTTCCTTATTTCATGATAAATGTTTATTATTCATGCTAGAATTGTATTAACCGGAAACATAATACATGTGTGAATACATAGACAAACAGAGTGTCACTAGTATGCCTCTACTAGACTAGCTTGCTAATCAAAGATGGTTAAGTTTCCTAACCATAGACAAAGGAGTTGTCATTTGATTAACAAGGTCACATCATTAGTTGAATGATCTGATTGACATGACCCATTCCATTAGCTTAGCATCCGATCGTTTAGTATGTTGCTATTGCTTTTATCCATGACTTATACATGTTCCTATAACTATGAGATTATGCAACTCCGTTTACGGAGGAACACTTTGGTACTACCAAAGCGTCACAGCGTAATCTGGGTGATTATAAAGGAGTACTATAGGTGTCTCCAAAGGCAGATGTTGGGTTGGCGTATTTGAGATTAGGATTTGTCACTCCGATTGTCGGAGAGGTATCTCTGGGCCCTCTCGGTAATACACATCACTAAGCCTTGCAAGCATTACAGCTAATGAGTTAGCTGTGAGATGATGTATTACGGAGCGAGTAAAGAGACTTGCGATGCGAGATTGAACTAGGTATTGGATACCGGCGATCGAATCTCGGGCAAGTAACATACCGATGACAAAGGGAACAACGTATGTTGTTATGCGGTCGACCGATAAAGATCTTCGTAGAATATGTAGGAGCCAATATGGGCATCCAGGTCCCGCTATTGGTTATTGACCGAGACTTGTCTCGGCCATGTCTACATTGTTCTCGAACCGTAGGGTCCGCACGCTTAAGGTTTCGATGGCGGATATATTATGAGTTTATGTATTTTGATGTACGAAGGAGTTGAGTCCGGATATGATCACGGACATGACGAGGAGTCTCGAAATGTTGAGACATAAAGATTGATATATTGAACGGCTATATTCGGACACGGAAAGGTTCGGAAGTTTCGGAGAAAACCGGAGTGCGGAGGGGTTACCGAAACCCCCGGGAAGTGATGGGCCTTATTGGGCCAAGAGGGAGAGAGAGGGCTGCACCAGGAGGTGGCGGGCCCCCCATGGGGAGTCCGATTGGACAAGGAGGGGCGCCCCCTTCCCTCTCCCTCCCTCTCTTTCCTTCCCCTTCCTTCTTCCTAGTAGGACTAGGAAGGGAGTCCTACTCCTACTAGGAGGAGGACTCCCCCCCCTGGCGCGCCTCCTAGGGCGGCCGGCCCTCCCCTTGCTCCTTTATATACGGGGCAGGGGGCACCCTAGAACACACAAGTTGATCTTCGTGATCGTTCCTTAGCCGTGTCGGTGCCCCCTCCACCATATTCCACCTCGGTCATATTGTAGCGGTGCTTAGGCGAAGCCCCGCAACAGTAGAACATCAAGATCGTCACCACGCCGTCGTCTTGTGGAACTCCTCCCCGACGCTTTGCTGGATCGGAGCCGGGGATCGTCATCGAGCTGAGCGTGTGCCAAGAACTTCGGAGGTGCGAATGCGGTGCTTGGATCGGTCGGATCGTGAAGGCGCACGACTACATCAACGCGTTGATTTAACGCTTCGCTTTCGGTCACGAGTGCGTGGACGGACACTCTCCCTCTCATTGCTATGCCATCACCATGGTCTTGCGTGTTCGTAGGAAAAATTTTGAAATTACTCGTTCCCCAACAGTGGCATCGAGCCTGGTTTTATGCGTTGATGTCATATGCACGAGTAGAACACAAGTGAGTTGTGGGCGATATAAGTCATCTTGCTTACCAGCATGTCATACTTTGGTTGGCGGTATTGTGAGATGAAGCGGCCGGACCGACATTACGCCAGACGCTACGCGAGACTGGTTTCACCGCTGCGAGCACTAGTTTCTTAAAGGTGACGGCGGGTGTCTGTCTCTCTCACTTTAGTTGAACCGAGTGTGGCTCGCCCGGTCCTTGCGAAGGTTAAAACAGCACCAACTTGACAAACTATCGTTGTGGTTTTGATGCGTAGGTAAGAACGGTTCTTGCTCAGCCCGTAGCAGCCACGTAAAACTTGCAACAACAAAGTAGAGGACGTCTAACTTGTTTTTGCAGGGCATGTTGTGATGTGATATGGTCAAGGCGTGATGCTATATTTTATTGTATGAGATGATCATGTTTTGTAACCGAGTTATCGGCAATGGCAGGAGCCATATGGTTGTCGCTTTATTGTATGAAATGCAAGCGCCATGTAATTGCTTTACTTTATCACTAAGCGGTAGCGATAGTCGTAGAAGCAATAGTTGGCGAGGCGACAACGATGCTACGATGGAGATCAAGGTGTCGCGCCGGTGGCGATGGTGATCATGGCGGTGCTTGGAGATGGAGATCACAAGCACAAGATGATGATGGCCATATCATATCACTTATATTGATTGCATGTGATGTTTATCCTTTATGCATCTTATCTTGCTTTGATTGACGGTAGCATTATAAGATGATCTCTCACTAAAATTATCAAGTAGTGTTCTCCTGAGTATGCACCGTTGCCAAAGTTCGTCGTGCCGAGACACCACGTGATGATCGGGTGTGATAAGCTCTCGTCCATCTACAACGGGTGTAAGCCAGTTTTGCACGCGAGAATACTCAGGTTATACTTGACGAGCCTAGCATATGCAGATATGGCCTCGGAACACGGAGACCGAAAGGTCGGCGTGAATCATATAGTAGATATGATCAACATAAGATGTTCACCATTGAAAACTACTCCATCTCACGTGATGATCGGTTATGGTTTAGTTGATTTGGATCACGTGATCACTTAGATGACTAGAGAGATGTCATCTAAGTGGGAGTTCTTAAGTAATATGATTAATTGAACTTAAATTTATCATGAACTTAGTACTGATAGTATCTTGCTTGTCTATGTTTGTTTATAGATAGATGGCTCGTCTTTGTTGTTCCGTTGAATTTTAATGCGTTCCTTGAGAAAGCAAAGTTGAAAGATGATGGTAGCAATTACGGACTGGGTCCGTAACACGAGGATTATCCTCATTGCTGCACGAAAAGTTCGCCCTGGATGCACCGCTAGGTGCAGACCTCTTCTTGATGCTAACCGGCGACGTTAAGAACGTCTGGCGAGCAAAGCTGATGACTACTCTATAGTTCGAGTGTGCCATGCTTTACGGCTTAGAACCGGGTCTTCAACGGCGTTTTGAGCGTCATGGAGCATATGAGATGTTCCAGGAGTTGAAGTTGATATTTCAACAGAATGCCCGGATTGAGAGATATGAAGTCTCCAATAAGTTCTATAGCTGCAAGATGGAAGAGAATGGATCTGTCGGTGAGCACATACTCGGAATGTGGGTATTACAATCACTTGACTCAAGCGGGAGTTAATCTTCCGGATGATTGTGTCATTGATGAATTCTTCAATCACGCCACCAAGCTACAAAGGCTTCGTGATGAACTATAATATGCAAGGGTTAGTAAAGACTATGCTCGAGCTCTTCGCAATGCTAAAGGCTGCGGAGGTAGAAATCAAGAAGGAGCATCAAGTGTTGATGGTCAATAAGACCACTAGTTTCAAGAAGAAAGGCAAAGGGAAGAAGAAGGGAACTTCAAGAAGAACAGCAAACAAGTTCTGATCGGAGAAGAAACCCAAGTCTGGACCTAAACCTGAAACTGAGTGCTTCTCGCAAGCAGACTGGTCTTTGGAAGCGGAACTGCCCCAAGTATTTGGCGGATAAGAAGGATGGCAAGGTGAACAAAGGTATATGTGATATACATGTTATTGATGTGTACCTTACTAGAGCTCATGAGAGTACACAGGTATTTGATAATCGGTACTGTTGCTAATATTTGCAACTCGAAACAGGGACTACGGATTAAGCAAGCACTGGCAAAGGACGAGGTGACGATGCGCGTGGGAAATGGTTCCAAAGTCGATGTAATCGCGATCGGCACGCTACCTCTACATCTACCTTCGGGATTAGTTTTAGACCTAAATAATTGTTATTTGGTGCCAGCGTTGAGCATGAACATTATATCTGGATCTTGTTTGATGCGAGATGGTTATTCATTTAAATCAGAGAATAATGGTTGTTCTATTTATATGAATAATATCTTTTATGGTCATGCACCCTTGAAGAGTGGTCTATTTTTAATGAATCTCGATAGTAGTGATACACATATTCATAATGTTGAAACCAAAAGATGCAGAGTTGATAATGATAGTGCAACTTATTTGTGGCACTTGCCGTTTAGGTCATATCGGTATAAAGCGCATGAAGAAACTCCATCTTGATGGACTTTTGGAGTCACTTGATTATGAATCACTTGGCACTTCGAACCGTGCCTCATGGGCAAGATGACTAAAACCCGTTCTCGGTACTATGGAGAGAGCAACAGATTTGTTGGAAATCATACATACAGATGTATGTGGTCCGATGAATGTTGAAGCTCGTGGCGGATATCGTTATTTTCTCACCTTCACAGATGATTTAAGCAGATATGGGTATATCTACTTAATGAAACATAAGTCTGAAACATTTGAAAAGTTCAAAGAATTTCAGAGTGAAGTTGAAAATCATCGTAATAAGAAAATAAAGTTTCTCGATCTGATCGTGGAGGCGAATATTTGAGTTCTGAGTTTGGTCTACATTTGAAACAATGCGGAATAGTTTCGCAATCACGCCACCGGAACACCACAGCGCAATGGTGTGTCGAGCGTCGTGTCGCACTTTACTGGATATGGTGCGATCTATGATGTCTCTTACAGATTTACCGCTATCGTTTTGGGGTTATGCTCTTGAGGCGGCGCATTCACGCTGAATAGAACACCATCAAAATCCGTTGAGGCGACACCTTATGAACTATGGTTTAGCAAGAAACCAAAGTTGTCGTTTCTTAAAGTTTGGGGATGCGATGCTTATGTGAAAAAACTTCAACCTGATAAGCTCGAACCTAAATCGAGAAATGTCTTCATAGGATACCCAAAGGAGACAGTTGGGTACACCTTCTATCACAGATCCGAAGGCAAGACATTTGTTGCTAAGAATGGATCCTTTCTAGAGAAGGAGTTTCTCTCGAAAGAAGTGAGTGGGAGGAAAGTAGAACTTGATGAGGTAATACCTTCTCCCTTATTTGAAAGTAGTTTATCACGTAAAAGCGGTTTCTGCGACATCTACACCAAATAGTGAGGAAGTTGATGATGTTGATCATGAAACTTCAGATCAAGTTACTCTGAACCTCGTAGATCAACAGAGTAAGAACCGCACTGAGTGGTGCGGTAATCCTGTTCGGAAGTCATGCTACTAGATCATGATGAACCTACGAACTATGAAGAAGCGATGGTGAGCCCAGATTCCATAAAATGGCTTGAGGCCATGAAATCTGAGATGGGATCCATGTATGAAAACAAAGTGTGGACTTTGGTTGACTTGCCCGAGGGTCGGCAAGCAATAGAAAACAAGTGGATCTTCAAGAAGAAGACCGTGGCGGCGGTAATATTACTCGTCTACAAAGCTCGACTTATGCAAAGGGTTTCGACAAGTTCAAGGGATTGACTACGATGAGACCTTCTCACCCGTAGCGATGCTTAAGTCTGTCGAATCATGTTAGATATTGCCGCATTTTATGATTATGAAATTTGGCAAATGGATGTAAAGACTGCATTCTGAATGGATTTACGGAAGAAGAGTTGTATATGATGCAACGAGAAGGTTTTATCGATCCAAAAGAAGCTAACAAAGTGTGCAAGCTCCAGCGATCCATTTATGGACTGGTGCAAGCATCTCGGAGTTGGAATAAGCGCTTTGATAGTGTGATCAAAGCATTTGGGTTTATCTGAGACTTTTGGAGAAGCTTTGTATTTACAAGAAAGTGAGTGGAAGCTCAGTAGCATTTCGATATTATATGTAGATGACATATTACTAATCGGAAATGATATAGAATTCTGGATAGCATAAAGGGATACTTGAATAAGAGTTTTTCAATGAAGGACCTCGGTGAAGCTGCTTACATATTGGGCATCAAAATCTATAGAGATAGATCAAGACACTTAATTGGACTTTCACAAAGCACATACCTTGACAAAGTTTTGAAGAAGTTCAAAATGGAACAAGCAAAGAAAGGGTTCTTGCCTGTGTTACAAGGTGTGAAGTTGAGTAAGACTCAATGCCCGACCACCGCAGAAGATAGAGAGAAAATGAAAGATGTTCCCTATGCCTCAGCCATAGGCTCTATCATGTATGCAATGCTGTGTACAGACCTGATGTGTGCCTTGCTATAAGCTTAGCAGGAGGTACCAAAGTAATCGAGTGGATCATGGACAGCGGTCAAAAACATCTGAAATACCGAAAAGGACTAAGGATATGTTTCTCGTATATGGAGGTGATAAAGAGCTCATAAATGGCAGTTACGTTGATGCAAGCTTTGACACCGATCCGGACGATTCTAAATCGCAAACCGGATCGTATTTACACTAAGCGGAGGGCTGTCGGTTGGTGCAGTTCTAAACAAAGCGTCGTGGCGGGATCTACATGTGAAGCGGAATACATAGCAGCCGGAAGCAGCTAATGAAGGAGTGCGGATGAAGGAGTTCATATCCGATCTAGGTGTCATACCTAGTGCATCGGGGTCAATGAAAATCTTTTGTGACAATCTTGGAGCAATTGCTTTAGCAAAGGAATCCAGATTTCACAAGAGAACCAAACACATCAAGAGGCGCTTCAATTCCATCCGGGACTTGGTCGGTGGGAGACATAGAGATTTGCAAGATACATACGGATCTGAATGTAGCAGACCGTTGACTAAGCCTCTTCCACGAGCAAAACATGATCAACACCAAGACTCCATGGGTGTTAGAATCATTACTATGTAATCTAGATTATTGACTCTAGTGCAAGTGGGAGGCTGAAGGAAATATGCCCTAGAGGCAATAATAAAGTTATTATTTATTTCCTTATTTCATGATAAATGTTTATTATTCATGCTAGAATTGTATTAACGGAAACATAATACATGTGTGAATACATAGACAAGCAGTGTCACTAGTATGCCTCTACTAGACTAGCTTGTTAATCAAAGATGGTTAAGTTTCCTAACCATAGACAAAGGAGTTGTCATTTGATTAACAAGGTCACATCATTAGTTGAATGATCGATTGACATGACCCATTCCATTAGCTTAGCATCCGATCGTTTAGTATGTTGCTATTGCTTTTATCCATGACTTATACATGTTCCTATAACTATGAGATTATGCAACTCCGTTTACGGAGGAACACTTTGGTACTACCAAGCGTCACAACGAATGGGTGATTATAAAGGAGTACTACAGGTGTCTCCAAAGGCAGATGTTGGGTTGGCGTATTCGAGATTAGGATTTGTCACTCCGATTGTCGGAGAGGTATCTCTGGGCCCTCTCGGTAATACACATCACTAAGCCTTGCAAGCATTACAGCTAATGAGTTAGCTGTGAGATGATGTATTACGGAACGAGTAAAGAGACTTGCCGATGAACGAGATTGAACTAGGTATTGGATACCGACGATCGAATCTCGGGCAAGTAACATACCGATGACAAAGGGAACAACGTATGTTGTTATGCGGTCTGACCGATAAAGATCTTCGTAGAATATGTAGGAGCCAATATGGGCATCTAGGTCCCGCTATTGGTTATTGACCAGAGACTTGTCTCGGCCATGTCTACATTGTTCTCGAACCGTAGGGTCTGCACGCTTAAGGTTTCGATGACGGATATATTATGAGTTTATGTATTTTGATGTACCGAAGGAGTTCGGAGTCCCGGATATGATCACGGACATGACGAGGAGTCTCGAAATGTTCGAGACATAAAGATTGATATATTGGACGGCTATATTCGGACACGGAAAGGTTCGGAAGTTTCGGAGAAAACCGGAGTGCGGAGGGTTACCGAAACCCCGGGAAGTAATGGGCCTTATTGGGCCAAGAGGGAGAGAGGGCTGCACCAGGAGGTGCCGCCCCCATTGGGAGTCCGAATTGGACAAGGAGGGGCGGCCCCCTTTCCTCTCCCTCTCCTCTCTTTCCTTCCCCTTCCTTCTTCCTAGTAGGACTAGGAAAGGGAGTCCTACTCCTACTAGGAGGAGGACTCCCCCCCTCCTGGCGCCTCCTAGGGCGGCCGGCCCTCCCCTTGCTCCTTTATATACGGGGCAGGGGGCACCCTAGAACACACAAGTTGATCTTCGTGATCGTTCCTTAGCCGTGTGCGGTGCCCCCTCCACCATATTCCACCTCGGTCATATTGTAGCGGTGCTTAGGCGAAGCCACGCTGTGATAGAACATCAAGATCGTCCCACGCCGTCGTCTTGTGGAACTCCTCCCGACGCTTTGCTGGATCGGGCCCGGGATCGTCATCGAGCTGAGCGTGTGCCAAGAACTTCGGAGGTGCGAGTGCGGTGCTTGGATCGGTCGGATCGTGACGCGTCTGACTACATCAACGCGTTGATTTAACGCTTCGCTTCGGTCTCACGAGTGCGTGGACGGACACTCTCCCCTCTCGTTGCTATGCCATCACCATGGTCTTGCGTGTTCGTAGGAAAATTTTTGAAATTACTACGTTCCCCAACAATATCTTACTACACTAGCAACAAGATTGTGTACTACTGACGTATGAACCACTGCACATGCCTAGTAGTAGGAGCATTGTGTATGTTCAAGTGGCTGCCGTGTTTCGCAATCCTCCGTCGTAAGAGTGGAAACGCTTGTTGTAATCATTTTTTTCTTCAGAATGAAAAACAGTGGACACGCTCTGCCGTGCGGATCCTCCTCCAGCCATGCACTAAATTACTCACTTTCGCCGACGTGTGGGACAACCAGCACCTGGGTCCACCAGCCATGCACTAAATTACTCCATAGTAGAGTGACGGTAGACTACTCCGATCGAACCGCCGCAGTAATGCCCAATGAGCCGTCAAATCACAAAACCCCCTTCTTTCCAGCAGTAAGTTGGACGGACGAAGCAACCATCATTTCACTCTTCTCTCTCAGCTTCCTCTCTTGAAGAAAACCCCCACTCAGTTCGCTTCTCCCTCATCTCGTTCCTCCTTCCACTCTTCCCTCTCAGCTTCCTCTCTTGGATGGATGCCGGAGCACCGGCCGACGTGATGTCTATGGCTCTGGCCAAAACCGTCGAAGCTCAAGGTACAAAGAAGCGCAAGCACCCCGCCGAGACTACCGCAGACAAGCTCAAAGCCATTGCCCTGTCCAAGCCCCCCTCTCAGGGATCCCTCATTAAGCAAGTCCAGGTAATGTCTCTTGTTGACGATCTTTTTCTCGATCTTAATCATGTTTTTTCATCTAACACGCAGTACTAGTACTGGTAGTACAACTTTCTGGGTGATCTTGCATGTGATTTTAGTGTCCCAAATGACGGTTCTAAATTCCTCTTTTGACCAAAACATGCGAGAGGTTGACACTGATTTCTTATAGATTACTTTCAACTACTCCCTCTGTCCCAAATTTCTTGTCTTAGATTTGTCTAGATACGGATGTATCTAATACTAAATGTGACTTGATACATCCGTATCTAGAAAATCTAAGACAAAATTTTGGGACGGAGGGAATACTTCTAAACATCAATGCTACTTTTTAAGAGGGTATATTTGCCTCGATAACTTGTGTTATGGATATTGCATGTAATCCCTCTGCTATCATGCCTTTGAAGACATGTTCTAGTGTCTTTGTTCACTCATTTCTGTGCGTATATGTAGTCATATATGGAGTATAATATCAAAAATCATAATATATTTCTAAACGGAGGTAGTAATAAATATTGTTTCTGTTTGAATTAGAACCAGGTCCGCGGTGGAGATGAAGTACTCAAAGTCATGCCGTGTGAACTGTAAAACTTGATGATGAGTTCTACTGCTGAACTATCCAGCTGCTGTGTCCTTGTCGCCACGTGTCCTGAACTAGTGTTTTCATGTAGCATTGTTGTCAGGCGTGTTCTCGAGGCTGTACTTGACCACAACAATTTCCTGGTTGTGCCTTCGATTACAAAGGGTGTGGTTCTTGTAAAGCTTCCCAACAAATCTGATGCGGCATGTCTTCATCATCATGTTTATGAGTGGAAAGACCACTCTGTTAGGTTCTCCAAGGTTGACAAGATGGTGATGGTGCATGTAGACATCTCACACGAAGTCCATGGCTTAGTAGTTATGCGGGGTTCATCCCGTAGGTCGGTGGCAAGAAATAGTCTGCAGAGTTTAGTTAGTGCAACTTTGCTTATGCGTAGTAAGTACTATTGTTCAGTACTTGATTTGTGTTTGTGAACCCTGTATTGTTTATTAGTACTGCCGCTTTTAGTGTGTGGTCAGTCCTGAGAACGGTCTATCTTAATGTCTGTCCACTCAATTCAGTCTGTATATTTTCAAGTATCCAGATCATATTTTTTGTGAGGACGGTTTATCAATTATGGTTACACTCCAATATCTGTATGCATTGCAGGGGTTATCGCACCCACCAGGATTTCCAGTCCCATGGATGTTCGGTCCATACGATTTGTCACGACCTTTGGACTATCCTGCTTGTGGGGGTAGGCGCGGTCCCTGCATGCCACGCGTAGTTGGACGATCAATCTTCTGTTTAGTACTTCAACATAGTGATTTCCAGGTAAGGATTCGCTCGTGTCACATCAAGTAAATCTTATTGATTTACTGCCTAAATCTTATTGATTTAATGTCATGTTTTCTTTCTTTTCCTGCAATTTTATGATGCAGGTTTTGCCATGTGACATTCATCACAGAATAAACCGTTTGGTTTGCTCTCGATGGCTATTTTGCAGGTTTCACTTCTTATGTCGTGCGAAGCTTGAAGGCCTTGTCCATCACTTATATTCTTGGAAAAATTGGATCGATCCGTTGTGCGAGTACAAGCTGAATCCCTATGATGAGCTGCAGTTTGGTTTAACAAAAACACCACAATTAGTCCTTCTCGCGTTTAAAAGAAATGAAGAAAAAAACTGGATCACGGTCACGGATTCTAGTCAAGTTAGAAAGCTGATCATAGCAGACCAGACACGATCACCGCTGTCTCGCACAGATCAAGCACCGGCAGTTGCTCTAGAACTAACAGCGGCAGCAGCTCAGTCTGATCCAGCTGAGGATTGGGCACCGACCGCGTCAGCGGATCAGTCTGATCTACCGAAGGATCGGGCATCGACACCGGCACATGCTCCGACACTGGCACCAGCTCTACAAGGAGCACCATCTCCGGCAGCAACAGCAGCTTCGGCACCTGCACCAACACTTGCAGTTGCATCTGCTCCGGCCCGTGCAGTTGCACCGGCAAAAGACTGGGCTGCAGTTCGCACTTCATATACCAAAGTCCTTACAAAAACCGACATGTCCACCTTCTTGGTAAGCATTGGCCGCCCAAGTGCTTCAGTCTTTTTTCTTTCCATGTTGTTTCACATGATTCACTGTGTTGATCTAACTGTTTGGGTATGTCTTCTTGTTTGCAAACAGAGAATTCCTGAAACAACGAGGAGTCGTTCAACAATCCGGCGACCAGCGGCCAAGTTTCTCTTACCATGCGTAGCCTTGGTGTGAATGAACCTGCTCAATATACCGTAAGTACAAAGGATGGTGCATGATGATTGATGCTAAAGGATGGTCAAGGTTCAAATCTAAATCATATCTTGCGGTAGGGATGATGTCAAAATCGAACTTTCTCGGCAAGGAGAGCTGGTCCAAATCAACTTTGAAATTCTTGAGAGCAGCATGCAACTGCCGAACTGATCTATCCTCCGAGAGATTTTGATGTAATAATCGGCATGGTGAAACAAGTGTCTGTGTGTATAAGTAATACGACAGTATTATTTATCACATGGTATATCGTTGATAAATTGCAACTCGATTGTTGGTTAGAAAGCGTCATTCGATTTCATTCCAATAGCTGCCGTGCTTTATTCAATTTTGTGTATTCGCTTATGACAAAGACATCTAAAACCAGCGCCATACCGATCGCTTGCAATATGAAAAGCGCTGAGGTAGAACACATGGCCCCCCAAACATGCAGGGTCGGCCTGCGGCCCAAAGTCCAGAACCGTGAGCCTATTTGAGTATTATATTCCCAGCTCAACCCCCATAAAAAAATTTGAACCCCCATAATGCCCGTGCGTTGCAGAGGGAGTATATTTCTCAGCAAGGTGAGCCTGTGATATAAAAGATTTGTATATTTCTTTACAGAGGGAGTATCTCTCTGTCAAAATATATATTTATGTGTAACTAGTTACTCCTGTCTTTCTACTTCCTTTCAGCGATATGTGGGGCAACCGCAGCGGGTCCACGTGCCATATGCACAAATTAGAGTGCACAACTTCACGGTAGACACACCCGGTCGAAGGCGCGTGATAATGCCCAATGAGCCGTCAAATCACAACCCCCCTTCCAGCTTTAGCGATGAAGTGGACGGACGAAGCGGCAATATTTCACTGGGCCTGAATCCCTTCTCCCTCGTCTGCTTGTTCAGAGAAAATCCCGCTTGGCGATTGCATAGGGTTTTCTCATGGAGAACCAGTACAATTCTTCATCCATCCCGATAAATCCAAGTCCCTTGGTCCCGGGTAATCCTAGGATGGCAGCCGCGCCGTTGATGCATTTTCTTCCCTCTTGAATCTAGTGTGTTTCATTTGCGATTGCCCAAAGTGCGAGTACCCTACAGATTTACGTGCCCTCGGCGAGACGCCACACTTGTTCCTTCTCATCCTAACACAACATTTTGAAACGAGCACAGTATGTTCCTAGAATCCTCTTTTCTATCAGGGAGGGTGGGGTTTTTTTGAACATGATGTGTTCTCATATTATTTTTCCTGCAGTGTATTATTTGCTCTGCCAGAACACATGTACTCAAGATGCTCGGCCTTGCCATAACTGAATACACTAGTTTAATGGTCAAAGTGAAGACAAGCCATGGATATTACTTCCGAGTTGGGTTCATGAACCAAGAAGATCGCTGCTTTTTTATGGCCGAACTTGGATAAACTTTCTCAAGTGTTACGGACTGAAAGTTGGCGCACGAATGTTGATGGAAATAGCAGAACCTCGTCTCATCTTCACTACGATCTTCCACCCCAACGTCGTTCCAATTGTTCATCCATGTTAGTTTTGTATCTAGTTCTTGCTTGTTGCCTCGATTACTTCTTAATCCACCTATTTTGTCTAACTAATCACAATTTAACTTTAGAAGTAGCAACGAATCTCTCACGAAGATGCTACTTCTAACTAATATTTTCTTATAATTGGTGGCACGTGTAGGTTTTTTCAGAGTTAAGCAGTCTGCTCGTTTGTTACTCCGTAATAACTCGGCTGTTACTAATGGCACTGAAGTTGACTGGATCGACATCCACAAGTTCCTACACTTTATTGATCGTCTTGAGGTCCTTGTGGGGTGTTTCAATGGTGGAAGGCCACGTGGGATATGTGCACTCGTTGAATAGGTCCAACTGTGTCGAGAAACTTTATGGCACGAGCTGTTTTCTGTTATATATGTTGTTCATAAACTATTGCTTATACACAGTTTTACAGCTGTGATCTTCTTGAAACAGGAACTGCCAAGTTCTATTGTTCCTATACAGATGCCTGACCATGGTCCGGTCAGACTTGCGCTTGGTCACAACATGATGTTTATGTCGACCTACTCAACACGATTCATGGGTGGTCTCAAATAATGAAGGCCCGTCCATCTTGGAGAATAGGACAGAAGATTATGTTCATGCTTTTCCATGGCTCTAAAACGAATATCCTGTTTATTCACCACGTTGCGAGATGAAGCCGCTTTCAGAAGGTTGTGGATGCGCGGGGTGGCGCCTGGGCCTTGTCCTGGGGCTTGGCGGCCTCACCCTTGGTTAACTGTAGGCAAAGTAGCACTATTCGAGGCATGCTTTGTACAGTTGAACCTGTATAAGTACTCATACTGCTTTCAGCTTTGGTTGTTAAGTGCCCCTGCTGGTTTCAATTAAGGTTGTTAAGTATTCCTGTTGATTTTACAGTCTGTCGTGTTTCTTCAGTCATGTCTTCCTCCAGCCACCAAAACCAAACCAGCGCCGGCAGGGCCGCCTGCTTCCGCCTCCCACGGCTGGCTGCACCTCAGCGCACGCATCGCCGCCCCACCATCTCCTAAATCGTTAACGCCGACGTCCTCCGCGCGCTTTGGTGCGCTCACGCGGCGCCGCCCTTTCGCGTTGTCAACATGGTCAAAAAACAACAGGAATCGGTAGAAAGTACGTGGAGAGGATGACAGTAGGGGCTCACCACGTCAGCGTATGGAAAAATAAAATGCTTCCTCCTAGTGTTTTCCTGACATCTCGGACCCATGACATTGTGAGTGTATATAGTCAATAGACAAGAGAACAGCACAAGATCGGTGACACAGGGGCGTAGCTACTCGGCAGTATTTTTTTGTTTGGTATTTTTGAGGCGGAGCGGGGTTTGAGCTGGGTGTGGCCCGTCTAGCCAGAGCTTATATTTTATGTTCACCATGTGACCAGCCCAGCTATTTTTCTTTGTGAAAATGAGCCCAGTTTATTTTTTTGAAGAATACCCAATCCAGGCCTACTTATTTTCTCATACGATGGGCTGCAACTCTTTCAAGACGCGCAAATCTTGAAAGTAATATGAAATGGGTTGTAAATATAAAAACAGATGACAAATTGGCAATTACTTTATAATTTCTGATTTTTTTCACATTTTCAGATTCCTATTTCCTTGGGCATTAACCTAATTTAAATATATCTTCAAAGTACTTTAAATCTGGCTCAACATTTCGGTATTAAAAATAGTTTGGAACCCACGAAATATGCGAAATTGGCCCTGCCAACCAAAAAAGCAGCGCAATAAATTGCATAAGAAGTTGCCATGAGCTATATATAAATTATTAAAAAAGGGAGTGGAGTGCATTGGTGGGCCTATTTAGTTGACGCGTATGCAAGATTTTTTAGTTATTATATCGTCAACAAACGATTCTAGCAAGCGTAAGCGTTGGATGTCAATCCAGCGGCCGTCGTGTTTCTTCAATCTCGATCTTCTTGCTCCGGCCGCAAAAGCAGCATCGGCGGGACCGCTGCTCCCACCTCCGTGGCGGTTGTGCCGCCGCGCAGGCCTCAGCGCCCCCTACTACTCCCACTGCTGGCCAGGGCATCCCTCTACTCACCCACCCCTGTTATTCTGCGGCGGCGACAGCCTCACACCGCAGCCGAACGGTGAACCCTCGTACTCCTCTCCGCGCGGGCTTCATTGCGCGTCTTCCCGGCTCGCGTCGTCCCTTCCTAGGCCTCACCGTCGTCCACCGCCGTGGTGCTCTCGGCACGGCGTGGTCAATGTGGTCAACGACCGACTTCCATCGGAAGAAATCTTTGTGCGTGGAGAGGCCGACATTTGGGTCCACGGCAGCCGCAAGGAAGTGCCTCCTTATTCTGTGGAAAATAATTATTCCTCCACGACAGCGGGGACCCACCGGACGGGCCACCAGTATTTCAAAAAACGTTTCCCCGACTGTTGGGACCCACAGGGACAGGCCACCGTATTCGTGAAAAAATGTTCCCCAGCTGTCGGCTCGGACCCACCGAAAGTGCCTCCTTATTACGCACAAAAATGAATACCCCAGCTATTTGGGACCCACCTTGGTGGGAGGCTGACTTAATGGGCCCTCTTGAGTTGGTGGGGACGGAGACCTTTGTCAAGTTTAGTCAATATATGAACGATTCTAGCTCCAGTGATCGTACGATGTCCATCCAATGGCCGTAGTGCTTCTTCAACCTCTGGTCTTCTTGCTCCAGCCGCCCAAAGCAGCGTCGGTCGTGCCGCCTACTCCTGCCACCCGTGGCCGGCTGTGATGCCGCGGAGGCCTCACCGCCCCCTACTACTCCCACTGTAGGCCAGGCCATCCCTCTACACACCCACACCCCCTGTTATTCTACGGCGACGGCAGCCTCACACCTTGACCGAGCAGTGAACCCTCATACTCCCTCTGGCGTGGGCATCCCTTGCCGCGACTTCCTCGGCTCCGAATCGTCCCCTTCCTAGGCCTCACCGTCGTCCACCGCCCTGGTGCTCTCGGCGCGGCGTGGTCAACGTGGTCAAGAAATGGCTTCCATCGAACGTGGACTGTACGTGGAGAGGCTGACAGCTAGGTCCACGGCCGCAACAAGGAAGTGCCTCCTTATTACACGGAAAATAATGATTCCTCCACCTGACAGCTGGGACCAACCGGACGGGCCACTGTATTTCACGGAAAAAATGTTTCCCCCTGACTGCTAGGACCCACCAGCTTCATCTTCGCACGCAAGGAAGTGCGTCCGCAAAAAGCGATTCCCCACATTGCTGGGACCCACAGTTACACCTTCGCACGCAAGGAAGTGCGTCCGGGCAACGATTAGCCCCACGACTCTGGGACCCACCAGTACATCTTCGCACGCAAGGAAGTCCGTTCGGGCAAAAAAAAAACGATTCGCCCCCCTGACTACTGGGACCCACCAGCTACATCTTCGCACGCAAGGAAGTGCGTCCGGGCAAAAAAAAACAAAGCGATTAGCCCCGATTGCTAGGACCCACCAGCTACACCTTCGCATGCAAGGAAGTGCGTCGGGCAAAAAACAATTCGCCCCGACTCTGGGACCCGCCGGCTACATCTTCGCACGCAAGGAAGTGCGTCCGGGCAAAAAAATGATTAGCCCCACATTGCTGGGACCCACTAGCTACATCTTCGCGCGCAAGGAAGTGCGTCCGGGCAAAAAACAAAGCGATTAAGCCCCACTGCTGCTGGGACCCACCAGCTACATCTTCGTAGGCAAGGAAGTGCACGGCGGTCGGGACCCACTTGGTGAAGCATCGTGGGGTGTCATTCGGTGTGACGATATGCGTACATCTTGGTGGATGTAGGCGGCGCCGCGTCGTAAGTAGTAAGCGCGCGTACGTAGCACGCATACTGCACGTCTGGCGGCCAGGTGCAAGAAAGAAAATATGGCCACGATGTGTACATACGGGCAGGGTCTCGGCGCCTACTCGGCGCGCACGTCTGGCGTGGGCTCGTGTACATGGCTGGGTCGAGCGGAGAAATAAGCGTCGTCGTCGTGTTCATTGGGAGGTAACGAAATCGTCATGTTCATGGGGAGGCAGCGGAATGCGTCGCGTTCATTGGGAAACAGCGGAGGCAGTGGGAGCCAACCGGCTGGGTCGAGCGGAATGCGTCGTCGTGTTCGCCGGGAGGGCTTGGGCCGGAACAAGCGAAGAAGCGAGGCTGGCGTACCGCACAACAGAGAAGCAGACCTCCTACATTGGGCAGGGTCTGTTGATCGGGAGAAGTGCGGCGTGCCGCAAAAGCGGAGAAGCGGACCTCCTACGGTCGAAATGGGGTCTGTTGATCGGGAGGGTGTGGCGTGCCGCCAAAGCAGACCAACGGACCTCCTACGGCGTAAAGGGGTCCCGTCTGATGTCGGGAGGGTGTGGTGTACCGCAAAGCAGACGAAAGCAGACTTGTGTTGGGCGCTACGGTCGAAAGGGGTCTGTTCGCCGGGAGGGTGTGGCGTACCGCAAAGCAGGACTCCACGGGATACTGTTCATCTCCACCGTCGACCTCCTCCAGCCTCCACGGGCTACCGTCGACCTCCTCCAGCCTCCACGGGCTCCTGTTCATCCAGCCTCCACAGCGCGCTACTCCACCGGCTACTATTCAACCACCCCTCCACCGTCTACTGTTCATCTAGCCCTCCACACCACGGGGTCCTGTTCAACCACCCCTCCATGGGCACCCCTCCACCGTCTACTGTTCATCCAGCCCTCCACCACACCACGGGGTCCTATTCATCCGGAGGCAGCGCCACCGCTCCTTGTTCATCCACCCCCCCAGCGCTCCTTGTTCATCCAATCGATCGGCTTGATTAGCAGCGATGGCGAAGAATCGCTCGTCGGTTTCGATTAACGACCATCGATCGATTGCTCGGGTTCGATGTAGCGTAGCTTTGTAGTGCAATCGCTCGGGATCGATTAAACCCAACGCCTCGCTTCGGGTTGATTAGAGCCAACGCCTCACACACACAGCGTCGTGTACAAGAAAGCAGCGCATCGCTCGGCCCCGACCTCCCACCGTGAAGCAGGAACTCCCGAAATTTTCCTCCCTCGCTTCTACCACGGTTTTTTCGGTCGGACGGCCCAAAGAATGTCATGCAGCTGCATCTCCGGCCTGCCAGGATGAAAAGCCCATTTTACATCATGGTTTTTGTTATAGAAGTAAGAGCCCACCACATCTATGATGATACCGGGTTTTTTCACAATTATCGTCATAGAAGTGTCATATGTATGACAGAAAAAAAATTCGTTCGGCCCAAAATGTCACGGATGTGTCTTTTTTCTGTAGTGCATACTTAATCCTTTTTCCCTCCGGGTGGTGAGCAGAATTAACTTACCGGTGCAATCGATGTTTCCTCCATACATCGATAGCCAATCCATTCCTAGTATCACATCCAATCCTTGCGACTCCAGAATTATTAAGTCTGAGGGGAAAACATGCCTACCTATGGTCAATGGCATCTGAAAACATCCTTGGCTTGCCATATACTCCGCTCCTGGCGAGCTTAGTAACATAGGTGTCCTAAGAACTTTGGTGGGCAACTTATACTTATCCACAAATCCCCTTGAAATGTATGAATGTGATGCACCAGTATGAAAAAGAACGATTGCAGTAAATGACTTAACCAAAAACTTACCTATAACTGCATCTGGCTGCTCTTCAACCTCCTCCACGTTCACGTGGTTCACTTGTCCCTTGTTGAAAGGGTTGGGCTTCTTCCCAGAGCTTCCATTGCCATTTCCATTCTTTGCTTTAGGACACTCATTGGCATAGTGTCCAGTCTTCCCGCACTTGAAACAAGTAATGTGACTTTGGTCCTTCTTGGCGGGTGTGGCTGGGTTAGAGCGGTTCTGATTGCTACCCGCTCCATTCCCATTTCCATTCTTGGAGCCACTATGGTTATGCGAACTTCCTCCATTGTGGGTATGGCCTCCATGGTTATGGGTGTATCCTCCCGAGTTCGGGGTAAAACGAGGCTTCTGCTGGAATCCTGAATTGTACTTCCCCTGTCCATACTTCCTTTTGTGGCTATCAATCTGTTGTTGCTTCCCTTCAATCATAAGAGCCTTGTCTACCAACTCCGGGTAGTTGTTGAATGTTGCCATCATTAACTGCAAACTCATCTCATCATTCAACCCTTCCATAAACTTCTCCTGCTTTGCAGCATCTGTGGACACATCATCTGGGGCATAGCGGCCTAACTTACTAAACTCATCCCCGTACTGCCCCACAGTACGGTTTCCCTGGCGTAAGTTGCGAAACTCACACTTCTTCATGCTCATAGCTCCAGTTGAGACATGTGCGGTGCGGAATGCTTGCTAAAACTCCTCCCAAGTGATATTGGCTATGGGGAAAGTGGTTGTGTAATTCTCCCACCATGAGGCTGCAGGTCCATCCAATTGATGTGCGGCAAAACGCACCTTCTCAGCATCTGTGCAATCTGCTGTCACTACAAAAAAAAGACACAACCATGACATTTTGGGCCGAACGAATTTTTCCTGTCATATTTATAACGATAATTGTGACAAAACCCGGTATCATCATAGATGTGGTGAGGTCCTACTTCTATGACAAAAAATCATGATAGAAGATGGGTTTTTAGTACTGGGTGGGCCGGAGACGCAGCTGCATGACATTCTTTGGGCCGTCCATGACGGAAAAAACCGTGGTAGAAGGCGAGGAAAATATCGGGGTGTTCCGGTTACGGTGGGTGGTCGGGGCGGCGATGCGCGTTTTCTCGTACTGCGCATGCGGCGTGGAGTGCGGCGTTGGGCTCTAGCTGAACCCGAGCGGCGTTGGGCTCTAAGCGAACCCGGCGATTACGCTGCGAGCTATCGTTCTTGAACCCAGCGATCGATCGATGGCTGTTGCCCGAACCCGATCGGCGATTCGCCGCTCTGCTGCTAAGCGAAGCCGATCGATGCTGCCTCTGGATGAGCAATGGCGTTCTTTGGGGGTTTGGATGAGCAGTTCCTGTGGGGTGGATGAACAGGACCCGTCGTGTTGCCTCTGGATGAAACGGGACCCCGATCGATCGAGCGGTTGGGGCTGGATGAGCAGAACCCGTGGAGGCAGGATGAACAGGACCACCCGTGGAGGCGGGATGAATAGTAGGCGGTGGAGGCTGGATGAGCGGTAGCCCGTGGAGGGTGGTTGAGCAGGAGCCGTGGAAGGGCTGGTTGAGCGATGGCCGGTGAAGTAAGCGCCTGATGAAGGCTGGATGAGCAGGGCTCGTGGATGAGCGATCGCGGTGGAGGCTGGAGGAGGTCGATGGTGGATGAGCGATGGCCGTGGAGGTGGAGAATTCGACGGTGAAGATGAACAGTGTCCCGTGGAGTCCCGTTTTGCGGTACGCCACACCCCTCCCGATGAATAGGACCCCTGTTTCGACCGTAGCGCTCCAACACAAGTCTGTTTCCTCCGTTTTGCGGTACGCCACACCCCTCTCGATCAACAGGACCCCCGTTTCGACCGTAGGAGGTCTGTTTCCTCCATTTTGCGTTACGCCAGACCCCTCCCAATGAACAGGATCCCGTTTCGACCATGGCCGGTCGAACACAAGGCCGTTTCCTCCATTCTGCGGTACGCTAGGCCTCGTTTCCATCGGCTGTTCTGTCCAAGCCGGTTGGCCCCCACGCGTTCCGTTGCCTCCTGATGAACACAACACATTCCGTTGCCTCCCCATGAACACGACGATGACGCAGTTTCTCGGTTCCGACCCAGCCATGTACACGAGCTCTGGCCGTACGTATGCGCGAGTAGGCGTTGAGACCCTGCCCGTATGTGCGTGCGTGGCGTATTTTCTTTCTTGCACATTGGCGTTATGCGTGCGTGTACATGCTACGTGCGCCTCTACTATGACGCGTGCGGCGCCTCTACATCGACCGGTATGTACATACGTTCGCGGCGAATGACAATGCTACGTGCGCTTGACCAGGTGGGTTCCGGTATCGGGGACTTCCTTGCGTGCAAAGATGTAGCTGGTGGGTCCCAACAGTCAGGGGGATGAATCATTTTTTTTGCCCGGACGCACTTCCTTGCGTGCGAAGATGTAGTTGGTGGGTCCCAGCAGCCAGGGGGAATTGTTTTTTCCCGAAACACGGTGGCGTCCGGTGGGTCCCGTTGTCGGTGGAGGAATAATTATTTTGCGGCGTAATAAGGAGGCACTTCCTTCTGCGGCCGTGGACCCGGTATCGACCTCTCCACATACAGTCCACATCTAATGGAAGCCGTTCCTTGACCACGTTGACCACGCCGCGCCGAGAGCACCAGGCGGTGGGCGGCGGCGAGCCTAGGAAGGGGACGGCGCGGCAGTGAAGCAGCAGTAGTGGAAGCCCGTGCGGAGAGGAGTACGAGGTTCTTGGTTCGGCTGCGGTGTGAGGCTGCCGTCGCTGCGAGGCTGGCGATGGTGGGAATAGTAGAGGCGGTGAGGCCTCCGTGGCAGCGAGCCGACCACCGGAGGCAGGAGCATCTTGACATGACCGGCGCTGCTTTGGTGGTGGAGCAAGAAGACCGGAGGTTGAAGAAGCACTCGGCCGTTGGATGGACATCGTCACGGTCCTTTGGAGCTAGAATCGTTCATATTGACTAAGTTGACAAAGCGCTCCGTCCGTCAACTTAGTAGGCCCTAAGTCAGCCACCCACCAAGGTGGGTCCCAACTAGCGGGGAGTATTCATTTTTGTGCGTAATATGGAGGCACTTCCGGTGGGTCGGTGACGGCGTGGGGGATGTTTTTAGCGAAATCGGTGACCCGTCCGATGGGTCCCGAGTCGAGGGAAAATGGTTTTTTGCAAAATCGGTGGCCCGTCCGGTGGGTCCCTCTTTGTTAGGTGGAGGAATCATTATTTTCGGCGTAATAAGGAGGCACTTCCTTCTGCGGCTGTGGACCCAGCTCTCAGCCTCTCCATGTACAGTACACTTCCGATGGAAGTCGTTCCTTGACCATGTTGACCACGCCGCGTTCCGTTTCATGCATGCGTCCATGGGCATGGTGCATCCCCACTGTCAGCCTCTCACGTACGGTCATCTTCCGATGACTCTCGATTGTTGACCATGTTGACCACACCGTGCCGAGTGCACCAAAGGCCGGTGGACGACGGTGATGCCCCAGACTGGAACGACCCGGAGATGGGGAAGATGGGGCAGTGGAGTCGCAGATGGAGAGAGTGGGAAACTTGGTGGCTCGGGTGCTTGGCGGCACAACAGCAGTGCCGCCACGGGAGGCAGGAGCAAGCGAGGTTGAAGAAGGAGCACGGCTGTTGGATTAACATCAATGGTCCGGCTGCTAGAATCATTTGTTGATTAAGTTGACAAAGCCCTGCGTACACATCCGCTTAGTAGGCCCACAAGTCAGCCACCAAATCGGCCGGTGCGAGCTGTCAGCGGAGGAATAATTTTTTCGCATAACAAGGAGGCACTTCCTTACGTGCGAAGATACGATCAGTGGGTCCCGGTGTCGGTGGAGAAACATTTTTCAGCTTAATAAGGAGGAACTTTCCTTGCGTGCGACCATGGACCTCGTGGGTCCTAGTCGTCAGGCTCTCCATGTATAGTCCTCTTCCGACGACTCTCATTTGTTGACCACGCCGCACCGAGCGCAGCGAGGTGGTGGACGACGGCGAGGCCCCGAACGGGAACGACTCGGAGATGGGAAGACGCGGCAGTGGAGTCGCAGATTGAGTGGAGGAGAAGGGTTATAACTAGTTCTGGTGCGGCGTGGGGCTGCAGTCTATGGAGAATAATAGGAGGTGTGGAGGGGTGGAGGGATAGCTTGGCCGGCGGTGGGGTAGCGCTTCGCAGCGATGCGTGCTAAGCAGAGCCGCTAGCCGCCGGAGGCCGGACCAGGCGGTCCCGATGATGCTGGAGGAAGAAGACGAGAGATTGAAGGTGCATGCCGACCAAATTGACAACGCCCTGCGTAGGCTTCGACCTATTGGCCCACATGTCAGCCTGCAAAAATGTGGCATATATTTAACCCATGTTTTCTAGAATGTACAGTCCATTTGCTGGGCTGGGTGAACAAATAATTTTGCGTCAATGCGGCCCATTTATATTATCTAAGAAATCCCAGCCCATTTGCACTTCCTTCAAATACACGAATTAGCTGGGCTCGTTATATATATAATGTTATGTTAGAAGGAGCAATTAATATAAAAAATAAACCGGAGAGGCACATTTTTTATATACATAAATAACGAATTACCGAGTTATTGCTCAAAATAAAAATGAGCGTGTTATTATTACATTGGTCCTTAAAATCTTTGCAAGCTTTTCTACGCAATCACCAGGATTTTCCTTGCCTGTGAGTCAAAAACAACCAGGATTTTCCTTGCCAACTTCTGTTAAACATTTATTTCTATAAGTTAATAACTCGTGGGATGTTTTTATAGTGTATATATAAGTCTCTATAAAATATACGATAATAGTAATAATATAAATATATATAATGTGGTTAAAAAATACATTGGTTTGCCGATCTTTAAGAAAAAACCCATAGGCTGGTATGGACCTCAAAAAATAAGTTGAAACCACTGTCACCGTATGTCATGGGCTACGCATGTTAAAAAACAAAACCTAGGCCTAGCTGATACTTGTTCGCCCTTTGGAAGAAAATGGTACCAGATCCCCGAGCGAACTGGATTATAGAGGGGGCCGGTGGCACAACTAAAGAAGCACATCGGGAGCGATTTTTTTCTTCAGTGGATGGCTCTCGATGGCGTTCTTTTACTTGACGCTACACCATACAACTTGTATTTTTAGCCTCCCAGTCCGTGGTGGACCAGCAGCCCATTTGCTGGGCGGGCCAACCTGTAGAAACCATCACTCGATTTTTCATCAAGCCCCAAAAACAACGCAGTACTATGTTTGTTTTGAGGCCGAAAACATTCTGGCGGGGGTTGGCGGGGAGGGGCAAGACAGAGCAAAAAGATTAAAAAGAGTTGTTGCGTCATTGCTACCCTAACAAAGCAGGTGCAATTCTTCTCGGGAAGAAGGTGTGTCGTTGACACCCACACGTCACATACCCCACAGTAGGCATACTAACAAGTTCACGCATAAGCACAACAAAAAAGGTAAACATTTGTATCAAACTCAGGTTCACAGGACACGTTCATATTCATAGCTAACATTCACTATCAACAACTCAAAAGATTCATATATACACAAGTTCACCATGTCTATGGATCCAAATGATTGATAGATCACACAACAATATTCATAGATAATTCACAAAAAGATTCAGATATACACATGTTCGGTATGTTTATGCATCCAAATGATTGAGATCACATCAATATGATCCATGGACGAACTTTAATTACCTAGGGTGCAATTTGGTAAATGGTGTTGATCGGAGGTACTTCTTGCTAAAATTGATGCTTATGCGAGTAAACTTTCGAGTACATAAGAGGCGTCTGAGACAATCTAAACTTTGCTTGTAGGTTTATCCTCAAATAGTGGTCTCGTGCCGAGGGAGGTTTGAGCAACTTGGCCACTACTTTCATCCAACTAGTTTATTGTCTCATCTTGGTCCTGTAGCTCGCCAAAATTCTACATTGCAGACTGGTAAATGGTGTTCAGTCGGAGGTACTTCTTGCTAAAATTAATGCTTATACGAGTAAACTTTCGAGTACATAAGAGGCAGCACAGACAATCTGAACTTTGCTTGTAGGTTTATCTAATAGTGGCCTCGTGCCGAGGGAGGTTTGAGCAACTTGGCCACTACTTTCATCCAACTAGTTCTTGGCTCATCTTGGTCACATATCTCGCCAAAATTCTACATTGCGGCGAGAAAGGAAGCGATTGAGAAAATGAACCACCCAATTTTTTGTGCAGTTCAAGCTGAAATGGAGCATCCACGGCATGCGGACTGATTAAGTGCCGGATGAATATCTGCGTCAACCAACATGCGGAATCTTTAGACTCCATGCCATACAGATTCGCTACCATATGTGTCGATAACCAAAAGGCACAAGTTGGGACCAAAAGACTGGACTGCGTTTTTACGGGCAATCGCCAAGCAATATTTTTAGCGTTCACTCTCCTAATACTTGGAGTTTGACAATTGGTTGATGCGGTTGATACTCGAATGAATATAGGCACTTCTTCTTGTCAACATTGATGCTTATCTGAGTGAACTTTGGAGTACATAGCAGCAGCATAAGTACTGTCCATCGATCTTTTGTGCAGTTCTCTGAAATCACCCGATGTAATGATTTGCTGCGAGTTCGGGCTCCAAGTTACTCCTTTATGAAATCGGCAAGCAGTGGCACGATGCCAAATTACCAATACATATGACAAGCACAATAATCGGGATAAAGACCAGTACCAACCTGTGTGAGGTAGCATATCAATTACTATTTCCTTTTTTGGAAGCCAAGATAAGCCAAGCGGTGATAGCAAAGGAAGAATGCAAGCGAGATTAGCGACTAACGAGGAAAGGAAGGAAGCTGTCGAGGCAATGAAGCACCCAAAGTTTTGTGCAATTCCACCAAAATCGAGCATCCTGTTGGCACATATATTGAGAGAGTGAGATTCTTTGTAATAGTGGGACTAGTTGATGAAACATACACTAACAAATAGAAGCACCCTCATTATCTTAATGGGTAAAGTTAGCATTCCTCCTGCTCCACCACATGATTCACCTCCATAGACAAACATAAACACGTACATGATTCAGCATAGGGTGCTACTAAAGATTTGTTTAACTCCGACAGGAAAATTAGGCAGCAATAAATTAGTGGTACTTAAGAACTCCTAATTAATTAAGTGAGATAGCAGAAGTGGAAGGGCTCCCTGGAGGATCGTCTCACATGTAAGGTAGTCGTTGCTGGAGCCCTTGAATGGCCTCGACTGAGGCCTCTGTCTTCAGCAAGATCGCCTTGGCACTGTTTACTCTTCTTCTTCTTCCTCTTCATGCTCTGTTTCTCATTCTCCTCACTAGTTGGTGAAACCAAGTACATGATTGGCCTTCTATTTCAGAATTGGTTTTGTCAGTGAGGGAGTACAAGTGTACTAGTAAAAAATAGCATTATTTTCTCATGGCATTCGTAAAATAGAGATGAACACATGCATTAAATATCATTCTTACCTAAAGGAAGGTTATGGTGCCAATATGGATGATGAGGATTGGAACACAGATCTCCCTTTGTGTTGTTCCACTGAAATGAACCAACTGTTCCACTCTGACATTCTAGTTAAACAACACCAAAGTCACTTCTTTTAAGAAGAGTTTTGTGCAGTGCACCAAAAGGTCACAACAGCAACCAGGTGAAATGGATATCCTGTTTGCACAAAAAGCTCTGAGAGGAAGCAGTCGAGTTTCAAACAATTACATGAAAAACATTTGGCTAAACTTTTCATGGCTTATAACGATGGCATGGCTTCATTTTACCGGGGCATTAGATTAAGAACAACTAAATATTTGGTATAAGGGCATGGGACGGTGGGTGCACCAGCAGATCCGACATCATGTACCTAAGCAGAGGCATAAAGTGGAGATTCATAGTTTGTTGCCCGAGAAACAAACATCCAAGAAACATATCTGGGTTGGTCCCATTTTTGTTCCTCTAGCCACCTAATCCTATGTGTGGATAGAAAATCTAGTCCTGGTCATACCTCTGTGTACAGCATTACCCCTATATTTCCCTTTTCGACCAAGAGACCGGTTGGATGACCAGTCTGTACTACTTTCACCCCCTTTCCTTCCTGTTTGTACCAAGTCCGATGTACTACATACACAGTACTAAATTTCCCCACCCCCACTTTATTTCTTGTTTGAATCAAGTACAAGATTCGACTCCATGAAGTAGCTTTACCTCTAACAATAGAAGAAAAAAAAGGTGGCGTTGGACCATCCGATCAAGAGGGGCTGAGAGGTGAAAATGATGCACATGCAATGACGTGGTAGCTGGGGAAGTAGAGCTAAAGCGGTTTCAAGGAAGATATACGAAGGTCGTCGGGATGTGGATAGGTGGGGGCGGGAGGCAGATCCGCCCACACTAGGGCAACGACAGAAGGATCGGAGGACCTCCCGTGCGGGCTCGGCCGAGAGATAGCAGTGCGGACGGCGGTGGGTCTCCTCCCTCGCTGTCGACGACGGCCTAACGCTGCCCTCCTCCCTTCACCGGCGGAGGGATATGTCCAGATCTGTAACCAGCGGTGAGGATAGAAAGACAGTGTTTTTTGAAGGGAGAAAGACAGTGTTACCACCCCTATCTTGTTTAGATCTGGAGAGGATGAGAGTGTGTGAATAGAGCAACCCTAGCAAGCAAGCACGGAGGCTCCAGCCTATATATACGTAGTGGGGTATTTTTTCCTTTTTCACTCCATCAAAACAATCGTTTAAAATTGTGTACTACGTGTCAGGTCGCCATTTTTTTAGTTGTTGATTGTTTTTTGAGATAGCTACCCGCTTGTTCCAAGTGGTGTTACGGTGTGCCAGGTTGCACTTTGTATCGTTCAAGTCTGGTACAAGTCCCTCCATTAAATGAACAACCACCCCCTCGTAAAACTTGTGAACAAGCCCACGGCTAAAATTATCAGAAACGTGGGTTGCCCCAACATGCATTATTATTTATAATTTCTACTCCCTCCGTTCCTAAATATAAGTCTTTTTATTAGCCACACCTAAGACAAGAATTTTTTATTAGCACTGAACCCCACATGTCATAGACACAAAAAGTGTGGCAAGATACCTTAGGCAAGCCAAAGTGTGTCTAACAATTTGAGCAAGTCAAGTTAGGCAAGTGTGGCAAGTGTGGGAAAAATAATGTGGCAACATAAGACAAATATAGTCACAATCCAAACAGCCCCGTAATTTTTTGTGACATGCATGAAAATTTGGCTAGTCAAATTTATAGTCAAAATTTGGTAAGGTGCATCAAATCAACACATGCAAGTATCAAAAGGGAAGTCACGGCATGCATGCATGCGTTGTACTCCCTCCGTTTCCAAATATAAATCTTTTTAGAGATTGCAACAAGTGACTACATACGAAGCAAAATATGTCTACATACATCCGTATGTAGTAGTCCATTTGAAATGTGTAAGAAGACTTATATCGAGTGCAGTGCTTTGATGTGTCGCGTCAACTTGTACAAGACCGAGAAGTTTGATTACTACAACGCCCTCTCCCTTGCGGACTGAGCTCCGGTGCCTTAACTGCACCTGCCTTTGGCTGCATGACAGGTGGGCCAACCACCTCTTGGGCCCACCTGTCATAGACACAAAGGCAGGAGGGGCGATGAAATCAATGAAGCTGCGTCCCTCCCTCGCGCATGACCGTGGTGGCTGGCAGGACTAGTAGGAGCTTTCGCTACACGCTTCTTGACGGCGGGAACTTGCGGATGGAGTTGACCATCATGTCGTCCATGCGAGAGGCAAAGCCAGCGTCGGCGAGGGCTACGAGACCGGCGGTCGCCGGTGCCGTCTGGAAACGCTGCTGCGGTCTTGAGGCGCGAGCCACGCCTTGGATGATTGGCACAACCATTGCTGCTCACGACCATCGCCTCCATAGGTGCTTACATCTTACGGTCACTTGGTCTTGGATTGGAGTGGCGGTGTTGCTTGATGATTGAGAAAGAACATTTATTGTCAATCTAACCCTGCCATCCATACACCTCTTTGGTTTAGAGTTAGTTCGGGGTTAGAATCTAACTCTAACCTCTAAGCGAGTTAGTAGAGTTCTCCTCGTCTCGGTTGATCGCCATCATACTTTCCCCATTTACGTGTTTCGGTATCACTGTGAATCAAAGAGGCCCTTAGACTAGTTTAGGTCGGTAGTTTTTATAAGCGTGTTATGTCCAAAATTTAATGAGCGTGCTCGATCGTCTCCAACGTATCTATAATTTTTATTGTTCCATGCTATTATATTACCCTTTTGGATGTTTATGGGCTTTATTTTACACATTTATATCATTTTGGGACTAACCTACTAACCGGAGGCCTAGCCCATATTGTTGTTTTTTGCCTATTTGAGTATTTGAAGAAAAGGAATATCAAGCGAGTCCAAGCGGAATGAAACCTTCGGGGCGTGATTTTTGGAACAAAGCGTGATCGAGAGGACTTGGAGTGCAAGTCAAGAAGCGATCGAGGCCTCCACGAGATAGGAGGTGCCCCCCTATAGGGCGCGCCCCCTGTCTCGTGGGCCCCTCGGGCGGCCACCGACATACTTCATCCTCCTATATATACCTGCATACCCCAAAAACATCCAGGAGCACCACGAAACACAATTTCCACCGCCGTAACCTTTTGTATCCGCGAGATCTCATCTTGGAGCCCTTGCCGGCACTCTGCCGGAGGGGGAATCAACCACGGCGGGCCTCTACATCAACATCCTTGCCCCTCCGATTAGTTGTGAGTAGTTTACCACAGACCTACGGGTCCATAGTTATTAGCTAGATGGCTTCTTCTCTCTTTTTGGATCTCAATACAATATTCTCCCCCTCTCTTGTGGAGATCTATTCGATCTAAACTCTTTTTGCGGTGTGTTTGTCGAGATCCGATGAATTGTGGGTTTATGATCAATTTTATCTATGAATAATATTTGAATCTTCTCTGAATTCTTTTATGTATGATTAAGTTATCTTTGCAAGTCTCTTTGAATTATCAGTTTAGTTTGGCCTACTAGATTGGTCTTTCTTGCCATAGGAGAAGTGCTTAGCTTTGGGTTCAATCTTGCGGTGTCCTTACCCAGTGACAGAAAGGGTTGCAAGGCACGTATTGTATTGTTGCCATCGAGGATAACAAGATGGGGTTTATATCATATTGCATGAGTTTATCCCTCTACATCATGTCATCTTGCTTAATCGTTACTCTGTTCTTATGAACTTAATACTCTAGATGCATCTTTGGATAGCGGTCGATGTGTGGAGTAATAGTAGTAGATGCAGGCAGGAGTCGGTCTACTTGTTATGGATGTGATGCCTATATACATGATCATGCCTAGATAATCTCATAACTATGCGCTTTTCTATCAATTGCTCGACAATAATTTGTTCACCCACCGTAATACTTATGCTATCTTGAGAGAAGCCACTAGTGAAACCTATGGCCCCCGGGTCTATCTCTTATCATATTTGCTCCCAATCTACTTTTATTTGCATCTTTACTTTTTGCTTCTATATTATAAAATACCAAAAATATATTTATCTTATCATATTATCTTTATCAGATCTCACTTTACATGAAGTGGCCGTGAAGGATTGACAACCCCTTTATTGTGTTGGTTGCGAGTTCTCAGTTTGTTTGTGTAGGTGCGTGGGACTTTTGAGAAGCCTCCTACTGGATTGATACCTTGGTTCTCAAAAACTGAGGGAAATACTTACGCTACACTTGTTGCATCACCCTCTCCTCTTCGAGGAAAACCAACGCAAGATCAAGACGTAGCAGCTTTGGTTTCTACGAAAATAATCCAGTTTCATGTAGTAATTCATTTATTTATTTATTCTTCTGCGGGGGGTTTCATGTCTTGGGAACCGCTACCCTCTCCCTCCTTGGCATTCAAGCACCTATGGAGGCGACTGTCGCTCGGGTCTATCGCATGTCAGGAAACGTTCCCGTCGACGACAAGGTGCCTATGGTGACTTCATAAATATCAAGATGATAGTACTAGTATACTCAATATTGTGCACCGCGACCAAGGCCGAGAGGAAAACAAGAGAACTACGTATTTATTTATGGTGTAGATTCACTCATTTTGCTCCATATTTACTCCGTCTCGGTGTAGTCTAGTCACTTGTTGAAATCTCTAGAAAGGCAAATACTCCTTTCTGGTTTACAGGGCTATACTAGCAAGTACTCCCTCCATCCGAAAGTACTTGTCATCAAAATGGATAAAAAAGATGTATCTAGAACTAATATACATCTAGATACATCCCTTTTATTCATTTTGATGACAAGTATTCGAACGGAGAATACTAATAGTGGCTCACATAGCAATTTTGTCTCATGCAAGAGCACGGCTATATCGTGCTCCAAGGTTCATGAAGCGCCACGTTCGGGTTGCACTTGGCTCTTCGCCTCTTGAGAAGGCGAACAATGATGTTACTACTCTGCTTCTCTGATGATCGAATCCTTTGTTGCATGTCCGTCCACATGGCGGAGGAATAGCTTGTTGTACTACTATAAGAAAAAGCCTGTCCTCGTCTGCGAGCCACCGTGCGCATGGGCGAGGGAGAAGGCATGTACTCCTTGTTGTACGAGTTGACGCGACACATCATAGCACTGGACCCACATGGTCGCCTCTAAACTTGGCTGAAAAACCCACAGTGTACAATACTCCATTTGCTGCAACCTCTAACATTTACCCCACCACAAATTAAAATATATATTCCTGTCTTGACCAGATGAGCATGCAAACTAGAATCACCAGGATGACAGGTAGGCCAGAAGATTATTTTAATCAAAAAAATATAGCACGGAGCCGACCCCAACGATTTTAAGCTTACAGTCACGATACACACTATCCTAGACCACTCTACACATGAAACTGCCACACGAGCGTCCCGGTTGCGCTTGGCTCTTCGCCTCTTCGGGAAGTCGAACAAAATGATGGAGTACTACTGAAGTGGAGGAGTACTATAGTATGCTTCTGGCCATCTGACACCGATTGAACTGCTGCATGTCCACGGCGTATGGGAGGGAGAGCGTGTAGCGAACGAAAGCTTCTCCTAGTCCTTCCAGCCACCACGCTCATGGGCGAGGAAGGGACGCAGCTTCATTGACTTACTGCTCCTGCCTTTGCGTCCATGACAGGTGGGCCCAACAGGTCGGTGGCCCACATCATGCAGCCAAAGCGAGTCTGATAAGCGAAGGCGTTGTAGTAATCAAACTTCTCGGTCTTGTGCGAGTTGTGCGACACATCAAAGCACTGCACTTGATATATTTAAATAATTTGCGTTTACCGATGCATTAATTACAACGAATGCATGCATGCCGTGACTCTCCTTTTGATACTTGCATGTGCTGATTTAATGCACCTTGAAGTAGTATGAATATGTGATGGTAAAGCTTTGTAATGCCCCGGCCCTAATAAAGCGAGAGATGGTTGTGCACGAGGAGGGCGAGATCATGCAGATGGAACAGGACCCGACGATGGAGCTCTATATGGTCTCGATGGAACTCACCTTGCTCCACTGCCCCTTGTGCCTCCGCCCCTTGAAGCCTCCAGTGTATGAGGTTCGAATACACCTCGTCCGTTCGGCTGATCGAGCAAGGTGCAGGTTTCTTGATTGATGTGTTGTTTGATTGATTTGTGCAATGCAAGGGAGGGCACCTGGCTTGCGCGAACTGCCGCATCGAGCGCCTCGGGAACCAGCGGCAGTGCCAGAAGTGCGAGCGCGGCGGTGGCTTCGATGTGCAGAACACGGCGGTGGACGCCGTCCTCTCCTCGATGAGGTGGAGTGCCCGCACGAAGGATGTGGGCTCTACATCACTTACCACAAGCTCGCCAATCACCAGAGCGTGTGTCCGCTCGCGCCCTACAAATGCCCTGTGCCCGTCTACGGCTACAAAGGCCCACCGCCGGTGCTCTCCCACCACACCAGCACCGTGCATCCCATGCTCGTGCACAGGATCCAGTACGGCAAGGCGCTCAAGTTGCAAGTGCCACTATCAGAGCCATGGCTCTTGCTGTTCGCGGAGGAGGATGGCCGCGCGTTTTTCTTGGTCGGCGGCGTGCTCGACATCGGCGCACCTATCGCCGTGTCATTCGTCTGCATCAGAGCGGGGGCGTCCCCACTGCCGCACTACGTGGCCAAGCTGTGGGCGAACGGCCCACCTGGGGAGCCCAAAGGCAGGACCGGCGCCGTCAAGGTGGAAATGGAGGTGACAAGCAGCAGGGATCCCGGCGACGTCGCCGTGCAGGAGCTGACCTTCTTCACAGTTCCGCCCAAACTGCTGGTCGGGGCTAAGCTGGTGTCCCTCCA
Organism: Aegilops longissima; assembly: GCA_021605205.1. Taxonomy (NCBI): domain Eukaryota; kingdom Viridiplantae; phylum Streptophyta; class Magnoliopsida; order Poales; family Poaceae; genus Aegilops; species Aegilops longissima. Next base: position 633,113,635 of record CM038677.1, on the reverse strand, counting down.
CATTCAGATTGACAAGCTCACGTCCTAAATGATTCTACAATGCCTTTTGTTTATCTTAGTAATATGCTAATATAGGGGTTAGCTCGGTCTACTTTAGCTTAAGAGATGGTGGGTTTTGGTGTCGATGCAGCAATTACCTCGACATCAGATCAGTAGTGAAATTAAGTTCAAACAGTCGAATGGATATTTTGTGTCTGTTGGATATAAAGATCCTTTGGGTAAGAAGTAACAACTTATATGCTTTTTTTCAAAACGGAACACCGATACTAGTATAATTTTTGTTGACATGCACTAATATTTTCCAAACGGACATCGGGCTGTAGCTAGAAGGGCGGTTGGGACGCGGCATCGGCCCATACCGCGGTGACCCTCGATTGGGACGCACCGACTGTGGGTTTTCTCCCTCGCCGATGTCGACCGCGTCTACGCAGAACATTATTCCCTTCCCCCAGCTGCGGGATCAGGCCGGGTATGTGACCAGAGGTGTGGCCACCGTCGTTCTATGCTTGTGAAGAGAGCAACCCAAGCAAGCAGACTTGTAGCTTAGGCTCCTGCTAGTGTAATATATAGTGGTTTTCTTTTTCTCTCCATATCAACCATTTTATATTGCGACGTGTCATTGAAGAGTGAAATGATGGTTGCTTCTTCCGACTAACTTACTATGTGATTTGTTGCTCCTTTAGTGGCCCCTACCGTCCTCCCCTACGTGTATGCAGCATCCTGCGTACACATGGGCGGAAAAAGCGCGTGCGACGCCCTAATGCATGCATGTCCGAGCACACGACGGAACACATACGGTCACGCTCAAGTGCTCAACCTACGTGCATGCACACACATACTCAGCCGAGGTGAGCTAGTGACCGTATAAACACCGGAAAATGTATATATTGGCGCAATGAGGTATTATGAAGTCCTTGACCGTATTTTTACAAATATCTGATGACAGAGCGGTGTATTTATCTTGTTTGAAATTAAGCCATATTAAGCGGAGAGGAGGCAGTATGGACTAGCATTACTTTGTTGTGTCCCGTCAACTTGCCGAACGAAGAGAAGCTTGCAGGACGGGAGAAGCTTGCACGCGGTGGCTCGCAGGACAAGGAGAAACTTTTGACTAATGCAAGCTGTCCTTCGCCCAGGCGGTGGACGTGCAACAGTTAATTCGGTGTCAGATTGCCAGAAGCATACACTATACTAGTACTATTATTGTTGCACTTCCCGAAGAGGCGAACAGCCAAGCGCAAGGTTTACTAGTACTAGTAATACTACTATAGTCTATAGAGGTACTATACTAGTACTAGGAACCGGATGGAGGAGCGTTTGGACTCTTATTATATTTTTAAAATGTGATAAAGCAATCTTCAACACATTTGGTTCTCTTCGAGGGTTCTCGCATGTGATAATAGAAGTTGATTGCATGGAACATTTTGAATGTGGCCGAGAGCTGGCTTAATGAAACACCTCGCTTCCTACTTCTTTTTTTTGCGGGGTACCTCGCTTCCTAGTGACCAGTGTCTTGGCTGATCGTCCTAAGAATGCTTATATATGAATAAAGCTCTCTCATTTACCCATAAAAAGATTAAGCCATATTAATCGGAAAGGAGGAGTATGGACTAGCACTACTTGTTGGTGTGTCCGTCAACTCATGAGCGAGGAGAAGCTTGCGGGACAAGGTGAAGCTCGCTTACGCCTTTTGACTAATGCAACGTACCCTCGCCCAAGCGGTGGACATGCATCAGTTCATTTGGTGTCAGATTGCCAGAGGCATACACTGTAGTATCGAACATGCGGAGTACCATCATTGTTCGACTTCACGAAGAGGTGAAGAGCCAAGCGCAAGGTTTAGTAGTACGAGTAGTACTACTACTAGAACCGCATGGTGGAGCCTATGTACTCTTATTTTTCTTAATCTCGATAAAGTACACATTTATTCGGAGAAAGGCGGAAGCGGCAGCCCAACATGTAATGATGATGTCGATCAACCATGCTCGAATATATCTTGGCCTCCGTGCGAGCCCGTCGTGTGTTCTCGCTCCTCGTCTCTCTCAAGGAGCGGCGGTTGGCCATTTTGCCGTCAATTGAGATCAGTTTTCTCACCTCCGGTCCCACATGTCGGTGATATGCCAAGAGGAGGTGCGTTGACCGGTGGCCATCTGGCGTACTTGGTTTTGCACCTTCATACTACTCCTCCCTCCGTCACAATTTACTGGTAGCGCTTCATTATGATGCATTTCTCTCAATGCATTTCCACCACCGAGAGACTTTAGGCAGCGTTTGGTTTAATGCCCTATTAATTAGGGTGTGGTAACGCAATTTTCTCTCGATGTAGTACTATGGAGTGGAGTAAGTGCATGCATGTGTGTACCCGGGGTGGAAGCACTGCATGCATGTGTGTACGCATTATTTCCTCTAGTAATAGACGTCGTGCTATAAATACCAATGCTATTCTTTAGGCCGATCGCGAGTCGCCTTGGTCCTAGAGATTTTTTCTCTTTTTTAAAGCGCTCTATAAGCAGTGTGAGATGGAGTAGTATGGCGGATTCAAAGAAGAAGCGTATTGATGGTTGCTTCTTCCGAGCAACTTACGATTGGCAAAGGTGGGGCTTATGATTTGACTGCTCATTACTCACTATTAATGCGGTATAGCGACCGGTCTGAGTCTCCCATGCGGCTGTGCACTACCCCTCGGTTCTTAAATATACTCGGAGTATTTGTCTTTCTAGAGATTTCAACAGTGACTACTCAAATATTTATCTTTTTAGAGGTTCAAATGGACTACTACATATGGACGTATATAAACATATTTTAGAGTGTAGATTCACTCATTTTGTTCCGTATGTAGTCACTTGTTGAAATCTCTAGAAAGACAAATATTTAGGAATGGAGGGAGTACACATATGAAGCAAAATTATTGAATCTACACTCTAAAATATGCCCATTTGAAATTTGTAAAAATATAAATATTGTTGATGACAGTTGCGACGACAAAAAAGAAGCATATTCCTTGTCCTAAGGGAAGATAACAACACGGTTGTGTTTGTATAAAACAGTGTGAGGACGAGATTGCAATATGGAAAGTACGTCGGACAAGCTACGTTTTGTGCAAAGAACTATGGAAGATCCACATGCAGCAACATGGGAAGACTGACAGTGGAGCAAGGCCGGAGGGGATACCTGGAGGTCGTCGGGATGTAACTAGGTGAGCGGCGACGGGCGGAATCTGCCCATACTGCAGCAGCGAGCAGGTGGCATAGGCCCTACCGCGCCGGAGCTTGGTCAGAGAGAACGGCGTGTACCACAGATCGGGACATGCTGCCTCGGCGCCGTCGAACGGAGAAACGATGCACGTCCTCCCTTTCCACCGGCGGACAGGATGCGGCCGGATCAGTGACCAATGGTGAGAGAGAGAGAGAGGCCACCACAGCCTTGTGTGAGATACTCACGAAGAGACAAACCAGGCAGGGAGGCTCCATTGTATATAGTGGGCGGACTACCTTTTCTCCATAAAAATCGTTTCATATTTTGTATGCGTGCCATTGGCGATATAACTTTATTTAAAAATAATGCGCCAGCGCATCAAGTCGAACTTTGTTTCGTGCGCGCGTGGTACCACGACCTTCGTGGGTAAACAACCGCTACAGCGTTCAAATTAGCATGTGGGCTGCCATTTCGTCAGAAATAGGCTCCATCGTGTACCAGCGGGTGTGGCTGGGCACGAAGCGTGAGTACGTGCACGGTGCACCTATTCTCTTCTTGTATACGTACACCACCTACGTGGGGTTGTGTGAGATAGATACAAACATAGAGAGATATAGTGTATGGGTTCGTGAGGGTTTTTTTTGGGGGGGGGGGTCAATAAAAAATGTAACATATGCAATGTGTGTGAAATAGAGTCCTGGATATATCATACATAGAGGGGGCGATCCACGAGAAGAGAGTGGAGGTATCATCGACTTGAGGTGTCCATAGAATCGAAGAGAGGGATGATGTGTGTGTGCGCATGCGGTCGATAAAGAGTGCCATCGAATTTGTGTGTGCCCACTTCAAAGATATAGAGTGGCTGGCCTACTAGAACGAGATAGGGGACAGGTGCAGTTTGTCTCTGTGGCATGGATACCTACCTACAGCGTTCGACTATCGGTGTGTGGTGGTGGGGAGGGAGGCCTAATTAACTATAGAGGTACAATGGCTGGTATATGTGTGGAGGAGGAGAGAGGCCTACCTCGTGTATTAAGGGAGATCGATCTACCTCATGTATTAAGGGAGATTGATCGGCATCCATGCATATGTGTAGGAGAGGAATAAGGTTGGGAGAGAGCAGAGCTAGAGTGTTGGAGGGGTGGTAGTGGAGTTGCTTCTAACAAATGGTGGGATAGGCTTGCTAGACAACGAGGAGAACGCCTGCAATATCAATAAGAGAGGGATGGCTGCTGTCTGTGTGCGTGCGTGTGAGAGGCAGGTCGGGGAGGCATGCACGAATGATGAGGGGGGACGATATGGCTATGGTAGCGGACATAACTACATAGGAAGATTAATCGTCCTTTGTCGGAGAAAGGAGAGACATAACTTATGAAGTGCGTCGATCGATGGGGGGGAATAGTTAAAGTCGACCTAGGTATATGTTGGGAGATCGATTGGTATACATGCATGTGTGTGTTAGAAGCAAATGAGGCACGGGGAGAAGGATAGAGAGAGAGGGATGCATCTAGGAGGTGGTGCGAGAGTCATACTATATCGAGGGGAAGGAGTGTGCAGATACGAGATCGATGAAAAGAGTGGTGGGAGTGAGGCATGGACGGTGATAAGAAAAGAGGGGAAGCTTGTGTTTGTGCTAGGCACACCTGGCTAGAGAGGCATATCGATCGATGTGTGCCGTAAAGAAGGAGTTGGAGGCCTACACACACCGTGGGTGAACGACCTAAAGGGAAAAGATGAATTTGCGCCATGGAGCTAGAGAATGTTGAGGGAGGGTGAGAGGGATGAGGGCGTCTGCATGCACGAGAGAAAGTTAGCGCTAGATAGCTACAAAGATAAGCGGATTGTGTGGGTGTAAAAGACGAATAGAGATCATACTTCATTATAAAAAGCGAATTCGGATATTTCAAGAATTTATCATAGTGTTTTAAACCGACGCATGTGTGAATATATATAACGGTGATACACATGGTGTGGTTATGAACATGTTATACTACATATAATATATTTTATCTCTACTCTATAAAAAAAACAGAGTTGTTGATGATGGTGCCATCCTGCAATATAGGCCGTCCGATTTATATCTGGCGGATAGGAAGGAAACTATGGCAATTTTGAAAAAAGATACCCACACCCCTCTCCATATTTGCAAATTAGGCCTCCCTTGATCATGTTGATGTTACATGGAACACATGGGCATCTTGCTAGTACTACGTATAACATATAGAACATTGATCATAATTTGGGCTAATGTGTGGCTTTTGCAGCTCAGGTCTAAATACTTGTCATAATGTAGGGGGCGGGGCACTATACTATGTGTGATAAACACGATGTACACGTATGGAACATGGTTTAGATTATGAATATATAGTTAGTACATCAAATGTACTATTATTTGGAATCAACATCAAGTGTATTCAAAAAATAGAATTTTAGTTCATGTAGTACACATAGTTCATATCTATCTCTATAGTAATTATTTGGTGTGTTATTAAGGTAATACACGAATGATGGTTGAAGTTGGCAACAATCATGATTGTAGATTGTTATTGAAATAGAGAAACGTGTTCAGATTCAGTTTGAACTGCAGCGGTAGTATAGACATTTGGAATGCACTAAAATGTTGGTATGAGTAGGTTACATGCATTATACAGCAAGCAAAAAAATTTAATTGGACATAACATGGATTCATACTACCGAGTAGCATTTAATTGCACTAAATTGTTGGTATGAGTAGCTTTAAATAGCATTTTTATAGTAAAACGGGGCAAGACTCTCTCTTTGTGTGGTGTGAATAGTTTTTTTTTGTTTTCTTTTTGGTTGAGGGAAGTGCGAATTGATTTGGTACGTACAAGTACAATATTACACGTTAGACTTGTCCCTAAAATTCAACCCGCGCCTGGTTATATGCTGAAAATTCAGATATCGTGCTCCCAAAACTGGCGCCTTAAGAACCCACGCCTTGCTATCCCGAAATTACAACGCGCACGTAAACTCCCTCCAGCTGCTAAATCCCGACACTCGAAATCCCCCTTCTAACCCTGAGCCGAAAGGGCCGCTAGTTCAAATCAGTGGGGGTTACTTTTGTAACACACCCTACATTTTGGACAAGCGCGTCCCTAAGTCATGGTTCACCCCCTCCCATCGCCTCCTTTTTGCCATTCGAAATCCCAGGACGCCATAACCTCTCCGCTCCATCCGTGAAACCCCACCCTCCGTCCGCCACCTCACCGCTGCCAAGCCGGAGCCTCTTCCCCGACGACGTCGTTCACCACAACAGCTCGACATCCCTCGTCCACCTCCCTGGATGAGGATCCATCGTCCATCTCGTCGTCCCGCCGGTTCAGCCGCCCCGTCCTCCACCTCCAAGGAGCTGCTCCGACGATCGCCTCGTCTATCGCGGCTGCTCCCAACAGCGTCGCCTTAACCTGCTCCACCGGAACCGCAGCATCCTCACCGACTCCTCGGATGAAGCCGAGGCCTACTCGGTGCCACCAAAGAGGTTGTACACTCATCGCATCGCACCTTCTCCTTAGCTCGACCTCCCGGCACCGACGGTGCTCCATCCCGCACCCCCATGGAGCGGCTACCTTGAAGCCGGCGCCGCGGGCGACATCTCCAAGGCGGCTCTCCCCCAGTGCGAGGCCCCTTCGGCGGCGGCGGCCATACCAGCCGGATCGGCTGCTACTGCTCCGGCTCTCGCTCGCTCGCTTGTGCTGCTGCTGCTGCTCCAGCTCTCGCTTGATCGCTCGCTCGCCCAGCTGCTGCTGCTCCGGCTCTCGCTCACTCACTCGCGCTGCTGCTGCTCCGGCTCTCACTTGATCACTCGCTCACCCAGCTGCTGCTGCTCTGGATCTCGCTCGCTCGCTCACGCTGCTGCTGCTGCTCCGGCTCTCACTCGATCGCTCCTTCGCCCTGTTCTGCTGCTGCGTCTCTCCTTCCTTCGCTGCTATTCTGCTGCTGCTCTCCCCTCGCCGTCTTTGCTGCTCTGCTCTGATTTAGCTACACTTCAGTCGACTGAATCGACTTTTGGGTCAGTCGATTTTCAGGTGGTGGGGGGGGGGCTCGCCGGAGTTAAGGAAGAACCACCCGCAGCGGAGACGGGGGCTCGCCGGAGAGGTACCCCACTATCTATCTTAGGATTCAAGGTGGGGGTGGGGGGCCTATAGGGCTGGCAGGCGGCGGACCAGCGGTGGGGAGTTGTTTTAGGGCGGTGAGGCAGGGGGGGCCATGATTCGGCCGGTGGTGGTGGCGGCTCGAGGGTGCAGAGTTAAAGATGAACTGCATGCCCTCCTAAACTACATGTCAAGTGCCTCTCTGCTACCATTGCTTGATTTCGTGATAACATTCAGATTCCACAAGATAACTTTCAGTTTTGACAGTTAAGTTTAGAGTCAACAGTTTTTACCTCATCTGTTGTAGTCAAGTGGTTTTTGGTGATGTAAATTTTACATCTATTTTACATCATCTATTGGAGATGCTATTAGAATCCCACTTGAGATTGACGATGCTGTCTTGTCTTTGCTTCAGCCTTGGCGTCTTCTGCTCACGGGGCTGCTCCAACGAGAATGATCCATCACTGTGAGCGATTGCCACGGACATCGTCTATAGATTCCTCGAGATCTTCCTCCACACCTCCGGCAGCCACCTCTGCCTCAAGCTGCTTCAAGCGACCAGCCCAATGATGTTGAGGTCGACACGGCTACGGCAAAGAGGTTGTACACTTGTTGCATCACTTATTACTATACATTCATGTCGATCCATTAGGGCTATTTTGGTTCGACGAAAAAACATAGCAATAGGGAATTTTTCAATGGCACTCTACTATTCAATTATTCATGCATTTTGTTGAAAGGAATGAAGCAAAACATCCACCTGGACCTACTTTTCAAAATCCTATGCATGAAAACAAGACCAAGTGCATTAGTGGTAGAATAACATTCTAACTGTACACGCTTTCATATGGTTTCACTTTATTTTCGCCATGTTTCTTTGCATTCCTCTGCTCTTCCAATTCCTGTAAACCAAACACCCAAGTTGACAGAAATCCTGTGTTTACAAATGCTCTATTTAGCATGTGCATTCCTATCCTATTCTAGTGTTTTTCCTATCCCTGCGTTTTTAGAATCATGCAAGCCAAATGAGCCCTTACAGAATTACTTCAGTTACAGGTAGGTGTCGAAGGGAACTTTGTGTGGTTTGTCCTGCTCCTGCCGCGACGTCGTCCTCCTCACCTGAGGTGCTCCATCGACAGAAACATCCACCAAACCAGACATCACGACTCCTCACCGTCTTTCGCCGCCTTAGATCTCCTTCCCTGCCGCCGGCACCCACTGCAATGACATCACCATCCTCGACTCAGCAGATGAACCTGAGGAGTACACGGGTCCACAAGAGAGGTCGCACTCTTTTGATTCTGCTTATGTTATGCATTGCTTAAAATTACTTGCTACTTTATCGTCTTGTTCACCTCTTGGACTCCAAGTCAGGTCCAAATTAATGTTCAAACTTGAGTTGTAAATTTGTTGTGGGGCACATATCGAGGAAGCAATGAATAGTATCTCTGTCTAATATCTGGTTCACCTAGGGTATGCCTATGTTGTTCATCTTGGGTGGGAAACAAATAGTAAAGCAATCATCATCTGTCCTTTTATTAAATTAAAGCAATCATCAGCCTGCTATCATTATTTTTGGATCCATCCTTTGGTTGTTACCATCACTCTAAATTTTTGCATGCTCTCCTTACATAATCTCACCATATTTTTTCATATGCATGTAGGATATTGTACAGTCATCTGAACATGTAGAGAAAAAGAGAAGAGTTTTGCGGCAATATAATGTCATGAGACATCGCTCCATGGTGGGTTCAATGGAAAACCCTCCCCACCCCTCTCCAGTTGTAATCGAGAGGAAGATATCATTACGAGGCGGATTGAGGCGCTTGTGACCACTCCTATTTACCCCCAAGGTGTTTGCTCTACCTTGGCATGATGATGTTAGTCATATCATGCACTTTTTGCCTTGCAGTGCCTACTTTTGACATCATATATGTCATCCGCTTAGTTTATACATGTTCTGTCTCCACCTGTTTAGTTTCTATATCATATATGGGAATTATGCAGTCTCATGTCTTTTAGCCAGCCATAATATATGTGAAATGTGCAATGCCATCCTGTTTAACCAGGCATCATATATTTGAATGATATCTTGCCCATCCTTTTCTTCATTACATTTCCATTTGTCGACAATGTTTGTACATTAAACTACTCTTCCTGTGAATCAGCCATTTGGGTGGGAGATTGAAAGTTACGGGTGAAAACAAGGCCTTGAGGCGAGCAGTGCTACACGTCGAAGCAGATCTCTTGTTGGTTCCCGATAGCTCCTCAGAGATGGATTCAGAGACAGATGACCAGTCCTATTCCCCCACCGAGGTGTATGCTCTAACTTGGCATAGCGTTTTAGTCATTCATCATATCTTTGAATTATGTTATGCTATGTCATCCAGTTTAGATAGACATCATATATGTGAAATTATGTCATGCTATCCGTTTTATTTAAACAATATACATGTCAACTATTTCATGTCCTGTTTTTTCCACACTATCTATTGCATCTGTCTCTCATACAATGTCTATACATTCAACTATGTTTCCTATTTATCAGCCATTTGAATTGGAGCGGGTGATGCCAGCATCTAGCGGACTAAAACACGGTCTTCAAATAAAACAGTGCTACCTCTTGGTGGAGATAGCACCCAGTTGTACATGCACGAGAACCAGCCCTACACACATAACCCAAACACTGCATGATTGTACCCCTCTGCGATGGACGAGAGAACCAGCTACACCCAATCTAACCCCAACCCCAGCAGATAGTGCTTGCAGTTCCTGTTGACACAACACCATCTCCACCACAGAGCTCCCAAACAAGAAGCGATTAGTAAGGCAGCTCCGAGTGCCCAAAGGGCGATACTACCACAGCGAACCCCAACTCCACGGTTAGTATGCCTATTCACGTGGAGGAAGCACAACCAGCTAGTCGTAGTTTAGCATCTATCGCATTTGATGTTGTTAATCGTATATGCGTATCTTCCCATCTTGGAAATATTATCTTGAAGATGAAGGAAAATGCCGATTGCGGTGTTTGTCCGGGAGTTATGTGTAAGTAATGTTATTCATGGCAATTACTTTGCTTTGTCCCATACATCCTACCTCCATGATGGTTATAATACAACAAATTTTCCCATTTTTCTCTAGAGAAGGACCCATTTGGAAACTTCGGGATGAGGTAACCTGTGCTAATACCTCTGCTATCTTCAAGAATGCTTGGTGGCGATGTCGAATTACACGAAGAAAGCGTACTTCACCGGCAAAGAAACTCATCAAATTCCCTTACGTTCTCTGAGACACATTCTTTGGGCGATGATAGGGCACGCCTTGTTACATCTTGGTCCCGAACCAAGAATGTGGTAAGGTCTATGAGCTCATTTTCTATTTTTAAGTACTATATTCTTGCGTCTTACTGTACTTTGTTCATGTAGAACAAGTGCCTAAACCTGAAGAACAACTGTTCTAATTTAAGATTCCATTGCTATCATAGTTCCAAAAAGCGCTAGGCGTTAATTGTGCGTTTTGCCACTGCCATGCGCTTTACTGACCAAAGCGCATGCTTATGCGCAGTTATGCATAGATTAAGCCTAGTTATGCGCAATGCGTTTCGCCAACGCCTAGAGCCTAAGCGCTTAAAGCCTTCGGTTAAGTAGCGCCTTTTTAACTATGATTGCTATCGTGCATCTGCTTTGCTCTTGTATCCTTGTATTTACTCATACAAACTTACTTTTAAATTGAAGGATCAATCGAAACTCCAATGGCACGGCGGTATGTTCCGCATGTTTCTTTAACAGGCTTGCTCTTATCAATAGCTCTGTTGATTTCAATTTCAATTGTGTATACAGTTGACTTCTCATATCATGCACATTACTAGCATCACAACAAAGCAAATAGTGTTGTTGTACATGTAGACCCATGGTACCTGAGGGAGTCCTGGATTAGGGGGTGTCCGGATAGTCGAACTATCACCGTTGGCCGGACTCCTGGACTATGAAGATGCAAGATTGAAGACTTAGTCCGTGTCGGATGGGACTTTCCTTGGCATGGAAGGCAAGCTTGGCGTACGGATATGTAGATCTCCTACCATTGTAACCGACTCTGTGTAACCCTAACCCTATCCGGTGTCTATATAAACCGGAGGGTTCTAGTCCGTGGGGCGAACAACAATCATACCATAGGCTAGCTTCTAGGGTTTAGCCTCTCGATCTCGTGGTAGATCCACTCTTGTACTACCCATATCATCAATATTAATCAAGCGGGGTAGGGTATTACCTCCATCGAGAGGGCCGAACCAGGTAAAAACATCGTGTCCCTTGTCTCTGTTACCATCCGCCTAGGCGCACGATTCGGGACCCCCTACCGAGATCCGCGGTTTGACACCGACATTGGTACTTTCATTGAGAGTTCCGCGTGTCGTCATCCTTAGGCCCGATGGCTCCCCGATCATCAACAACAGCGCGGTCGGTGAGACTTTTCTCCCGGACAGATCTTCGTATTCGGCGGCTTTGCACTACGGGCCAATTCACTTGGCCATCTGGAGCAGATCGAAGCTCGCCCTGGCCATCAGGTCAGATTTGGAAGTTTGAACTACGGCCGACATCGCGGAGACTTGATCTTGACGGATTCGAGCCACAGACCAAGCAGCGCCGCCTTGTCTCGATGGGCGCGATCTAGCTCTGCCGCCGAAGAGTGCCACGGAGGCCGCACCAGCGTCGCTCCGACCCTTAGCTTGGAGCCGACTCCCCTCGGCGATTGAGCGAACTCCATCCTGTCGCTGCGAAGCCGTGACTCCAAGGTGCGGACTCCTCTCCGGACTCCGAACCCTCCAGCGCCCCTGCCAATCGAATCAATTGGGCGCGGTTATGGAGTTCTTGCCACGGACATCTTCGGCACTTGCCCTTTGGCGACATCATGAATTCATGAAGTCTCTCTCTTTATAAAGAGAGCCTGGCGGACTATGGTCGGGAAGGTTGGGATGCAGACGACGAAGAAATTCAACGCCCACCCACCGCCCACTTTGTAGCCACTTTGAAAGCTTAAGCGGCGTGCTTGATTTCGACTACGAAGACATCGGCGGTATGGACGACGATGTAGGAGACAACCATGAACCAGCACCTATAGGATCTTGGACAGCCACCTCATCCCACGATGTATACATGGTGGATACACCTAAAGGAAGCGACGACGAGGAACAACGGGACACTACGAAGGATAAATCCTCGGCAGTCAAAGCGGCAACATAAATGCCGCACCAAGTCCGCGCCGACAAAGACCCAGCCATAGAGCGAGGTGAGCGGTGGGCGGCGAACATGCTATCGAGCAACCGTCCGAACAGGACAACTTGGATAAACAACCCGTCCCGGCGAAGATAACAGTCCGGACGATCTCACCGGACAAATTGTTGGAGCGAAGAACCTCCACAAAAGGCTAAATCGCCCGCTGCGCGTAGCTGAAAAAGCGAAGCGGAAGCTCAAAACAGCGAAGAGCGACTCGAATTAGATGGAGCAAAGTACTCAACACCGCAGAGAAATACGACGACGATCGCCAAACAAGAAACTACCGAGCGTAAATTACTGCCCGAGTTCGATGAGGAGGCCTTAAAGCCCCGCAATCAAAGAACAAAGAGCCGCCGGTCGGATAGAGCGACCACATAGCAAACACGGAGCGGCAAGCGGCGCCGCACACAAGCCGCACGCGATCCGCATAAGGATTCGCATCAAAAGGATGGCGAGTTAGGTCCATCTATGGGCTGAAAGCAAGCTCTTCTAAGCAATGCAACACGCCAAATAACCGAACATCACGGCACACCCAAATATAGGGCGCCCACACCCCTGTGTTTCACCGATGAGGTCTTTGGATCATGAATTCCCAGCAGGATTCAAACCCGTAAACATAGAGGCAGCAGCGGAACCACAGACCCTGAGTGCGGATTGAGGATTACATCCTCCACATACACATGGCGAGAGGAGATGATCTCACGCCATAAAATACTTACCCTCAAGCTCAAAGGGCCAGCTCGGCATTGGCTCAAAAGCCTCCCTGAAAATACCATTGGTAGTTGGGAAGAGCTCGAGGATGCTTTTCGGGCAAATTTTCAAGGGACTTATGTCCGTCCTCCGGATGCAGACGATTTAAGTCATATAACACAACAACCCGGAGAGTCAGCCCGCAAATTCTGGAACAGGTTCCTTACCAAAAAGAACCAAATAGTCGACTGTCCGGACGCCAAAGCCTAAGCAGCTTTCAAACACAACGTCCGAGACGAATGGCTCGCCAGACACCTCGGCCAGGAGAAGCCGAGAACTATGGCTGCACTAACAAGCCTCATGACCTGCTTTTGCGCGGGAGAGGATAGTTGGCTGGCAAGATGCAGTACCAGCGACCCAAGTACATCCGAAGTCAGGGATGGAAATGGAAAACCACGACGCAGCAAGGACCAGCGCGGACAAAGGAAACAGCCGAAGAGCACGGCGGTCAATGCGGATTCGAAGCTCCTGCGAGAATCATAAAAACTGCCCCTCAAGGACAGCAGCGACGAGCTATCCAACAAACAAAATCTTGGACAAAATATGCCAAATCCACAGTACTCGGGAAGCACGCAAACCATACCCACAGAGATTGTTGGGTCTTCAAGCAGTCCGGCAAACTCAATGTCGAACACAAGGGCTGGACACACCAAGCGAGGGCGATGACGAACCCCACAAGCGAGCAGGAAAACAAAAGAATTTCCCACAAAAATCAAAACAGTGAACTCACTTCAAGTGACAAAAGGGAAAAACAGAGCGGCGCCCATAGAAACACGTGCATACGGTCTATCCCAGAGAGTCCCAATGATGGTTGTCAAACCAATCACCTTCGATCATCGAGGACTATTAGGAAGTATCCGGAACGCAGGATGGACTGCCTTGATATTAGATCCTATAATCGACGGACTCCAATTTACACAAGTCCTAATGGACGGAGGTAGCGATCTAAACCTGCTATATCAGGACACAATTCGCAAAATGGGGATAGACCCAACCAAAATTCGCCATAGCGACACCTCCTTCAAAGGGGTAATGCCAGGCCTATATGCCCATTGTACGGGCTCCCTACTGCTAGAAGTTGTGTTCGGCTCACCCGACAACTTCCGCCGTGAAAAGTTAACCTTCTACATCGCCCCATTCAAAGTAGCTATCAAGCACTCTTTGGGGCGTGAAGTTTTCGCCGCTTTAACGCAATACCGCATTATGCATCTCTTACACTTAAAATGCCTGGTCCATGCAGCATCATCTCATTAAAAGGGAGTATTAAGTGTCACTCGAGCACGGAAGAACGTGAGACTGCCTTGACAGCCCCACACCAATCCGACTCTGCTAATCAAAGCACCTGAATAGGTCATTCGAACCCCGGACATGGCTAGACGAGTCCGGCGCCTACTAGCGGCACACCCCCGTACTAGGGGCTGCACGCATGTACAACAAGAGACAATAAAGCTCAATTTTATTCACTTTTCGAACCGTACTCTGCTTATTTAATATAAAGTACATTTTTCGCACGATCTTTTTTTTCTTTTCAACTAAGTTCTTCTCTTTTACAGATGAACAACATGCTACGCCCGCCCGAGGATGCGGCACAACGGAGACACAATGAGCGTGCGAGTAGGGACCGTTGCAAGGATTCTTTTCAGATTAAGACCATCGTAAACCTTTTTACTGTCTCTTGTTGATACACATCCCCGGTTTCTTGCTATAACCGAGGAGGAGGCTGGTGTTTTGGCATCGGCCGCACTGAATCTTCTTGGCGTGCACGGACACGGGGCTTAGGGCATTATTCGCCCGTTTTCATAAAGACCGAATACCTTAGGGAGTGTTAGGCGTCTCGAGTTAGGCCTTATATGCATCAGCTCTGAATCATGTCTTTGGTCAAATGTTGGGTTTGCCCGGCTCCCATGTTACGGTACCTTCGTTCCGTTATATCGGCTAAGGTAGTCTTGGGAGAACCACCGCGATTGTGCCCGGTTGAGCTGGGTTGAGCACCTCGATGGAGAAAGCTAAAACTGACTGTCATGATATAGTGTGAGACTGGTCAACCACTCGATGACCCAGCGGAATGTTTAGAATTCCCCCGCATTGATGAAGGGTCGTTTCCCGGTCAGGCACATACGCGCCCCAAATTCGGGAGAGCGCGGTGCCCATAGGGGCTATATAGTAGCCCCACCATCAAACTCCTATGTCTAAGTGAAAGTGATAAAGCATTATAGTCCGGTTGCCTAGTTTGCTACGCTATCACCTCCTTTACAGGACCAAGACGTTGGATTAAGTGTGAAAATGCGCCTTTTGCAAACACCCCGCACTATGTGCGTGGGGCTAAGCCAAAGACTGCCATCTTTCGGGTTATATACATATACATCAGCGATGCATACGGGAGGAATTTTAATACTTGAACGCACAAGTATAAAAAGCTCTTATATTATATTGAAACATTGATTTCACAAATCATACATGTCATTTAAACATAATATCCTTGAGCCTGCGTCTCTATTAAGCAGCGCCTGCAGACTTCCTCAAAATAGTGCTCGGCGGTACTCGGCTTACATCCGAATCTTGGGATGCAACGTCGGCGGCCTTCATCTCCGCCCAGTATGTCTTGACACGGGCAAGAGCCATCCGCGCACCCTCTATGCATGCTGACCGCTTCATTGCATCGATAAGCGGCACCGCACCAAGGAACTGTTGCACCAAGCCAAAATAACTCTTCGGCTTGGGGATTTTCGGCCACAAATGAGTCACGACAGCCTTCATGGCAAGTCCGGACAACCTATTCAGCTCAGCCCATTCGGCCAAATGATCGGTCAACGAAAGTGGACACTCCGGACTATGGAACTGCGACCAAAAAAGCTCTTCCATTCCGTGATCCTTTTGACCTCGGAAGTGTTCGGCCGCGTCTGCGGCACTCACCGCCAAATCCAGATAAGCACCCCCCGCACCCCACAGCCGGTCCAATTGGCGCATTTAGGACCGTGAATTTCCTCCACGGAAGAAAGGGCTTTCCGGCCGCAATATCTTGACTGGCGTAGCTCCTCCTTCATAGCTCTCATCGCAGAGCGAGCATCCTTGGCCTCGGTGGTGGCCTTTTTCAGGTCCTCTTGTTTCGCTCGATCTTCTTTTTCAAGATGCTCATAGCAGTCAAGAGCATTCTTCAATTTCACGGTGTCGGCGTTTCGGGAGCAGGGGTCCCCAGACATGCTGCACTGCGGCTGCTGGCGTGGCTCAAAGGAGGCCCAGGACAGCCCATCTTCATCAACACAAGCTCAAGACCCTCGCGAGGGGCCAAGCCTCGGGGGCGGGCGACAAGGAGCTTCCTCAGGCACGGCCTCGTCAGGCTGGCTCATGAGGAGGCGGAGAGTTCAAGGCAGGGTACCTCGCGAGGTGCGCATGACGCAAGCCATGACGACCAAGGCGCCGGTCGAGGCGCCCCGCCAGCAGCGTCCTCCTTTCCTATTTGGTGCAAAGGGAGCAAGCGCAGGCGAGATCATCAAGCAAAGGCATCCGTTTCGGTGCAACAAGACCAAGACCAGCCCCAACGGCTGGAAGGGAGTCATCGTGGAGCCCAAGCAGGCGTCATCACCAGAGCCTTTGGCAGGCGAGGACCAACTTTAGTCAGGATAAGTGTACCCGTTGTTCCCCTTCAAAATGGCCAATTGTTGGCGCCCTTCCCGCTCAATATTTTGAGAAGAGGCCCAGGGCCTTCGTCTATATAAGTAGAGCTAGCCACCATAGTAGGGGAGGAGACGATAAGGAGATCCGGTATTCGGAATCCAGAGGGAGAGATAGAGACCCGATCCTCAAGCTAGAGCGACGGAACACCCCCTAGCAGTTCATCACACCCACCAAGAACAGACCCTCGCGAGGCTGTTCTTCCATGTACTGTTCCTCATCAGCCCAAGAGGCAATCCACCACACCACAAACTAGAGTAGGGTATTACACCACAACGGTGGCCCGAACTAGTATAAATCTCGTGTCCCTTGTGTTGTTCTTTCTAGTAGTTTAGGTCCCTGCGATTGGCGAGGTGCGAGGCGGTGGAGGTTGGATCTCCGCACCGCGAGTTTGAACCTTAAGGGTCTGCCGGAACCCGAAATCCGACATTTGGCGCGCCATGTAGGGGTGCGCCGGAATCTGCCTTTCGTCGCCTCGTTCTTCCCTACCACCGCAACCATGTCTGACGTTCGTCGGGCCCGCGCCGAGAGCCGAGCCGCCTCGCCTCCCATGTCGCCCAGACGGCTCCCGTCGGCGGGCGTCCTCGTCGTTTCGTCACCTGCCGTCAGCGCCGCCATCGCCCGGCGAAACGAGCAGCGAAGCGTCGCCCCAGCACCGTCCATGAGGCGGGCAGCCACACCGCCACGCCTTCGCTCACCCGCTGGTTCTTCGCCACGCACGCCCAGCAGGCCATGGAGGCCCGAGCTGCACTCATCGCGCTAGCGAGCTCTGCGCTACGCCCGTCGGCGATGTCACGAAGAATGGCTCGACCGAGTCGCCGAGCTCGTCCTGCGCTGCAGAGGCGACCCGCGCCGTCCATCTCGCTGCAGACCGCACCCGCCCAGCAGCTGGCGGTGAAGCTCCCGGGGCGCCTCAGCCACCTCCTCGTCAAGACGGCGCCCTGGCCCCTAGGCACGAGGCCCCTGGGCGGAACCCGTTCCGCCAGGCACCGGCGCGGCAAGAGCAGAGCTGTCAAGAAGTCCCTCGCCCGCAAGAAGCCGCCCGAGCGCTCCCTGCTCCAGCACGTCAAGACCCTGGGCTACCCCCAGCCGCGGCGCAGAGAGGCCCACAAGACCAAGCCCTCTGTCGTCCGAGCCCCCCCCCCCCCCGCGGCCACGGCGGGCTGCCGCGCCTTCACCTCCGAAGGCTTGGCTGCGTAGCCCGCCAAGTTCAAGCCAGACCTGCCTCCATGCTACGATGGCACGGATGACCCTACGGAGTTCCTCCAGCTCTACGAGCTGGGCATCGAGGCTGCCAACGGAGATGAAAAGGTCATGGCGAACTGGTTTGCCATGGTGCTCAAGGCGGGGCCGCACTGGCTCTGAACTGGCCCTGTGCACGATCTCTTCTGGCCGAGATGCGTACCCGCTTCATCGCCAACTTCGAGGTACTCGTGATCGCCACCGCCGTGAGCGACATCGCCGAATCAAGCAAAGCAGCCTGGGAAACCCGCAAAAGTACAACCAGCGCTTCAAGCAACGCGCTCAAGATCCCGTGGTAACGGAGGAGGCCATCATCTCTACCTTCTCCGACGGCGGCGCGACATCAAGATGAAGGAGGAGCTGGCGATGCATGAAGATCTGTGCACCTCCACGAGCTGTTCAACATGGCGACCAAGTGCGCCAGGGCTGAGGAGGCGCTCTCCCTCCTCGAGCTGCCCGCCGCGGATCCCAAGAGAAGAAGTCCAAGGCCAAGGGCGTGAGCGCAAGGGGCTGCCGTGCTCGCAGCCGAACCAGACACCAAGCGAGGCAGAGATCAGCCCGAGTCCTCCAAGGGCAGCTGGTATTGCGTGTACCACGACCTCCACACCCACAACACCAACGAATGTCAAGAGCTCCGGGCCGTCTGTGAAGGAAGGGTCGGCAGACGCCTGAGTGCAGCGGCCGGGCTACGGCCGAGGAGGAGGAAGGAATGCAGGACGCTGGGAAGACCGCGGCCCGCGCCAAGGGTGGCGCGACCAACCTCGCGAGGACCGCTGGCAAGACCCACCTCGCGAGGGGGGCTGGAGGGATCAGCCTCGTGAGGATCGCCCGCAAGGGAACGCAGGCCTCCCTCCGCTGCCGCCACCACCAAGGAGAATTTAAGACCGTCATCAGCACGAGGGGGCTGGGGGCTTCCAGGAAGCGCGTGCGATCGCCTGCATCCTGGGTGGAGCTCAAGCTCCGGCCTCTCAGCGCATCTTCAAGCAGTTCGCCCGCGAGGTGAATGCATTCCTCCCCAAGCTCGAGGCCACACGCCCTCTCAGGTGGTCGGCGTGCGCCATCACGTTCAGCTCAGCGGATCAGCTCAAGTGCGCAGCCATAGCCGGAGTTCTCCCGATGCTTTGCTCCCCAATCATCAGCAACGTGCTAGTCACCAAGACCCTCATCGACGGCGGAGCAGGGCTCAACGTCCTGTCCGTGGAGACATTCAACAATCTTCAAGTGCCTTACAGTCAGCTTCAGCCAACCAAGCCTTTCTCCGGAGTCACCGACGGCGCCACGGTCTCGATCGGGCAGGTCCGCCTTCCTGTCACCTTTGGGGCATGCGACAACTACCACACCGAGCTCATCGACTTCGACGTCGCCCACATTTGCCTGCCGTACAACGCCATCCTCGGGTACCCGGCGTTGGCCAAATTCATGGCCGTAACCCACCATGGCTACAACGTCCTCAAGATGCCAGGAAGCGGCGGAGTCATCACGGTGCCCTGTGAAGAGAGAGACACAGTGTGCTCCCTGGAGCGAGCTTTTCGAGCCGCATCATTTGGAAGACCTGCACCACAGCAACAGGAGGCCTCCGGCAGCACCCAAGAAGAAGAAGACATCGACCGGCCCCTCAAGAGACAGGCCCCTCGGGGCCCGTGATCGGGCAGGGGGAGCCTCCTTCCATCGTGATAGAAAAGGCTCGGCGCCCTCCTCGGGCAGGGCTCGGGGCTCTCCACGAGGGCCGCCGACCGCCAAGGTCTCGAGGAGGCGCTTGGGCACCACGTGAGGCGTGTTTCAAGCACGCTTCCGCGGCGTGAGCAAAACCGAAGGGCGAGAACCCGCAAGAGTTCGTCTGCAAGGCCATTCAAGAGCTACAGAGTCAAGGGTCATGAGGGGCAGCCGCCGCCACTGCTGTGGCCCCCATCCAGGCGAGGATGGTGGGCTGCGTGTCTGCATCGACATACCAGGGCTCAACCGAGCCGCATCTCAAGAGCGCCTCTGGCCCTCGCGAGTGGGACGTTGCGAGGGTCCGCCCCACAGCTACGTACGCATGCCTTACGGCCTGCCAAACGCGGCTGCTGCGCACCAGCGTCTCATGAGGACCATCCTGGAGGCTCAAGAGGTCAGGCACGCCGCAGCCCTGGCGGAGATGGAGATGGCCCGCGAGGAGCCGCCAGCGCCTCCGGAGCCTCCCGAGGCCCCCGGGCCTGGGGGCTCGTGAGGATCGGCTCCCGCAGCCCACCGAGTCTGCTACACCAACACCCCTTCATCCCCAACATCACCAGGTGACATCTTTAAGTTTTATTTCCGGCTGGGAGCGCCTTCAGGGCTGCATTATTCCCAGGCCGCGTGGGTCCGTCCCTGCGGCATGTATCCCTTTTACTTCATGTCATTAGCTTATCCTGCTGGGGGCGCCC
The DNA here is from genome assembly GCA_021605205.1 of Aegilops longissima. Lineage (NCBI taxonomy): Eukaryota > Viridiplantae > Streptophyta > Magnoliopsida > Poales > Poaceae > Aegilops > Aegilops longissima. The sequence continues at coordinate 633,092,992 of CM038677.1, read as the reverse complement.
CTCGGGCTGCATCATCCCCAAGCCGCTCGGGCCAGTCCCAGCGGCATGTATCCTTCCTGCTTCTTCCTTAGGATTATGCTCTCGCTCCACCATGCTTGTTATTTGGTGCCTTTTTCTGGGTGGCGGAAGCTTGCGCGTTAAAGGGGGGGGTGCCTGATGTAACGCCCCCGATGCGGCTGTATCTCCCACGTGTCAAGGCACGACTTAGAGGCATAACCGCATTGAAAGCAATGTCGCAAGTGAGGTAATCTTCACACAACCCATGTAATACATAAGGGAAAAGAGATACCTAGTTGGCTTACAATCGCCACTTCACACAATACATGAGTAAAACATCACATCATACAGATACAATCAAGGTCCGACTACGGAACCAAAATAAAAGAAGACTACCCCACAAGCTACACAGATCCCCGATCGTCCCAACTGGGCTCCACTACTGATCAACTGAAATGAAACAACACAAAGAACAAGATCTTCATCGAGCTCCTCCTTGAGCTCGGGTCCATCACCTGCACGGTCTCATCGGCACCTGCAAGCTGGTTTTGGAAGTATCTGTGAGCCACGGGGACTCAGCAATCTCACACCCGCGAGATCAAGACTATTTAAGCTTAAAGGTAGGACAGGGTAGTGAGGTGGAGCTGCAGCAAGCGACTAGCATATATGGTGGCTAACATACGCAAAAGAGAGCGAGAAGAGAAGGCAAAAGCACGGTCGAACAACTATGATCAAGAAGTGATCCTAGAACAACCTACGTCAAACATAACTCCAACACGTGTTCCTTCCGGACCGCCGAGAAGAGACCATCACGGTTACACACGCCGTTGGTGTATTTTAATTGAGATCAACCGGGTTTTCTACAACCGACATTAACAAATTCCCATCTGCCACATAACCGCGGGCACGGCTTTGAAAGTTCAAAACCCTGCAGGGTGTCCCAACTTAGCCCATGATAAGCTCTCGCGATCAACGAAGAATAGACCTTCTCCCGGAAGACCGATCAGTCTCGGAATCCGGCTACAAGACATTTCACAGCAATAAAACAAGTCCAGCAAGACCGCCCGATGCTGCCGACAATCCCGATAGGAGCTGCACATATCTCGCTCGAGGCAACACCGGATGAGACATCCTACGAGTAAAACCAAACCTCGAAGTTGCCACGAGGGGCCCCCGATCTACTCGGTTGGCCAACACTTAGAGAAGCACTGGTCGGGGGTAATAAAGATGACCCTCGGGATGCACGACTCCCAAGGGAAAAAGGCTAGGTGAGGCAAATGTAAAACCAATGTTGGGCCTTGCTGGAAAAGTCTTATTCAAAGCGAACTGTCAAGGGGTCCCATAAATCACCCGACCGCGTTAGGGACGCAAAAATCCGGGAACATAACACCGATATGACGGAAACTAGGGCGGCAAGAGTGGAACAAAACACTGCATAAGGCCGAGCCTTCCACCCTTTACCAAGTATATAGATGCATTAATTAAATAAGATATATTGTGATATCCCAACAAGTAAACATGTTCCAACAAGGAACAACATCTCCATGTTCCAACAAGGAACAAACTTCATCTTCACCTGCAACTAACAACGCTATAAGAGGGGCTGAGCAAAGCGGTAACATAGCCAAACAACGGTTTGCTAGGAAAGGATGGTTAGAGGTTTGACATGGCAATGTGGGTGGCATGATATAGCAAGTGGTAGGCATCGTAGCATAGGCATAGCAAAAGAGCGAGCATCTAGCAAGCAAAGATAGAAGTGATTTCGAGGGTATGGTCATCTTGCCTGAAATCCCGCAAGGAAGAAGATCAAGTCCATGAAGAAGACAAACGGACGTAGTCGAACGAATCCTCACAACTCCGGAACGAACCCGAAGCTAACGAGAGAAGCAAACCGGAAAGAAGCAAACAACATAGTAAACACACAATCATAAACATGGCATGATGCACAAACAAATATGATGCATGTCCGGTTTAAATATGCATGGCATGGCAATATGCACAAACAAAACTACAAGTTAAATGGAGCCCAATATGCAACGAGTTGCATATTGACGGAACACCACAACACTTATTTAGTTTGATCTCGGTTAGGTACTCAACAATATTAAATGTTGTTAAACATGGCAAGAGGTGGAGCATAATAAAACTAGCTATTTAGGCAAGTTTAAATGAGGCCGGAAATAAGAAACAACAATTCCGGAAAAACCCCATGAGCAATATTTTAGATTCGGTCCTGTTCTGTCCTAAAACATATTTCAAAGTTGTTAAACAGGAAAATAAAGTGCACCAAGTTAATCTAGGCATTTTCCACCCCATTTACATATAAAGAACATTTAATTCGAAGTTACGGTTATTTAGTTATGAATTAAAGCATTTTAGCATGGCATATTAGCAAATTAATGCAAACATCAATTTAAACATTTTCAACATAGATGAAAGTGGCATATTATTAATCTACACAATATTCTGAGCATATTACATATATAAAACATTTTAATCCGATGCACCATTTGTGAGTTATTAAATGCATGAACTCTAGGGACTTTTCTGTAAAACAGTAAATCCCTGGATAAATAACAAAATCGCAAGACGGAAAAAAAATAGCAACGGGCCGCATCTGGGATCTGGCCCAACAGAGCACAGGGGCGGGGCTGCTCACCATGGGCCTTGGCCCGGTCGGTGGAGGAGGCCAGGGGCAGGCCGGCTGGGCCGAAGCCCACGCGGGGTCGAAGCGGTCAACGGGGGCGCGGGGCGAGCTCGGGCTCCTCCCGAACTTGCCAGGCGGCGGCGGCCGGCGTCAACGGCGATGGGGAGGGCGCCCATGAGGGCGGAGGCCGGGATGGCGGAATGGGAGATCCGTGACGGGATCCGGATCCGGCGAAGACCGAGGGCTGGAGGCCGGCGACGAGCTCGGCGACGAGATGGCCTACTCCGGCGATGGGGCCGGTGACCCTGCGAGAGAGAGAGAGAGAGAGAGAGGCGGGGTCAGGGAGAGAGAGGAGGAAGCCGGACGGGGGAGCAGAGGGACGGGGTCGGCTGGGAGGTCGCATGGTGGCTGGCTCCGGTGGCCGGGCGAGGAGGAGCGCAGAGGAGCTCGGGATCGGGCTCCTTCCGATCCAGACGAGCGAGGAAGGGAGCTCGGGGCTGCGGGCTCACGCGCGGGGAGCGGCGGCGCGAGATCCGGGCCTGCGCGGAAAACGAGGAGGAGGGGTAGGTAGGAGGCCAAAATGGAAGGGGAGGGGGGTTTAAATAGGAAAGGGGCTAGGGTTTAGTCTCTAGGGGGGTTTGAGGCCGTTTCGGAGCCTCCGATCACGATCCGACGATCAGGAACGGAGGGGAAACTAGGAGAGGGGTTGGTGGGCTGTGTAGAATGCCTCGGGCTGAGAAGAGAGAGGAACAGAAGCGACCGGCATCTGCTTTCGGAGACCGAAAACGTCCGACGAATATACCGCTATATCGCGGTAGTAGGTTTAACGGTTGGGCTATCAAATGGACTCGATGCGATTGAAACTTGGCAGGCGGCCTGTCTACACTATAATAAGACCGCATGACAAGTTGCAACCCATTCCGAGAACATTATTATGCCACTAATAAAATAATATTTGAGGTAGCAGGGCGCGTGCGAGTGTATCCGGACTCGGAACGGACAACGGAGAGAACCGGCGGAACATTTAACGGATGCAAGTTTTGAAAACATGCGGATGAAATGCAGATGATGCCATGAGATGAGATGCATAACAAAACAAAATGCAAAACAACAGACAAAACCCAACCACAAAGGAAATAATAAATCACATCTCCGGAAAGGGCAAGAGTCGGAGTTACTTAATATGGAAAGTTGTATCCGGGTGTTACAACACTCCACCACTACGAGAGGATCTCGCCCCGAGATCTAGGATGGCACCGGGGAAAAGGACGAGGAAGATGAGAGGTAAAACTAAGTTGCTTCTTTGACAAACGAGTGAAACCAAAGAACCTTGAGAGGTTGAGCAAAATGAAAGAAAGAACACAACGAAGATGAACAAGGTTGAAAACAATCCGTTAGAAAAGAGGAACAAGGAACATTACGATAACTTGAAGGTTGAAAAGGCATGAATCAAGAGTTTAATGGACAAGATAGAATTCGAAACCACTCCGTTTAAAACAAGATGAGAGAGGAAGAATTCGGGCAGCACTCCGATTGAACATGGAAGGAATATAACATGAACTTGAGAAGATGGGATGATTCTTGATGAAATCAACGACACACTACCTCCGAAACTATTGAAAGAATGGCACAAGGGGTAAGAAAGATTTCAGACAGCTCTCCGGTTGAGGAAGCAGGAAAAACTTGATAAGATGAGAGAACTCGAATGAAAACATGACACTCCGGTTAAATGGATAAGCAAGAAAAAGAACATGAACTTGACAAAAGAAAGATGATGGGTCGAAGAGTGCAACATCACAATGCCTCCGGAAGAAAAATTGAAGATATGTCGTTGGAATAAAGGAATGGAGAAGAAAATGACAACTTCTACCACAAATGGGTTTGGAAAGCACCCTTGCAAAGAAGAATTGAACGGAGTTGTTGGAAAACCAACAACGAAATGAATAAGCTTGTAGTGGGCTTATGGAAACATCTCCACATTATGAGGTGAGCTTCTGCCACCACGGAAACAAACGATTGGATTGATATCAACAAGGAGACGAGAAACTTGTTTCACCGAGAGGACAAATGAAGAACTTGGGTCATTAATAAGCACCATAAATAGCAACAATCCTTAGGGAAAGCTTTAGGTGAAATATAGCCGAAGATAAGTCCAATGAAGAGATTGATGGATTTAAAATACCTCATTCTTGACAACATGTGAATCATGAAACACGAACTCAAATTGTCGAGAATGACATAACACCACCTCAAAAGATAATGATAGAAAGAATTGCACTTCGAAATGCAAGAAGAAGAATGCTTGAACTCCTCAAAACAAAAACATGTGTTGAGCACCATGTTTATTTTAGAGTATAGCTTGGCGGATCTTAACTCCGAGAGAAGCTTGAAGAACAATTGAAGAATGAAAAGAATCCTTGACGAACCATCATGTAGAGCCTCCATGAAGAACTCCGGTAAAGAAAAGATGATAAAAAGGAAGAGAAGTTGAAAACACAAGGTGAAGCCTTGCAGTGATAAGATGAAGCTTTGAAATGATATAACCGAGAAAAGTTGGAACTCCGGAAAGAAAAGATGAAGCATCTCGCATCAAATTGTGATATGATGAACAAACTCCGGAAAGAAGAGATGAACAACTTAGAACTGAGAAATTGATACCATTACGAACTCCGGAAGAATGAATCAATCACTTGGATGAAACAAGAACAAGAATTATGTTATGCGTATCCTTCACCAATTTAGATTGATGACAAGCAACGGATTTGGCATACTACTTATTCCCGTAGAAAAGATTAAGATAGATATGGCGCGAACTTGGGAAGGTCTTCAACGAACCACCGGTAGGATTGGAAAGAACGAATGAGTCTATATAATAACGAAGGAAGAGAACTCTTGAACAAACCACCATAATAATTGAGAATGAACGTAGCAAAGGCACAATTCGCCGGGAAGAATTGTAAAACGAATAAAGGTGCTTGACAAAACTTAGATACATGAGAACGAATAGATCACGAGCTGATTAGAGAATACTAGCATGATGCACCGGTAAGGTTTGGAGAATGATAGCTACACGCTGAGAATGAAGAATTATGACATGATGGCCTTCGGAGGAAAGAAATGGAAACAACTCATGAAATGCTCCGGATGGGTGAAAAGAATTCTCACAATCAAGACAATTATGAGAGGATGGCATCAAGCTAGAACCATGAATCTTGAAGAGAAAGAAGCGAGATTTAAGAGAAACTCTTCTTCGGTCTTCAAAATTCGAGAATGACGACGAGAACATCACCATGAATTATTGAAGCACTCCGGAATGAAAATTAGGAAGGTTGAGCCAACAATGAAAATAATTTGGAAGATCTTGGAGAAAAACAAGACTGATGATAATTCATCCTTACATCAAACTTTGCAAAGAATTTGAGAATAACTCCGGAAAATTAGAAGAGTTAGGTAAGATCCTGGGAAAAGACCTGTGGGTTAGGGCCCACTCAAAAGAACCACCGTTGAACAATTGTTTGAAATAGATATTGCACCGGTAGAGTTAAATGGCTTGAATGAGCTAGCATCCTCAAAAGAAACTTGAGTGAATTGAGAATGGAAACTAGAATCTTCTGAGATATCTTCAACACTCCGGAACAATTGAATAGCGTGAAGTGGATGATTAAGAGATGCACCGACATGAGAAAGCATTTGAAATGATGAAAAAAAAATACGATCAACACTGAAAACTTGACTTGAGTCCGCCGGAGAAGAAAATTAGAATGGAACAATGATAAGGTTGAAACTTCCTTTAGCATCTTCATGAGAAATCACCGGATAAAACATTAAAGGAAAAGAATGAAGAAACTTCACTCAATAAAAAATGGATACTTGATTAAGAAATCTGAGTCCTTGAAGAAAAAGGGTGGGAGGGCGGGAAAACAAAACAACTTGGGTCGGATGAAACGAACACCGTTGAGAAAAAGCTTAGAATTGATCTTGCGAATGTTGGAATGATCGGATCCACTTGAAGAGAAGCACGCCGGTTGGAAAAGAATTAACATGACAAGCTCAGTGATCAAGAAGGATTAGTATTCACATAGAAATATGAGAACACCATTTAGAATAAGGTATGGAATCAATACTTGACTTCGAAGCAACTCGAATACCACAAAACAAAACAAAAACAAAGGATTGGCTTCAAGAATGAGCCGGAACAAACACATGATAGAGATTTCGCCCAAAGTGTTCGTGGTGGGGCCCACACGGACACGATGTATAGCGGACGTCACGAATGACAAACAAGACGTCCCCGAATCAGCATAGCCAAGGATTCTTTAAGACGTCTCGCGACCACTGTAAATCGACCGTGAATGGGCGGACCACTAAACTTTGAACCCCAATCTCAAATCATACATCCATCGGAAAGAAAATCACGTAAGCTACTAGAATTCCCACCTATAAACTCCCGAAACTTTCTGGTTATGCAATCTGGTGTTGGGGATACAGGGACACAAAATATATCACCCAAACTAACAATACCTAGATCCAATTGTATCCATCCGTCAACACATAACCAAGAAATCCTCGAAATCGTGTACCTCGACCTTGAAAAACATCCGTTATACAAGTCATGGCAATAATCCCTTTTCGCCACGAAGATCGGGCTATCGGGGTTATCTCACCAACAACTGCACAAAAGAGATTTCGATGTCGGCAAAACTCGTATTCCAGAATCGCAACGATAAAATTGTGACGACAACACCTCGGAGCTCAACTCCCGGGACACCGCCACAACCCCTAAATGTCGAGGCACCAAGAACAATGTTCTCGTCACAAAACCATCGGAACAATTCCAAGATACCCACGTGATCCTAAAAAATTTAGTGAAATTTGAGAAGAGAAGAGTCAAAACTCTACGTCGGGATACCTCACCAGAGCGACGAAAGGACCGGGAGTAAAAGAATCCTACTCCGATATATATAATCCTAAGACTCAAAACATTTTCCATTCTAGACTCAACAACGTCGACAAACAATCAAGTAGGGGCTCCTAAGTCGGGAAGGCTCGATTACCAACTTGTAACGCCTCGATGCGGTATATCTCCCACGTGTCGAGGCACGACTTAGAGGCATAACCGCATTGAAAGCAATGTCGCAAGTGAGGTAATCTTCACACAACCCATGTAATACATAAGGGAAAAGAGATACCTAGTTGGCTTACAATCGCCACTTCACACAATACATGAGTAAAACATCACATCATACAGATACAATCAAGGTCCGACTACGGAACCAAAATAAAAGAAGACTACCCCACAAGCTACACAGATCCCCGATCGTCCCAACTGGGCTCCACTACTGATCAACTGAAATGAAACAACACAAAGAACAAGATCTTCATCGAGCTCCTCCTTGAGCTCGGGTCCATCACCGCACGGTCTCATCGGCACCGCAAGCTGGTTTTGAAGTATCTGTGAGCCACGGGACTCAGCAATCTCACACCGCGAGATCAAGACTATTTAAGCTTAAAGGTAGGACAGGGTAGTGAGGTGGAGCTGCAGCAAGCGACTAGCATATATGGTGGCTAACATACGCAAAAGAGAGCGAGAAGAGAAGGCAAAAGCACGGTCGAACAACTATGATCAAGAAGTGATCCTAGAACAACCTACGCCAAACATAACTCCAACACGTGTTCCCTTCCGGACTCACGAGAAGAGACCATCACGGTTACACACGCCGTTGGTGTATTTTAATTGAGATCCACTTGAGTTTTCTACAACCGACATTAACAAATTCCCATCTGCCACATAACATGGGCACGGCTTTCGAAAGTTCAAAACCCTGCAGGGTGTCCCAACTTAGCCCATGATAAGCTCTCGCGATCAACGGCGAATAGACCTTCTCCCGGGAAGACCGATCAGTCTCGAATCCTGCTACAAGACATTTCACAGCAATAAAACAAGTCCAAAGAAGACCGCCTGATGCCGACAATCCCGATAGGAGCTGCACATATCTCGTTCTCAGGCAACACGGATGAGACATCCCACGAGTAAAACCAAACCTCGAGTTGCCACGAGGGGGCCCATGAGTCTACTCGGTTGGGCCAGCACTTAGAGAAGCACCGTCCGGGGGGTAATAAAGATGACCCTCGGGATGCGCGACTCCCAAGGGAAAAAGGCTAGGTGAGGCAAATGTAAAACCAATGTTGGGCCTTTTTGGAAAAGTCTTATTCAAAGCGAACTGTCAAGGGGTCCCATAAATCACCCGACCGCGTTAGGGACGCAAAAATCCGGGAACATAACACCGATATGACGGAAACTAGGGCGGCAAGAGTGGAACAAAACACTGCATAAGGCCGAGCCTTCCACCCTTTACCAAGTATATAGATGCATTAATTAAATAAGATATATTGTGATATCCCAACAAGTAAACATGTTCCAACAAGGAACAACATCTCCATGTTCCAACAAGGAACAAACTTCATCTCACCGCAACTAACAACGCTATAAGAGGGGCTGAGCAAAGCGGTAACATAGCCAAACAACGGTTTGCTAGGAAAGGATGGTTAGAGGTTTGACATGGCAATGTGGGTGGCATGATATAGCAAGTGGTAGGCATCGTAGCATAGGCATAGCAAAAGAGCGAGCATCTAGCAAGCAAAGATAGAAGTGATTTCGAGGGTATGGTCATCTTGCCGAAATCCCGCAAGGAAGAAGATCAAGTCCATGAAGAAGACAAATGGACGAGTCGAACGAATCCTCACAACTCCGAACGAACCCGAAGCTAACGAGAGAAGCAAACCGAAAGAAGCAAACAACATAGTAAACACACAATCATAAACATGGCATGATGCACAAACAAATATGATGCATGTCCGGTTTAAATATGCATGGCATGGCAATATGCACAAACAAAACTACAAGTTAAATGGAGCCCAATATGCAACGAGTTGCATATTGACGGAACACCACAACACTTATTTAGTTTGATCTCGGTTAGGTACTCAACAATATTAAATGTTGTTAAACATGGCAAGAGGTGGAGCATAATAAAACTAGCTATTTAGGCAAGTTTAAATGAGGCCGGAAATAAGAAACAACAATTCCGGAAAAACCCCATGAGCAATATTTTAGATTCGGTCCTGTTCTGTCCTAAAACATATTTCAAAGTTGTTAAACAGGAAAATAAGCTGCACCAAGTTAATCTAGGCATTTTTCCACCCCATTTACATATAAAGAACATTTAATTCCGAGTTACGGTTATTTAGTTATGAATTAAAGCATTTTAGCATGGCATATTAGCAAATTAATGCAAACATCAATTTAAACATTTTCAACATAGATGAAAGTGGCATATTATTAATCTACACAATATTCTGAGCATATTACATATATAAAACATTTTAATCCGATGCACCATTTGTGAGTTATTAAATGCATGAACTCTAGGGACTTTTTCAGAAACAGTAAATCCTCGGATAAATAACAAAATCGCAAGACGGAAAAAAAAATAGCAACGGGCAGATCGGGATCTGGCCCATGAGAGCATGTGGGCGGGCTGCTCACCATGGGCCTTGGGCCGGTCGGTGGAGGAGGCCAGGCAGGCCGGGCCAAGCCCACGCTGGGTCGGCGGTCAACGGGCGCTGAGGCGAGCTCGGGCTCCTCCCGAACTTGCCCGAGGCGGCGGGCGTCAGCGGCGATGGGGAGGGCGCGGCGAGGGGCGGAGGCCGGGATGGCGGAATGGGGAGATCCGGTGACGGGATCCCGGATCCGCGAAGACCGAGGGCGCGGAGGCCGCCGACGAGCTCGGCGACGAGATGGCCTACTCCGCGATGGGGCCGTGTGACCCGCAGAGAGAGAGAGAGAGAGAGAGAGGCGGGGTCAGGGAGAGAGGAGGAAGCCGGACGGGGAGCAGAGGGACGGGTCGGCTGGGAGGTCGCCGGCGGGCGGCCCGGTGGCCGGGCGAGGGGGAGCGGCGCAGGAGCTCGGGATCGGGCTCCTTCCGATCGAGACGAGCGAGGAAGGGAGCTCGGGGCTGCGGACTCACGCTGGGAGCGGGCGGCGCGAGATCCAGGCCTGCGCGAAAAACGAGGAGGAGGGGTAGGTAGGAGGCCAAAAATGGAAGGGGAAGGGGGTTTAAATAGGAAAGGGGCTAGGGTTTAGTCTCTAGGGGGGTTTGAGGCCGTTTCCGAGCCTCCGATCACGATCCGACGATCAGGAACGGAGGGGAAACTAGGAGAGGGGTTGGTGGGCTGTGTAGAATGCCTCGGGCTGAGAAGAGAGAGGAACAGAGCGACCCGGCATCTGTTTCCGGAGACCGAAAACGTCCGAGCGAATATACCGCTATATCGCGGTAGTAGGTTTAACGGTTGGGCTATCAAATGGACTCGAATGCGATTTAAACTTGGCAGGCGGCCTGTCTACACTATAATAAGACCGCATGACAAGTTGCAACCCATTCCGAGAACATTATTATGCCACTAATAAAATAATATTTCGGAGGTGCAGGCGGTAGCGTGCGAGTGTATCCGGACTCGGAACGGACAACGGAGAGAACCGGCGGAACATTTAACGGATGCAAGTTTTGAAAACATGCGGATGAAATGCAGATGATGCCATGAGATGAGATGCATAACAAAAACAAAATGCAAAACAAATGACAAAACCCAACCACGAAGGAAATAATAAATCACATCTCCGGAAAGGGCAAGAGTCGGAGTTACGAATATGGAAAGTTGTATCCGGGGTGTTACACCTGAGCATCACGACTCAGGGCTCCTACCGCTCTCCGCCCTCACCCTCTGGTCTTGTCCATGGCATCGCGACCTGGCTTGCCGCCGACGGGTGAGACCAGCCCGAGAGCCGGACCCGAGGACGAAGTTTCATCATCTAACCCAGCTTGCGCGTTAAAGGGGGTGCCGAGCATCGCGACTCAGGGCTCCTACCGGCTCTCCGGCCCTCACCCTCTGGTCTTGTCCATGGCATCGCGACCTGGCTTGCCAGCGACGGCTGAGACCAGCCCGAGAGCCGGGACCCGAGGACGTAGAGTTGCGTCATCTAATCCAGCTTGCACGTTAAAGGGGGGGTGCCTGAGCATCGCGACTCAGGGCTCTGCCGGCTCTCCGCCCTCACCCTCTGGTCTTGTCCATGGCATCGCGACTGCTTGCCAGCCGACGGCTGAGACCAGCCCGAGAGCCGGACACAAGACGAGAGCACCGCATCCGCCAAATTTGCAGGAACACACTCAAAGACAAGGCTCAGAGCCAGCGCAACCCGCCTTGAGGTAGGGCCTCGTGAGTCCAGCTGGCTCACGGGTGCCCCAACACACCTCACGAGGCCTCTCGTGCCCTCCCAAGCAACTAACGGCAGGATTAACGACGCCACGGCGAGCTCTTGTTCCTTTGTGGTGAACTGCAGGGGTCTCTCCAAGGAGCACAAACGACCTCGCCATGCAATCTCTCGTCGGCCAAGGCACGGACCTGGCACCGCACCAGGAAGCATTGTCCTAACCATCGAGATAAGTCACCCTCTGGATACTCTAGTTATCACAACACCACCCCCACACTCAATGCAACCCCGTGCTAGCAACATCGCTCTCTTTTCTCACAATGATGGCCGCTGAGCGCTAAGGGGGACCCCGAGCATCGCGACTCGAGAGGCTCTTATCGACCTCGGCCGCCACCTCCCGCCTTGACCACGGCATCGCGACACAGCATACCAGCGACGGCTGAAGCCGCTTTGGGACTGGGACCCGCTTGGCGCAGAGCATCAAGCCCTCACGAGGTCCGGAAGGAAGAAACTGAGCTAGAACGGAATGAGCAACCCGCATTGCCTCACGATAAGGATCATCTCGACAAACGGTTACAAATATCTTACAAGCCCTCTGGGTACATTCTTGGCTCCTCGCAGAACAAAAGACGCGAATCTCAAGGAGTCCTATCTCGAGGGACCACCACGGCAGACGCCATCATCAACATGGGCCACCCGTCCAGAGCCAACCCCATCCAGATTGTGGGCGGCGACGACTGACGAGCTCGCCTGCTCCGGAGCGGCGCAGGCTCGGGGCTCGAGGCTGTCGCCGCCGTCTCCGCGCCGCCAAGAGCTCGGCGGAGTCGCTGGATCCTCGGCGCCTTTCGTCGCTCGAGAAGCTGCCAAGGAGTGGTCGGTTGGCCTCCGCCTCACCGCAGCAGGTCCCGACCGCTCTCCCGGGCAGCACTCAGCCGACGACCCTCCGCGTCAAGAGCTTGAAGGACATCACCAAGCACCGTCACTCCCTGTGGATCGTGAGGGCGCCCTCGCCCTGCAGACCAGGCGACTCGCCCCAGCCTCGAGTCATGAAGACCTCGCCTGGGCAACCATCGCAACCCTCGACCGGTCGGCGTTCCGGGAACGGGGTCCCAGACTTGTTCGCCTGGCCTGCGGCGTGGCTCAAAGGAGGCCGGGACAGCCCATCTTCATCAACACAAGCTCAAGACCCTCGAGGGGCCAAGCCTCATGCTGGGCGGACGACAAGGAGCTTCTCGAGCACGGCCTCGTCAGGCTGGCTCATGAGGAGGCGGAGAGTTCAAGGCAGGGTACCTCACGAGGTGCCCATGATGCAAGCCATGATTTACCAAGGGCGCGGTCGGGCGCCAGCCCGCAGCAGGCCCCTCCTTTCCTCTTTGGTGCAAAGGGAGCAAGCGCAGCGAGAGCATCAAGCAAAGGCATCCGTTTGTGCAACAAGACCAAGACCAGCCCCAACGGCTGGAAGGGAGTCATCGTGGAGCCCAAGCAGCGTCATCACAGAGCCTTTGGCGGCGAGGACCAACTTTAGTCAGGATAAGTGTACCCGCTGTTCCCCTTCAAAATGGCCAATTGTTGGCGCCCTTCCCGCTCAATATTTTGGGAAGAGGCCCAGGGCCTTCGTCTATATAAGTAGAGCTAGCCACCATAGTAGGGGAGGAGACGATAAGGAGATCCGGTATTCGGAATCCAGAGGGAGAGATAGAGACCCGATCCTCAAGCTAGAGCGACGGAACACCCCCTAGCAGTTCATCACCCACCAAGAACAGACCCTCGCGAGGCTGTTCTTCCCTGTACTGTTCCTCATCAGCCCAAGAGGCAATCCACCACACCACAAACTAGAGTAGGGTATTACACCACAACGGTGGCCCGAACTAGTATAAATCTCGTGTCTCTTGTGCTGTTCTTTCTAGTAGTTTAGGTCCCTGCGATTCGGCGAGGTACGAGACGGTGGAGGGTTGGATCTCCGCGTGCACCCCAGAGTTCGAACCTTAAGGGTCTGCCGGAACCCGAAATCCGACACACGGCCATCTTGGCCACTTATTTCTTGCTTCGGCAGTGAGCAGCCTGTTCGGCTTTTAGTTCTTCGGCCGCCTTTGAGGTCGCCGCATTACTTTTTCTGGCTTGCTCCTTGGCTCATGCGAGCTCCGCCCGAAGGTTCTCCATAGCAGCGGCACCATCTACATTAAGCATACATGTTGTAAGGCATGGGCATCAAGCTCCCTTACCAGGTGTCCGCGGAGAAGTTGCATACCTTGTGACTCGTCAAGCCGCTTATTAACAAGCATGATGTCCGCATCCGCGCGTCAAGTTGTCGCTTGATTCGGCAAATTCATCATCCGCTAGCCACCGGACGCTTCGCCACCTACATAGGAAGAGCGATATTATACTGGGTTATGATCCTCGGCGCCGTCATTTTTGACACCGCACCAAGTCTCGGGGCTACTATCTATACAGGCGCATTTTATATGCAGAATCGTCGAAGGTCCATCATTTTGCGTACCTCAAAACCCGTCAGTAAACTTACGACGGCTTCATGCAATCCACTCTCAGCGGATGAAATCCTTTCAATCACCGTACCCATTAACGTACGGTGATCTTCCGAGATAGACGCTCGCCCAATCAGATCCTTCAGCTCCTCCGACCGTACACCCGTTGGTGCCGGACTCATCCGGTGGCCTTTTTCGAAGGCCGGGCACGGAGGACTTTGAGGGGACATACGGCTGCCTTCTAGCTCCGCTAGATTCGGAGAAGCCCTCCGTGACGACACCTCAGCATCGTCCACCTCGCATAACGGTACGGCAGGCGGAGGCGTTTCGCTCTCCATCATCTCCGGATCAAGATCCCTTGAAGATGAGCTCTGCTGTGAAGGGCTGAGATCCGAACTACAAGGTAAATTTCGGTTAACCTTAAGAAATAAAACAGGGATGTCTCTCTTTTAAGAAAAAACGCCCCCCTTTACTTACGGTTCGCTGGAGGGTTGATCTCCTTGGGGAAATAGTGCGGACGGGGCATCTCCTGCCGCAGGACCCTCTGGTGAAGATTTCTTCCCCCGCTTCGACGCTTTGGCCTCCGGATCTTCAGAAGCGGTCCTCTTCTCCCCTTGGAGGGAGGGATTCTCGATCCCCCCTTTCTTGATAGCCTCCTTCACAGAGGTAGTAGTTCCCTTGTTCCCCCCTTCGCCTTCTTCAAAAGGCACGACCTCTAGCATCCTGGTTAATACAGATCCGCGTGGTCTCGTGGGGGGGCCGACACTGATCAGTTTTGCTTCGTTATCCACTCCCGCTTAAAGGATAGCTCTTTTAAGGGCAAGTTTATGATAAATATGTGGATAGCATGTCCGGTGCAGGACTACTTACTTGAGTATCCGGCGATTGCAGCTCAGACCTGCGTCCTCGGTCAAGTCCGGACACATTGCTTGTGATCCAAGAACAGTTGATACATCTCCACAGGCGTTACGCCCATAAAATGTTGGAGAGCTCGTGGTCCCTCCGGATTAAACTCCCACAGGCGGTGAGGGGGCGTTTGCAGTGGCAATGTGCGATTTAATCAACATGACTGCGCTACTATGACCAGATTGATCTCTCTCTCTAGGAGGTCTCGACACGGCCTCGCAATGAGGCACGCCCTGGACGGTCCCCAGTCGAGCCCTTTATTAACCCATGACGCCAGCCGCAGTGGAGGACTCGAGCGGAAGGCAGGTGGCGCCGCCCATTTGGAGCCCCTAGGAGCGGTGATATAAAACCACTCATGCTGCCATAAATTAAGCTCCTCTGGAAAAGAGCCCTCGGGCCATGGAGCATCAAGATTCTGCTTATAACAGCCCCTCCGACTCTGCCGATGCCCTTGATCATTTTCGCTCCACTTTGAAGGTCTTGAGCCACAATCCAAGTGAGGGTAATGCGGAGGAAGGCTTCACATACAACAATGAATGACGAGATGTGGAGGATGGACTCGGATCCAAGTCATGGAATTCCAGCCCATAATAAAACATGAGCCCCCTCACGAAAGGGTCCGTCGGGAAGCCTAAACCTCGAAGGAAGTGAGACACGAATACCACGCCTCACCAGGCTCGGAGTGGGAATAACCTGCCCTTGGGCAGGCAGCCTATGAAATTTCGCCAGAAGATACTGGCGTCTCTCGACTTTAGCACATCTTCTTCCGTGACGGAGGAAGACATCCACCGCCGTAGGTCGGAGCGGACATCGTCAAGGTCCGGCGCCTAAATCTGGAGCTTTGGGTGTTGGAACTCGAGGCGAGGGGCGGATTCGATTGAGATTGAAAAGAAGGACGGACCTTGGTCTCATTATAAAGAGGTTGAATACCAAGAGCCCTCCCGTGACCGCTCGGGACTCGCCGATGGAGGAGGCGTGCTAACGGCACGGTTGGGTTACCCACGTCCGTATTGATGAGGATCCGGAATAAGGGGCACGATCTCCGCTTTGACAAGACGTGCCAAGGAAACCGCCGCTAAATGCGCTGAGGTGGAACAAGAAAACGATTCAATAAAGGCTTGGCGTGGTGTGATGTCACGCCATGGATACGCCAGCAGATCTGTGCAAAAGTTATTCTCTCTACGGTAGTGTGTGGAACTTGTTTTGCGAGCGGACACTATCCTTGTGTTCAAAATCTTCTATGAAGTATTCGAGGAGGAACCCGCCTTGCACCGCCAAGACAATATGCGCCGGACTCGTCGTCATTGAAGCCTGGTTCAGGGCTACCGAGGAGTCCTGGATTAGGGGGTGTCCGGATAGCCGAACTATCACCGTTGGCTGGACTCCTGGACTATGAAGATGCAAGATTGAAGACTTCGTCCCGTGTCCGGATGGGACTTTCCTTGGCGTGGAAGGCAAGCTTGGCGATACGGATATGTAGATCTCCTACCATTGTAACCGACTCTGTGTAACCCTAACCCTATCCGGTGTCTATATAAACCGGAGGGTTCTAGTCCGTAGGATGAACAACAATCATACCATAGGCTAGCTTCTAGGGTTTAGCCTCTCTGATCTCGTGGTAGATAAACTCTTGTAACCCATATCATCAATATTAATCAAGCAGGAGTAGGGTATTACCTCCATCGAGAGGGCCCGAACCTGGGTAAAAACATCGTCTCCCTTGTCTCCTGTTACCATCCGCCTAGACGCACAGTTCGGGACCCCCTAACCGAGATCCGCCGGTTTTGACACCGACAGTACCCATCTGAAATCTTGTTGTGCCGTGTAGTTTCCCACGCTTTGTATTCTTTCACTGTTGCTTTGTCTTGAACTGATATGATTTGAACGGTGTCTCTATTTTGATTTGGCAAGACAATGCAGTGACCATAGGACATAGATATATGTTTGTTTGATGCTTTTATTATGTACTAGTACTTGGCAATAGAAGACTTGGTAGTTTAATCCTGTCCACCTTACTAATGAACTGGTTCACCGAAATGAGTTTCATATACTAGTACATGCTAAACTGTTATGTGTCTACTTGTTTCTTCTTTTAGAATCTCGATGTAATATTGGGGAAGAGTGCCTTATTAAGCAATGGTAAAGGAAGTAATGCAGATAAGGTTCAGGATAGTGACACATCCTTGTTGGTCTCCAATAAAAGCTGATAAAACAGCTAAGGAAGACTATCTCGAAGACAGTGAGACAACCCCAAAGTCCTGTCTTGATTTAGTGTTGGAGTTACTGGCCACTACCGCTTGCACAAGCTATTCAAACTCACCGTATCGAATCAGTTTGGTTTCTTGAGTCTCAACTACAAGCTGAAAGACATCGATCGGTTGTCTGCGACAAGAAGCGGAAGGGCTGCGGAAGTCCCTGGAGCATTGGATGCATACTTTCCGTGCAACGAACAAGCGTTGGAGGATTTTAGCGCCAATAGGACAAAGCTAATAAGCTTGCTAAGCTTATTGCCAAAGATGGTGGATACCACATTTCTTGAGCTCTTCCGAAGTTGTTTCAGATTATGTTTTGTTTCTTTGCCGCTTATTTGCAATGGTGGCCAATTATGACGGCCGATGTATGTAATATGCTGATTTGTTCCTTTATTTGCACCGTGGCGAACTTTGATGCCCAAAGTGGATGTAATATGTGTAATAGCGGTAATAGGCTAGTGTTAATTGATTGCTTATTTATTTCCTTTGTCTTGTTTAGTTGTTTGCTTGTAGTCACTGCAGTTCTTTTTCTGTGTTTTTCTAGTGGCCACAACAACCTATCTTTGGAAACTAGGCCAGAATAATCATGGCAACACACGGACTGTTGTAACCATGGGCCTCCTGCGGGCCGTATAATCCATGGGCCTTCTACGGGCCGTAGGATCCATTGACCTTCTATACGGGTCGTAGGATCCATGGTCCTTCTATGGGCTATACGATTCGTGGGCCTTTTACAGGCCGTAGGATCCATGGGCCTTCTACGGGGCATATCATCATTTCACCAATTATGGGCCATACTATTTGTGGACAATAACGGGTAATAGGCCGTATTTGATAACTCTATGAAAACAGCCCAACGGGTTTTTTTTACATGAAAACGGCCCAACGTATTATCGGGCCACAAACGGGCCGACTGTAACCACGGGCTGGATTTGGCCCACAAGCAGAAAATGACAGTAACGGGCCGTAAGTAAACGAATGTGGAAATGAGCCCAAGAATAAATGGGCCCCGAGAAGGCCGAAAGATAACATGGGCTCGAAACGGCCCACCGGAATAATGGGCCGTTAATGGGTATAAAGTGATACACTATTCATTACGGCCCAGTTTCACCACGTGCCGTTAATGGGTATAAAGTGATACACTTTTCATTAGGGGCCAGTTTTACCATGGGCCGTTAATGGGCCGAGAGTAATAAGGGCCTCATATGGGCCAAAAGACGTCATGGGCCATACATGGGCCGGAAGTTAAAACGGGCTGGAATTATATTGGACGGCCCAGATGACGCTACTAGGCCTAATTCGGATAGGCCATAAACGGGCCCTGGGTTAGCGATCTGTAAATGGGCTATATGCGAACAGGCCGTTCACAGGCTTGCTGTGGGCTGGCCTGCCACCTTTTGACCAAGTCAAACGGGTCGGCCTTTTCACAGGAATGGACCTCTGTTGGGCCGTGCCACGTGTTGACGTATCATAGGCGCTTTTGGTCCAATGAGTGGATGACATCTGGCCCAACGGTGAGCCGACACGTGTTTCCTCCAGCCAATGATGATTTTTACACGTGGAAAATCCCCATTGGTCGGGGCTGTTAACGAGTTATCGGATCCAAAACCGGACCCGATAGCTTAACTGTGTTCCATTACGGTGGATGCCACGTGTCGGTCACCCTTGACGAAAGCACTTCTGTGACGCGCGATTTATCATCATGGAAGTGGACACTTTCGTGATGATAATTTTGGTAATGTCATGGAACACTTCTCTGACGACAAAGATGTATGACTATCTTGATTATGTCATAAATTTGTCATGGATATACATGCATGACAGAAAACCTGACCTACTGTGACAAACACGTATCATCATGGAAGTGTATTTTTTTTGTAGTGGGTGGTCAACTCCCTTCCGATCCTGCGTAGCCATTCATCAGCAACTATTGGCTCGGTGCTACTGGAAAACACGGGCGGTTGCAACCTGATACGTCTCCAACGTATCTATAATTTTTATTGTTCCATGCTATATTATATTCTGTTTTGGACATTATTGGGCTTTGTTATACACTTTTATATTATTTTTGGGACTAACCTATTAACCGGAGGCCCAGCCCAGAATTGCTGTTTTCTTGCCTATTTCAGAGTTTCGCAGAAAAAGAATATCAAACGGATTCCAAACGGAATGAAACCTTCGGGAACGTGATTTTCGAAACAAACATGATCCAGAGGACTTGGACCCTACGTCAAGACATCAACCAGGAGGGCACGAGGTAGGGAGCGTGACTACCCCCCTGGGCGCGCCCTCCACCCTCGTGGGCCCCCTGTTGCTCCACCGACGTACTCCTTCCTCCTATACATACCTATGTACCACCAAACTACCAGATACGGAGCCAAAAACCTAATTCCACCGCCGCAACCTTCTGTACCCATGAGATCACATCTTGGGGCCTGTTTCGGAGCTCCGCCGGAGGGGGCATCGATCACGGAGGGCTTCTACATCAACACCATAGCCTCTTCGATGATGTGTGAGTAGTTTACCTCAGCCCTTCAGGTCCATAGTTATTAGCTAGATGGCTTCTTCTCTCTTTTTGGATCTCAATACAATGTTATCCCCCTCTCTCGTGGAGATCTATTCGATGTAATCTTCTTTTGCGGTGTGTTTGTTGAGACCGATGAATTGTGGGTTTATGATCAAGATTGTCTATGAACAATATTTGAATCTCCTCTGAATTCTTTTATGTATGATTGGTTATCTTTGCAAGTCTCTTCGAATTATCAGTTTGGTTTGGCCTACTAGATTGATCTTTCTTGCAATGGGAGAAGTGCTTAGCTTTGGGTTCAATCTTGCAGTGTCCTTTCCCAGTGACAGTAGGGGCAGCAAGCCACGTATTGTATTGTTGCCATCGAGGATAACAAAATGGGGTTTACATCATATTGCATTAGTTTATCCATCTACATCATGTCATCTTGCTTAAAGCATTACTCTGTTCTTTTAAACTTAATACTCTAGATGCATGCTAAATAGCGGTCGATGTGTGGAGTAATAGTAGTAGATGCAGGCAGGAGTCGGTCTACTTGTCTCGGACGTGATGCATATATACATGATCATACCTAGATATTCTCATAACTATGCTCAATTCTGTCAATTGCTCAACAGTAATTTGTTCACCCACCGTAAATACTTATGCTCTTGAGAGAAGCCACTAGTGAAACCTATGGCCCCCGGGTCTATTTTCCATCGTATTAATCTTCCAACACTTAGTTATTTTTATTGCCTTTTATTTTACTTTGCATCTTTATCATAAAAAATACCAAAAATATTATCTTATCATATCTATCAGATCTCACTCTCGTAAGTGACCGTGTAGGGATTGACAACCCTTATCGCGTTGGTTGCGAGGATTTATTTGTTTATGAGGTGCGAGGGACTCGTGCGTGGCCTCCTCTTGGATTGATACCTTGGTTCTCAAAACTAAGGGAAATACTTATGCTACTTTGCTGCATCACCCTTTCCTCTTCAAGGAAAACCAACGTAGTGCTCAAGAGGTAGCAAGAAGTATTTACGGCGCCGCTGTCGGGGATGTCTACGCAAAAGTCAACATACCAAGTACCCATCACAAACCCTTATCTCCCGCATTACATTATTTGCCATTTGCATCTCGTTTTCCTCTCCCCCACTTCACCCTTGCCGTTTTATTCGCCCTCTCTTTTCCATTTGCCTCTTTTTGCCCGTCTCTTGTTTGCTCGTGTGTTGGATTGCTTGTTTGTCTCGATGGCTCTACAAGATTTGGTGATCCTCACCTTAAAAGGATAGAAGAGATCGAAAGCAACGTTAGGAGTTTCATGGTCTTACAATTTGAACATAACAATTTCTTTAGAAACGAGCTTAAGGAACAAAAAAGCTTTATGAGTTATATGAATAAAGAGCTCGATGATATGTCTAAAGAATTAGATGGTTTGAGATCCCAAATTGCTCATCTTGAGAAGTTAATAGCTGAAATTTCGAATAAGCAGGCCACCTTAGTTAATAAGATGGCCGCTAAGCCGGAAAACTTTGAAAATAAAGATGAAGATCTAAAGGTTATTGATGTGTCCCCTATTAAATCTTTGTTTTGCAATATGAATCTTGATAATGATGGGACTGAATATGATCCACCTTTACCTAGAAGGCGTTCCAAAAATTCGGAGTTTTTAGATCTTGATGCTAAAATTGATAAAAGTGAGATTGAAGAGATCAAAACTCCAGATACTAATGAACCCACTATTTTGGATTTCAAGGAATTTAATTATGATAACTGCTCTTTGATAGATTGTATTTCCTTGTTGCAATCCGTGCTAAATTCTCCTCATGCTTATAGTCTAAATAAAGCCTTTACCAAACATATCGTTGATGCTTTGATGCAATCTTATGAAGAAAAACTTGAGTTGGAAGTTTCTATCACTAGAAAACTTTATGATGAATGGGAACCTACTATTAAAATTAAAATTAAAGATCATGAATGTTATGCTTTGTGTGATTTGGGTGCTAGTGTTTCCACGATTCCAAAGACTTTGTGCGACTTGCTAGGTTTCCGTAATTTTGATGATTGCTCTCTAAACTTGCACCTTGCGGATTCCACTATTAAGAAACCTATGGGAAGAATTAATGATGATTGTTGCAAATAGGAACTATGTGCCCGTAGATTTTATTGTTCTTGATATAGATTGCAATCCTTCATGTCCTATTATTCTAGGTAGACCTTTCCTTAGAACGATTGGTGCAATTGATATGAAGGAATGGAATATTAGATTCCAATTTCCGTTAAGGAAAGGCATGGAACACTTCCCTAGAAAGAAAATAAAATTACCATATGAATCTATCATGAGAGCCACTTATGGATTGCCTACCAAAGATGGCAATACCTAGATCTATCCTTGCTTTTATGCCTAGCTAGGGGCGTTAAACGATAGCGCTTGTTGGGAGGCAACCCAATTTTATTTTTAGTTTTTTTGCCTCTGTTTAGGAATAAATATTTGATCTAGCCTCTTGTTAGATGTCTTTTTATGTTTTAATTAGTGTTTGTGCCAAGTTAAACCTATAGGATCTTCTTGGATGATAGTTATTTGATCTTGCTGAAAATTCCAGAAACTTTCTGTTCACGAATATAATTGTTACAAATCACCAGAACGTGATAAAATATTGATTCCAATTGCTGCTGATCAATAAAAAAATTGTATAGGTCTTCCTATTTTGGCTGAATTTTTGGAGTTGCAAAAGTTTGCGTTAGTTACAGATTGCTACAGACTGTTCTGTTTTTGACAGATTCTGTTTTTCGTGTGTTGTTAGCTTATTTTGATGAATCTATGACTAGTAAAATAGTTTATAAACCATAGAGAAGTTGGAATACAGTAGGTTTAACACCAATATAAATAAAGAATGAGTTCATTACAGTACCTTGAAGTGGTCTTTTGTTTTCTTTCGCTAACGGAGCTCATGAGATTTTCTGTTAAGTTTTGTGTTGTGTAGTTTTCAAGTTTTGGGTGAAAGATTTGATGGATTATGGAACAAGGAGTGGCAACAGCCTAAGCTTGGGGATTCCCATGCCACCCCAAGATAATCTAAGGACACCTAAAATCCAAAGCTTGGGGATGCCCCGGAAGGCATCCCCTCTTTCGTCTACTTCCATCGATAACTTTACTTGGAGCTATATTTTTATTCACCACATGATATGTGTTTTGCTTGGAGCGTCTTGTATGATTTGAGTCTTTGCTTTTTTAGTTTACCACAATCATCCTTGCTGTACACACCTTTTGAAAGATACACACATGATTCGGAAATTATTAGAATACTCTATGTGCTTCATTTATATCTTTTGAGTTATATAGTTTTTGCTCTAGTATTTCACTTATATCTTTTAGAGCACAGTGGTGGTTTTGTTTTACAGAAACTATTATTCTCTCATGCTTCACTTATATTATTTAGAGTCTTAAACAGCATGGTAATTTGCTAATATGCTAGGTATTCAATACTAGTAAAAACTTTCTTATGAGTGTGTTGAATACTAAGAGAAGTTTGATGCTTGATGATTGTTTTGAGACATGGAGGTAGTGATATCAAAGTTGTGCTAGTTGAGTAGTTGTGAATTTGAGAAATACTTTTGTTGAAGTTTGCAAGTCCCGTAGCATGCACGTATGGTAAACGTTATGTAACAAATTTGAAAAATGAGGTGTTCTTTGATGTCCTCCTTATGAGTGGCGGTCGGGGACGAGCGATGGTCTTTTCCTACCAATCTATCCCCCTAGGAGCATGCGCGTAGTGCTTGGTTTTTTATGACTTGTAGATTTTTTTTCAATAAGTATGTGAGTTCTTTATGACTAATGTTGAGTCCATGGATTATACGCACTCTCACCTTTCCATCATTGCTAGCCTCTTCGGTACCGTGCATTGCCCCTTTCTCACATTGAGAATTGGTGCAAACTTCGCCGGTGCATCCAAACCTCGTGATATGATACGCCTTTTCACACATAAACCTCCTTATATCTTCCTCAAAACAACCACCATACCTACCTATTATGGCATTCCCATAGCCATTCTGAGATATATTGCCATGCAACTTTCCACCGTCCCGTTTATCATGACACGTTCATCATTGTCATATTGCTTTGCATGATAATGTAGTTGACATAGTATTTGTGGCAAAGCCGCCATTCATAATTCTTTCATACATGTCACTCTTGGTTCATTGCATATCCCGGTACACTGCCGGAGGCATTCATATAGAGTCATACTTTGTTCTAGTATCGAGTTGTAATCATTGAGTTGTAAATAAATAGAAGTGTGATGATCATCATTTTCTAGAGCATTGTCCCAAGTGAGGAAAAAAAGAGAAAGGCCATAAAAAAAGAAAAGGCCCAAAAATGAGAGAAAAAGAGAGAAGGGACAATGTTACTATCCTTTTACCACACTTGTGCTTCAAAGTAGCACCATAATCTTCATGATAGAGAGTCTTTTGTTTTGTCACTTTCATATACTAGTGGGAACCTTTCATTATAGAACTTGGCTTGTATATTCCAACAATGGGCTTCCTCAAATGCCCTAGGTCTTCGTGAGCAAGCAAGTTGGATGCACACCCACTTAGTTTCTTTTGTTGAGCTTTCATATATTTATAGCTCTAATGCATCTGTTGCATGGCAATCCCTACTCCTTGCATTAACATCAATTGATGGGCATCTCCATAGTTCATTGATTAGCCTCATTGATGTGAGACTTTCTCCTTTTTTTGTCTTCTCCACATAACCCCCATCATTATATTCTATTCCACCCTTAGTGCTATATCCATGGCTCCAAGGTTGGAAAAAGCGGTAGGCGTAAGCGAGGCAGTTGGCCTGTGCCTAGTGCCTAGGCGGTGCTTAAGCATCCTAGGCGCAGCCTAGGCGGTAATATAGCTTCTACTATCAGGGTTATTGGGCTTATTATATGTGTATTGATGTTAATTTAGGGTAGATAAATAAGTTAACTACCAGCTACTACCATTTGAATGTGTCATGTTTGGCATTTTAGTGCAATATGACATGATTTCTTGCTTGGGTAAACAATTTGTTGCTTACCCTGCCTAGACTTCCATTTATGCCCTAGGCAAGGCATTTGGCCATCGCCTAGCGCCTAGGCGTGCCTAAGCGCCTCCTAGGCACTGCCTTTTCCAACAGAGCATGGCTCACGCTCATGTATTGCGTGAAGGTTGAAAAAGTTTGAGATTACTAAAGTATGAAACAATTTCTTGGCTTATCATCGGGGTTGTGCATGATGAGAGCATTCTTGTGTGAAGAAAATGGAGCATGACTAAACTATATGATTTTGTAGGGATGAACTTTCTTTGGCCATGTTATTTTGAGAGGACATAATTGCTTAGTTAGTATGCTTGAAGTATTATTATTTTTATGTCAATATTGAACTTTTATCTTGAATCTTTCGGATCTGAATATTCATACCACAATTAAGAAGAATTACATTGAAATTATGCCAAGTAGCATTCCACATCAAAAATTCTGTTTTTATCATTTACCTACTCGAGGACGAGCAGGACTTAAGCTTGGGGATGCTTGATACATCTCCCACGTATCTATAATTTTTGATTGTTCCATGCTATATTATATTCTGTTTTGGACATTATTGGGCTTTATTATACACTTTTATATTATTTTTGGGACAAACCTACCGGAGGCCCAGCCCAGAATTGTTGTTTTTTTGCCTATTTCAGAGTTTCGTAGAAAAATAATATCAAACGGAGTCCAAACGGAATGAAACCTTCGGGAACGTGATTTTCGGAACGAACGTGATCCAGAGGACTTGGACCCTACGTCAAGACATCAACTAGGAGGGCACGAGGTAGGGGGCGCGCCTACCCCCTTGGGCACGCCCTCCACCCTCGTGGGCCCCCTGTTGCTCCACCGACGTACTCCTTCCTCCTATATATACCTACGTACCCCCAAGCTACCAGATACGGAGCCAAAAACCTAATTCCACCGCAGCAACCTTCTGTACCCGTGAGATCCCATCTTGGGGCCTGTTAGGAGCTCATTTGAGGGGGCATCGATCATGGAGGGCTTCTACATCAACACCATAGCCTCTCCGATGATGTGTGAGTAGTTTACCTCAGACCTTCGGGTCCATAGTTATTATCTAGATGGCTTCTTCTCTCTTTTTGGATCTCAATACAATGTTCTCCCCCTCTCTCGTGGAGATCTATTCGATGTAATCTTCTTTTGCGGTGTGTTTGTTGAGACCGATGAATTGTGGGTTTATGATCAAGATTATCTATGAACAATATTTGAATCTCCTCTGAATTCTTTTATGTATGATTGGTTATCTTTGCAAGTCTCTTCGAATTATCAGTTTGGTTTGGCCTACTAGATTGATCTTTCTTGCAATGGGAGAAGTGCTTAGCTTTGGGTTCAATCTTGCGGTGTCCTTTCCCAAAGGATGATGAGGGCAGCAAGGCACGATTGTGTTGTTGCCATCGAGGATAACAAGATAGGGTTTATATCATATTGCATGAGTTTATCCCTCTACATCATGTCATCTTGCTTAAAGCATTACTCTGTTCTTTTAAACTTAATACTCTAGATGCATGCTAGATAGCGGTCGATATGTGGAGTAATAGTAGTAGATGCAGGCAGGAGTCGGTCTACTTGTCTCGGACGTGATGCATATATACATGATCATACCTAGATATTCTCATAACTATGCTCAATTCTGTCAATTGCTCAATAGTAATTTGTTCACCCACCATAAATACTTATGTTCTTGAGAGAAGCCACTAGTGAAACCTATGGCCCCCGGGTCTATTTTCCATCATATTAATCTTCCAACACTTAGTTATTTTTATTGCCTTTTATTTTACTTTGCATCTTTATCATAAAAATACCAAAATATTATCTTATCATATCTATCGATCTCACTCTCGTAAGTGACCGTGTAGGGATTGACAACCCCTTATCGCATTGGTTGCAAGGATTTATTTGTTTGTGTAGGTGCGAGGGACTCATGCATGGCCTCCTACTGGATTGATACCTTGGTTCTCAAAAACTGAGGGAAATACTTACGCTACTTTGCTGCATCACCCTTTCCTCTTCAAGGGAAAACCAACGCAGTGCGCAAGAGGTAGCCCAACCTTAGAAAACGGGCTAAGTTGTCAACTGGTGGTGGCGGCGGTGGGTTGTTGTTGTTGTTGCCTTGGTTCTGGACTAGTAGCTGCATCAAGGCATTCTGCTGTTGGATCAACTGAGTGAGCTCCGGTGGGAAGACAAACCGGGTCACGTCTGGAGGCATCGATGGGTTTAGAGGGGAGAGATTAGAATAGAGTGAGGTCTAGTGAGAAAGCACGACCCATATGCACATGAGACAAACACATTCATATCACACCAATCGATTCAAACAAGGGCATACAATCGATCTAACTATCGTTACAGTGCTCGGAATATTACTATATACATGGGGGAATACTATTGATAATATGGTGGTCGACTAGAAATTTTGATCATTGGAAGACTCCATGATATCCGCTCTAGCTTCATCTTCGTAATCATCATCACTACTATTGGGGTCGGAGTCGGTGTCGTCGATGATGATGTAGTCTTCAGAACGGATGTCCTCGGGAGGGTCGTCATCTCCTCCTGGTGCGGGGTCTCCCATGTACACTCCTAGCTTCCTTGTCAGGTCGTCATTCTTCTCCACTAGTATTGTGATTTCCTCCTCATATCTGTCGCGTGTAGACTTGAGTTCCTCTTCTATCTCCATGTTCCTGGTCATCACTTTCTTCAGATCTATCATGCTTGCATACATTTGGTTCTCCTGGCGACGAATGTGCTGGTTTAACTCCTGGATGAAAGCTGCAATGGACCTGTCCCTCCTGGTGTTGATCTTCTCCCATTGCTCATCTCGGTGCCCACTTATCTTGTAGATGGTGTCCTTGAGATCCTTGTGATAAACTTCGTCGATGCGTCCCATGGCGATGTGGGCTGCCATGCTCTTACCTAGACTCCAGGTTGGTGCATCAAAGGAAAACTCTATGGGTTCACTAACTGGCATGAATGTCCTTCCTGGAACTTGAAATCGAATCATCCAATGCTCCTATTCTGGTAAAGTGGCGGTGTAGGTCCCGGTGAAGCTTGGTATTCCGATGTTCAGATACCTAGTGACTTCCTTCAGGTGTTGTCCAAAAGGTGTGTCTTCATCCGGTTGTGCAAACTTGTTCCTTGAGTCCGCCATCCTATAGAGTGGAAAATGGAGAGGAGTCAGAAATGAGTAGAGAAGAGTGACCTATGGCTTATCTTAGTGGTCGTGTCCTACAATCAGCGTGTGCTCTGATACCATCTTGTAGCGATCCGACCTCAGACGGTCAAATCTCTCTGTATAAGTGTCATCCCTGGATCGGTAATGCCGACGCACACACTACTTGAAGGATTTATAACAGAGTGCAATCACACACTTATTACATCGAATGTCTCAAAAGAGAACTTATTATAATAATATGGCTTAAGGCCATCTAAATACGATAACATTGGAAGACTTGGAAGATAAAGTGAGTCCATCAACTCCAAAGGCATAGTTGAGTGCACGACAATGACCTAGCGCACCTTACTCTTCGTCTGAAAAGTCTGCAGCATGATATGTTGCAGCCCGAAATGGGTCAGCACATGGAATATGCTGGCAAAATAACACAGTAGAGCAATGAACAATTAAATGCTATCACTACATGCATATATGGCTGGTGGAGGCTCTATGGTTATAATGTTTTGCGAAAAGCCAATTTTTCCCTACAACAAAGGAATATATTTTGTTTAACTATCATGGTAGTTGAAAAACATTGAGAATGGTAACCCCATCTCAATCCCAATTAAACAGTGATTAACAACCCAACAAATTAATTTAGAGTGATGAGATCAACATGATAATCCAAGAACCAGATACTCAAGATGTCCATAACCGGGGATACGGCTAACCATGATTAGTTTGTACACTCTGCAGAGGTTTGCGAACTTTTCCCCACAAGACTCGATCTCCTCCGTTGGATTTCTCGCACAACATGATGTTTGAGAAACGGATGACCGAGACACAGTCTTTCAGAAACATTAACTCTTTACTCTGGGTAGACAGTTACACCTACTTTCCCTACATCTGCTAGCCTACCACTGAAAGAGGTCATGCAACATACTCAACTATGCTAGAGCCCATAATAGCTTGTGGCTGCACACGGAAGTTTCTAGCATGAATAATCTTATGATCCCTTTGAGTCTGGGTGGCGAACCAAAGGACAACACTGGTATATCCCCAGGTGCCCGCAACCAATCCACCCAAATGTGTATTTAAGTAGCCACCTTAAGTTAACCATTAAGTAACAATCTCACATATGTCATGGATCACTCAAACCAAACCACGTCTACGAGCATAACATAGCAGTATAATCATAACGTAGAAGTAACTCCCAAGGGTTTGATAATAAAAGGGCAATAGGTTCTACCTCATCATCTACTTCCCAATACCCACAAGTTAAATCACATCCTAATCATGCAGTGTTTGAGGATTGTAACTAATGCATAAAAAGCGGGTAATAAAGAGGTATGATCAATGTGTTACTTGCCTTGCTGACGATCCGCAAACCCTACAGACTCGAAGCAGCATGCTTCGCACTCCGGGAATTCTATGGCAACCAAACAATAGCATACATAAGCACTCAAGCATAGATGCACGGGTAAAACTTAGATGAGAAAGTCAAATCTGAAAGTCCAACCGAAGAACTACAAATTGCAAAAAGAATCGATCAAATCGGAGCTACGGAACTGAAACTACGATCAAAAGAACTTCGAAATCAAATCTGCTTAAAACCAAATTTTAAATTGTCAACACCATTTTCAAGTTGTTTAACCGGAAAGAGGGGTTTGAGACGAAGATTTTGGCGTTGGTTTCACTGGATTTGGACGAACGGTTAAAAAGTTACGAGGGTTTGAAGATCAAGGGCTAATCTATGATAAAAGTAATCATGGATAGGTCCCTGGCCGAAAATAAAATAAAAAGAAAAACTACGGCGCGAACGTTCGCTAACAGAGGCAAATGAACGAATTCGTTCGCTAAAACAAACTAACGAACGAACGTTCGTAAAATAATCTAAACCAAGAAAACTGAACCGATCTAATAATAAAAAAACGGATCTAGTGTTTTTTTAAACCGAACAGTCTATACCAAAAACCAAAAAAAAAAAACGGCGGCGACGAGGTCAACGGTGGCGGCGGGATTCCGACGGTCAGCGGTGGCTCCAGCGTGGGTCAACGGGCGGCGCGGCGTCGGTGGCCTGACGAGGTATCTTGCGGTGGCGGCGGCGGCGGCAATGGCGGCTTGGGACGAGGAGGAGAGGTGGGGGCGGCGGTATTTAAGGAATGGGGCGCGGTGGCTTGGGGCGTGGCGTGGCTCGGCCGGACTCGGCCAAGTGTCTAACGCTGAACGGCAGCTGGGCGTTAGCGCATAATGGGCGGCTGGGCCTTGACCCGATCTTGTCCGAATTTTTTAAAAATCACTGAAAGGAAAAAATCCTAATATAAAAAAATAAAATGCAAAAAACAATTTTCGCCGTCTAAATGAAATATTTAGAACAAAGTGAACATTTTTCTGGCCTAAAAGTGCGATTTTGAAAATGCATATTTTCTAATTCAAATAAAATAGCAATAAAACCAAATAAAACTATTTATTTGATTTTACTATTTTTCCTCCAATATTTCTTTTTATTTTGGAGAAGTCATTTTATCTCTTATCTTTTATTTTTAATATTGGAAATATTTTGGAGAAAAAAATTTAAACCAAAATGATCCTCTTTTCAAATTTGAGAAAATTCAAATATGAAAATAAACGAAATCCCCAACTCTCTCTGTGGGTCCTTGAGTTGCTTAGAATTTCTAGGATCAAAACCAAAACACAAATAAAATATGATATGCATATGATGACCTATGTATAACATTCTAAATTGAAAATTTGGGATGTTACAATCTCTCACTCCATTATAGGCACACGCACTCCCCCCTAGGCATGACTTGAAGGAAATATGCCCTAGAGGCAATAATAAAGTTGTTATTTTATATTTCCTTATATCATGATAAATTTTTATTATTCATGCTAGAACTGTATTAACCAAAAACTTGATACATGTGTGGATACATAGACAAACCATCGTGTCCCTAGTAAGCCTCTACTAGACTAGCTCGTTAATCAAAGATGGTTAAGTTTCCTAACCATAGAAATGTGTTGTAATTCGGTGAACGGGATCATATCATCAGGAGAATGATGTGATGTACAAGACCCATCTCTTAGCTTAGCATATTGATCCTTCAGTTTTATTGCTATTTCTTTCTTCATGTCAAATACATATTCCTTCAACTATGAGATTATGCAACTCCCGGATACCGGAGGAATACTTTGTTTGCTATCAAACGTCACAACATAACTGGGTGATTATAAAGATGCTCTACAAGTATCTTCGAAGGTGTTTGTTGGGTTGGCATAGATCGAGATTAGGATTTGTAACTCCGAGTATCGGAGAGGTATCTCTGGGCCCTCTCGGTAATGCACATCATAAGAAGCCTTGCAAGCAAAGTGACTAATGAGTTAGTTACAAGATGATGTATTACGGAACGAGTAAAGAGACTTGCCAGTAACGAGATTGAACTAGGTACGTGGATACCGACGATCGAATCTCGGGCAAGTAACATACCGATGGACAAAGGGAGTTACGTATGTTGTCATAACGGCTCGACCGATAAAGATCTTCATAGAATATGTAGGAGCCAATATGAGCATACAGGTTCTGCTGTTTGTTATTGACCGGAGAGGTGTCTCGGTCATGTCTACATAGTTCTCGAACCCGTAGTGTCCGCATGCTTAACGTTCGATGACGATTTAGTATTATATAAGTTATGTGATTTGGTGACCGAATGTTGTTCAGAGTCCCGGATGAGATCACGGACGTGACGAGGAGTCTCGAAATGGCCGAGAGGTAAATATTGATATATAGGACGATGGTATTCGGACACCGGAAGTGTTCCGGAGGGTACCGGGTACATATAGGGTCACCGGAAGGGGTTCCGGGCACCCCTGGCGAAGATATGGGCTTAATGGGCCAAGGGAGGAACAGACAAGCCCACAAAGGGCTGGTTGATGTCTACTACACAACCTTCTCCTTGTAGACATTGTTGGGCCTCCAAGTGCAGAGGTTTGTAGGACAGTAGCAAATTTCCCTCAAGTGGATGACCTAAGGTTTATCAATCCGTGGGAGGCATAGGATGAAGATGGTCTCTCTCAAACAACCCTGCAACCAAATAACAAAGAGTCTCTTGTGTCCCCAACACACCTAATACAATGGTAAATTGTATAGGTGCACTAGTTCGGTGAAGATATGGTGATACAAGTGCAATATGGATGGTAGATATAGGTTTTTGTAATCTGAAAAAATAAAAACAGCAAGGTAGCAAGCGATAAAAGTGAGTGTAAACGGTATTGCAATGCTAGGAAACAAGGCCTAGGGTTCATACTTTCACTAGTGCAAGTTCTCTCAACAATAATAACATAATTGGATCATATAACTATCCCTCAACATGCAACAAAGAGTCACTCCAAAGTCACTAATAGAGGAGAACAAACGAAGAGATTATTGTAGGGTATGAAACCACCTCAAAGTTATTCTTTCTGATCGATCTATTCAAGAGTCCGTAGTAAAATAAAATGAAGCTATTCTTTCCGTTCGATCTATCATAGAGTTCATACTACATTAACACCTTAAGACACAAATCAACCAAAACCCTAATGTCACCTAGATACTCCAATGTCACCTCAAGTATCCGTGGGTATGATTATACGATATGCACCACACGATCTCAGATTCATCTATTCAAGCCAACACAAAGTACTTCAAAGAGTGCCCCAAAGTTTCTACCGGAGAGTCAAGACGAAAACGTGTGCCAACCCCTATGCATAGGTTCATGGGCGGAACCCGCAAGTTGATCACCAAAACATACATCAAGTGGATCACATGATATCCCATTGTCACCACAGATAAGCACGGCAAGACATACATCAAGTGTTCTCAAATCCTTAAAGACTCAATCCGATAAGATAACTTCAAAGGGAAAACTCAATCCATTACAAGAGAGTAGAGGGGGAGAAACATCATAAGATCCAACTATAATAGCAAAGCTCGCGATACATCACGATCGTGCCAACTCAAGAACACGAGAGAGAGAGATCAAACACATAGCTACTGGTACATACCCTCAGCCCCGAGGGTGAACTACTCCCTCCTCGTCATGGAGAGCGTCAAGATTATGAAGATGGCCACCGGTGAGGGATCCCCCCTCCAGCAGGGTGCCAGAACAGGGTCCCGATTGGTTTTTGGTGTCTACAGAGGCTTGCGGCGACGGAACTCCCGATCTATTCTGTTCCCCGATGTTTTTAGGGTATATGGATATATATAGGAGAAAGAAGTCGGTCAGGGGAGCCACGAGGGGCCCACGAGGGTGGAGGGCGCGCCTGGGGGGTAGGCGCGCCCCCTGCCTCGTTCTCTCCTCGTTGATTCCCTGACGTGTACTCCAAGTCTCCTGGATTGCTTCCTTTCCAAAAATAATTCTCCCAAAGGTTTCATTCCGTTTGGACTCCATTTGATATTCCTTTTCTCTAAACATCAAACAAGGGAAAAAAGAAACCGCACTGGCTCGGGTTAATAGGTTAGTCCCAAAAATAATATAAAAGTGTTTAATAAAGCCCATAAACATCCAAAACAGATAATATAATAGCATGGAACAATC
This sequence comes from Aegilops longissima, assembly GCA_021605205.1. Classification (NCBI taxonomy): domain Eukaryota; kingdom Viridiplantae; phylum Streptophyta; class Magnoliopsida; order Poales; family Poaceae; genus Aegilops; species Aegilops longissima. The sequence continues at coordinate 633,059,129 of CM038677.1, read as the reverse complement.
AAAAATTATAGATACATTGGAGACGTATCAGCATCCCCAAGCTTAATTCCTGCTCGTCCTCGAGTAGGTAAATGATAAAAACAGAATTTTTAATGTGGAATGATGCCTAACATATTTATCAATGTAATCTTCTTTATCGTGGCAAGAATATTCAGATCCATAAGATTCAAAACAAAAGTTTAATATTGACATGAAAACAATAATACTTCAAGCATACTAACAAAGCAATCATGTCTTCTCAAAATAACACGGCCAAAGTAAGATATCCCTACAAAATCATATAGTCTGGCTATGCTCTATCTTCATCACACAAAATATTTAAATCATGCACAACCCCGATGACAAGCCAAGCAATTGTTTCATACTTTTGATGTTCTCAAACTTTTTCAATCTTCACGCAATACATGAGTGTGAACCATGGACATAGCACTATAGGTGGAGTAGAATGGTGGTTGTGGAGAAGACAAAAAGGAGAAGATAGTCTCACATCAACTAGGCATATCAACGGGCTATGGAGATGCCCATCAATAGATATCAATGTGAGTGAGTAGGGATTGCCATGCAACGAATGCACTAGAGCTATAAGTGTATGAAAGCTCAACAAAAGAAACTAAGTGGGTGTGCATCCAACTTGCTTGCTCACGAAGACCTAGGGCAATTTGAGGAAGCCCATCATTGGAATATGCAAGCCAAGTTCTATAATGTAAAATTCCCACTAGTATATGAAAGTGACAACATAGGAGACTCTCTATCATGAAGATTATGGTGCTACTTTGAAGCACAAGTGTGGTAAAAGGATAGTAGCATTGTCCCTTCTCTCTTTTTCTCTGATTTTTTTTTTGTTTGGGCCTTTTCTCTTTTTTTTTATGGCCTCTTTTTTTTGGTCCGGAGTCTCATCCCGACTTATGGGGGAATCATAGTCTCCGTCATCCTTTCCTCACTGGGACAATGCTCTAAATGATAATCATCACACTTTTATTTACTTATAACTCAAGAATTACAACTCGATACTTAGAACAAAATATGACTCTATATGAATGCCTCTGGCGGTGTATCGGGATGTGCAATGACTCATGAGTGACATGTATGAAAGAAATATGAACGGTGGCTTTGCCACAAATACGATGTCAACTACATGATCATGCAAAGCAATATGACAATGATGAAGCGTGTCATAGCAAACGGAACGGTGGTAAGTTGCATGGCAATATATCTCAGAATGGCTATGGAAATGCCATGATAGGTAGGTATGGTGGCTGTTTTGAGGAAAGTATATGGTGGGTGTATAATACCGGCGAAAAGTGCGCGGTATTAGAGAGACTAGCAATGGTGGAAGGAAGAGAGTGCGTATAATCCATGGACTCAACATTAGTCATAAAGAACTCATATACTTGTTGCAAAAATCTACAAGTTATCAAAGCAAAGTATTACGCGCATGCTCCTAGGGGGGTAGATTGGTAGGAAAATACCATCGCTCGTCCCCGACCGCCACTCATAAGGAAGACAATCAATAAATAAATCATGCTCCGACTTCATCACATAATGGTTCACCATACGTGCATGCTACGGGAATCACAAACTTTAACACAAGTATCTCTCAAATTCACAACTAATACACTAGCATGACTCTAATATCACCATCTTCATATCTCAAAACAATCATAAAGAATCAAACTTCTCATATTATTCAATGCACTTTATATGATAGTTTTTATTATATCCCTCTTGGATGCCCATCATATTAGGACTAATTTCATAACCAGAGCAAATTACCATGTTGTTCTAAAAGACTCCCAAAATAATATAAGTGAAGCATGACAGTTCATATATTTCTTCAAAATAAATCCACCGCCGTGCTCTAAAAGATATAAGTGAAGCACTAGAGCAAACAACAAATTCCTCCGAAAGATATAAGTGAAGATCAATGAGTAGTCGAATAATTATGCAACTATGTGAAGACTCTCCCATTTAATAATTTCAGATCTTGATACTTTATTCAAACAGCAAGAAAAACAAAAAATAAATAAAATGACGCTCCAAGCAAAACACATATCATGTGGTGAATAAAAATATAGTTCCAAGTAATGTTACCGATGAACGAAGACGAAAGAGGGGATGCCATCTGGGGCATTCCCAAGCTTAGGCTCTTGGTTACCCTTGAATATTACCTTGGGGTGCCTTGGGCATCCCCAATCTTAGGTTCTTGCCACTCCTTATTCCATAGTCCATCGAATATTTACCCAAAACTTGAAAACTTGACAACACAAAACTTAACAGAAAACTCGTAAGCTCCGTTAGCGAAAGAAAACAAAACACCAATTCATGGTACTAAAATGAACTAATTCTTTATTTGTATTGGTATAATATCTACTGTATTCCAACTTCTCTATGGTTCATACCCTCCGATACTACTCATAGATTCATCAAAATAAGCAAACAACACATAGAAAACAGAATCTGTCAAAAACAGAACAGTCTGTAGTAATCTGTATCAAACGCAAACTTCTGGAACTCAAAAAATTCTATCAAAATAGGAAGACCTAGATAATTTTATTATTGATCTGCTGCAATTGGAATCAGTATTTTATCACGTTCTGTTGATTTTAAATAACAGAAAGTTTCTGGAATTTTCAGCAAGATCAAATAACTATCATCCAAGAAGATCCTATAGGTCTTACTTGGCACAAACACTAAATAAAACATAAAACCACATCTAACCAGAGGCTAGATCAAATATGTATTACTAAACAGAACCAAAAAGAAAGAACAAAAATAAAAATTGGGTTGCCTCCCAACAAGCTCTAACGTTTAACGCCCCTAGCTAGGCATGATGATTTCAATGATGCTCGCATAAAAGATAAGAATTGAAACATAAAGAGAGCATAATGAAGAATATTACTAGAACATTTAAGTCTAACCCACTTCCTATGCATAGGGATTTTGTGAGAAAACAACTTATGGGAACAATAATCAGCTAGCATAGGAAGGCAAAACAAGCATAACTTCAAAACTTTAAGCACATAGATAGGAAACTTGATATTATTGCAATTCATACAAGAATATATTCCTCCCTCATAATAATTTTCAGTAGCATCATGGATGAATTCAACAATATAACCAGCACCTAAAGCATTCTTTTCATGATCTACAAGCATAGAATTTTTATTACTCTCCACATAAGCAAATCTATTCTCATCAATAGTATTGGGAGCAAACTCAAAAAAATAACTATCATGTGAAGCATAATCCAATTGAAAATTAAAATCATGATGACAAGTTTCATGGTTATCTTTATTCTTTATAGCATACGTGCCATCACAATAATAATCATAAATAGTAGACATGCTTTCATCATAATAAATTTGCTCATCAAAACTTGGGGGACAAAAAATATCATCTTCATCAAACATAGCATCCCCAAGCTTGTGGCTTTGCATATCATTAGCATCATGTGTATTCAAAGAATTCATACTAAAAACATTGCAATCATGCTCATCATTAACATATTTTATGCCAAGCATTTTATGTAATTCTTCTTCTAGTACTTGAGCACAATTTTCCTTCCCATCATTTTCATGAAATATATTAAAAAGATGAAGCATATGAGGCACCCTTAATTCCATTTTTTGTAGTTTTCTTTTATAAACTAAACTAGTGATAAAACAAGAAACTAAAAGATTCGATTGCAAGATCTAAAGATATACATTCAAGCACTCACCTCCCCGGCAACGGCGCCAGAAAAGAGCTTGATGTCCACTACACAACCTTCTTCTTGTAGACGTTGTTGGGCCTCCAAGTGCAGAGGTTTGTAGGACAGTAGCAAATTTCCCTCAAGTGGATGACCTAAGGTTTATCAATCCGTGGGAGGCGTAGGATGAAGATGGTCTCTCTCAAACAACCCTGCAATCAAATAACAAAGAGTCTCTTGTGTCTGATACGTCTCCGTCGTATCTACTTTTCCAAACACTTTTGCCCTTGTTTTGGACTCTAACTTGTATAATTTGAATGGAACTAACCCGGACAGACACTGTTTTCAGCAGAATTGCCATGGTGTTGTTTTATGTGCAGAAAACAAAAGTTCTCGGAATGACCTGAAACTCCACGGAATATCTTAGAATAAATAATAAAAAATCCTCGCCAAAGATGAAGACCAGGGGGGCCACACCCTGTCCACGAGGGTGGGGGGCGCGCCCCTCCCCCCTGGGCGCGCCCCCCTACCTCGTGGGCCCCCTGGTGACCCTCCGACGCCAACTCCAACTCCATATAGTGACTTTCGAGGAGAAAAAAATTAGAGAGAAAGTTTCATCGCGTTTTATGATACGGATCCGTCGCCAAGCCCTAATCTCTCTAGGGAGGGCTGATCTGGAGTCCGTTCGGGGCTCCGGAGAGGGGGATTCGTCGTCGTCATCATCATCAACCATCCTCCGTCACCAATTTCATGATGCTCACCGCCGTGCGTGAGTAATTGCATCGTAGGCTTGCTAGACGGTGATGGGTTGGATGAGATTTATCATGTAATCGAGTTAGTTTTGTTAGGGTTTGATCCCTAGTATCCACTATGTTCTGAGATTGATGTTGATATGACTTTGCTATGCTTAATGCTTGTCACTAGGGCCCGAGTGCCATGATTTCAGATCTGAACCTATTATGTTTTCATGAATATATGTGTGTTCTTGATCCTATCTTGCAAGTCTATAGTCACCTACTATGTGTTATGATCCGGCAACCCCGAAGTGACAATAATCGGGACCACTCCCGGTGATGACCATAGTTTGAGGAGTTCATGTATTCACTATGTGCCAATGCTTTGTTCCGGTTCTCTATTAAAAGAGGCTTTAATATCCCTTAGTTTCCAATAGGACCCCGCTGCCACGGGAGGGTAGGACGAAAGATGTCATGCAAGTTCTTTTCCATAAGCACGTATGACTATTTACAGAATACATGCCTACATTACATTGATGAATTGGAGCTATTTTTGTGTCACCCTATGTTATCACTGTTACATGACGAACCGCATCCGGCATAATTATCCATCACTGATCTGGTGCCTACGAGTTTTCCATATACTGGTTTATGCTTATTTACTTTTCCGTTGCTACTATTACAATCACTACAAAAATACCAAAAACATTACTTTTTATGTCTTTACTTTGTTACCGTCACTACCACTATCATATTACTTTGCTACTAAACACCTTACTGCAGATACTAAGTTTCCAGGTGTACTTGAATTGACAACTCAACTGCTAATACTTGAGAATATTCTTTGGCTCCCCTTGTGTCGAATCAATAAATTTGGGTTGAATACTCTACCCTCGAAAACTGTTGCGATCCCTATACTTGTGGGTTATCAAGACCTTTTTCCGGCGCCGCTGTCGGGAGCATAGCTATATTCTTTGAGTCACTTGGGATTTATATCTGCTGGACACTATGAAGAACTTGAAAGATGCTAAGACAACAATTTATCCCTCAACTACGAGGGAGGTAAGGAACTGCCATCTAGCTCGCACTTGATTCACCTTCCGTTATGAGTAAGATAGCGACACCTAAACCTGCTTTCGCTATTCGCTCGATATGTCGCATGTTATTGATGATGCCACTTCGCTATGCATGATACTTATGATGAAACTACTTCTATGCTTGATACTATTGTGCCCTTGGTGAATTTCTAGATGAACAAATTTCTAGGTCTAGAGAAAGAGAAATTATTGAAACCGAACACGATGATGTTAGTAATGATGATAATATGCCTGCTATTCCCGAGGGCTATCTTTTCGATGTGAATCTACTGACAGCCATTCTTGCTTGCCGTGATAGATATGAACTTAAGAGGTTGCTAGTTAAATGGAGTAAAGAATCTTTTAGAGATAGGATGAGACCCGACCCTGCTTTTGCTACTTCACCTATCGTGTTCTGATCAGGATTATTATGATTTTTCTGTTGATCTAGATATAATTACTTTGGTTGAATCTGATCCTTTTATGGCTATGAATCAAACTGTTGTGGCACATCTTACTAAGTTAAATGATATAACTGCCCTATTTACTAATAATGAGAGATCGCTACCTTTATTTACTCAAAATATTTCCGTTCTCATTAAAGGGTGATGCTAAGATATGGTTTAATTCTCTTGATCCTGGTTGTGTGCAAAGTCCCTGGATATGATTTATTACTTCTCGCTAAATATTTCCTGCTCATAAGAAACAAGCTGCTTTGAGGGATATATATAATTTTGTGCAAATTGAAGAAGAGAGTCTCCCACAAGCTTGGGGAGGCTTCTCAAGTTACTTAATGCTTTGCTGATCATCCTCTTAAGAAACCTGAAATACTTGATATCTTTTATAATGGACTAACCGATGCTTCCAGAGATTACCTGGATAGTTGTGCTGGTTCTCTTTTCAGGGAAAGAACACCGAATGAAGCTGAAATTTTATTGAATAATATGTTGACAAATGAAAATAATTGGGCACCTCCCGAGCCAACTCCCGAGCCAGCTCCAGAGCCAATTACTGAGCCTATTCCTAAACCAACTCCGAAGAAGAGAGGTGTTCTATTTCTCATCCGAAGATATGCAAGAGGCAAAGAAATCTATGAAAGAAAAAGGTATTAAAGCTGAAGATGTTAAGAATTTACCTCCTATTGAAGAAATACATGGTCTTAATTTACCGCCTGTTGAAGAAGTATATGATCTCAATTACTTATTTACTGAAGAACCTCCCGATATCCCGACACAGGTAGTGAAGGTAAACTCTCTCTATAGATATGATAAAGCTAAAGTCCCTCCTACTAAAATTGCTAGTCAGTGCTTGGATGAGTTTGATAACTTTATGTTTAAGCAAGATGACTTTAATGCTTATTTTGGTAGACAAATTAAACAGAATACCTTTATGATTAAACGCTTGAGTGATTATATGGATAATATTAGAGGTGAACTTAAACTTGTTAGCAAACATGCTTCTATGGTTACCACTCAAGTAGAACAAGTACTTAAAGCTCAGAAAGAAGTGCTTGATGAAATGAATAGTAAGAAAAGTGATAATGCTGTTAGAGTGGCTACTAGAACTAGTAGAATGACTCAGGAACCTTTGTATCCTGAAGGCCACCCTAAAATATTTCCCGTTCTTCTTTTGCTTGTTGGGAGCTTTCCCGTGTAAATAGTGTTTATTTCTTTTCCTTTCTTTGGGGGTCGAGAAGACTATATTGATAATGCTTAGTGGCTCTCATATGCATTATTGTTTATCTAACTTAGAGCCTATATTACTTGTCTTCTCTCTTGAGTTGAATGCTTGCAGATCCCAGCTTAGTCCAATGCACGTGCACTATTATTATTATACACACCGTTCGGTCGTGCAAGTGAAAGGCAATAATGATGATATATGATGGACTTATTGGGATGAGAAAAGCTGGTATGAACTCGACCTCTCTTGTTTTTGTAAATATGATGATTCATCGTTCCTGATTCAGCTATTATGAAGTAAACATATTTGCAATGACATTTAGAGATTATAGTTGTTTGTGCCATGTTTGATTAGCTATGAGTTATAATTGTTTACCTTGCGTGCCAACATGCTATTAGAATGATTATGATGTGGTATGATGGATGGTATCCTCCTTTAAATGAATTGAGTGACTCGACTTGGCACATGTTAACGCATGTAGTTGAATCAAATCAACATAGCCTTCATGATATTTATGTTCATGGTGGATTATATCCTACTCATGCTTATATTAGGTGTAAATTAATTTTAATGCATGTTTACGACTGTTGTCGCTCTCTCAGTTGGTCGCTTCCCAGTCTTTGGCTAGCCTTCACCTGTACTAAGCAGGAATACTGCTTGTGCATCCAAACTCCTTAAACCCCAAAGTTGTTCCATATGAGTCCACTATACCTTCCTATATGCGGTATCTACTTGCCGTTCCAAGTAAATTTGTATGTGCCAAACTCCAAACCTTCAAATGAAATTCTGTTTTGTATGCTCGAGCAGCTCATGTGCAACTAGGGCTGCCTATATCTTCCATGCTAGGTGGGTTATTCTCAAGAGGAGTGGACTCGCTCCTCATTCACGAGAAAGGGCCAGTAACCAGGATGCCCAGTCCCATGATCCAAAAAGATCAAAGCAAATCAAAATAATTAAACAAAACTCCCCCTGGGACCCGTTGAATGTTGGAGGCACTCGTTGTTTCGAGCAAGCCATGGATTGATGCTTGTGGAGGAGGGGGAGTATAAACCTTTACCATTCTGTTTGGGAACTGCCTATAATGCATGTAGTATGGAAGATACAGCCATCTCATAGTTGTTGCGTTGATAGTGAAAGTATGCCGCTCAAAATATAATTTATCTCTATTTCAAAATCGAGCTCTGGCACCTCTACAAATCCCTGCTTCCCTCTGCGAAGGGCCTATCTATTTACTTTTATGTTGAGTCATCACCCTTCTTATTAAAAAGCACCCATTGGAGAGCACACTTGTCGTTTGCATTCATTATGATTGGTTTATATTGGGTATGACTTGATGGATCTCTTTACCATGAATTACAATGTTTAGTCAGTCCTTGATCTTTAAAGGTGCTCTGCATTTATGTTTTGCGGTCTCAGAAAGGGCTAGCGAGATACCATTTTGTTATATCATGTTATGATTATTTTGAGAAAGTGTTGTCATCTGAGTTTTGTTATTATGGCTCGCTAGCTGATTATGCTATTGATATGAGTAATTATGAGACCTACGTGTTATTGTGAGTATGGTTAGTTCATAATAATTGCTGAAACTTGAATGCTGGCTTTTCATGTTTACAACAACAAGAGCAAACAGAGTTTGTAAAAGTTTTTCTTTTCTCTTTCGGTTTGTCAACTGAATTGCTTGAGGACAAGCAAGGGTTTAAGCTTGGGGAGTTGATACGTCTCCGTCAGATCTACTTTTCACTTTTGCCCTTGTTTTGGACTCTAACCATATAATTTGAATGGAACTAACCTGGATGACGCTGTTTTCAACAGAATTGCCATGGTGTTGTTTTATGCAGAAAACAAAAGTTCTCGGAATGACCTGAAACTCCACAGAATATCTTAGAATAAATAATAAAAATCCTCGCTAAAGATGAAGACCAGGGGGCCCACACCTTGTCCACGAGGGTGGGGGCGCCCTCCCGGGCGCGCCCCCCTACCTCGTGGGCCCCCTGGTGGCCCTCCAACGCCAACTCCAACTCCATATATTGGCTTTCGGGGAGAAAAAAATCATAGAGAAAGTTTCATCGCGTTTTACGATACGGAGCCACCGCCAAGCCATAATCTCTCTCGGGAGGGCTGATCTGGAGTCCGTTCGGGGCTCCAGAGAGGGGGATTCGTCGCCGTCATCATCATCAACCATCCTCCATCACCAATTTCATGATGCTCACCGCCGTGCGTGAGTAATTGCATCATAGGCTTGTTGGACGGTGATGGGTTGGATGAGATTTATCATGTAATCGAGTTAGTTTTGTTAGGGTTTGATCCCTAGTATCCACTATGTTCTGAGATTGATGTTGCTATGACTTTGCTATGGGTTGGATGAGATTTATCATGTAATCGAGTTAGTTTTGTTAGGGTTTGATCCCTAGTATCCACTATGTTCTGAGATTGATGTTGCTATGACTTTGCTATGCTTAATGCTTGTCACTAGGGCCCGAGTGCCATGATTTCAGATCTGAACCTATTATGTTTTCATGAATATATGTGTGTTCTTGATCCTATCTTGCAAGTCTATAGTCACCTACTATGTGTTATGATCCGCAACCCAAGTGACAATAATCAGGACCACTCCGGTGATGACCATAGTTTGAGGAGTTCATGTATTCACTATGTGCTAATGCTTTGTTCCGTTCTCTATTAAAAGGAGGCCTTAATATCCCTTAGTTTCAATAGGACCCGCTGCCACGGGAGGGTAGGACAAAGATGTCATGCAAGTTCTTTTCCATAAGCACGTATGACTATTTACGGAATACATGCCTACATTACATTGATGAATTGGAGCTAGTTCTGTGTCACCCTATGTTATGACTGTTACATGACGAACCGCATCCGGCATAATTATCCATCACTGATCCGGTGCCTACGGGTTTTCCATATACTGTTTTACGCTTATTTACTTTTCCGTTGCTACTGTTACAATCACTACAAAAATATCAAAAACATTACTTTTGTTGACTTTACTTTGTTACCGTTACCACCACTATCATATTACTTTGCTACTAAACACCTTGCTACAGACACTAAGTTTCCAGGTGTGGTTGAATTGACAACTCAGCTGCTAATACTTGAGAATATTCTTTGGCTCCCCTTGTGTCGAATCAATAAATTTGGGTTGAATACTCTACCCTCGAAAATTGTTGCGATACCATATACTTGTGGGTTATCAGTGTCCCCAACACACCCAATACAATGGTAAATTGTATAGGTGCACTAGTTCGGCGAAGAGATGGTGATACAAGTGCAATATGGATGGTAGATATAGGTTTTTGTAATCTGAAAATATAAAAACAGCAAGGTAGCAAGCGATAAAAGTGAGCGTAAATGGTATTGCAATGCTAGGAAACAAGGCCTAGGGTTCATACTTTCACTAGTGCAAGTTCTCTCAACAATAATAACATAATTGGATCATATAACTATCCCTCAACATGCAACAAAGAGTCACTCCAAAGTCAGTAATAGAGGAGAACAAATGAAGAAATTATTGTAGGGTACGAAACCACCTCAAAGTTATTCTTTCTGATTGATCTATTCAAGAGTCCACAGTAAAATAACACGAAGCTATTCTTTCCGTTCGATCTATCATAGAGTTCGTACTAGAATAACACCTTAAGACACAATTCAACCAAAACCCTAATGTCACCTAGATACTCCAATGTCACCTCAAGTATCCGTGGGTATGATTATACGATATGCATCACACAATCTCAGATTCATCTATTCAAACCAACACAAAGTACTTCAAAGAGTGCCCCAAAGTTTCTACCGGAGAGTCAAGACGAAAACATGTGCCAACCCCTATGCATAGGTTCATGGGCGGAACCCGCAAGTTGATCACCAAAACATACATCAAGTGGATCACATGGTATCCCATTGTCACCACAGATAAGCACAACAAGACATACATCAAGTGTTCTCAAATCCTTAAAGACTCAATCCGATAAGATAACTTCAAAGGGAAAATTCAATCCATTACAAGAGAGTAGAGGGGGAGAAACATCATAAGATCCAACTATAATAGCAAAGCTCGCGATACATCAAGATCGTGCCAACTCAAGAACACGAGAGAGAGAGAGAGATCAAACACATAGCTACTGGTACATACCGTCAGCCCCGAGGGTGAACTACTCCCTCCTCGTCATGGAGAGCGTCAGGATGATGAAGATGGCCACCGGTGAGGGATCCCCCCTCTGGCAGGGTGCCGGAACAGGGTCCCGAATTATTTTTGGTGGCTATAGAGGCTTGCAGTGGCGGAACTCCCGATCTATTCTGTTCCTTGATGTTTTTAGGGTATATGGATATATATAGGCGAAAGAAGTCGGTCAGGGGAGCCACGAGGGGTCCACGAGGGTGGAGGGTGCGCCTGGGGGGGGGGGGGTAGGCGGGCGCCCCTGCCTCGTGCTCTCCTTGTTGATTCCCTGGCGTGTACTCCAAGTCTCCTGGATTGCTTCCGTTCCAAAAATAACTCTCCCGAAGGTTTCATTCCATTTGGACTACGTTTGATATTCCTTTTCTGCGAAACACTGAAACAAGGGACAAACATAAATTGTCACTTGGCTCTGGGTTAATAGGTTAGTCCCAAAAATAATATAAAAGTGTTTAATAAATCCCATAAACATCCAAAACAAATAATATAATAGCATGGAACAATCAAAAATTATAGATACGTTGGAGACGTATCACTAGTGTGCCCCTCCACCAGGCCGGCCAGCCCTAGGGAAAGGAAAGGGGGAGGGCAAGTCCCTCCTTCCTTCCCTCCTTCCTTCCCCTCCTCAAGGGAGAAAGGAAAGGGGGCGCCACCTCCCCCTTCCTTCCCCTTGTGCCTATACAAGGAAGGGGAGGGCTGAACCAGTGGAGGAGCCCAAGTGGGATTCGGCCCCACTTAGGGCGTCCCTTGGCCTCTCCCCTCTCCTTCCCACCTATATATATGAGGAGGGGGCGCCTAGAACACACAACATCAATTATTAGCCGTGTGTGGCGTGATAACCCACAAGTATAGGGGATCGCAACAGTTTTCGATAAGTAAGAGTGTCGAACCCAACGAGGAGCTAAAGGTAGAACAAATATTCCCTCAAGTTCTATTGACCACCGATACAACTCTACGCACGCTTGACGTTCGCTTTACTAGAAACAAGTATGAAACTAGAAGTACTTTGTAGGTGTTTTTGGGTAAGCAAGCAAGAAAGTAAAGAGCACGAAAATAAAACTAGGGGCTGCTAAGGTAAAAACACAACTAAAGTAAATATAGCGAGTGTGGAAAAGTGATGGTAGGTGTGGCGAAATTGTCCCTTAAGCAAGTGATGGTAGTTGGAACTATTAGCAAGCATCCGCAACTACTAACGTTCATTAAGGTAAAACCCAACCATAGCATTAAGATATATTGGTCCCCCTTCAATCCCAGTATGCATCAATTTCTATGCTAGGTTGAAGCTTCATCACTCTTGCCTCCAATACATAGTCCTATCAACATACAACTAACCCTAAGGTGTGATCCACGCGCGCGCTCATATGATGGGCACCAAAGGACAACAACATAACCACAAGCAAATTAAATCAATCATAGAAATTCATTAACCACCAATAGGACAAATCTACTCGGACATCATAGGATGGCAATACATCATTGGATAATAATATGAAGCATAAAGCACCATGTTTCAAGTAGAGGGTATAGCGGGTTGCGGGAGAGTGGACAGCTGTAGATAGAGGGGGAAGGCGATGGAGATGTTGGTGAAGATGGCGGAGGTGTTGGTGAAGATCGCGGTGATGATGATGGCCTCCGGCGGCGTTCCGGCGCCACCGGAGGCGAGGGGGAGAGAGCCCCCCTCCTTCTTGTTCTTCCTTGACCTTCTCCCTAGATGGGAGAAGGGTTTCCCCTTTGTTCCTTGGCTCCCATGGCTTGGGAGGGGCAAGAGCCCCTCCGAGATTGGATCTATCTCTCTGTTTCTGCGTTCTCTCCTGGCTATGTTTCACCGTTTCGCGTATATATGGAGATCCGTAACTCCGATTGGCCTGAAACCTTTTCTGTGATTTTTTTTCCGAATATTAGCTTTCTTGCGGCAAAAGAAGAGCATCAACCGCCTTACGGTGGGCTCACGAGGGTAGGCGGCGAGCCCCCTGCCTCGTGACCACCTCGGGCACCGTCTCGCGTGGATTTTTCTTCTGGAATTTTCCATATTAAGCTTCGTCCGTTTTTATCCCGTTTGGACTCCGTTTGATATGGATATTCTGCGAAACATAAAACATGCAATGAGAGCAGTGAACCGCATCGGGCAATCGGATCAATATGTTAGTCCCAAAAATAATATAAAAAGTTGCCAAAAAGTATATGAAAGTGAATAATATTGGCATGGAACAATCAAAAATTATAGATACGACGGAGACGTATCATGGCGCCCCCCTCCACAGTTTACACCCCTGGTCATATTCTCGTGGTGCTTAGGCGAAGCCCTGCGCGGATCACTTCACCATCACCGTCACCACACCGTCGTGTTGACGGAACTTGTCTACTTCCTCGATAGCTTGCTGGATCAAGAAGGCAAGGGACGTCATCGAGCTGAACATGTGCAGAACTCGGAGGTGTCGTACGATCGGTGCTTTATCGGTCGGAACGAGAAGAAGTTCGACTACATCAACTGCGTTGTCAAACGCTTCCATTTTCGGTCTACGAGGGTACGTGGACACACTCTCCCCTCTCTTTGCTATGCATCTCCTAGATAGATCTTGCGTGAGCGTAGGAAAATTTTGAAATTGCATGCTACGTTTCCCAACAGTGGTATCAGAGCCAGGTCTATGCGTAGATGATATGCACGAGTAGAACACAAGGAGTTGTGGGCGGTGATCGTCATACTGCTTACCACCAATGTCTTATTTTGATTCGGCGGTATTGTTGGATGAAGCGGCTCAGACCAACCTTACATGACCATGTTCATGAGACCGGTTCCACCGACAGACATGCAACTAGTTTTGCATAAAGGTGGCTGGCGGGTGTCTGTTTCTCCTACTTTAGTTGAATCGAATTTAACTGCGGCCGGTCCTTGTTGAAGGTTAAAACAGCAAACTTGATAAATCACCGTTGTGGTTTTGATGTGTAGGTAAGAACGGTTATTGCTAGAAGCCCGTAGCAGCAACGTAAAACTTGCAACAACAAAGTAGAGGACGTCTAACTTGTTTTTGCAGGGCATGTTGTGATGTGATATGGTCAAGACATGATGTGATATACGTTGTTGTATGAGATGATCATGTTCTGTAAAAGTTATCGGCAACCGACAGGAGCCCTATGGTTGTCTCTTTATTCTATGAAATGCAAACGCCATGTAATTGCTTTACATTATCACTATGCGTTAGCGATAGTTGTAGAAGCAATAGTTGGCGAGACGACCACAAATCAACGAAGCTATTTGGATGGATAGCGCCATCTTCACTAGGAAGGCCGGCGAATTGATCTTTCATGACAAGATTCAACAAAGCAACATTAATTTCACAAGATTCAGTATCGGTAAGGGGAGAAATCGGAGTGCTAAGAAAATCATTGTTGTTGGTATTGGTAAAGTCACACAATTTAGTATTATCTTGAGCCATCATGACAAGCAAGCAATCCAACACAGGAGCAAACAAGAAGCGAGTGAAAAAGAGGCAAACGAAAAGGCGAGAGGGCGAATAAAATGGCAAGGGTGAAGTGGGGGAGAGGAAAATGAGAGGCAAATGGAAAATAATGTAATGCGGGAGATAAGAGTTTGTGATGGGTACTTGGTATGTTGACTTTTGCGTAGACTCCCCGGCAACGGCGCCAGAAATGGCTCGTTGTCGAGAGTCAAATCTTGACTTGACTTGGTGTAGGCCTCCCCGGCAACGGCGCCAGAAATCCTTCTTGCTACCTCTTGAGCACTGCGTTGGTTTTCCTTTGAAGAGGAAAGGGTGATGCAGCAAAGTAGCGTAAGTATTTCCCTCAGTTTTTGAGAACCAATGTATCAATCCAGTAGGAGGCCATGCTCAAGTCCCTCGTACCTACAAAAAAAAACCTCGCAACCAACGCAATAAAGGGGTTGTCAATCCCTTCATGGTCACTTACGAAAGTGAGATATGATAGATATGATAAGATAATATTTTTGGTATTTTTATAATAAAGATGCAAAGTAAAATAAAAGGCAATAAAATAGCTAAGTGTTGGAAGATTAATATGAAGGAGAATAGACCCGGGGGCCATAAGTTTCACTAGTGGCTTCTCTCAAGAGCATAAGTATTACGGTGGGTGAACAAATTACTGTTGAGCAATTGATAGAATTGAGCATAGTTATGAGAATATCTAGGTATGATCATGTATATAGGCATCACGTCCGTGACAAGTAGACCGACTCTTGCCTGCATCTACTACTATTACTCCACACATCGACCGCTATCCAGCATGCATCTAGAGTATTAAGTTCAAAAGAACAGAGTAATGCTTTAAGTAAGATGACATGAAGTAGAGGGATAAACTCATGCAATATGATATAAACCCCATCTTGTTATCCTCGATGGCAACAATACAATACGTGCCTTGCTGCCCATGCTGTCACTGGGAAAGGACACCGCAAGATTGAACCCAAAGCTAAGCACTTCTCCCATTGCAAGAAAGATCAATCTAGTAGGCCAAACCAAACTGATAATTCGAAGAGACTTGCAAAGGTAACCAATCATACATAAAAGAATTCAGAGAAGATTCAAATATTGTCCATAGATAAACTTGATCATAAACCCACAATTCATTGGTCTCAACAAACACACCGCAAAAGAAGATTACATCGAATAGATCTCTACAAGAATCGTGGAGAAATTTGTATTGAGATCCAAAGAGAGAGAAGAAGCCATCTAGCTAATAACTATGGACCCGAAGGTCTGAGGTAAACTACTCACACATCATCGGAGAGGCTATGGTGTTGATGTAGAAGCCCTCCATGATCAATGCCCCCTCCGGCAGGATGCCGGAAAAGGCCCCAAGATGGGATCTCACGGGTACAGAAGGTTGAGGCGGTGGAATTAGGTTTTCGTGGATGCCTCTGTTGGTTTGGGGGTACGTAGGTATATATAGGAGGAAGAAGTACGTCGGTGGAGCAACATGGGCCCATTGAGGGTTGAGGGCGCGCCCAGGGGGGTAGGCGCGCCCGCCTGCCTCGTGCTCTCCTGGTTGATTTCTTGACGTAGACTCCAAGTCCTCTGGATCATGTTTGTTCCGAAAATCACGTTCACGAAGGTTCATTCCGTTTGGACTCCGTTTGATATTCTTTTTCTGCGAAACTCTGAAATAGGCAAAAAAACAGCAATTTGGGCTGGGCCTCCGGTTAATAGGTTAGTCCCAAAAATGATATAAAAGTGTATAACAAAGCCCATTAATCATCCACAACAGAATATAATATAGCATGAAGCAATCAAAAATTATACATACGTTGGAGACGTATCAAGCATCCCCAAGCTTAATTCCTGCTCGTCCTCGAGTAGGTAAATGATAAAAACATAATTTTTGATGCGGAATGCTACTTGGCATAATTTTTAATGTAACCCTCTTAATTGTGGTATGAATATTAAAATCCGAAAGATTCAATATAAAAGTTTAATATCGACATAAAAGCAATAATACTTCAAGCATACTAACTAAGAAATTATGTCATCTCAAAATAACATGGCCAAAGAAAGTTCATCCCTACAAAATCATATAGTTTAGTCATGCTCCATTTTCGTCACACAAGAATGGTCTCATCATGCACAACCCCGATGACAAGCCAAGCAATTGTTTCATACTTTAGTAATCTCAAACTTTTTCAACCTTCACGCAATACATGAGCGTGAGCCATGGATATAGCACTATGGGTGGAATAGAATATAATGATGGGGGTTATGTGGAGAAGACAAAAAAGGAGAAAGTCTCACACCAACGCGGCTAATCAACAGGCTATGGAAATGCCCATCGATTGATGTTAATGCAAGGAGTAGGGATTGCCATGCGACGGATGCACTAGAGCTATAAATGCATGAAAGCTCAACAAAAGAAACTAAGTGGGTGTGCATCCAACTTGCTTGCTCACGAAGACCTAGGGCATTTGAGGAAGCCCATTGTTGGAATATACAAGCCAAGTTCTATAATGAAAAATTCCCACTAGTATATGAAAGTGACAAAACAAGAGACTCTCTATCATGAAAATCATGGTGCTACTTTGAAGCACAAGTGTGGAAAAAAAGGATAGTAGCATTGTCCCTTTTTATTTTCTCTCTTTTTTTGGGCCTCCCTTTTTTATTTGGCCTTTCTCTTTTTTATTGGGACAATGCTCTATGAATGATGATCATCACACTTCTATTTATTTACAACTCAATGATTACAACTCGATACTAGAACAAAGTATGACTCGCCTCCGGCGGTATACCGGGATAGGCAATGAATCAAGAGTGACATGTATGAAAATTTATGAATGGTGGATTTGCCACAAATACGATGTCAACTACATGATCATGCAAAGCAATATGACAATGATGAACGTGTCATGATAAACGAAACGGTGGAAAGTTGCATGGCAATATATCTCGGAATGGCTATGGAAATGCCATAATAGGTAGGTATGGTGCCTGTTTTGAGGAAGATATAAGGAGGTTTATGTGTGAGAGAGCGTATCATATCACAGGGTTTGGATGCACCGGCGAAGTTTGCACCAACTCTCAATGTGAGAAAGGGCAATGCACGGTACCGAAGAGGCTAGCAATGATGGAAGGGTAAGAGTGCGTATAATCCATGGACTCAACATTAGTCATAAAGAACTCACATACTTCTTGCAAAAATCTACAATTCATCAAAAACCAAGCACTACGCGCATGATCCTAGGGGGATAGATTGGTAGGAAAAGACCATCGCTCGTCCCCGACCGCCACTCATAAGGAGGACAATCAAAGAACACCTCATGTTTCAAATTTGTTACATAACGTTTACCATACGTGCATGCTACGGGACTTGCAAACTTCAACACAAGTATTTCTCAATTTCACAACTACTCAACTAGCACAACTTTAATATCAGTACCTCCATATCTCAAAACGATCATCAAGCATCAAACTTCTCTTAGTATTCAGCACACTCATAAGAAAGTTTTTACTAGTCTTGAATACTTAGCATATCAGGATTAATTTCCCAATTTAAGCAAATTACCATGTTGTTTAAGACTCTTAAAATAATATAAGTGAAGCATGAGAGAATAATAGTTTCTATAAAACAAAACCACCGCCGTGCTCTAAAAGATATAAGTGAAGCACTAGAGCAAAAACTATATAGCTCAAAAGATATAAGCGAAGCACATAGAGTATTCTAATAAATTCCGAACCATGTGTGTCTCTCTCAAAAGGTGTGTACAGAAAATATGATTGTGGTAAACTAAAAAGCAAAGACTCAAATCATACAAGACGCTACAAGCAAAACACTTATCATGTGGTGAATAAAATTATAGCTCCAAGTAAAGTTACCGATGGAAGTAGACAAAAGAGGGGATGTCTTCCGGGGCATCCCCAAGCTTTGGCTTTTTGGTGTACTTAGATTATCTTGGGGTGCCATGGGCATCCCCAAGCTTAGGCTCTTGCCACTCCGTGTTCCATAATCCATCAAATCTTTCACCCAAAACTTGAAAACTTCACAACACAAAACTTAACAGAGAATCTCGTGAGCTCCGTTAGCGAAAGAAAACAAAACAACACTTCAAGGTACTGTAATGAACTCATTCTTTATTTATATTGGTGTTAAACCTACTGTATTCCAACTTCTCTATGGTTTATAAACTATTTTACTAGCCATAGATTCATCAAAATAAGCAAACAACACACACAAAACAGAATCTGTCAAAAACAGAACAGTCTGTAGTAATCTGTAACTATCGCAAACTTCTGGAACTCTAAAACATCTACCAAAATAGGAAGACCTAGAAAATTTGTTTATTGATCTGCTTCAATTGGAATCAATATTTTATCACGTTCTGGTGATTTTTAATAATTGTTTTCGTGAACAGAAAGTTTCTGGAATTTTCAGCAAGATCAAATAACTATCATCCAAGAAGATCCTATAGGTTTAACTTGGCACAAACACTAATTAAAACATAAAAACAAATCTAACCAGAGGCTAGATCAAAGATTTATTCCTAAACAGAAGCAAAAAGCAAAAACTAAAAATAAAATTGGGTTGCCTCCCAACAAGCACTATCGTTTAACGCCCCTAGCTAGGCATAAAAGTAAGGATAGATCTAGGTATTGCCATCTTTAGTAGGCAATCCATAAGTGGATCTCATAATAGATTCATATGGTAGTTTAATTTTATTTCTAGGAAAGTGTTCCATGCCTTTCTTTAACGGAAATTGGAATCTAATCTTTCCTTCCTTCATATCAATAATTGCACCAATCGTTCTAAGGAAAGGTCTACCAAGAATAATAGGACATGAAGGATTGCAATCTATGTCAAGAACAATAAAATCTACGGGCACATAGTTCCTATTTGCAACAATAAGAACATCATTAATTCTTCCCATAGGTTTCTTAATGGTGGAGTCCGCAAGGTGCAAGTTCAAAGAACAATCATCAAATTCACGGAAACCTAGCAAATCACACAAGGTTTTTGGAATCGTGGAAACACTAGCGCCCAAATCACACAAAGCATAGCATTCATGATCTTTAATTTTAATTTTAATAGTAGGTTCCCACTCATCATAAAGTTTTCTAGGGATAGAAACTTCCAACTCAAGTTTTTCTTCATAAGATTGCATCAAAGCATCAACGATATGTTTAGTAAAAGCTTTATGTTGACTATAAGCATGTGGAGAATTTAGCACGGACTGCAACAAGGAAATACAATCTATCAAAGAGAAATTATCATAATTAAATTCCTTGAAATCCAAAATAGTGGGTTCATTAATATCTAGAGTTTTGATCTCTTCAATCCCACTTTTACCAATTTTTGCATCAAGATCTAAAAACTCCGAATTTTTGGGACGCCTTCTAGGTAAAGGTGGCTCATATTCAGTCCCATCATTATCAAGATTCATATTGGAAAACAAAGATTTAATAGGGGACACATCAATAACTTTTAGATCTTCATCTTTATTCTCATAAAAATTAGAAGAACACGCCTTCACAAGGCAATCTTTCTTAGCACGCATCCTAGAGGTTCTTTCTTTGCACACATCAATGGAAATTCTCATGGCCTTGAGAGACTCATTGATATCATGCTTAGGTGGGATAGATCTAAGTTTCAAGGAATCAACATCAAGAGAAATTCTATCAACGTTCCTAGCCAATTCATCAATCTTAGGCAACTTTTCTTCAAGCAAAGCATTGAAATTCTTTTGCGAATTCATAAATTATTTAACACTAGTCTCAAATTCAGAGGGCATCTTATTAAAATTTCCATAAGAATTGTTGTAGGAATTACCATAATTATTAGAGGGATTACTAGGATACGGCCTAGGATTAAAGTTTCCTCTATACGCATTGTTACCAAAATTATTCCTACCAACAAAATTCACATCCATAGATTCATTTTCAATCAAAGTAGACAAAGGCATATCATTAGGATCAGAAGAAGCACTTTTATTAGCAAATAATTTCATAAGTTCATCCATCTTTCCACTCAAAACATTAATTTCTTCTATCGCATGCACCTTTTTACTAGTAGATCTTTTAGTGTGCCTGAGGGAGTCCTAGATTAGGGGGTGTCCGGATAGCCGGACTATAACCTTTGGCCGGACTCCTGGACTATGAAGATACAAGATTGAAGACTTCGTCCCGCGTCCGGATGGGACTTTCCTTGGCGTGGAAGGCAAGCTTGGCGATACGGATATGTAGATCTCCTACCATTGTAACCGACTCTGTGTAACCCTAACCCTATTCGGTGTCTATATAAACCGGAGGGTTTTGGTCCGTAGGACGAACAACAATCATACCATAGGCTAGCTTCTAGGGTTTATCCTCTCTGATCTCGTGGTAGATCTACTCTTGTACTACCCATATCATCAATATTAATCAAGCAGGAGTAGGGTTTTACCTCCATCGAGAGGGCCCGAACCTGGGTAAAAACATCGTGTCCCTTGTCTCCAGTTACCATCCGCCTAGAGGCACAGTTTGGGACCCCCTACCCGAGATCCGTCGGTTTTGACACCGACAATGCCATTGAGAATAATTAACCATAATATTATCTAGGAGTTTAGTAGCTTCTCCTAAAGTGATTTCCATAAAAGTGCCTCCCGCGGCCGAATCTAAAAGATTTCTAGAAGCAAAATTCAATCCGGCATAAAAATTTGTATAATCATCCACAAATTCAAACCATGTGCAGGGCAATTACGTATCATTAATTTCATCCTCTCCCAAGCTTGTGCAACATGTTCATGATCAAGTTGCTTAAAAATCATAATATCATTTCTAAGAGAGATGATCTTAGCAGGAGGAAAATACTTGGAGATAAAAGCATCTTTGCACTTATTCCAAGAATCAATACTATTTTTAGGCAAAGACGAAAACCACGCTTTAGCACGATCTCTAAGCGAAAAAGGAAATAGCTTCAATTTAACAATATCATTGTCCACATCTTTCTTCTTTTGCATATCACACAAATCAACGAAGCTATTTAGATGGATAGCGGCATCTTCACTAGGAAGGCCGGCGAGTTGATCTTTCATGACGAGATTCAACAAAGCAACATTAATTTCACAAGATTCAGTATCGGTAAGGGGAGCAATCGGAGTGCTAAGAAAATCATTGTTGTTGGTATTGGTAAAGTCACACAATTTAGTATTATCTTGAGCCATCGTGACAACCAAGCAATCCAACACATAAGCAAACAAGAAGCAAGCGAAAAAGAGGCAAACGGAAAGGGGAGAGGGCGAATAAAATGGCAAGGGTGAAGTGGGGGAGAGGAAAATGAGAGGCAAATGGCAAATAATGTAATGCGGGAGATAAGAGTTTGTGATGGGTACTTGGTATGTTGACTTTTGCGTAGACTCCCCGGCAACGGCGCCAAAAATGGCTCGTTGTCGAGAGTCAAATCTTGACTTGACTTGGTGTAGGCCTCCCCGGAAACGGCGCCAGAAATCCTTCTTGCTACCTCTTGAGCACTGCGTTGGTTTTCCTTTGAAGAGGAAAGGGTGATGCGGCAAAGTAGCTTAAGTATTTCCCTCAGTTTTTGAGAACCAAGGTATCAATCCAGTAGGAGGCCACGCTCAAGTCCCTCGTACCTACAAAAAAAATAAAAACCTCGCAACCAACGCAATAAAGGGGTTGTCAATCCCTTCACGGTCACTTACGAAAGTGAGATATGATAGATATGATAAGATAATATTTTTGGTATTTTTATAATAAAGATGCAAAGTAAAATAAAAGGCAATAAAAATAGCTAAGTGTCGGAAGATTAATATGATGGAGAATAGACCTGGGGGCCATAGGTTTCACTAGTGGCTTCTCTGAAGAGCATAAGTATTACGGTGGGTGAACAAATTACTGTTGAGCAATTGATAGAATTGAGCAAAGTTATGAGAATATCTAGGTATGATCATGTATATAGGCATCACGTCCATGACAAGTATACCAACTCTTGCCTGCATCTACTACTATTACTCCACACATCGACCGCTATCCAGCATGCATCTAGAGTATTAAGTTCAAAAGAACAGAGTAATGCTTTAAGTAAGATGACATGAAGTAGAGGGATAAACTCATGCAATATGATATAAACCCCATCTTGTTATCCTCGATGGCAACAATACAATACGTGCATTGCTGCCCTAACATCCTTTGGGAAAGGACACGCAAGATTGAACCCAAAGCTAAGCACTTCTCCCATTGCAAGAAAGATCAATCTAGTAGGCCAAACCAAACTGATAATTCAAACAGACTTGCAAAGATAACCAATCATACATAAAAGAATTCAAAGAAGATTCAAATATTGTTCATAGATAAACTTGATCATAAACCCACAATTCATCGGTCTCAACAAATACACCGCAAAAGAAGATTACATCGAATAGATCTCCATGAGAATCATGGAGAACTTTGTATTGAGATCAAAAGAGAGAGAAGAAGCCATCTAGCTAATAACTATGGACCCGAAGGTCTGAGATAAACTACTCACACATCATCGGAGAGGCTATGGTGTTGATGTAGAAGCCCTCCATGATCAATGCCCCCTCTGGCAGGACGCTGAAAAAGGCCCCAAGATGGGATCTCACAGGTACAGAAGGTTGCGGCGGTGGAATTAGGTTTTCGTGGATGCCTTTGTTGGTTTGGAAGTGCGTGAGGTATATATAGGAGGAAGAAATGCGTCGGTGGAGCAACATGGGCCCCACGAGGGTGGAGGCGCGCCCAGGGGTAAGGCACGCCCCCCTGCCTCGTGCTCTCCTGGTTGATTTCTTGACGTAGAATCCAAGTCCTCTGGATCACGTTTGTTCCGAAAATCACGTTCCCGAAGGTTTCATTCCGTTTGGACTCCGTTTGATATTCTTTTTTTGCAAAACTCTGAAATAGGCAAAAAAACAGCAATTTGGGCTGGGCCTCCGGTTAATAGGTTAGTCCCAAAAATAATATAAAAGTGTATAACAAAGCCCATTAATCATCCAAAAGAGAATATAATATAGCATGAAGCAATAAAAAATATAGATACGTTGGAGACGTATCAGTCCGAACGTCGTAACCGTACTTTATTAAATATGGTGCGATCTATGATGTCTCTTACCGATTTACTACTATCATTTTGGGGTTATGCATTGGAGACAGCTGCATTCACGTTAAATAGGGCACCATCTAAATCCGTTGAGACGACAACGTATGAATTGTGGTTTGGCAAGAAACCTAAGCTGTTGTTTCTTAAAGTTTGGGGTTGCGACACTTATGTCAAAAGGCTTCAGCCTGATAAGCTTGAACCTAAACCGGAGAAGTGCATCTTCATAGGATACCCTAAGGAAATAATTGGGTACACCTTCTACCACAGATCCGAAGGCAAGATCTTTGTTGCCGAGAATGGAACCTTTCTAGAGAAGGAGTTTCTCTCGAAAGAAGTGAGTGGGAGGAAAGTAGAACTTGATGAGGTAATTGTACCTTCTCTCGAATTGGAAAGTAGCACATCAGTGAAATCCGTTCCCGTGATGCCTACACCAACTAGAGAGGAAGCTATTGATGATGATCATGAAACTTCAGATCAAGTTATTACTAGAACTTGTAGGTCGAACAGAGCACGTTCCGCACCAGAGTGGTACGGTAATCCTGTCCTGGAACTCATGTTATTAGACCATGGCGAACCTACAAACTATGAAGAAGCTATGATGAGCCCAGATTCCGGCAGATGGCTTGAGGCCATGAAATCTGAGATAGGTTCCATGTATGAGAACAAAGTGTGGACTTTGGTGGACTTGCCCAATGATCGGCAAGCCATTGAGAACAAAATGGATCTTCAAGAGGAAGACGAACACTGATGGTAGTGTTACTATCTACAAAGCTCGACTTGTCGCAAAAGGTTTTCGACAAGTTTAAGGTGTTGACTACGATGAGATTTTCTCACTCGTAGGGATGCTTAAGTCTGTCCGAATCATGTTATCAATTGTCGCATTTTATAAAAATCTGGCAAATGGATGTCAAAACTGCATTCCTTAATGGATTTCTTAAAGAAGAGTTGTATATGATGCAACCAGAAGGTTTTTGTCGATCCTAAAGGTGCTAACAAAGTGTGCAAGCTCTAGCGATTCATCTATGGACCGCTGCAAGCATCTCGGAGTTGGAATATATGCTTTGATGAGGTGATCAAAGCATATGGTTTTTTACAACTTTTCTGGTGAAGCCTGTATTTACAAGAAAGTGAGTGGGAGCTTTGTGGCATTTCTGATAGTATATGTGGATGACATATTGTTGATCGGAAATGATATAGAATTTCTAGATAGCATAAAAGGATACTTGAATAAGAATTTTTCAATGAAAGACCTCAGTGAAGCTACTTAAATATTGGGCATCAAGATCTATAGGGATAGATCGAGACACTTAATAGGACTTTCACAAAGCACATTCCTTGGCAATTTTTTTGAAGAAGTTCAAAATAGACCAGTCAAAGAAAGGGTTCTTGTCTGTGTTGCAAGGAGTGAAGTTGAGTAAGACTCAAAACCTGACCACGGCAGAAGATAGAGAGAGAATGAAAGTCATTCCCTATGCCTCAGCCATAGGTTCTATAAAGTATGCCATGCTGTGTACCAAACCTATTGTATACCTTGCCATGAGTTTGGCAAGGGGGTACAATAGTGATCTAGGAGTAGATCACTGGACAACGGTCAAAATTATCCTTAGGTACCTAAAGAGGACTAAGGAAATGTTTCTCGGTTATGGAGGTGATAAAGAGTTCGTCGTAAAGAGTTACGTCGATGCAAGCTTTGACACTGATCTAGATGACTCTAATTCTCAATCTAGATACGTATTGAACGTGGGAGCAATTAGCTAGAGTAGCTCCACGCAGAGCATTGTAGACATAGGAATTTGCAAAATACATACAGATTTGAATATGGCAGACCCGTTGACTAAACTTCTCTCACAAGCAAAACATGATCACACCTTAGTACTCTTCGGGTGTTAATCGCACGACGATGTGAACTAGATTATTGACTCTGGTAAACCCATTGGGTGTTGCTCACATGGCGATGTGAACTATGGGTGTTAATCACGTAAAGATGTGGACTATTGGTGTTAAATCACATGGCGATGTGAACTAGATTATTGACTCTAGTGCAAGTGGGAGACCGAAGGAAATATGCCCTAGAGGCAATAATAAAGTTGTTATTTTATATTTCCTTATATCACGATAAATGTTTATTATTCATGCTAGAATTGTATTAACCGGAAACTTGATACATGTGTGGATACATAGACAAAACACCGTGTCCCTAGTAAGCCTCTACTAGACTAGCTCGTTAATCAAAGATGGTTAAGTTTCCTAACCATAGACATGCGTTGTCATTTGGTGAACGGGACCATATCATTAGGAGAATGATGTGATGGACAAGACCCATCTGTTAGCTTAGCATATTGATTGTTCAGTTTTATTGCTATTGCTTTCTTCATGTCAAATACATATTCCTTCAACTATGAGATTATGCAACTCCCGGATACCGGAGGAATACTTTGTGTGCTATCAAACGTCACAACGTAACTGGGTGATTATAAAGATGCTCTATAGGTATCTTCGAAGGTGTTTGTTCGGTTGGCATAGACCGAGATTAGGATTTTTCACTCCGAGTATCATAAAGGTATCTCTGGGCCCTCTCGGTAATTTACATCATAAGAAGCCTTGCAAGCAAAGTGACTAATGATTTAGTTACAAGATGCTGTATTACGAAACGAGTAAAGAGACTTACCGGTAACGAGATTGAACTAGGTATGTGGATACCGACGATCGAATCTCGGGCAAGTAACATACCGATGGACAAAGGGAATTACGTATGTTGTCATAACGATTCGACTGATAAAGATCTTCGTAGAATATGTAGGAGCCAATATGAGCATCCAGGTTCCACTATTGGTTATTAACCAGAGAGGTGTCTCGGTCATGTCTACATAGTTCTCGAACCCATAGGGTCCGCACACTTAGCATTCGATGACGATTTAGTATTATATGAGTTATGTGATTTGGTGACCGAATGTTGTTCGGAGTCCCGGATGAGATCACGTACATGAAGAGGAGTCTCGAAATGGTTGAGAGGTAAAGATTGATATATATGACGATGGTATTCGGACACCGGAAGTGTTCCGGAGGATACCGGGTACATATAGGGTCACGGGAAGGGGTTCTGGGCACCCCCGACAAAGATATGGGCTTAATGGGCCAAGGGAGGGACAGACCAGCCCACAAGGGGCTGGTGCGCCCCTCCACCAGGTCGGCCAGCCCTAGGGAAAGGAAAGGGGGAGGGCAAGTCCCTCCTTCCTTCCCCTCCTCAAGGGAGAAAGGAAAGGGGTGCGCCACCTCCCCCTTCCTTCCCCTGGTGCCTATACAAGGAAGAGGAGGGCCGAACCAGGGCAGGAGCCCAAGTGGGATTCGGCCCCACTTGGGGCACTCCTTGGCCTCTCCCCTCTCCCTCCCACCTATATATATGAGGAGGGGGGCGCCTAGAACACGCATCATCAATTGTTAGCCGTGTGCGGTTGCCCCTCCACATTTTACACCCCCGGTCATATTCTCGCGGTGCTTAGGCGAAGCCCTGCGCGGATCACTTCATCATAATTGTCACCGCACCATCGTGTTGACGGAACTCATCTACTCCCTTGACACCTTGCTGGATCAAGAAGGCGAGGAACGTCATTGAGCTGAACATGTGCAGAGCTCGGAGGTGCCGTACGTTCGATGCTTGATCAGTCGGAACGAGAAGAAGTTCGACTACATCAACATCATTGTCAAACGCTTACGTTTTTGGTCTACTAGGGTACGTGGACACACTCTCCCCTCTCGTTGCTATGCATCTCCTAGATAGATCTTGCGTGAGCGTAGGTTGAAATTGCATGCTCCGTTTCCCAACATGACTATCTCTCACTCTCCATCACAAACACACACACATTGTCTCTTTTCCTCCCTAGGTCTATCTCGATCTCTCTCGGGGCATCTTCCTATCACACACACACCTTGTCTCTCGATCCCCCACACATATAGTCCCCTCACGATCTTGAGGGGATCTCTCTATCACAAACACACACTCTCTCCTTCCCCGTGCCTCCATTTTCTCCATCCGTCCCTCTCGACCCCTTTCCCTTATTTTCCAGACCTCTCTTGGACACGTGCTACAGGGTCTCTCTCTCTGTTGCAAATAACCACACACTATCTCCGTGTATCTCCTCACCTCGCTTTCTCTCTCGGAGATGCCTGCGTAATATGTTTGCATAAGACATGCACACTTTCTCTCTATTTTATCGTGTGTTGTCCATTTCTCTTTCACTCTCTCTCTCTCTCTCTCTCTCTCTCTCTCTCTCTCTCTCTTTCTCTCTCTCAATTTTGCACACTCACTCTTTCTCCTTCACACACACTTGATCTCTCTCAACTTAGGTACTCTCTTCGGTCCATAGCATATAGATTTTTTGAAAAGTCAAACCTCACAAAGTTTGACCAGGTATGTGGAGAAAAACATTTACATCTAGAATGATAAACATATATCATATTAGATTCATCACAAGATGTAGTTTCATATGATGTATCTTTGGCATTGTAGGTATAAATAATTTTCTCTGTAAACTTGGTCAAAGTTTCCAAAGTTTGACTTTTCAAAAAATTATATGCACTACATTATCGAACAACGGGAGTATCTCTTTCTCTCTCTCAACTCTCTCACGCACCACTCAGCCGTCTCGGGGCTCCCCTCACACTCTCTCTCTCTCAAACTTTATATCT
The DNA here is from genome assembly GCA_021605205.1 of Aegilops longissima. Classification (NCBI taxonomy): domain Eukaryota; kingdom Viridiplantae; phylum Streptophyta; class Magnoliopsida; order Poales; family Poaceae; genus Aegilops; species Aegilops longissima. Next base: position 633,030,518 of record CM038677.1, on the reverse strand, counting down.
CCCCAGGTCACACATGCACATATCTCGCTCGCACTAGATAGACCCATCTAACACTCTCCCCCTCGTTCTCTCTCTACCTCACATGCACCCTCTAAGTACGATTATCTCTCACTCCATCATAGACACATGCACTCCCCCATAGGTATGACTATCTCTCACTATCCATGACAAAACACACGTATCGTGTCCTTCCATCCCTAGGTCTATCTCGATCTCTCTCGGGGTATCCTTCTATCGCGTACACACCTTGTCTCTCAATCTCCCACCCATATAGTCCACTCACGATCTCGAGGGGATCTCTCTGTCAAACACACCATCTCTCCCGCCCCATGCCTTCATTTTCTCCATACGTCTCTCTCGACCTCTCTCTCTTGTTTGCCAGACCTCTCTTAGCCACGTGCTAGGGGTATCTCTCTCTCTCTCTCTCTCTCTCTCTCTCTCTCTCTCTCTCTCTCTCTCTCTCTCTCTCTCGTTGCAAACAACCACACACTATATCTGTGTATCTCCTCACCTCGCTTCCTCTCTCGGAGATGCATGCATGACATGTTTGCATAACACACACACACACACACACACACACACACACACACACACACACTTTTTCTCTACTTTACCCTGTGATGTCCCTTTCTCTTTCACACACACACACTTACACACTTTTTGCACACACACTTGATCTCTCTCTAGTTAGGTACTCTCTCAGGTCCATAACATATAGATATTTTGAAAAGTCAAACCTCACAAAGTTTGACCAGGTATATGTGGAGAAAAATATTTACATCTGGAACGATCATTAGATCCATCACAAGATGTAGTTTCATATGGAGGCCTCACCGAGAAGATCCGATACCTCTCCCATACCCGAGTTCTCGTTTTGGGTGAAAACCTAGATCCAACTCGTCGGCTCAGCGATGGTAGCACCCATGGCGTCGTTACTGTGATGGAAGTATCGACTTGGAAGACCTGATCCTTGGGTGGAAGCATCATGTTTGTGGTGATGGGTGGCCGGTACGTGATGCGTGCGGTAGTTTCATTTGGCTTGTCCGGTGGTGGTGTGCAGTTGGAGCTCTTTTGACACACTGGACATGTCGGACAAACCATGTTGGCGGCACATGTTCCCCTACATATGGATGCCTTCTTATTTTGAATGAAATTTTAGCAACTCTCCTACTAACTTTTAAATAAATAAATATATAATATGATCAGTCGATGGTGTCCTAATACACACAACGACAGATAACATAGACCATAAATAAAATATCAGAATGATCCACTTCTCTCCTATGGGACCGAGAAAAGACACCCCTCCCCCTTGTCACAGTCCAACAATCTTTTCCATTTTCTTTTTAAAGAACAATGCTTCTGTTCCGGTGTCCCTCCTTGTACGTAAACCCCAAATAAATTATATATTGGACAAAAAGAAGATTAAATCGCCAATTCAACACAATTATTTTGCAATTTTCTTGCATTCACTCCGAAGATTCCCAGCCGAAATACACACAGACAAGAAACGTGAAGAATAATGGTTGACACGCACCTACATGGCTGGCTCTACTCTTTGACCCGAATGCTCATAGTACTAATCCAAAAGGAAAACTAAACTAATCCTCCACCATGTTTGAGAACTAATGGTAGCTTAACAACTGTATTTTATACGAGCAAAATAATGCGGTAGTACTAGTAACATTTTGAACATTTTGTTTTTGTTTTGTCGTGAGCGCCATAATAATCCCATCATGACGACACCAACAGCGACCCAGCAACCCCAAAACGAAACCAGCGATCCTTAATCCTCACAGATAAACAACCCCGGACTCAACTCCCCCGGCATCCAAATCTGCAACTCCAACCTCCCCTCCCCTCTCTTCCCATTAGCGTGCAGATCTGTCCACCCGCCGATTTGGATCGCCGCGGATCGGATTTATGCAGTCTCACTGCTGCCAGCGCCAGCCATGCCGCGCAGCTTGGGAGGGGAGGGCAGCTTGAGCAGTCTCGGCCGGGAGGAGGAGGGGGGGCCGGCCCGCGCCGGGGCTGGGCGGCAATGTCCAGCATGTCGGACTCGGGGGGCGGCGGCCGCGCGGGCGCGGAGCTGATGGCGGAGCAGTTCCACCTCAAGGTGCTGCACGCCGTCCTCGCCGTGCGCGCGCCGCGCCCGCTCGCCGCGCCGGCGCCGGCGGCCGCCTCGGCGTCCTTCCGCCGGCGCGACAGGTGGTTCCACCTCCCGCTCCACGACCCGCCGCCGCCCCCCTCGGCCGAGCGCCTGGAGGCGCCGCCCCCCGGGGAGCCGCTCGTCGTGGACATCCACCTGGCCCCCGCCGGCTGCGGGGGAGCGGGCGGGGAGGTGGTCGAGAGGTGGACGGTCGCGTGCGAGCCCTGGCCGGACGCTGCGGCGGCCGGCGAGGGGATGGCCGTGAACCGGGCGTACAAGCGGTGCATGACCCTGCTGAGGTCGGTGTACACCACGCTCCGCCTGCTCCCCGCCTACCGCGTCTTCCGTCTCCTCTGCGCTAACCAGTCGTACAACTACGAGATGGGCTACACCGTCGGCTCCTTCGCCGTGCCTTTCTCGCGCGCCCAGGAGTCTGACATGCGCTCCCACCGCTTCGTTCCCGTTGACACCCAGCCCGGCCGTCTCGTCGTCTCCGTCCAGTACCTATCCAGTCTCGCCGCGTTCAACCTGGAGATCTCCTCCCTCTCCCCCTCCATGCTGATCACCAACTACGTGGGCAGCCCAGCAGCTGAGCCCATGCGCAACTTCCCTTCTTCGCTCACGGAGGCCACAGGCTGCGCTTTCCCCCAGTCCTATCAGCAGCAGCGTCCGCACAGCTGGGCGCCGCCTGCGCTCTGGCCGCTCGCCCCAGCGCAGCAGACGAGATTTTCGCCACCGCCGTTGCACTACGCGTCACCAACCCCATCGCCCCCCAATTTTCCTGGTGGGTACCTGCAGTCGCCTCTGAGGGGGGAGTCTGCACCGGTGACCATACCCGGCGTGAGAAGGAGCCCCGTGCACCGTCAGAGCATGCTGGACCCGGTTAAAGGTTTAATGCTGCCACCGCCATCCCCGAGGAGAGGAGACAAGGGAGCAGCAGGTTCACAAGAGTCCCCATCAGATATCAGCCGGTCATTCGGAAGGCCAGAAGGACTTCGGATGGGGGATCCATACGGCAGCTCGTCACCAGGATCCAAGGTGATTCATTTATGGTCTTGCTAATTTGATGTTAAGTTTAGTACTTGTGTTTATGCTTCAAGCTGAAAGATTGGATTTTGCTGTGGTTGAGAATATTCAAGCAGAGTAAGCTGTTTTCAGCCTCTACTATGCTGAAGGGTTAAGAATTTGGTAGCAGCTGTTGACTTCATTTGTTTGGTAGCCACAAACTATTGAAACTAAAGGATTTTGCTGTACTTGAATATATCAAACTGTTGATCAAGTATATGCAGTTAGTAGCAACTGTTAATTTGAAATAAAACCATGACAAGAATATGGAACGGAGGGAGTATTTGTTTGGTAGTCATGAACTAGTGAAACTACAGGTATGAGGAAATTCAAATTAATTTTATTATTGACTGAACTGAGTTACGGTGCGCAAGCGGGAGCTACATGCACCGAGAACTGAACTGAGTTACGGTGCGGGCTTTAGGCCAGCTTGAACCGACCTATAGTAGTATCAGACAGGTTGTTCAACCTGTAGCAATTATACTGGGTATTCGGCCTTATACTCGGTTTTACTTGACCTTATACTTGTTCTTTTTTCTGGTAACCAGTGAGGGTACCTAGTACAAGTAATGAAGTATACAGCCCATTAGACCTATTTTCAATACCTTAGCACAAAGAAGATTGGAAAGGGGAAGTTAGTCACAGAATTAGGTGCTCATGCCCCAGCTATTTGGAACCAAAATTTAATCTTTGTGACTTGTTGAACAATAACAGCGACCACACTTTTGTCAATTGTAGTGAGTGGAGATTGTAATAGTTGTTAGTCCAGAGTACCACACAATTACTTTTATTAGCGAAGTTCTGTGCACCATCTTTTCTAGAAGAGTATTTAGAGATTAACCCCCCTCCTCTCTACAGTTAATATAATCACACTGTTTTCTTGTAAGATATATATTTTGCTCAACATCAACTTTTGATCTTAAAAAATACTCCCTGTCTAAAAATAACTGTTGCTGATTTCGTACAAAATTTAGTGCAAAGTTGTACTCCCTAGTGATCTAAACGCTCTTATATTTCTTTACGGAGGGAGTACTAAATTAACAACACTTATTTTGGGACGGATGGAGTAGTTTGGAAGTTCAAAGTTAACTTTTGTACTAGAAAATTTATTTGCCTTGTATTTTAAATTGTGTCTTGTTTAAGGAATTAGGTTTGACATTCTGAGTAAGCTAATGAAAATTTACTTATCGAAACACCCTTGTGCTCCTACCATTTATGAGAGCCGCATATATCATCTTTATTGTTCTGATATTGTTTGGCTGCTCAATGTGCAGGGTAAGGACAGTCGGGATGAATCTGGCCGATTCTCTGCACTCTCCTCTTGTGATTCACCACGGCAAGATGATCTGGATGAGGCAGATTATCCTTTTGCGGTGGATGATGTCGATCCACCAATCTCCAGACCTGGGTATGTCTAAATAACTTTCTTTAGTGGTTTACTTGTATTATCAGATCATTTTGCTCTTTGGTTCTCACAAGTCCGCACACGTAGCATTGGCTGATTCTTACTAAAATCATACTTCCTCCGTCCCGAATTAGTTGTCTTGGATTTGTCTAGATACGGATGTATCTAGACACGTTTAAGTGTTAGGTAAATCCATATCTAGACAAATCTAAGACAACTAATTTGGGACGGCGGTAATATATCTTAACTATTGAGAGCTCTTGCATTTTCATTTGGTACTAGGGAATTACATGAGATCCAACAATGTTAATAGGCATTACATAATCCAACAATTTTAGAAGTCCTGGAAACAGCCTCTTACAGAAATGTAGGGAAAGGCTGCGTACAATAGACCCAAAGTGGCTGGACCCTTCCCCAGACCCTGCGCAAGCGGGAGCTACATGCACCGGGCTGCCCCCCCTACATAATCCAGTTAATTAGTCAACATTCTAGCTATTAAATAATGCTAGAGCATATCTGCTTACTCATTATATGTAATTGTTAGAGCTTGCATTCTTTTAAAGTTTTAATGTAGACACATTGTTGGTCAAAATTCTAGACATGGTGAAAGTTAGTTTACTGTGGGGATTTTAAGACCATGGCACGGGCAGACTGTTTGCTGTTCAATTCTAGTATAAGAATAGAATTTTGGAAATGACTATTCAGAGATGGCAAAAAGGGACAATAATTTGAGGCAGCAGCTGGAAGAAGTATCCATTGCAATACCTCAGAAATTATGAATAAGCAATTCAAACATTGTAGACAGAGATGTCTCAACCCATATATATTGGGTATGTAGTTCACTTGGCCAGACCCCACTTGGTGTCGAGCTTTCAGCAGTGGGTAACTGGGTATGCCCTTATGTAGTTCAGTGATGATTTGAAATATTGACCATGAGCATTTTGCGTATTTGCCCATTCTTGCAAGTTCCATTGTAGTAGCATAAAATGGAGGAAGGTAATTGTTTTTCAAATCCCTGAGCTGTTTAAGTACAAAATTTGATTTTGAATTTGACTGAGCAACTGAGAAAAAACATTTTGACTTTAGCCTCATTGCTACATGGCAATGTGCATGGTAGAACATAGTAGCTGTAACAAAAACATATTACTCCCTCCGTTTCTTTTTACTCCACACATAAAATTTATCTAAAGTCAAACTTCGCAAAATTTGACCAAATTTATTTTTAAAAACATCAACATTTACAATACTAAAATTATACAATATGAAAATTAATTTGATAATGCATCTAATGATATTGATTTGGTATTGTGAATGTTGATATTTTTTCAGATAAACATAGTCAAACATGTTTGACTTCAAACAAATCTTATATGTGAAGTAGAAGAAAAGCGGAGTACAGATTATAAAATTATATTCAACCTTGCATATATCATTAATAATGTCTTCAACCAGAGTATACTTAGTAAAAGCAATGTGCAATATTTGATTGAGACGTTTATTTTTACCGAATTTCAGGAACTACTATGATTTTTAAAATTTTCTTGTGTATTTGCTTAAATAATTTTTCGGTACAACTTACAGTTTTTACGTACTTCGCCTTCCATCACTTGAGTGAGAACAGGCCTTCAAGTGCAAATAAACATAGAAATATTTGTATGCCATTGTGAAGGTTATTTGTGATAGTACAAAAGGTCCTTCTATTTTTCTACACAACTACTGTGAGAGATTGAGCATTCTTGGTTAAATTATGAAATGGCCAAGGGTACGCCGATGTAGTTACTCTCACATATATGTATATATCTCCCAGTCCTCATATGACAAAAATCCACAAACCCTGCCAATCCTGTCTCCTCGGAAGTGCTGCGGTTTGGATTTTCACCCAGTTTTGATTTTTTTTATCAATATGGGAGAACACAGATATGGCTAACAATTGCATAAAGGCACTCTTGGTTATTTCAGAATTTGAGCAATTAAAGGATACTCTTGGTCATTACTCTTATCACGGTAGTGTCATAGATTTTTTTTAGAGAAAAGGAGCTTTTGGTGTGAATAAAAATAACCCAACCATTGCAACAGCATAAAAGGAATATTTCAAGGTTTGACAATGGTATATTATATGGAGTACAAGAAGTTCCCTAGATTCATTTCTAGGATAAAAGGTGGTGTACCATAGCCACCCCCTGTTTGTTAAATACCAGTACTGTACTACTGGCTATGCAATATTAATATGTGACCTGAATTCCCTGGCCTCCGGGAGGCTGCTCGTGGTGTACACTAATGTGAAGATCTCTCATCCTTTTCTTTTCCTTCCGCTGAGATGGCACTGAGCTAAATTTCATTTCACTAGTCTTTGAGCTTTTGAATTTGTTGGCATAGTTGTGCTCCATATTTCTAGGCCAAGACACCATATTGGCAAATTTCATTGGCCGTTGTATTATTGAAAAAGTTGGAAAAAATTTATATGCCTTACGAAAAGGAACACAAGGAGTATTATCATGCTGTGTTCAATGTGGGGTGCTATAATTTTATTTAGATGTTTTTACATGCATTATTGCTCTTAATGTCCATAGTTACAGATCTAACACGACATTGTCTTGATATAGCTGTTTCTCTGGTTCACCTAACTTAAGTTTATTCATACAGGAGCAGTGATGGAAAGGAGGCTGGAGATCAGGCAGGCTCATCATCCCATAAATCACAAGACGCTGCAGTTGGTTCTCTGGTTCACTTGCTGAGAACTGCACGCCCTCTGCGAGATTCTAGCTATTCTTCTCAAACGTCAGGGGCTGAGTCTAACACTGTAGCCTCGACCAGTTCTGTCATGTCTCGCAGGACATCTGATGCACTCGAGGAGCTGCAGTCTTTCAAAGCAATCAGGGAGAGACTGCTGTCCGGGAGTAGAGCGAAAGAGCGTGACTCGCCGGAGAAGCCATAGTGTCATTCTTTCCTTGTCTCTCTTAACTTCACGCCGGAGGATCAGATCTCTAAGACAGAACAGGCCATGCTGTGAGCCCAGATATGTTTTGTTGGGGCGTTTGTATATATAACTGATGAATTGATATGCTCTTAGTCGAAGATAAGATACAGGCCTCGATTGATTTCAGCGAGGGTGTATCTCTCGCCATTCTTGAACCCTAGAAGGACCGTTATCCCGCCGCTGTTTATATGCTCTTGTATACCTGGGAAGTAAGATCAGTACAACACGTAGGTGTGAGCCTTGGCCGTAGTGCTCTTTGCGCTGTATGCGTGTGTAAATTATATGTAACTGTACTATTGAAGCCAAACTGTTCAGTAAACATCAATGTTAAGTATTGCTTGCACTTGGGAGGACTGTTTCGGATTTATTTTTCAGCTTTCGTTATTTTGATCTGCCGGAAATGTGGGATTTGCATGCGTTCTTAGAAACGAAAGCAGATGGTTCGTGTGTCTGATAATGAGACTTGTTACTTTTGCCACTGGGGAAGAACAGAAGAAGCCTCGCAGCTTGCATAAGTTTCAAGTTTTACTAGAAGAATGGGAGGGGAGTTGAGGTTTCAAGCTGTGCACGCGATTGAAAGGCATCATAGCTGACAGGAGGAATTTGCACAAAAATGGTGGATGTTTGGCATATCAAATCGTGTGCACCCATTTTCCCAGGTATGCTGAACGCAGAAGACAGACGATATCGTCGTCCAGTCAGTCGTTCTATGACTAGATTTGGGCTAAGGCTCGGCCGCAAGAACTGCATTTCCTCGCGTGAGAGCTATGTCTCGCTTATAGTAAGACGGTAGCTTCTCTTGAGCAAAGAAGGGAGCGCAAGGCGTTCAATCCTAGGATTTCAGCGCTGTTAGCCACTAAGCCATTGTCAAGTTTGTGTTAAGACTAGTAGGGCGCTACCAACTTGAAGGAAACTAGCACGGTTCCACTGGCTTTTCGTTTTTTTCTTCTTGTTTTTCACCGTTCTTTCGTTTCATTGTTTTTACCTTTTTTTTGGTTATTTTTTTGTTTATTTCTCGGTTTTCAGTGGCTTTTTTTCTTTTCTTTCCCTTTTCTTCGGTTTTGTTTGTTTCCTTCTCATTTTTCATCTGTTTTTAGGGTTTTCATTGTTTTTCTATATACATTTTTGTTATATATATAATAAATTTTTAACATTCTTCAAATACAAGTTTTAACATTTTTTTAATACATGGTCAACATTTTTCTATACACATTTTAAACATTTTTTAAATGCTTGATTAACATTTTTCAAATATAAGACTAACATTTTTTGAATACATGCTAAACATTTTTCTATACATTTCAATTTTTAAAATTATTTATTAACATTTTCCACATACAATATTAACATTTTAATACATGGTCAACATTTCTTTATACACATTTAACATTTTTCAAATGCTTGATTGACATTTTCAAATATTTGTTCAACACTTTTAAAATGCTTTATTAATTTATTATATACATGAACACATTTTCATCTTTTTTAATACATGATCAAAAAGTTTCTATCGCATTTAACATTTTTCAAATGCTTGATTAATATTTTCAAATACTTGTTCAAAAAATTCAAATGCTTTATTTTTTAAAATACATGATCAAATCTTTTCATACATTTTTCGTATACGTGATAAACATTTTCTCTGTACGCATTTACCATATTTAAATGCTTGGTTAACATTTTCAAATGTTTTACGTAGAGTGTTTTTCAAAGTGTAAAAAGTAAATGTTTGGTTTATATATATATATATATATATATATATATATATATATATATATATATATATATATATATATATATATATATATATATATATATATATATATATAGGAAAATCCATCCTACCACCTGGGGTAGTTACCCCACATGTCTCATATACTATCTTATGGTAGTATATATCCTACTTTATCATTTTAAGTATATTCATATACTATATATAAGATACTCCAAAGTGAGTTGCATGAAAAAATTTCAAGTTGGCCCATGGTTTTATTATATTTGTGAAATACGTACATATTTGTACATAAAAGAGAGCATACTCAAAATATGATACATACTACCAAAAATAATATATATACTACCTAAACATTCTTATATACTACATACTACGCGTACATACTCTCCGATTTGATAGATACTACATACTACATATAAAACTCAAGTGGTGGTAACTACCACTGGTGGTAGATAAAATTTGTCCTATATATATATATATATATATAGTGTGCGAATAGCTTCAAATATTGGTCGTTAGATATGCCCATCCAACGGTCAAGAAAAGGCAAATCCGAGCATTATCATCCGTTGGATATAGTTTTCAACTCATAGGATTCTGCCACGTGGCCTTCTAATTGAACCCCAAACTCAACCATCTTATGTGTTCTAGAAGCATCTGTTCATATGCTTATCTGATACTCAAATAAAAAGAGACTAGATCAATATGGATTCTATAGAGGTAAGAACCAAGTTGGATCTTGCCCGATACGGTCCTAGAAAACATAATGCATATTCAAATGTATTTTCCCATGCTTTTTATATATATTTAAATGGCGTGCAAAGCACGTACAATTTACTAGTATATAAGAATATTTGAAAGTGTAAAACATAAAAAATAAAGCAAAAAACGAAAATAGAAACGTGAAACACAAAAAAGAAAAAGATGAGGTTGTGGCCTCGCGTGCGCCTAGGCCGGCCCATCTGAGGCTCCCCTCACGATAGGGTTCCCTAGGTCTTGCTATAACGAGACATAGGGGTGCCCATTTCCTCGGAATTTCCTATTCGCCGCTTATTGCGGCAAGTTGTCGCGCTTTCGCACAGGGCGAGCTCACCCTGGGCCGGCCCATCTTCGGTCGCGAGATTAAAAACAGCAAAAACTGTTAGCGCCAGGGACCGAACCCAGTACCTTCTTCTGTACATGTATACGCCACGCTAGCCACCCCGACTAACTGGTTCAAGTTGACGAAGTACAACGCGAAACATAGACAAACACACAGCAGCGACAAAACTTAAAACCAATTCACGGAATTTTCAAAAAACTTTTGTTCCTTCTACTGGTTTTTTCGGGTTTTCTTCAGTCTTTTTCTGTTATTTTGTTTCCTTTACTTTTTTCTTTTCTTTTTAAGTTAAAATATTGTTCAGAATTTTGAAGAAAATTCTTGTTGTAAAAATTTGTTCATATTTTGGAAATAATGTTCACATTGCCAAGATTTTGTTCGCAATTTCAAAAAATGTTCCTGTTTTCATAGTTTTGGTTACAATTCAAAAAGATGTTCCAAATTCCAAATTTTGTTCACACTTTTAAAAATTGTTCTCAATTTACAAAAATGTTTGGAATTTCGAAATTTGTTCATCGCTTAAAAAATGTTTTTGGAGTTTTGTTCATGTTCTGAAAAATGTTCAAATTCATATTTCTTTCACATTTTCAAAAATTGTTCGGACTGTTAAAAAATGTTCGAAATTTCCAAAGAAAATCATGTAGAAAAAGGCTGGGAGGTTCAAAATTTTGTTCGCATTTTTCAAAAAATGTTCACATTTTCAAAAGAAATGTTCTCAGTTTTAAATTTTGTTTGTGTTCTGAAAAAAGTTTACAATTTTAGATTTTGTTCATTTTTCTAAAAAATGTTCTGAATTTATAAATTTGTTCGTTTTTAAAAAAAGTTTTTATGTTCAAATTTCGTGTTTTTTGAAATTTTGTTCAGAATTTCAGTTTTTAACTTTGTCGAAATTTTCTGTGACAAATTTGTTCGTAGTTTTGAAAAATGTTCTCGTTTGCAATTTTTGGATTTTTTAGCAAACATTAAGTTTTATCGATGTTGTTGTTGTTTCTTGTAACCTTCCGCTGCTAATTTAGCAATAGAGCTAGTTGTTTGCAATGGCTAGTATAGCATGCGCTGGATGGGTAGGTAGCCGGTTCGAATCCCAGCGCCAGCCTAATTCCTTTTTTCGCATTTTAGCATCTCGCGAATGGGCCGGCCCAGGTTTGGCCACGCTTTTGCGAAACGTCAGATATTTTGACGCAGCTAGCGTCACATAGGAGCTCCCCATTTCCTCGTTCTATGACTAGTACTTTTGGGTTTAGGCTGGGCCGCAAAAACTGTATCTCGCGATGTGTTGCTTATTTTTCTAGTCATGAACTTAATTTTGTTTTTTGAACTTCAGTATTGTATTAACTGGTAGAATTATTTTTTGAGTGGAAGTGCCGCCTCCTTTATTAAGAGTTCTCGAAGCGCTCTTATATTTCTTTACGGAGGGAGTACATCACTGTTCAACAATTCAATAATATAACCCTGGGAAACATGGAGCCATGTCCGACATAGCTCATGAACACAACCTTCCTTAGCTAGGATGTGAGCCACACGGTTCACCGAACGTCGTACCTACCAAACTTTGTAGGCTTCCCTCGTTTTGAGCAATCCTTGACCTCCTCAATGATCGGCCCATACACTGAATTATCTCTAGAACCTAGATCGGCCTTTGCTGCTACTACCTGGGAATCTGTCTGCAAGATGATCTTGTGAGCACCTATCTCCCTTGATAGTTGCACCACACATTAATAGGGAAAAACCTATTAGTAGCACGGGGGCCCGCACTACTGCTAGCGCGCTACAACTAATTGTTAATAGTACCGCGGGCTGACCCCGCGCTACTGTTACATGTATTAGCAGTAGCGCGGGTCCAACCCCACGCCATTACTATTTCTACATATTTGATTTCTTTATATTTATATTGTATTTATACACCGTTATATAAATTTTCATACTGTAGCAATGTAGAGGTTGTGGGAATACAAATTAGTTTAAAGTGGATGGATCCAAGTGACCAAGTTAAATTAATAGGAAGATATGATGTTGGGACGACACACAAGTGTCAATGAAGGCAATGCCTATCAATTCCAATTTGTATTGGGGTGCATATAAAGAGGTTGTTGCATCCTCGAAAGTCAGATCACTCGAAATGTTTGCAACTAAGGTGGTCCAATCACCCGATTTGTTCCCTGCATCCATTTTTTTTGGCTTTTTTCAAAATAAAACAAAAGTGCATCAATCAATAATGCATCCATGGATCCATCCATCTAACAAAAATACATCCATCTACTAAACCTAAAACTAAACAGAGAGGAGAGGGAGGTGCTCACGGTGGGCCGAGTGGGAGAGGGAGACACGACACGAGAAAGCCTGCATATTTCACCGAGTGAAAAATTTAGATCATCAAATCTCATATAACATTCTTTGATGACAAAGTGAAAATGACATAAAAATAATTTGCAATATAATTGGGAACAACTTTTTTATATTTTATTTGATACCTAAAATATTTAAAGGTATTTGGTTAATGTAAATACCTAATTTTTTATATTTTATTTGATACCTAAAACATTTATATATTCAAAAACCTATTCGTACCTAAAATTCTCTATTCACTTTTTTACTAAAATTTCTATTCTATTACGATTTTTTACTGAAAATTTCTATTCTATTACTAGTTTTATATTTTCTATTCTACTCTATTACTAATTTTCTATTCTATTACTAATTTTCTATTCCATTACTAGCTTTTATATTTTCTATTTTATTCTATTACTAAATTTTTTACTGAAAATTTCTATACCTAAAACATTACTGAATTAGGTAGGAGAGAGGAGGAGGGAGGAGGAGGAGGAGGAGGAGGAGGGAGGGTGGGCGGAGGGGGAGGAGGGAGGATGGCGGGAGGAGGAGGAGGAGGCGGAGGAAGGGAGGAGGCGGTCGAAGGAGGGAAGAGGAGGGAGGAAGGCGGCGGGAGGCGGAGGGAAGAGGGCGGCAGCTCACAGAGGAAGGAGGAGGGAGGAGGGCGGCGACGGCGGGACGAGAAAGAGGCAGAGTAGAGGCACAGTAGCGCGGGCCAAATACCCAATCCTGCTGCTAGGCGGGGCCGGAGAGCTGGGCCCGTGTATCTACAGTAGTAGAGCGTGCGAAGGAACGCGCGCTACTTCTGTGGCCAGCCCCTAGAGGCTTGGTGGGGACCACTTAGTAGTAGCACGGGTGTGGTGGCCCCGCTACTGTTAATACCCACCTACAGAGCTTGGCTTCAACCCACGCTATTATTAAGTAGCAGTAGCGCGACTCATTTACCCTACGCCGCTGCCTGTTACCAGTCTATTTATAGGTTTTTCTTAAAATCTATAGGGTTTTCTGTAGTAGTGGCACGTCAACACGCCCACATCTCCGCGAGCTTTGAGTCATATTCAGAAGGAAAAAATATGCACCAACCTGCCACAAATTCGCCATTGTGATCCCTCTTAATAGGTAGAATTCGACGGGAAAGAAAGTCTGAAACACGTGAATCAGCCTGGTTGATCGCATGCATGATTCGATTTCATGTATAGCCCGGTATTCGTTTTCATGTTTCAGCAATGACTGAACATTGATCTAAAAAGACAATAATTGAACATCACTCGGTGAATTTCAATACTAGGTTGGTGAAGCAGGTATTACATGGACTCTGTTGCAGTTGATTTCATTACATACTTCACTTGTCGATGAATTTAACATACAAGGCCAGGTTCTAAACTTCTTTAAAAAAAATTTAGACCCTCGTGAACAAATGACATGTGTCCCCACGGATCTTAAGGCATCCTGCCCCAATAATTCGTTTCCCAGTTTCACTTTTTTTTTGGCTTTTTCTCATAGGCAGCACTGCATGCCTTTGTATGAGTCCGTCGATCCACACCATTATTTTTGTCGTAGTTGGACTTAGCACTGAATCACAAACAAACAAGGAGGAGAATAAGAAACAAAAATGATAATTCATAGATACGAAGAGACCTTTGACGGGTTCATTAGCTATGGTGGTTCTCATACATGTATTAGAATACTACTAGTACCTTGATCCGATGAACATGACTATATTATTAATCTTTCGCTGATCTCTGGCGGCATGGCGGGCTGGCTGCGGTGAAGGAGAGGACCAAAGTTAGAAACAAACGCACCCAATAATATAAGAGGCAATGACTGCAGCCACCTGAAGGCTTGAAAAACAGAGATATATTTTACTCCCTCTGTCTCACAATGTAAGACGGTTTTTAGCACTACACTAGAGTCAAAAAACGTATTACATTATGGAACGGAGGGAGTAGTAAATATGCACATAAATCATTGCAGATAGTAGAACTAGTACTTTGATCTGACTTTGAACATGCATGTCTCGTTAATTTTCGCTGATGCCCGACGACATGTCGGCTGCGCTGAAACAGATGACCCAAAGCGAGAAACAGATACAAACAATAATATCAGAGACAATGGTTGCAGCCACCTATAGGCTTGAAAGACGGAGATATATGTTAGCAAATACACGAAAAAAATCATTGTAGAGAGCAGACTACCAGTACCTTTTACCTTACTTTGAACATACCTATATTTTGTTAATTTTCGCATGGCCGGCTGGCTGCGGTGAAAATGATAACCCAATGCGAGAAACATATGCACCCAATAATATCAGAGACAATGGTGGCAGCCGCCCTACTTAATCAATGACTCCTAGTCACCGGCTGAACCACTCTCTCGGACAGGGAGGCTTTACGGATGGAGATATCCGTCGATGCTCCCGGGAGCGCATGCTTTTGCGCGTGAAAATATTCTTTTCAATGTTAATTTTTTTATATAAATTTTATGTGTTCTTTGTCACATCCAAATGCTACATACAAATTTGTATGTAAAAAGATTAAACACTTTGGCCTGTACAAAAACACACACTAAATGTTACCCCAAAATGTCACCCTAAATTTGTTTCTTTCACCGGCGAAACCCCGCTGCTCCGTTTCACATGAAAGTTTTCAAGGATGCTTGCGACGCTAACACAGACATCTACAAAAAGATTCAGAATATTTTGAAAATATTTACTATATATTTTTTGTTTACTATTCATGTGGGGGGTGCGCGCTCTCGGCAGCCAAAACGCCATTCTCCTCAATTTATGGCTTAGTTGAGACCTTTTATTCAAGAGGTAAATACATCATTGATGCACAAACTTGCCACGAATGTTCACTTAAGTGCGTGAACTTGAAAAATACACCGAGCTGGTTCTAAAACTTGGCACGAAGATGCAAATACGGTGCTAATCTTATCCCGTAGACATAAAATGCGCGGATGTGGCATCGTATATGGCTGACATGGCGTGAGGCCATCTTGCAGTGGTGAAACAAGATTATAAAAAATGTAAACGGGATGCCGATCGGCACTCGAACCCGCGACCAGGTGGGTGCAGCCTCAGCCGACCAACAAGCCAACTGGTTTCTAATAGCAATTGGGTATTGTAATGTTCAATGTGGAAAATAAAAAAAGTTTCTAGTACTTAAATGGGCTACAGTCACTGCGGCTCATTTAGCACATGTTCTTTTTTCTTAGCAAAGTTTAAAAAATTTGTAAATTATACTGAACACATTTTGAAAGATGATCTTACGAGAGCTAGTAAAGCAAAACATGAGTAAAATAAGATTGAAAATCAGATTATGGCAAAAGAATTTGAGTAACACAATAAGCATAACAATCCACAAGACGTGCCTCTCAAAATAAATTGAAAGTGGATGTTTACTTGCCACCAAATCTGATATTGATGATCTAGATATTAGCAAATTTGTTTGCTATGCTTTTATGTGCAAAGAAGCTTTATTTTCATTCGAGGACGTGTCACCCTCTCTACCTTCTGTTGTCACTAACATTTTGCAGGAGTTAGCTGACATGTTTTCACAAGACGTGCCATCGAGATTACCATCTATCCGAGGGATTGAGCATCAGATTGACTTAATTCCCGATGCATCGCTACCCAACCATGCACCATACCGTACCAATCCAGAGGAGATGAAACAGATTATGCGACAAGTACAAGTGTGTAAATTATAATCACTGTCTTAAAAAATGTAAATTATAATCATAGTAATACAGATAAATTTCGACTATTAATGTGTTGTAAATACTCTACATAAAAATAAAATAGCTAACTTTTACAAAATGTTCATGTAATATTAGAAATATTCACGTATTTTTTTAGTATAGTTGCAATAATATATATGAATTATAGCAGTGTTTTATAATATAAAAATATTTTTAATGATAGTTAGGGAATATATTTTAGTTATTCAAACATTTGAATAAATGTATGCATATTTTTATAATTAAGAAAATGTTAACTAATTAAAAATTATTTAAATATGAAATTTTATATTAATATTCACTCGGATTATATTTACATTATGTAAAAATTATGAATATGAGCCATGAGTGAAATTATACACCAGTGAACATTTATAAATATATAGAAATGCTGGTATCCATAATCTGGCTAAGCAGGCTCTCACATTAAGGGTTAGCCGTCATACTTGGTTATGCCATCCTGGTGACCTCCTATTCGTCCCAGTAACTGCGGTGACAACGTAATAAAGCTAGCGAGTTTGCCTAAAAAAACAAGTAGGAGAATAACAAACAAAAATTCATAGATACGAAGAGACCTTTGACGGGTTCATTAGCCATGGTCGTTCATGTATTAGAATATTTATTAGTACCATGATCCGACTATGAACACCACTATATTATTAATCTTTCGCTGATGTCCGGCGGCATGGCGGGCTGGCTGCGGTGAAGGAGAGGACCCAAAGTGAGAAAGAAATGCACCCAATAATATAGGAGGCAATGACTGCAGCCACTTCAAGACTTGAAAGACAGAGATACATGTTAGTAAATACGCAAATAGAACATTATAGAAAATAGGCTAGTACCTCGATTTATGGCTTAGAAGAAGGGTATGGAGGCAAGAGGAGAAGAAATAAGAGAAGCTTGTTTGGTCTTTGTTGTGATACATTTAACAAAAATGCAGTATGTACACTAAGTAGGTACAAGTATGTTACCCATATCTTACCACTAATTCAAACTTTAGGAGAATTACCTCGCATACACAACTTAAGGTAATGTTAAATTCTATAGGCCTTGAATTCAAGACTCGGTTGAATTGCATTTCTCCACAATATAAATTTAAACAGTTGAGACTTAATTCTAAGCCAGTCTATATGGTGTTGTTTCGCAAAAAAAAAAAGGGTCTACATGGTGTTTTTTTTAAGGGACAAAGCAAATTGATACACAAGTGAAGAAAATGGTTATAGGTTGCTGCCAGTGGCGTTTCATAGGAAACCCCAAACATGAGTGAGAAAGAATGTCTCATGTTGTAAAATAGAAGAAAAATTTCTTAGCTAGATATAAAACGATAGATGCAATAGCAGTGGTAGTAAAAGACAACAGGATATAGATGCAATTCCGTTGACCAAGCATTGAAATATGTTCCACAGGAAGCAATTCCGATACCCCATCTTCCATTTCGTGTTCTCTGTTCTTCGCACCGTTCAACGCGTTGAACTCATGTGTAGTTGCATGCGATTATCTTCCACGTGAAGCTAGCGATGGCTATATATACATGCGTGCCCTTGCAAGCAATATACATCGAAACCATTTCCCATCGCCATTTGCCACTAATTCTATTGTCCCATCGCCAACTCCGCCAACCTGCTAAGGAGATTCAAGCCGCGGCATCCATGGATCACACGGTAGAGGCCTCCATGAACGCCACCCTGCTGAGCCTTCTCGGCGTCACGGGCAAGTCGGAGAAGGGTGCGGCGGCGACGGACGACAAGGTGGAGTGGCTCCGGTCGCAGCTGATCGGCAAGGACGTCGAGTTCGACACGCCGTTCGGGCGCCGTGCGCTGACTTACGCCGACCAAACGGCGTCCGGCCGGAGCCTGAGCTACATCGAGGACTATCTCGTGAAGCAGGTCCTCCCGTTCTACGGAAACACGCACACGGATGACAGCCACGTCGGGAGCAACACGACGCGGCTGGTGCACAAGGCGGCGCGCTACATCAAGCGCTGCATGGGCGCCGGCCCCGGGGACGCGCTCATCTTCTGCGGCGCCGGCACGACCGCGGCCATCAAGCGCCTGCAGGAGATCATCGGCGTGGCATTGCCGTCCGTCGAGATGCGCAACCGGCTCTCGGCGCAACTGCGTGCCGAGGAGCGATGGGTGGTCTTCGTCGGGCCGTACGAGCACCACTCCAACCTTCTGTCGTGGCGCCAGAGCCTGGCGGAGGTGGTTGAGATCGGCGTCGACGCCAATGGACTCATCGACGTCGCCGCGCTCCGCCGCGCGCTCGGATCGCCAGAGTACGCGGATCGACCCATGCTGGGATCCTTCTCGGCGTGCAGCAACGTCACCGGCGTCATGACGGATACGCGCGAGATCGCCCGCGTTCTTCACCAGCACGGCGCGTTCGCATGCTTCGACTTCGCCGCGAGGTGCTGTGATACTCGCTTTCTTTGCTCTCTTTTTCGTGGCATGTGACCTGCATGGATTTGGCAATCTGAATTCCATTCTCTCTTATGACCAAGCTTAGTGTAATTAAGCTCCTTCAAAGTGCATGCGTCCCTTCAAAACAAATCAGTATACTACGTATGTTTTTTCTGTTGCTACTAATTTGTGTACTTAGAGGAAATTAACTGGTAAAAAGCATAGTGTATAATTATATTAGCGCACCATGAAAACAAAACATTTGTCTTTACACACTTTGGAACCATTGAACCATTCTACAATCCTATTATCTTACATTGAGTTTCTCACTCGCCGATTCCAGCTTGTGCTTCATTTCTACTATTTCATGGTGGATCAACAAACTTGGTCCAGAAATTTAAATTATTATCCTTTGTGTAGTGGACCCTATGTGAAGATCGATATGAAGTCTGGTGAAACCGATGGGTATGATGCCGTTTTCTTGAGCCCTCACAAATTTGTCGGGGGACCGGGCACACCGGGCATCCTTCTCATGAACAAATCATTGTATAAGCTCCATTCCCAGCCTCCCTCAACGTGCGGAGGCGGCACAGTGGCCTATGTCAATGGCTTCAATGAGGAGGTGAGAAAACAAATTATGAATCATTGCCAAATATGTGTATTGTGTGTCATGTAAATACATGAATAATCATATGATATGCAGGACACACTATACTACGACGATATCGAGGAGCGTGAGGATGCTGGCACACCGCCGATACTACAAAAGATCCGTGCATCGCTTGCGTTCTGGGTGAAGGAGTATGTTGGATATGACACGATGGACCTTCGCGAGCGAGTGTTCTCAGAGATGGCAATGAAAAGGCTTGTCAATAATCCAAATGTTAGGGTGCTAGGCAACACAAGTGCCCATCGTATACCAATCTTCTCATTCCTAATCTACCCATCAGTAACTGTGAAGAAGCCATTTGATGATTTTGATGAGCCTGGTTGTGATAAACAATTGGATACGATGAGGCACAAGCAACTACCCCTCCATGGTCGTTTTGTGACTAGGCTTTTGAATGATCTTTTCGGCATCCAGGCGAGGGGAGGTTGTGCTTGCGCAGGTCCCTATGGCCACACATTGCTCAATGTCGAGAACGAACTCTCACTTCGCATTCGGTCCGCTGTCCTTGAGGTATCACAAACATTAGAACAAATGTCAACTTGCTTTTTACTGTACATGGTATTAATGTTACTGTTTGCCATCACAAAAATTTCAGGGTTACAGTGGACTGAAGCCAGGATGGACCAGATTGAGCTTTAGTTACTACCTCTCCAAGGAGGAGTTTAAATTTATCCTTTCCGCCATCGAGTTCATAGCGACATACGGACACCGCTTCCTCGCTTTGTACAAATTCGACTGGATCACTGGCAACTGGACCTTTAGGAAACAAGCAGTCAAGTACCACATCATGAGGGAGGAATTATCTCTTGGCATAGAACCATTGAAACAAAATAAAGACCAGCCAAAGCTTGCGGATATGATGGATAAGCCCGTTGTCAATCATAAGAAGTTTCAGAGCTACTTAGAGAGTGCCAATAAAATTGCACTCTCCATGTCGGACATTAGTAATCAGATTGCCAGCGTTCCAAAAGGAGTAGACCCTGACTTGGTTCTTTTCCATATATAGAACCATACATACATAATGCAACTTGGTAGAGTGTTTCACGAGTTACCATCGGTAGTGTTTTGTGGATATACGCGTAGAGCATTAGCTCTGAGTTTCCGTGATAAGTTATACTTCAACGCAAATAGAAATAAATGTGTAAATTAAATGGATATCAATTTATGAGAACAATTTTGTTTGTGCTGATGTATTTATTTGTTGATCAGAACATTTTTGTTTGTGCTGATCTACTTATTTCTTGTTGTAAAATTCCAAAGATCTATTCATTTCTTACTTCTTTAGGAGAAGTAAAAGACTATGGCCCTGTTTGTTTGGGTTTTTGTTTCTGCTTTTGCAGCTTTTTCACTTTGGCCAAAAAGCTATAGAAGCTCCTAAATACGTGCTTTTGGAGCTTTTATGTCTTTTGGAGCTAAATATTGTTATATTGATTCATCGAAAGCCATAAAAGCTCAAAAAGCACCTATTTAGGAGCTTTTATGGCTTTTTGGTCAAAGTGAAAAAGCTGCAAAAGCAGAAGCAAAATCCCAAACAAACAGGGCCTATGTCTCGGTGCATTTGTTACCGTAACTTGAGATTTTCTTTCTTAACATTTTGCCAGGCAACATAATTTCATGTCGACTAACTACAGATGCAATGCACATAGTAAATGATGCCATCGGTTTACTCCTTGTTGTGCCAGCTGATTTAAACTATTTTTTCTACATTGTTTTGGTAGATTGAGCATTCTCGGTTAAATTGTGAAATGGCCAAGGGTATGCCGATGTAGTCACTTTCACATATATTTTTCTCTAAGTCCTCATATGACCAAATTTCAAAAATCCTGTCAACCCTATCACCTCGGAAGTGCTGCAGTTTGGATTTTCACTCAGTTTAGATATTATTTTTTATCAACATGGGAAAACACAGATATGGCTAGCAGTTACTTAAAGGATATTTTGATTATTTGGAAATTTGAGCTATTACATAAGAATACACTTGGCGATAATAAATTACACAAACTTGATACACAATTCTTGGTTATATAAAACACAAGTGTAGGCAACAACTTGCTCAATTCAGCAACAATAGAAAACTAAATTCTACAGTATAAAAACTTGATCTACTATTTTTGTGTCATACAGTAACAACTTGATCCATTCAGCAATACAAATTTTGCAATATAAAAACTTGATCCATCCAACAATATAAAAACTTGATCAAAATTCTTGTGTCATATAACAACAAGAACATGCATGCCATTTTTGCAAGGTTGATCCATCATCTCTCTATGTTTCCCATTGCAAAATTCAGCAACATCATATGAAAACTTTCAGCAAGAGCAACAGCAACACTATTAGGATCTGTTTGGCGCTGAAGGAACTAAAGAGGAGCTCCCAAGAGAGTGTCGCCCACCAGGCGTGTCTACCTCTCGCTTATTGCGAGACGAACGGTTCCCTCACCTCAACAATCGTTTGTGGAGGACCGGCCAAATAATTGTCATGTTACTTCACTTCGCCTGCTCGTACTTAGTTTGTTTTTTCCTTTTTCTTGTCTATATTTCACAATATACTGAATATGACGATCATTTTGGACACCTAGGTGCCCAGGCTCCTTACCTCTCCACCATTGGATCTCAGAATGATGCATGCAAATTATAACAGGTGGGAGTATTAGGCACCTTCCTTATGTGCTTGATATGAAAATAATGGAAAGTGCCTAGTATAAATGTAGGTCTTTTTAGAGATTCAAATATGGACTATATACGGAGCAAAATGAGTGAATCTACACTCTAAAATATGTCTACATACATTTGTATGTAGTCCCTATTAAAATATCTAAAAAGACTTGTATTTAGAAATGGAATGTCATGCGCTACATAGGAAGGGATAAATGCAATTAATTCTTATTTATTTATTTATTTATTTTCTTGCATGAAGAATGGAACCTTGGTGGAAGGTATATACATAGAACCGTGCTACATTTTGTGGCGTACGCATGTGCATCCTGCATGCATAGTATATGTATGCACATATAATGTCCTAGGTATGTACCTATATTTGAAGTATTTTGGAACGACGTTCCATACATACAAAATACAAGATATGTGACATTCAAGTAAATTAATTTTGCGTATGTAATTTCTCAGTATGTCAATTTTAATTATCAAGTTGGGTATATCATTTATGGGACAAATATTTCTTGCATATATCATTTCTTTGTATCATACCTTGGGTATATCATTTCTCTGTATTTTTTGGGTATATCATCTCTCTGTTTTTCGGGTATACGTTGGCCAATTTTTTTTGTGTATTTCGTGGGTATATCATTTCTCTGTATCATACCTTGGGTATATCATTTTTGGGACATATATTTCTTGGGTATTTATAATGTTCAATATGTATCCAGATAAAATGTTCAAGATGTACTTGAAATAAATTCAACGTGTATCTAGAAAATGTTCGGCGTGTATATAAAAATATTCAACCTGTATTAAAAAAAATCGACGTGTATTTAAAAAGCGGAGGACAAATAAAATAAAATAAAACAAATAAGAAAAAAAAAATACCAACATAAGAAGCACATAGAAACAAAGAAGGAAAAAACACCCAACAGAAGCTTCAAAAACTGATCTGAATTGGTCCAAAGACGAGATCGGTGGTTCGTCTAGTTAGCTCTCGGCAAATCCTATACCGCGCCCTCACCGTTCGTTTGTCAGTTCCCACAAACGGACGCACACCGTCTCTCAGTGATGGGCCAGCCCATTTTCAGTTTTTTATTTCATTTTCTAACTTGCTGAAAAAAAAGCACGTGAGGTGGGATTCAAACTCGCGCCACCGAATTCAGTGTAATAAGCACAAACCAACTCAAACAATTCACCTTTGTGATCACGTACATCTTCTTCCCCCTTTTATTCTTTCTTTTTCTCTCTTTTGTTCTTTCCTTTTTTTCTTTTCCTTTCCTTTTCCATCTCAAGCGGTTTTTTGTAAAATAAACAAACTTTTTGTAAAATTGATGAACTTTTATTAAATTTTACTAACTTTTTTCAAATTCAATGAAGTTTTCTTCAAAATCAAAGAAGATATTTTTAATTTGGTGAACTTTTTTCAAAATGGATGAATTTTTTCCAAATTCCATGAATTTTTTCAAGTTAGATGAAAATTTTCCAAATTCGATGGACGTTTTTTGAAACTTTATGAAGTCTTTTAAAATTGATGAACTTTTTCAAATTCGATGAACTTTTTTCAAATATGACAAACTATTTTTCTGAATTCGTGAACTTTTTCTAAAGTTTGTGAACATTATTTCAAATTTCGTGAACATTTATGAATTCACGATTTTCTTCCATTATTTTGCGGATTTTCCTTTTTTTTACTTTACGTATTTTTTAAAGTCAACAACTGGTCAACCACGACCGGTCAAACTGTGCGCAAGGGCCGGCCCATGAGCACGTGAAAGGGTGAAGCGGTCGAACGCTTGCCTTAGATGGGTCAGTCCATGAGCAGGGGCTCGTGGGCCCGGTTCCTCAAGTGGCGCCTAAGGCGACACTTAGGAGCTCTCTTTGGTGCTTCCTATTCGGCGCGTAGGGCGCCGCCCAACAACCACCAATTTTACAAAAACAATTCTTCTTCTTTTTTTCTTTTTATTTCCTTTCCCTTTTTCTTTTCTCTTTTTTCTTTCCTTTTCTCTTTTTTCTTCTTTACCCTTTCACATTTTTGCGAATTTTCTTTTCAAATTTGTGAACAGTTTTTTGTTCATCTAATTCAAAAAATGTTCATCAATGTAACAAAATGTTCATCGACTTCAATTTTTGTTCATCGAATTTAAAAGATGTTCGTCAAACTAAAAAATTAGTGAATTACAACAATGTTCATCAAATTCAAAATTTGTTCATAGTTTTTAAAATGTGTTCATCAAATTCGAATTTTTTAAATCATAAAATGTTCTTGAATTCAAATTATGTTCATGAAGTTTAAAAATTCATTAAGTCCAAAATTTGTTCATCAAATACCAAAAATGTTCGTCATTATAAAAAATGCTTATTGAAAATTGTTCATCAATATAAAAAAATGTACATTCTTTTGAAATCATGAACATGTTTTGAATAAATATTTTTGAATTCGGCGAACATTTTTTTGAATCCGTGTACATTTTTTGGAAGTCAAGATTTTGTTCGGAATCTCAAAAGAAAAACAGGGGCCACCTCGCGCCCCACATCGGCCGACCCAGAAGGGTGCACAGGGAGCGCCTGGGGGGAGGGGGAGTGCGTGCACCGCACCAAATAGGGCTCCCTTTAGCTCTAGCGTCGCCCTCTCATCCTATAGCTATATCTGGGTTTAGGCTGGGCTGCAACTACAGATGAATGCTAAGGTCCAAGATATTAACGGATGGGCCTACCCTATGTTTTCTTTATAAGAATGACATATGGGGCACTTAATGGGATGGGCTGGCTAATAGGTGCCCGATTCTTAAAAAAAACTAACATGTGCTCAGGTGGCAAGTCCCATCCCCATCACGTATGGATGCTTTTCCATCAGAACTTTTTCATTTGTTTTTCTTAGTTTTTGCCTTTTTTTTCTTGGTTTCTAGGAGTTTTTTTGGGCACACGGTCGTCTGCATGCGTAGCTTTCAGTGAAGCACATAGTTCACTACGAGGGAGCACAAGTGCACTACTGTAGGAAGCACACAATGCACTATCCAGGAGCATAAAGTGCACAGTATAAAGGGAAGCCCATAACTGGGAGAACAAAAAGTGCACTACATAAAGGAAAGCACATAGTGCACCGGGCAGGGACACATGTACAATACGGTTGGGAGCACAGAATACACTACGCGGGAAGCACAATTGCACCGCAATGGAAAGCATAGAGTGTCACGTGGGAGCACAAAATACATTACCAAAAGGGAAACACAAAGTGCACTACATGGGAAGCACAAGTGTAGTGCAGTAGGAAGCACATAATGCACTATACGAGGAGCACAGGTACACCGTATGAAAGGAACCGTAAGTGTGAAAGGGAAACATAGCTGCGGTATAGTAGGGAGCACATGTTAGTTTATTTTGCGAGCACATATTAGTACTAGCTGCGAGCACATATTTGCCCAAAAAAGTTCATCGAAACCTATCAACATGGGATCTACTTTTGAAGATCTGGATGCGAGAAATGTAAAGGTGGAAATTGTTTGTAATTCGGACGCAAAGAAACACAAACAAACCCATCTGTCCATCTGGGGAGAAATCTCTCGGAAACTCCCCGGTTGCGGCAAGTGGCGCACATACGATGCATCACCTATCACTTTTAGCTAGAGTAACCTTTAAATAGTGATTTCAACGCTTTATTGCAAACCAGATGACAGTGATGTCATTTACAAAATCAAAAAGAAGAAAGCTAGGGAGATCTCCATCCCAAATAATCTCAGACTTAGAATCATAAACATGCCTTGCCGAGTTATGTGCCATCCTATTAGCATCCTAAGAAAGTGGTTAAACCTCACAGAGCCAATTCTATGTGGTATTTAGAGGTAGACAACTAAAATAGTTGTGTAAGGACTCCAAAGCTCGATGGCATCGTTGCAAGACTGAATAGGATTGCACCATGACCCTGATACGTCCCAATTCTTAGAGCATTGTAGGATCAAAAGTATGTCTAGAGGGGGGGGGGTGATTAGACTACTTGACCAAATAAAAATCTATCATTCCCAATTTTAGTTGTGGGCAGATTTTAGCAACTAGCACAAGTCAAGCAATCAACCTACACATGCAATTCTAAGAGTATAGCAACGGAAAGTATAACATTGCATATGAAGGTAAAAAGAAGGATTTGGAGAAGGCAAAGGCAATGTAGACACGGAGATTTTTGGCGTGGATCCGGTAGGTGGTTCTATCGTACGTCCACGTTGATGGAGACTTAAACCCACGAAGGGTAACGGCTGCATGAGTCCACGAGGGCTCCACCCATGAAGGGTCCATGAAGAAGCAACCTTGTCTATCCCACCATGGCCATCGCCCACGAAGGACTTGCCTCACCCGGGTAGATCTTCACGAAGTAAGCGATCTCCTTGCCCTTACAAACTTCTTGGTTCAACTCCTCATCTTGACGGAGGCTCCCAAGCGACACCTAACCAATCTAGGAGACACCACTCTCCAAAAGGTAATAGATGGTGTGTTGATGATGAAATCCTTGCTCTTGTGCTTCAAATGATAGTCTCCCCAACACTCAAATCTCTCTCTCTCTCACAGATTTGGATATGGTGGAAAGAAGATTTGAGTGGAAAGCAACTTGGGGAAGGCTAAAAATCAAGAATCTTGTGGTAGGAATGGAATGTCTTGATCTCAACACATGAGTAGGTGGTTCTCTCTTAGAAAATGAGTAGTGGAAGTGTAGGCACGTTCTGATGGCTCTATCACATATGGATAAGGGGGTGGTGAAGGAAATATGCCCTAGAGGCAATAATAAAGTTATTATTTATTTCCTTATACCATGATAAATGTTTATTATTCATGCTAGAATTGTATTAACCGGAAACATAATACATGTGTGAATATATAGACAAACAGTATGTCACTAGTATGCCTCTACTTGACTAGCTTGTTAATCAAAGATGGTTATGTTTCCTAACCATGAACAAGGAGTTGTTATTTGATTAACAAGGTCACATCATTAGTTGAATGATCTGATTGACATGACCCATTCCGTTAGCTTAACACTTGATCGTTTAGTATGTTAATGCTTTCTTCATGACCCATACATGTTCCTATAACTATGAGATTATGCAACTCCGTTACGGAGGAACACTTTGGTACTACCAAAGCGTCACAACGTAATCTGGGTGATTATAAAGGAGTACTACAGGTGTCTCCAAAGGTACTTGTTGGGTTGGCGTATTTGAGATTAGGTTTTGTCACTCCGATTGTGGGAGAGGTATCTCTAGGCCTTCTCGGTAATACACATCACTTAAGCCTTGCAAGCATTACAACTAATGAGTTAGTTGTGAGATGATGTATTACTGAACGAGTAAAGAGACTTACGATAGCGAGATTGAACTAGGTATTGGATACCGACGATCGAATCTCGGGTAAGTAACATACCGATGACAAAGGGAACAACGTATGTCGTTATGCGGAAGTATATTGGATATACATTATGTTAATGTGCACTTTACTAGTACTCCTAGTAGCACCAGGGTATTAGATACCGGTTCGGTTGCTAAGTGTTAGTAACTTCGAAATAAAAGCTACGGAATAAGCGGAGACTAGCTAAAGGTGAGTGACGATATGTGTTGGAAGTGTTTCCAAGGTTGATGTGATCAAGCATCGCACGCTCCCTCTACCATCGAGATTTGGTGTTTGCGTTGAGCATAGACATGATTGGATTATGTCTATCGTGTCTGATTATTCATTTAAGGAGAATAATGGTTACTCTGTTTATTTGAATAATACCATCAATGGTCTTGCACCTAAAAGAATGGTTTATTGAATCTCGATCGTAGTGATACACATTTTCACGCCAAAAGATATAAGATAGTAATGATAGTACCACTTACTTGTGGCTTTGCCATGTAAGTCATATTGGTGTAAAACGCATGAAGAATCTCCATGTTGATGGATCTTTGGACTCACTCGTTTTGAAAAGTTTGAGACATGCGAACCATGTCTATTGGTATATCGCATGAAGAAACTCCATGCAGATGGATTGTTTGGACTCACTTGATTTTGAATCACTTGAGATATGCAAATCTTACCACATGGGCAAGATGTGAAAAGCCTCGTTTTCGAGTGAGATAGAACAAGATAGCAACTTGTTGGAAGTAACACATTTTGATGTGTGCAGTCCAATGAGTCTTTGAGGCATCAGATGAATATCGTTATGTTCTTACTTCACAGATGATTCGAGTAGATGTTGAGTATATTTACTTGATGAAACACAAGTCTGAATTATCGAATGGTTCAAGTAATTTCAGAGTGAAGTTGAAGATCATTGTGACAAGAGGATAAAATGTCTATGATATGATCATAGAGATGAGTATCTGAGTTACGAGTTTGGCACACAATCAAGACATTGTGGAAATTGTTTCACAATTAATACTGCCTGGAACACCATAGTGTGATGGTGTGTCCGAACATCATAGTTGCACCCTATTAGATATGGTGCGTACCATGATGTCTCTTATCGAATTACCACTATCGTTCATGGGTTAGGCATTAGAGACAACCACATTCACTTTAAATAGGGCACCACGTAATTCCGTTGAGATGACATCGTATGAACTATGGTTTAGAGAAACCTAAGTTGTCGTTTCTTAAAAGTTTGGGGCTGCGACGCTTATGTGAAAAGTTTCACCGTGATAAGCTCGAACCCAAAACGGATAAATACATCTTCATAGGACACCCAAAACAGTTGGGTATACCTCCTATCTCAGATCCGGAAGCAAAAGTAATTGTTTCTAGAAACGGGTCCTTTCTCGAGGAAAAGTTTCTCTCGAAAGAATTGAGTGGGAGGATGGTGGAGACTTGATGAGGTTATTGAACCATCACTTCAACTAGTGTGTAGCAGGGCACAGGAAGTTGTTCCTGTGGCGCCTACACCAATTGAAGTAGAAGCTTATGATAGTGATCATGAAGTTTCGGATCAAGTCACTACCGTACCTCGTAGGGTGACAAGGATGCGTACTACTTCAGAGTAGTACAGTAATCCTATCTTGAAGGTCATGTTGCTAGATGAACCTACGAGCTATGGAGAAGCGATGGTGGGCCCATATTCCGACAAATGGTTAGAAGCCATGAAATCCGAGATAGGATCCATGTATCAGAACAAAGCATGGACTTTGGTGGACTTGCCCGATAGGCAAGCCATTGAGATAAATGGATCTTTAAGAAGAAGACGGACGTAGTCGGTAATGTCACCGTCTATGAAGCTCGACTTGTGGCGCAGTGTTTTTTTTTTCACAAGTTCAAGGAGTTGACTACGATGAGATTTTCTCATCCGTAGCGATGCTTAAGTCCGTCGGAGTCATATTAGCATTAGCTGCATTTATGAAATCTGGCAGATGGATGTCAAAACGAGTTTCCTTACCAGTCTTCGTAAGGAAAGGTTGTATGTGATACAATAGGAAAGTTTTTGTCGATCCTAAGGATGCTAAAAGGTATCTTTGGCTCCAATGATCCTTCTAAGGACTGGAGTAAGCATCTCGGAGTTGGAATGTGCGCTTTGATGAGATGATCAAATATTTTGGGTTTATACAAAGTTTATGAGAAACTTGTATTTCCAAAGAAGTGAGTGGGAGCACTATAAATTTCGATAAGTATATGTTGTTGACATATTGTTGATCGAAATGATGTAGAATTCTGGAAAGCATATAGGGTTATTTGAAAGTGTTTTCAATAGAAAACCTGGATTAAGCTGCTTGAACATTGAGCATCAAGATCTATAAGGATAGATCAAAAGCGGCAATGGTACTTTCAAATGAGCATATACCTTGACACGATCTTGAAGGTGTTCAAGATGGATCGATCAAAGAAGGAGTTCTTGCTTGAGATGTAAGGTGCGAAGTTAAGACTTAAAGCTCGATCACGGCAGAATAGAGAAAAGGACGAAGATCGTCCCTATGCTTCGAGCGTAGGCTCTCGGTATGTTATCTTGTGTACCGCTTAGGAAGTGTGCCTTGCCATGAGTCGGTCAAGGGGTACAAGAATGATCCAGGAAGGATCATTGGACAATGATCAAAATTTTCCTTGGAGTAAATAAGGACATGTTTCTCGATTATGGAGGTAATAAAGAGTTGGTGTAAAGGGTTACGTCGATGCAAGCTTTAACACCTATCCGAGTGACTCGAGTAACAAACCGGATCGTATAGTGGAGCAACCATTTGGAATAGATCCAAGTGGAGCGTGGAAGCAGCGTTTACAATATGACCTAGAAATTTGCAAAGCACACACGGATCTGAAAGGTTCGGACCGTTGACTAAAACCTCTCTCACAAGAAAAACATGATCAAACCTCGAACTCATTGAGTCTTAATCACATGATGATGTGAACTAGTTTAGAGACACTAGTAAACTCTTTGGATGTTGGTCACATGGCGATGTGACCTATCAGTGTTAATCACATGACGATGTGAACTAGATTATTGACTCTAGTGCAAGTGGGAGACTGTTGGAAATATGCCTAGAGGCAATAATAAATTAGTTATTAGTATATTTCCTTGTTCATGATAATCGTTTATTATCCATGCTATAATTGTATTGAAAGGAAACTCAGATACATGTGTGGGTACATAGACAACACCATGTCCCTAGTAAGCCTCTAGTTGACTAGCTCGTTAATCAATAGATGGTTACGGTTTCACGACCATGGACATTGGATGTCATTGATAACGGGATCACATCATTAGGAGAATGATGTGATGGACAAGACAATCCTAAGCCTAGCACAAAGATCGTAGTTCATATGCTAAAGCTTTTCTAATGTCAAGTATCATTTCCTTAGACCATGAGATTGTGCAACTCCGGATACCGTAGGAATGCTTTGGGTGTACCAAAGCGTCCAACGAATGGCGGGTGGCTATAAAGGTTCATTACGGTATCTCCGAAAGTATCTGTTGGGTTGGCACGAATCGAGGCGGGATTTGTCACTCCGGTTGACGGAGAGGTATCTCTGGGCCCACTCGGTAGGACATCATCATAATGTGCACAATGTGACCAAGGGGTTGATCACGGGATGATGTGTTACGGAGCGAGTAAAGAGACTTGCGTGCGAGATTGAACAAGGTATCGGGATACCGGCGTCGAATCTCGGGCAAGTACAATACCGCTAGACAAAGGGAATTGAATACGGGATTGATTGAATCCTCGACATCGTGGTTCATCCGATGAGATCATCGTGGAACATGTAGGAGCCAACATGGGTATCCAGATCCGCTGTAGGTTATTGACCGGAGAACGTCTCGGTCATGTCGCATGGTTCCCGAACCCGTAGGGTCTACACATAAGGTTCGGTGGCGCTAGAGTTGTTATGGGAAATAGTATGTGGTTACGAAGGTTGTTGAGTCCGGATGTGATCCCGGACGTCACGAGGAGTTCGGAATGGTCGGCGGTGAAGATCGATATATTGGACGAAGGGTATTGGAGTCGGAAGTGTTCGGGGTACCGGGCTATGGCGGCATGACCGAAAGGTGTTTGGGAGCCCGGCAAGTGTTGGAGGGCCTCATGGGCCAAAGGGAAGGGCAAACCAGCCCACTAAGGGGTGGTGCGCCCCTACCAGCCCCTCTCACGTAACCGAGAGGTGGGGCGCCTCCCTAGGGCAGCCCCTTCCCGGCTTGGGGGCAAGTTTCCTAGGGGTGGGGCGCCCAAACCCATCTAGGGTTTCCCTGTGGCGCCGCCCCTCCCTAGGGAACCCTAGGCGCCTCCTTCACCCCTTACCCCTATATATAGTGAGGAGAGAGAGGGCAGCCGCACCCTTCCCTGGCGCAGCCCTCCCTCCTCCAACACTTCCTCCTCCTCCGTTGTGCTTAGCGAAGCTCTGGGAGAACCACGAGCTCCATCACCACCACGCCGTCGTGGTGTCGGATTTTCCTCAACTTCTCCTCTCCCTTGCTGGATCAAGAAGGAGGCGTCCCGGGCTGTCGTGTGTTGAGCGCGGAGGTGCCGTCCGTTCGGCGCTAGGATCATCGGTGATTTGGATCACGACGAGTACGACTCCATCAACCCCGTTCTCTTGAACGCTTCCGCTTAGCAATCTACAAGGGTATGTAGATGCACTCTCCTTCCCCTCGTTGCTGGTTTCTCCATAGATAGATCTTGGTGACACGTAGGAAAATTTTGAATTTCTGCTACGTTCCCCAACAGTGGTATCATGTGCTAGGTCTATTGCGTAGATTCTTTGCACGAGTAGAACACAAAGTAGTTGTGGGCGTTGATTTTGTTCAATATGCTTACCGTTACTAGTCCAATCTTGTTTGACGGTATTGTGGGATGAAGCGGCCGGACCGACCTTACGTACACTTACGTGAGGCAGGTTCCACCGGTGACATGCACTTGGTGCATAAGGTGGCTAGCGGGTGCCAGTCTCTCCCACTTTAGTCGGAGCGGATTCGATGAAAAGGGTCCTTATGAAGGGTAAATAGCAATTGGCATATCACGTTGTGGTTTTGCGTAGGTAAGAAATGTTCTTGCTAGAAACCCATAGCAGCCACGTAAAACATGCAAACAACAATTAGAGGACGTCTAACTTGTTTTTGCAGGGTATGCTATGTGATGTGATATGGCCAAGAAGAATGTGATGAATGATATGTGATGTATGAGATTGATCATGTTCTTGTAATAGGAATCATGACTTGCATGTCGATGAGTATGACAACGGCGGGAGCCATAGGAGTTGTCTTTATTTATTGTTTGACCTGCGTGTCATTAAACAACGCCATGTAATTACTTTACTTTATTGCTAACCGGTAGCCATAGTAGTAGAAGTAATAAGTTGGCGAGACAACTTCATGGAACACGATGATGGAGATCATGGTGTCATGCGGTGACGATGATGATCATGGAGCCTCGAAGATGGAGATCAAAGGAGCAAAATGATATTGGCCATATCATGTCACTATTTGATTGCATGTGATGTTTATCATATTTATGCATCTTATTTGCTTAGAACGACGGTAGTAAATAAGATGATCCTCATTAAAATTTCAAGAAAGTGTTCCCCTAACGTGCACCGTTGCGAAAGTTAAATCGTTTCAAGCACCACGTGATGATCGGGTGTGATAGATTCTTACGTTCACATACAGCGGGTGTAAGCCAGATTTACACACGTGAAACACTTAGGTTGACTTGATGAGCCTAGCATGTACGGACATGGCCTCGGAACACAAGAGACCGAAAGGTCGAGCATGAGTCGTATAGTAGATCGATCGACATGAAGATGTTCACCGATGATGACTAGTCCGTCTCACGTGATGATCGGACACGGCCTAGTTGACTCGGATCATGTAATCACTTAGATGACTAGAGGGATGCCTATCATTGGGAGTTCATAAGATGAACTTAATTATCTGAACATAGTCAAAAGATCTTTGCAAATTATGTAAAAGCTCGCGCTTTAGTTCCTTTGTTTAGATATGTTCCTAGAGAAAATATAGTTGAAAGTTAACGATGGCGATTATGCGCGGTGAGAAAGCTTATGTCCTTAATGCACCGCTCGGTGTGCTGAACCCCAAAGCGTCATTTGTGGATGTTGCGAACATCGACACACGTTTTGATAACTACGTGATAGTTCGGTTAAGCGGTTTAGAATTGAGGCACCAAAGGCGTTTTGAAGCGTCGCGGAACATATGAGATGTTTGAGGGCTGAAATTGGGATTTCAGGCTCGTGCCACGTCAAGAGGTATGAGACCTCCGGCGATTTTCTTAGCCTGCAAACTAAGGGAGAAAAGCTCAATCGTTGAGCTTGTGCTCAGATTGTCCGAGTACAACAATCACTTGAATCAAGTGGGAGTTGATCTTCGGATGAGATAGTGATGTTTCTCCAAAGTCATTGCCACCAAGCTACTAGAGCTTTGTGATGAACTATAACATATCAGGGATAGATATGATGATCCTTGAGATATTCACAATGTTTGACACCGCGAAAATAGAAATCAAGAAGGAGCATCAATTATTGATGGTTGGTGAAACCACTAGTTTCAAGAAGGGCAAGGGCAAGAAGGGATACTTCATGAAACGACAAATCAGCTGCTGCTCTAGTGAAGAAACCCAAGGTTGAACCCAAACCCGAGACTAAGTGCTTCTGTGATAAGGGGAACAGCCACTGGAGCAGAATTACCCTAGATACTTGGTAGATAAGAAGGCAGGTAAGGTCGACGGAAGTATATTGGATATACATTATGTTAATGTGCACTTTACTAGTACTCCTAGTAGCACCAGGGTATTAGATACGGTTCGGTTGCTAAGTGTTAGTAACTCGAAATAAAAGCTACGGAATAAACGGAGACTAGCTAAAGGTGAGCTGACGATATGTGTTGGAAGTGTTTCCAAGGTTGATGTGATCAAGCATCGCACGCTCCCTCTACCATCGAGATTTGGTGTTTGCGTTGAGCATAGACATGATTGGATTATGTCTATCGTAATACGGTTATTCATTTAAGGAGAATAATGGTTACTCTGTTTATTTGAATAATACCATCAATGGTCTTGCACCTAAAAGAATGGTTTATTGAATCTCGATCGTAGTGATACACATTTTCACGCCAAAAGATATAAGATAGTAATGATAGTACCACTTACTTGTGGCACTGCCATGTAAGTCATATTGGTGTAAAACGCATGAAGAATCTCCATGTTGATGGATCTTTGGACTCACTCGTTTTGAAAAGTTTGAGACATGCGAACCATGTCTATTGGTATATACGCATGAAGAAACTCCATGCAGATGGATTGTTTGGACTCACTTGATTTTGAATCACTTGAGATATGCAAATCTTACCACATGGGCAAGATGACTGAAAAGCCTCGTTTTCAGTGAGATAGAACAAGATAGCAACTTGTTGGAAGTAACACATTTTGATGTGTGCAGTCCAATGAGTCTTTGAGGCATCTGATGAATATCGTTATGTTCTTACTTCACGAGATGATTCGAGTAGATGTTGAGTATATTTACTTGATGAAACACAAGTCTGAATTATCGAATGGTTCAAGTAATTTCAGAGTGAAGTTGAAGATCATTGTGACAAGAGGATAAAATGTCTATGATATGATCATAGAGATGAGTATCTGAGTTACGAGTTTGGCACACAATCAAGACATTGTGGAAATTGTTTCACAATTAATACTGCCTGGAACACCATAGTGTGATGGTGTGTCCGAACATCATAGTTGCACCCTATTAGATATGGTGCGTACCATGATGTCTCTTATCGAATTACCACTATCGTTCATGGGTTAGGCATTAGAGACAACCACATTCACTTTAAATAGGGCACCACGTAATTCCGTTGAGATGACATCGTATGAACTATGGTTTAGAGAAACCTAAGTTGTCGTTTCTTAAAAGTTTGGGGCTGCGACGCTTATGTGAAAAGTTTCACCGTGATAAGCTCGAACCCAAAACGGATAAATACATCTTCATAGGACACCCAAAACAGTTGGGTATACCTCCTATCTCAGATCCGGAAGCAAAAGTAATTGTTTCTAGAAACGGGTCCTTTCTCGAGGAAAAGTTTCTCTCGAAAGAATTGAGTGGGAGGATGGTGGAGACTTGATGAGGTTATTGAACCATCACTTCAACTAGTGTGTAGCAGGGCACAGGAAGTTGTTCCTGTGGCGCCTACACCAATTGAAGTAGAAGCTTATGATAGTGATCATGAAGTTTGGATCAAGTCACTACCGTACCTCGTAGGGTGACAAGGATGCGTACTACTTGAGTAGTACGGTAATCCTATCTTGAAGGTCATGTTGCTAGATGAACCTCGAGCTATGGAGAAGCGATGGTGGGCCCATATTCCGACAAATGGTTAGAAGCCATGAAATCCGAGATAGGATCCATGTATCAGAACAAAGCATGGACTTTGGTGGACTTGCCCGATAGGCAAGCCATTGAGATAAATGGATCTTTAAGAAGAAGACGGACGTAGTCGGTAATGTCACCGTCTATGAAGCTCGACTTGTGGCGCAGTGTTTTTTTCACAAGTTCAAGGAGTTGACTACGATGAGATTTTCTCATCCGTAGCGATGCTTAAGTCCGTCGGAGTCATATTAGCATTAGCTGCATTTATGAAATCTGGCAGATGGATGTCAAAACGAGTTTCCTTACCGGTCTTCGTAAGGAAAGGTTGTATGTGATACAATAGGAAAGTTTTGTCGATCCTAAGGATGCTAAAAGGTATCTTGGCTCCAGCGATCCTTCTAAGGATGGAGTAAGCATCTCGGAGTTGGAATGTGCGCTTTGATGAGATGATCAAATATTTTGGGTTTATACAAAGTTTATGAGAAACTTGTATTTCCAAAGAAGTGAGTGGGAGCACTATAGAATTTCGATAAGTATATGTTGTTGACATATTGTTGATCGAAATGATGTAGAAATTCTGGAAAGCATATAGGGTTATTTGAAAAGTGTTTTTCAATAGAAAACCTGGATTAAGCTGCTTGAACATTGAGCATCAAGATCTATAAGGATAGATCAAAACGCTTAATGGTACTTTCAAATGAGCATATACCTTGACACGATCTTGAAGGTGTTCAAGATGGATCAGTCAAAGAAGGAGTTCTTGCTTGAGATGTAAGGTACGAAGTTAAGACTTAAAGCTCGATCACGGCAGAATAGAGAAAAAGGACGAAGATCGTCCCCTATGCTTCAGACGTAGGCTCTACAGTATGTTATGCTGTGTACCGCACCGGAAGTGTGCCTTGCCATGAGTCAGTCAAGGGGTACAAGAATGATCCAGGAAGGGATCATTGGACAGCGGTCAAAATTTTCCTTGGAGTAAATAAGGACATGTTTCTCGATTATGGAGGTAATAAAGAGTTCGGTGTAAAGGGTTACGTCGATGCAAGCTTTAACACCTATCCGAGTGACTCTGAGTAACAAACCGGATACGTATAGTGGAGCAACCATTTGGAATAGATCCAAGTGGAGCGTGGAAGCAGCGTTTACAATATGACCTAGAAATTTGCAAAGCACACACGGATCTGAAAGGTTCAGACCCGTTGACTAAAACCTCTCTCACAAGAAAAACATGATCAAACCTCAGAACTCATTGAGTCTTAATCACATGATGATGTGAACTAGTTTAGAGACACTAGTAAACTCTTTGGATGTTGGTCACATGGCGATGTGACCTATCAGTGTTAATCACATGACGATGTGAACTAGATTATTGACTCTAGTGCAAGTGGGAGACTGTTGGAAATATGCCCTAGAGGCAATAATAAATTAGTTATTAGTATATTTCCTTGTTCATGATAATCGTTTATTATCCATGCTATAATTGTATTGAAAGGAAACTCAGATACATGTGTGGGTACATAGACAACACCATGTCCCTAGTAAGCCTCTAGTTGACTAGCTCGTTAATCAATAGATGGTTACGGTTTCGACCATGGACATTGGATGTCATTGATAACGGGATCACATCATTAGGAGAATGATGTGATGGACAAGACCCAATCCTAAACCTAGCACAAAGATCGTAGTTCATATGCTAAAGCTTTTCTAATGTCAAGTATCATTTCCTTAGACCATGAGATTGTGCAACTCCGGATACCGTAGGAATGCTTTGGGTGTACCAAAGCGTCCAACGCAATGGCGGGTGGCTATAAAGGTTCATTACGGTATCTCGAAAGTATCTGTTGGGTTGTACGAATCGAGGCGGGATTTGTCACTCCGGTTGACGGAGAGGTATCTCTGGGCCCACTCGGTAGGACATCATCATAATGTGCACAATGTGACCAAGGGGTTGATCACGGGATGATGTGTTACGGAGCGAGTAAAGAGACTTGCCGTAGCGAGATTGAACAAGGTATCGGGATCTGGCGTCGAATCTCGGGCAAGTACAATACCGCTAGACAAAGGGAATTGAATACGGGATTGATTGAATCCTCGACATCGTGGTTCATCCGATGAGATCATCGTGGAACATGTAGGAGCCAACATGGGTATCCAGATCCGCTGTAGGTTATTGACCGGAGAAGCGTCTCGGTCATATCGCATGGTTCCCGAACCCGTAGGGTCTACACATAAGGTTCGGTGGCGCTAGAGTTGTTATGGGAAATAGTATGTGGTTACGAAGGTTGTTGAGTCCGGATGTGATCCGGACGTCACGAGGAGTTCGGAATGGTCGGCGGTGAAGATCGATATATTGGACGAAGGGTATTGGAGTCGGAAGTGTTCGGGGTACAGGCTATGGCGGCATGACCGAAAGGTGTTTGGGAGCCCGGCAAGTGTTGGAGGGCCTCATGGGCCAAGGGAAGGGCAAACCAGCCCACTAAGGGGTGGTGCGCCCTACCAACCCTCTCACGTAACAGAGAGGTGGGGCGCCTCCCTAGGGCAGCCCCTTCCGGCAGGGGCAAGTTTCCTAGGGGTGGGGCGCCCAAACCCATCTAGGGTTTCCCCTGTGGCCGCCGCCCTCCCTAGGGAACCCTAGGCGCCTCCTTCACCCCTTACCCCTATATATAGTGAGGGAGAGAGAGGCAGCCGCACCTTCCTGGCGCAGCCTCCCTCCTCAACACTTCCTCCTCCTCCGTTGTGCTTAGCGAAGCTCTCTTGGGAGAACCACGAGCTCCATCACCACCACGCCGTCGTGGTGTCGGAGTTCCTCAACTTCTCCTCTCCCTTGCTGGATCAAGAAGGAGGAGCGTCCCGGGCTGTCGTGTGTTGAGCGGAGGTGCCGTCCGTTCGGCGCTAGGATCATCGGTGATTTGGATCACGATGAGTACGACTCCATCAACCCCGTTCTCTTGAACGCTTCCGCTTAGCAATCTACAAGGGTATGTAGATGCACTCTCCTTCCCCTCGTTGCTGGTTTCTCCATAGATAGATCTTGGTGACACGTAGGAAAATTTTGAATTTCTGCTACGTTCCCCAACAAAGTAGAGATATGTATTTCCCTCAGTTAGAGAACCAAGGTATCAATCTAGTAGGAGACAACGCACAAATCACCAATACCTGCACAAACAATCAAACAACTTGCACCAAACGCGATAAAGGGGTTGTCAATCCCTTCATGGTTACTTGCAAAAGTGAGATTTGATAGAGATGGATGAAACAAAACAAAAGATAAAGTAAATATTTTTGGGTTTTTTTTTGTTTATAGATCTGAAAGTAAAAGATTGCAAAATAGTAGATCGGAAACTTATATGATGGAAAATAGACCCGGGAGCCATAGGTTTCACTAGAGGCTTCTCTCAAGATAGCAAAAAATACGGTGGGTGAACAAATTACTGTCGAGCAATTGATAGAAAAGCGCAAAGTTATGACGATATCTAAGGCAATGATTATGAAATATAGGCATCATGTCCGTGTCAAGTAGACCGACTCCTGCCTGCATCTCTGCTATTACTCCACCGTTGGTGACTCTGCCTTTGCATCTAGAGTATTAAGTTCATGAAGAGCAGAGTGGCGCATTAAGTAAGATGACATGATGTAGAGGAATAAACTCAAGCAATATGATGTAAACCCCATCTTTTTATCCTCGATGGCAACAATACAATATGTGCCTTGCTGCCACTACTGTTACTGGGAAAGGACACCGCAAGATTGAACCCAAAGCTAAGCACTTCTCCCGTTGCAAGAAAAACCAATCTAGTTGGCCAAACTAAACCGATAGTTCGAAGAGAATTACAAAGATATCAAGTCATGCATATAAGAATTCAGAGAAGATGCAAATAATATTCATAGATAAGTTGATCATTGAGGGAGTCCTGGATTAGGGGATCTCCGGACAGCCGGACTATATCCTTTGGCCGGACTGTTGGACTATGAAGATACAAGATTGAAGACTTCTTCCCGTGTCCGGATGGGACTCTCCTTGGCGTGGAAGGCAAGCCTGGCGATACGGATATGTAGATCTCCTCCCTTGTAACCGACTCTGTGTAACCCTAGCCCCCTCCGTGTCTATATAAACCGGAGGGTTTAGTCCGTAGGACATACAATAATCATACCATAGGCTAGCTTCTAGGGTTTAGCCTCTACGTTCTCGTGGTAGATCAACTCTTGTAATACTCATATCATCAAGATCAATCAAGCAGAAAGTAGGGTATTACCTCCATCGAGAGGGCCCGAACCTGGGTAAACATTGTGTCCCCCGACTCCTGTTACCATCGATCCTTAGGCGCACAGTTCGGGACCCCCTACCCGAGATCCGCCGGTTTTGACACCGACATTGGTGCTTTCATTGAGAGTTCCGCTGTGTGATCGGCAAAAGGATCAATGGCTCGTCAGCAGATCAATTGCGACGTCGACTTCTTCGTCACCTCGGCTCGACCGAATACTGTGCCCTGCCTCCGATCGTCATGTTCGGACAAGGGCCTTCATCAACATCAACTCCGATCTCTATCAAGATCATGGAGGAATAATCCATGGCGCTCAGGGGCTCAACGTCAACATTGCCGTCAGGCGACCGTGCTGTTTTTCTAGACAACAAACTTGTATCCGCCACCACCACCTCCTCGAGTGTCGCTTTAACAATTGCTTCGGTGGAATTGTGCGGAATTAAGTCTACAACAACCCTGGAAAGTTTCGCCGAGTTACGATGGAGGAATCTCCGGCAATCTCCGATGTACCGGAGCCACATTGAATCTGGACGAGAATCCGGACGAGTTTGGAGCGTGGTGTCCAGCATCTAGCTCGGACATCCTTTGGAAGATCCAACCGTTGATCGGCTGTGAAATTCTTATATCTACCACATGTCAAACATTCAGCTCGATCCGACCGTCCAAACTCCGGGAACCTCCCGATTAGTGCATCACTTTTCAGATCTGTTTCCTACGCGAATACGGATCCGACCCAAATTCATGTTTCTTTATGAACGTGATATTTGACAACCTTTTTAAAAGGAATTTTCTTCTAAGGTATTGCG
This sequence comes from Aegilops longissima, assembly GCA_021605205.1. Taxonomy (NCBI): domain Eukaryota; kingdom Viridiplantae; phylum Streptophyta; class Magnoliopsida; order Poales; family Poaceae; genus Aegilops; species Aegilops longissima. The sequence continues at coordinate 632,989,407 of CM038677.1, read as the reverse complement.
CATTTTTTTAACACGCGCCAATAAAAATTTAATCCTCCTCTGAGGTAATCTTCGCCATCACGCTGGTGTCAAACCAGTCCGGCAATATAGCTCCACGGCTGCCGACCCGCGCTAGACATGTCGTCGCTTTTTGAGCCGAGCTCAACTTCTTCGGATACTCACCTCGGCGAGCCGAAAAAGAGTTCGGAATCACCAAAGATAAATCATCACCAACATCACCGCCCCATGGATTATACAGAGCGGGCACACCGGCATCGCCGCACGGCCACTTCAGCAAGCCAGCATTGACCACGTCACAAGTTACAACCTGCATCGGCATGGCCGAACTATTGCTTCATCGAGCCAATGTCCACCAACGCCGAACTACTTCAACAACTCGGCTGACATGGCAGCTGCAACATCTCCTCATCGATCTGCTCCGTCTCCTCGTCCGGACCGGGGGCTTCTTCATCCCTTCATCAGCACACTCCGGTAACTTCGGCGTCACTAGCCGACCAGCTCCGTCACGTTAGCTGGACCGAGGGCTTTGCCTCGGCGATCCAACCTTTGCCAGCATCGCCATGCCATCGCTTTATCGCCCATCAGGCAATGGGTATGCGGATTGAGTCCCAATTTTGGGAGTCGCTTTTCTTCGGACTACTACAACAAATAAACCAGGTGCTATTAATCCTAACAATTTTTGCTTGTTGGGTTTATTTTTCTTAAGGAATTATTACTCTGGTTTGTTCCATCATCATACACAGGTCTATCAAATGGCGGCCACATTAAAAGCGGTGGCGTGGTGGTTCGGTCAATTTCCGTACATAGTTCGTGACGCCCCATCCGGACTCGAATCGCCACCGCAAATTCAGGCTTTGTCACTCGTCCGCGGCGCCTGCATTGACATTGGCTTGACACCAGGCCACATCTCTTTAAATAAATTATTTTTGCATAAAGCAATTACGCAAGGATTATATATATTATTATTATTATTATTTCTGGACCGCACTATTTTACATGTGCGGGTAATGGACTTTATTGCGTCGCGTGGTCTCTTGGCGTCACTCTGCGGCCTACATTGGCCGTGCTACGTCGCCACTTCGGATTGCCGAGCTCTTCACTCCGCCACCTCGAGACCGGCTTGGGGGCTGGGACCTTGTCCCGCATCAAGCTAGGACCGCGTCATCAACACCGAACAAACACATTACCAGCTAAGTCGCTTTCATGCTAAAAAACTTTCAGTTTTAAATTTTATTCGGTCCGACCAAGCATTATACCTTTTTTGACAAAAGGTTGTTTGCTAAAAAATTCCTTGTCCAAACTTTGTTTGTGACACACAAATTCAAATACCCCGTTTACTTGGGGGCTTCCTTTATGAAGCCTTTCCTCTTGTAAATGATTATACTTGTACAACTTCGTTCCTTGTTCGTGTATTATGCCACAATATGCACCATATTGACCTAAGTGATTTGTAAGCTGGGTTGCCCTGCTCCTGTGTTTACCCCTACGTTCCCGATTGTTCGTCTAGGGAGTAAAGGGAGCACCTCTGCGATTGTCACGATCGGTTCATCGAGCGGACCTCGGCTAGCTGAAGCTAAAAGCTAAGCGCTCTTCTTGTTTTCAATTATGGTCGGCACACAACGGAACTCATGAGTACAAAAATCTATTGCACAAGTCTCATAGTAACAATGAGCATGAAGAAAGGTATCGGTGGGGTACTATTTTCTTGAAGATGCTTCTTACACTTTGTTAGTAATATAGCATAAGTTCCTGGCGCTTTATGCATTCTGACCTTATGGCTGATTGCTGGTTATCGGAAACACCGTTGATATTCTCGACAATTGGAGTACATAACACTTTTCGGTCCTTGACCGAAGAGGGAGAAGCCGACGTTCGGTTAAGACGCGTTTATAGTTCGGGTGAACAAAGATATGATATTAGTACTTCGGTACATACAATCATTATACATAAAATTCTTTTACCCAAGTCACGTGGGGGCTCTTAAATTAGTATGAGCTGTTTTTTTCCTGGTCGTTGCAAAGTCTTTTTTGTATCACTCCTTTCTCGATGCAAGTGTGTGGTCAATAGCCGGACAGCCTTGCTTCTCTCTAAATCCACTCGAGTGCAGTTTGCTAAACTAGCCTCGGAGAAGCACGCCGCCTTCAGGATAAGGAGGTCGAGGCCATAGGCTGACCCGCTTGGAGTCTTGAGATAGGATGTGTCATGTTAAAGCACGATAGAAGCACCTTTTTTTTACAGTCCAATTTTCGGATTGGCACCGAACACTTGATCTAGTTCGGACATTAAACTTTTGAATAAGTTTTTTGGCTTTTCGAGCCTATGGCACTTTCAAACTATTTGTGCGTTTCCAGCATTAGTCTCGCAGTGCAACGCCGGACACCTTTAGGGATTCGGCAAAAAATCTCGGATATTGCTATATATGCATCGGTTTCGAATTGTGTCTTTGGACAATAGTTGGGTTGCCCGGCTCTTGTGCTTGCCTCCTACGTTCCGCTTTGTTCGGCTAGGTGTGCAAAGGGAGAACCACTACGATTGTGCTTCCAGTTCGCAGGGTCAAGCACCTCAGTGGAGAAAGCCGAAAACTGACTGTCACAATAGGCGTAAACTGGTCAACGATCCGATGACTATGTTAAATAACAGGCCGTTCATAACATCGGCTGAAGTGTTTACGGCTTGACCTTGGATGTCGCCAAACAGTAACCGGGGGCTCACAGCTAGCTTCCCCAGTTTAAAGCTCCTATGACTAAGTGAAAGTTATAAAGCCCGCATATCTGATTGCTTCATTTCTGCTAACACAACCGCCTCCGGGCACCGAGACGTCGGCTAAGGGTTGTTTTGTTAGTGCGGAACACCCTGCGTAGTATCTACCAAGGGGTAGAAGCCGACGATGGGCCACTTTCAACTGATAAACGGCCACAATGGAGTCAAAATAGTGAGGTAAAGTACTTGGATACATAGAATCATTACACATAATCTGTGATTTTACTCTGGATATCGATCCTTAATTCGGCCACCCGTGCCCACATTAAGGCTCGGGGGCTACTGGGCTTTGCGCTCATTATTTACAAATATTAAAGGGGCACATCGATCCCTTGATGCGGTGTTGCCACCCGACCCGATGTCTCGGGGCTCTTGCATTGCCTATTTCAATGCAGAAAATTTCAACTGCCAAGTGTTCGGCTTGACCGAACTATGGGCAAACTTGTCTTCGGATAACAATAGGTACCATTTGGACCTATCTAGCGTCAAGCTAAATATATTACGACAAATTTTCAAGACCCTCTCTCAAGGGCCCGTTCCCCGATCACTATTATTTCTAATATATTACATTGCATTTTTATTTCCTATGTATCTTTGCCGAGCTAGGAATTGATCCTCGAGCCGATTTGGCGCATCGACACGAGTCTCGAGACTCTTGGGAACATCGGTTTTATGCTTGCCTTGGTGCATCTCGGGTTTTAGTGATACACACCTTGAGGGCTCTTGGATATACATCGCGAGAGAATAAACTGCACCAGTTAAAAATATTCACAAAAATCAGCCCGCGGTCGGGGTGGTGCACCACCTCGGAGGCAGTCCGGCATAAAGCTCGGACGCCAGCGGCTAGCTCCATAAATGGCATTTCTGGCATTAAGCTCGGCTAAACTCCTTCAACCTTTTTGGACCAAGATGATCTACGACATCTTGGATATAGTCCGGCGTTGGAGCTTGGACACAGTCCGGCGTTGGAGCTCGGATACACTTGGGCGCTAGAGCTCGAGTGCGCAAGAATGGACGAACTAGGAGGAAGAAGGCCTAGGTGAAAAGGGTGAATCCTTGTCCCTTTACAAGGGCGGAAGAGGCGATGCGCCTCCCCATTCGCCTGGTAAGATCTTACTCCCCAAGCGCCGTAATTGATGGCGCGGTTGGGTTACCCACACCCGTATTGATGAGAATCCCGTGATAAGGGGACACGATCTCTGCTTCGACAAGGTGTGCCAAGGAAACCGCCTCGCGATATGTGCGGTGCCTGGTTTTGAAAAACGGTTCGAATAAAGACCGGGCCGTGGCGTGATGTCATGCGGCAAAATCGTCCAAGAGATTAGATTTAATGGAAATATTATTTTCTCTCTACGGTGGTATGTGGAACTTGTTTTGCAGAGCCGGACACTGTCCTTGTTTTCAAAATCTTCTATGAAGTATTCAGAGGAGGAACCCGCCTTGTAATGCCGAAGACAAATCTGCGCGCCGGACTCATCGTCATTGAAGCCTGGTTGAGGGCTCTTGAGGAGTCCTAGATTAGGGGGTCTCCAGACAGCCGGACTATATCCTTTGGCCGGACTGTTGGACTATGAAGATACAAGATTGAAGACTTCGTCCCGTGTCCGGATGGGACTCTCCTTGGCGTGGAAGGCAAGCCTGGCGAAACGGATATGTAGATCTCCTCCCTTGTAACCGACTCTGTGTAACCCTAGCCCCCTCCCGTGTCTATATAAACCGGAGGTTTTAGTATGTAGGACATACAACAATCATACCATAGGCTAGCTTCTAGGGTTTAGCCTCTACGATCTCATGGTAGATCAACTCTTGTAATACTCATATCATCAAGATCAATCAAGCAGGAAGTAGGGTATTACCTCCATCGAGAGGGCCCGAACCTGGGTAAACATTGTGTCCCCCGCCTCCTGTTACCATCGGTCCTTAGACGCATAGTTCGGGACCCCCTACCCGAGATCCGCCAGTTTTGACACCGACAATCATAAATCCATAATTCATCGAATCTCGACAAACACACCGCAAAAGAAGATTGATCACATCGTATAGATCTCCAAGAACATCAAGGAGAACATGGTATTGAGAATCAAAGAGAGAGAAGAAGCCATCTAGCTACTAGATATGGACTCGTAGGCCTGTGGTAAACTACTCACGTTTCATCGGAAGGGCAATAGAGTTGATGTAGAAGCCCTCCATGATCGAATACCCCTCCGGCAGGATGCCGAAAAATGCCCCAAGATGGGATCTCACGGGAACAGAAGGTTGCGGCGGTGGAAAAGTGTTTTTGTGAATGCTTCTGGAGGTTTGGGAATATATGTGAATATATAGGACGAAGAATTAGGTCAGGGGGTGTTGGAGTAGGGCACAAGGCAGGGGCGCGCCCTACCCCCTGGGCGCGCCCCTGTGGCTTGTCGTCTGCTCCAAGGTCTTCTGACTTGGAGTCGAAGTCCAACAGGTGTCTTCTGGTCCAAGAAAAATCATCGCGAAGGTTTTATTCCATTTGGTATTCCTTTCCTGCGAAGCTCAAAAAACAAGGAAAAAAACAGAAACTGGCACTGGGCTCTAGGTTAATAGGTTAGTCCCAAAAATAATATAAAATAGCATATTAATGCATATAAAACATCCAAAACAAATAATATAATAGCATGGAACAATAAAAAAATTATAGATACATTGGAGACGTATCAAGCATCCCCAAGCTTAATTCCTGCTCGTCCTCGAGTAGGTAAATGATAAAAACAGAATTTTTGATTTGGAATGCTACCTAACATATTTATCCATGTAAATTTTCTTTATTGTGGCATGAATGTTCAAATCCATAAGATTCAAAAGAAAATTTTAATATTGACATGAAAACAATAATACTTCAAGCATACTAACAAGGCAACTATGTCTTCTCAAAATAACATGGCCAAAGAAAGCTTATACCTACAAAATCATATAGTCTGGCTATGATCCATCTTCATCACACAAAATATTCAAATCATGCACACCCCCGATGACAAGTCAAGCAATTGTTTCATACTTTTGGTGTTCTCAAACCTTTTCAACTTTCACGCAATACATGAGCGTGAGCCCTGGACATAACACTATAGGTGGAATAGAATATGGTGGTTGTGGAGAGGACAAAAAGAGGGAGATACTCTCACATCAACTAGGCGTATTAAGGGGCTATGGAGATGCCCATGAATAGATATCAATGTGATTGAGTAGGGATTGCCATGCAACAGATGCACTAGAGTTATAAGTTTATGAAAGCTCAACAGAAAACTAAGTGGATGTGCATCCAACTTGCTTGCTCATGAAGACCTAGGGCAATTTGAGGAATCCCATCATTGGAATATACAAGCCAAGTTCTATAATGAAAAATTCCCACTAGCATATGAAAGTGACAACATAGGAGACTCTCTATCATGAAGATCATGGTGCTACTTTGAAGCACAAGTGTGGAAAAAAGGATAGTAACATTGCCCCTTCTCTCTTTTTCTCTCATTTTGTTTGTTCAGGCTTCATTGGCCTCTCTTTTTTATTTCCTCACATGGGACAATGCTCTAATAATGATGATCATCACACTCTTATTTACTTACAACTCAAGAATTACAACTCGATACTTAGAACAAAATATGACTCAATATGAATGCCTCCGGCGTGTACCGGGATGTGCAAGGACTCAAGAGTGACATGTATGAAAGATTTATGGAAGGTGGCTTTGCCACAAATACGATGTCAACTACATGATCATGCAAAGCAATATGACAATAATGGAACGTGTCATAATAAAACGGAACCCTGGAAAGTTGCATGGCAATATATCTCGGAATGGCTACGGGAATGCCATAATAGGTAGGTATGGTGGCTGTTTTGAGGAAGGTATATGGTGGGTGTATGGTACCGGCGAAAGTTGCGCAGTACTAGCACTACAAAAAAAGAGACATCCGTGACATTTTGGGCTGAACGAAAAAAATTCTGTCATGCTTATGACACTTCTATGACGATAATTCTGACAAAACCCGGTATCATCATAGATGTGGTGGGCTCCTACTTCTATGACAAAAAATCATGACAAAAAATGGGCTTTTCGTCCTGGGCGGGCCGGAGACGCAGCTGCATGACATTCTTTGGGCTGTCCATGACGGAAAAAACCGTGGTAGAAGCGAGGGTGAGGAAAATATCGGGGAGTTCCCAGTTACGGTAGGTGGTTGGTGCCGAGCGATGCATGGAGGTTTGCGCGTTTCTCTCGTACACGTACGCGCATGTGTGCGAGGCGTTGCGCTCTAACTGAACCCTCAGCGAGGCATTGGGCTCTAACTGAACCCGAGGGATTGCACTAGCTATGTTACTGAACTCTGATCGATCCCTTGCTGTTAACTGAACCCGAGTGATTCCTTCGCTACTTCTGCTAACTGAAGCCGATTGACGCTGCCTCTTGATGAACAATTCCCGGTGGGGGTTGGATGAACAGGATCTCGTGGTAGTAGAGGCTGTTGCTGCTGGATGAACAGGACCCCGATCGAGGAGGCATGGGGGTGGATGAACTATAGCCGGTGGAGGGACCCCGTACGTGGAGGGCTGGTTGAATAGGGCCCCGTGGAGGGGTTGGTTGAACAGGACCCCGTGGAGGGCTGGTTGAACAGTAGCCGGTGGAGGCTGGATGAGCAGGACCACGTGGATGGCTGGATGAAAAGTAGCTGGGGACGCTGGAGGAAGTCGACGGTGGATGAACAGTAGCAGGTGGAGGCTGGAGGAAGTCGACGGTGGATAAACAGTAGCCCGTGGAGTCCCGTTTTGCGGTAGGCCACACCCCTCCCGATCAACAGGACCCTGTTTCGACCGTAGGCGCTCTAACACTAGTCCGTTTCCTCCGTTTTGCGGTACGCCATGCCCCTCCCGATCAACAGGATCCCGTTTCGGCCGTACGCAGTCAAACACAAGTTTGTTTGCTCCGTTTTGCGGTACGCTAGATCCTTCCCAATGAACAGGACCCGTTTGACCGTAGACACGGTCAAGCGGAAAACCCGTTCCTCCATTTCTGATGCGCGGACCTTGTTTTGGCTGTTCCCTCCAAGACGGTTGACCCCCGATGAACACGACGTATTCCGTTGCCTCCCGATGAACACGACGCATTCCGTTGCCTCCCCATGAACACGACGTAGTTTCTCCGTTCCGACCCAGCCGGTTGGCTTCCGATGAACAGGATTAGTCGCTGTACGCATTAGAGACTCTGCTCGTATGTACGCACGTAGCCGTATTTACTATCTTCCAGCATGGCCGTACATACGTGTACACGATATAGACGGGACTGCGTGACATGCTACGTCGGCGCCTCTACTTCAACACGTGCCGCTCCTTACTCGACCACGCTACGTCGCTGTAGAGACACCGATCGACCGCTATGTATGTACATGTTCGCGGCCGGACAGATAACGCTACCTTCGTTTCAACCTGGTGGGTCCCAGCTGTCAGGGGGTAAGAAGGTAATTCCTTCCGTGCGAAGATAAAGCCGATGGGTCCCAGCTATCAGGGCGGAAACGTTTTTTTCACGAAATACAGAGGCCCTTCCGGTAGGTCTGAGGTGTCAGGTGGAGGAATCATTATTTTACGCATAATAAGGAGGCACTTCCTTGCGTGCGGCCATGGACCCAGTGACGATGTCCTGGACTAGGGGGTACTCACCACGTCGTCTCCCGATCAGTTGGATTGGGCTAAGGACCCCCATGGTCGTTTACTCATGGGCCAGTTCGGACAGCCGATGTATGCACGAGGAAGATTCCACAAGACTTGGTGATCAAGACAAGGACTCCTCTCCACCGGCGTATTCGACTAGGACTCTTGTTATCCTAAGCCTATGATACATTATATAAGCCGAGGCTAGGCTAGTCGATAGGGCATCATGACATTACTCATCATACCTCTAGGGTTTAGACCACAACATATGATTCGAGGTAGATCAACTCTATAATCATACACATTGAATACAATCAAAAGCAGCATGTACGGTATTATCTCTCCGAGAGAGCCCGAAGCTAGGTAAAATCCCATGTCCATGTTACCATCGATCCTAAGACACACAGCTTGTAAGGATGGCAACGGGGCCCCATACCCGGCAAACCCATGGGGATTTCATCTATTAGGGGGTGGGGATGGGCGAAAAATATCCCCATGGGGACATTTACCAAACTAATTTATTCCCCATAGGGTACAACGGGGATCGGGATGATATCTTATTCCCCAGAACAATACCCATTGGGGACCAGGTTAGTAAATGTGACACTACGATCAACCTTAAAATATTCACAAACAAACTTGCAAAAACAAAAGAAAGCTCTGAAAAAAACCATACACCTATCTCACATCCTCACCTCAGCTGCCACCATGACCAAGAAGTTAGTACGACCTAGATAGGCATTAGGAGGACAAGGACAACATCATGTATGTATGTTGATTATAGGGTGTTACATCATGTATATGAGTATTTGTTTATGGCGATGGGGACCCTAATGGGGCCCCGTTCCCCAGTGGGGCATGGGTATGGGAAAATTTCATCCCCAGTCATGTAAACGGGGACGTGGATGGGATGATAGGGAATAGACGAGGATGGGGATGTTGTAGGTATCCCCATAGGGGATTGTCCCCATTGCCATTCCTAGCAGCTTGGGACCCCCTACCCGAGATCTGCCGGTTTTGACACCGACAATGTGAAGGAAATATGCCCTAGAGGCAATAATAAAGTTATTATTTATTTCCTTATTTCATGATAAATGTTTATTATTCATGCTAGAATTGTATTAACCGGAAACATGATACATGTGTGAATACATAGACAAACATATAGTCACTAGTATGCCTCTACTTGACTAGCTCATTAATCAAAGATGGTTATGTTTCCTAACCATAGACATGAGTTGTCATTTGATTAACGGGATCACATCATTAGGAGAATGATGTGATTGACTCGACCATTCCGTTAGCTTAGCACTTGATCGTTTAGTATGTTGCTATTGCTTTCTTCATGACTTATACATGTTCACGTAACTATGAGATTATGCAACTCCGTTTGGGAGGAACACTTTGGGTGCTACCAAGCGTCTGGCGAATGGCTGGGTGATTATAAAGGAGTACTACGGGTGTCTCCAAAGGTACATGTTGGGTTGGTGTATTTGAGATTAGGTTTTGTCCTCCGATTGTGGAGAGGTATCTCTGGGCCTTCTCGGTAATACACATCACATAAGCCTTGCAAGCATTGCAACTAATAAGTTAGTTGCGAGATGATGTATTACGGAGCGAGTAAAGAGACTTGCCGTAACGAGATTGAACTAGGTATTGGATACCGACGATCGAATCTCGGGCAAGTAACATACCGATGACAAAGGGAACAACGTATGTCGTTATGCGGTTTGACCGATAAAGATCTTACGTAGAATATGTAGGAACCAATATGGGCATCCAGGTTCCGCTATTGGTTATTGACCAAGAATAGTTCTCGGTCATGTCTACATAGTTCTCGAACCCGTAGGGTCCGCACATAAGGTTTCGATGTGAGTTATATTATGAGTTTACATGTTTTGATGTACCGAAGGAGTTGAGTCCGGATGAGATCGGGGACATGACGAGGAGTCTCGAAATGGTCGAGGCGTAAAGATTCATATATTGGATGATATGTTTAGGCCAAGGGTCAAGCCCATGAGGCTTTAGGTTGGTGCAAAAGGAGTTTTATGGAGGTTGGGGCCAAACGCCAGGAGACCACGGCGTCGGCCTGGGCGACGCCGAGGCCCATGGCGTCTGGGCAGACGCCAAGGATTGTGGCGTTTGGTCCTGGAGTCAGTGGGACTCTTGCCTTTCGGGCAAAACCGACTTTGAGGAGGCTTTTGCTCCAAGTTTCGACCACGGGCTCAACATATAAATAGAGGCGGGGCTAGCACCAAAGACACAACAATTGATCCCTTGGATCTCTTAGCCGTGTCAGCGGTTCCCTCCACCATAGTCCACCTCGATAATATCGTGGCGGTGCTTAGGCGAAGCCTGCGACGATAGAACATCAAGATCGTCACCACACCGTCGTCTTGTGGAACTCTCCTCGACACTCGGCTGGATCGGAGTTCGAGGGGCGTCACCGAGCTGAGCGTGTGCTAGAACTCGGAGGTGCCGTAGTTTGATTGCTTGATCGGTCGGGCTGAAGACGTCGACTACATCAACGCGTTGTGCTAGCGCTTCGCCACGGTCTACAAGGGTATGTAGACAATACTCTCCCCTCTCGTTGCTATATCATCACCATGATCTTGCGTGTGCGTAGGAAATTTTTCGAAATTACTACGTGAAAGGACATGCGGTGCCCCCATGTGTGGTTTTGGTAATTGATGACATTCTCTATGGACTAATGGTTGCATTGAGTTATATTTAAAGGATTTGTCCATAGGCATTTCTTGAAGTCCATGTGTTGGTTTCAAGGAGTTTATGTGCTGACCAAGGTGCTATTAAGGAATTATCCAAAGATTGGTCATGTGAGTGTTGAGCTTATTGCAAGCATGTCTTGAAGAAGAAGATTGTGTGATCATTCATGTTTACCTTCAAGACATCATCCAAACGAAGAGAGTTGGAAAGATTCAAGGTTGATCAAGACTAAGTCAAGAGTGAATCAAGTTGATCAACTCACAAAGTGTAGAAGATGTACCGAGAGGGATCAAGTGATCCCATGGTATGGTAAGCATTGTCCATTACGCTTTGTGTGCTAACCCATGGTCTTCGTGAGAGTTCTTTGTGGGGTTAGGTTGCGGTGTGCAAGTTCAAGTGATGCATCACGAAGAGATCAAGTGCTTGAAGCTTGCCGTCCATTTAGTGACAATGGACTTGTGAAGATGTCTTGGAAGAGTGGCTCACCCATAGTGGAATATGGGGAGCAATCAACTAGTCTTCTTGAGCCAAGCGCAATCAAGAAAGGTGGTCCAACTTGAGGGAGTCAAGATCGTCATCATCTAGCTCAAGTGGACCATGTGCAAGGCAAAGGTTTGCCCTTGATAGGTTTTCTATTTTACGGTCTCATGGTAGTTGTGGAAGACGGGTTATAGGATCGATAGCCGTACTATCAAGGGGGCTCTCAAGTGAGTAGCTTGATCGTATCGTTAAATCGAGAGCTCAAACCATTGCATCCTTGCATCATGTTTCTTGGTTCTTGTTTGGTTCTTCTCCTTGTGAGATTTGGAGCTTATGGTCATTTTATGACAAGCTCGAGTTCATCAACGGAGTTCTCATGCATCTTCTATGATGTTTTCAATGTTGGAGGGTATGCGGTTCTTCTCGCTGTTTTGATGCTACTCGTTGTCTTGTTTCAAACAAGCTTGAGTTTGCTCAATTCGGAGCTCATATGAAGAAGTTATGGCGATTCTGGTTTTCTGGAGTATTCTTTGTCTTCGTGGTTGTGGCTTAAGATTGGTGCGGTGACAGTACCGTGACCCTCAGCGGTAGTACCGCTGAAGCTCCTCATGGTAGTACCGCTCTCGGAGATGTAGTACCGCTCAAGCTGCAATAATACCGCTCTCCGAGCAGTAGTACCGCTTGGGAGTTTCGGCCGAGAAATGCCGCTGTGTGTGCAGGCTACTTCGCCTCGATTCTCAAGCGAAGTTTTTCAGTGTCGGGTTTTGCGGCACTAGCTGCGGCGATAGAAGCGGTAGTACCGCTCGGCGGTAGTGCCGCTCTACTCCCATGCTGTAATACCGCTCTGGGCCGATGGCCTGTCTTTCTCTTCAGCGGTAGTACCGCTAGGTAGAGGCGGTAGTACCGCCCTCAGCGGTAGTACCGCCCTTCATAGCGGTAGTACCGCTTCTGTCTTGAGGCTGTTCGATGGGGTAGCGGTTGGATTTTCCCCTCCTATAAAAGGGGTCTTCTTCCCCATTGAACCTTATCCTTTGAGCTCGTGTTCTTCCCCCATTGTTGACCTTCTCCGAGCTTGCTATCTCTCAATCCCTCCATGGATTCTTGCTAGTTTTGGGGGAAAAGAGAGGAGATCTAGATCCACATTTCCACCAATCACTTTCTCCTCTATGTGAGGGGAACCCCTTGGATCTAGTTCTTGGAGTTCTTGGTGTTCTCCTTCTTGTTCTTCCTCTCATTTTCTTCCCTAGCATTAGTTGCTTTGGTGGGATTTGAGAGAGAAGGACTTGGGCACTCCGTGTGCCCTTGCCATTGCATTTGGTGCATCGGTTTGAGTTCTCCACGGTGATACGTGGAAGTTACAAGTTGAGAAGCTTATTACTCTTGGGTGCTTGGTGCCCTTGAGCTTGTTCCTCTTGGGTGCTTGGCGCCCTAGGCAGTTAGTAGTGTTGAGCTCAATCATTGTGGTGTAAAGCTCCGGGCAGCGTCGGGTCTCAATTAGGTTGTGGAGATCGTCCGAGCAATTTGACGAGTTCAGTGACCGCCCCAAGGGTTGCCAAAGTGTACGGTTGGTGACCGCCCCAAGGGTTGCCATTTATGCAGGTTCGGTGACCGCCCTCAAGGGTCCCTTAGTGGAATCACGGCATCTTGCATTGTCGAGGCGTGAGGAGATTCTGGTGGCCCTAGTGGCTTCTTGGGAGCATTGTGCCTCCACACCGCTCCAAGCGGAGATTAGCATCCGCAAGGTGTGAACTTGGGATACATCGTCGTCTCCGCGTGCCTCGGTTATCTCTTACCCGAGCCCCTTTACTTATGCACTTTACTTTGTGATAGCCATATTGTTCTTTGTCATATATCTTGCTATCACATAGTGACTTATCTTGCTTAGCATAAGTTGTTGGTGCACATAGGTGAGCCTAGTTGTTGTAGGTTTTGTGCTTGTCAAATTAACCGTTAGGTTTATTCCGCATTTGTTCAAGCCTAAACCGTAATTATTTTAAAGCGCCTATTCACCCCCCCTCTAGGCGACATCCTCGATCTTTCACTATGTTCCCCAACACAATGGTGCTTTCATTGAGAGTTCCGCTGTGTGGCCAGCGAAAGGATCAATGGCTCGCCTGCAGATCAACCGCGATGTCGGCGTCTTCATCGCCGCCTCGACTGGTCACCTTGGCTTGACCGAGGACTGTGCCCTACCTCCAATCATTATGTTTGGACGAGGGCCTTCGTCAACATCAACTTCGATCTCAATCAAAATCATGGGGGAATCATCCATAGAGCTTGGGGGCTCAACGTCAACATTGCCCTCGGGCAACCGTGCTGTTTTTCCAAACAACAAACTTGTATCCGCTACCACCACCTCCTCAAGCATCGCTTTGATGATTCCTTCGGTGGAATTGTGCGGAATTGAGTCTACAACAACACTATAAAATTTCGTCGCGTTCTGATGGAGCAATCTCCGCCGGTCTGCGATGTACCGGAGCCCCGTCGAATCTGGACGGGAATCTGGACAAGTTTGGAGCGTGGTGTCCAGCATCTAGCTCGGACATTTTTTGGAAGATCCAACCGTTGATCGGCTGTGTAATTCCTATATCTATCACCTCTCAAAATTTTAGCTCGATCCGAATGTCCAAACTCCAGGAACCTTCCGATTAGTGCATCACTTTTCAGATCTGTTTTCTGCGCGAGAACGAATCCGACCTGAGTTCATCTTTTTTATGAACGGGATTTCGGACATCCTTTTTGAAGGAAGTTTTGTATGGGGTATTGTGTTTTGTTCCCAAACACATCCCACTAACTTGAAAATCTTTTCCAACATGATCTTCACCATCGTGCCGGTGTCAAACCAGCCCGACAACATTGCTCCACGGCTGCCGACCTGCGCTAGACACGTCGTCGCTTTGTTGAGCCGAGCTCAACTTTTTTGGATCATCATCTCGGCAAGCCGAACAAGAGTTCGGCATCGCGAAGGATAAATCATCACCAACATCGCCGCCCCACGGATTACACGGAGCGGGCACACCGGCATCACCGCACGGTCACTTCATCAAGCTGGCGTTGACCACGTCACGAGTTATGACCTACATCGGCATGGCCGCACCGTTGCTTCTTCAAGCCGATGTCCATCACGCCGAACTACTTCAACACCTCGGCTGACATGGCAGCTGCAACATCTCCTTACCGACTTGTTCCGTCACCTCGTATGGACCGGGGGCTTCGCCATCCCTTCATCAACCTTCTCCGGAAACTTCGGCGTCATCAGCCGACCAGCTTCGTCATGTTAGTTGGACCGGGGGCTTTGCCTCGGCGAGCCAACCTTTACCAGCATCGCCTTATCGTCGCTTCACCACCCATCAGGCAATGGGTGTGCGGATCGAGTCCCAGTTTTGGGAGTCACTTTTCTTCGGACTGCTACAACAAATAAACCAGGTGCTTTTAATCCTAGCAATTTTTGCTCGTTTGGGTTTATTTTTCCTAAGGAATTATTACCTCTGGTTTGTTCCATCATCTGTACACAGGTCTATTAAATGGTGGCTGCATTAACGACAGTCGCATGGTGGTTCGGCCAGTTTCTGTACATAGTTCGGCGAACGCCGCATCCGGAACTCGGACCGACCTGTGAATTCAGGCTTTGCCACGCCTTTACCGCATCACGCCGATGCCCTGCATCGACATTGACTTCGGCGCCAGGCCACATATCTTTAAATAAATTATTTTGCATAAATTAATTATGCGAGGATTTTTATATATTTATATTATTATTGTTGGCCTGCACTATTTTACATGTGCAGGTAATGGACTTCGACTGCGTCACGCGGTCTCTTCGGCAAGCCGATGCCGTCGTACCAATCGGCGTAAACCGGCTCGCGTGATCACCTTGTTGGTCGTGTTGCCATACCGATGTGTTCGGTTGCCTCGGGGACTTCGGCATCGCCGAGAGAGCTCTACCTCATCGAGTGTCCGACGCACAGGCCATATTTATTTTATTACTCACTTTGCATAAATTATTTATTATGCAACAATTTTTTTAATTTATTATTATTACTATTATCTCTGGTTTGCACTATTTTTTGTGCACAGGTAAATGATTCGGGTCGGGCAGTGTTGTCACCTCGGCTGGACGGTGGGCTTCGTCAACACTTAATTAACCCACGCCGGGGACTTTGGCGTCACTCTGCCGCCCTGCATTGGCCGTGCCATGTCACCACTTCAGAGTGCCGTGCTCTTTGCTCCGCCACCTCGGGACCGGCTTGGGGGATGGAACCTTGTCCCGCATCAAGCTCGGACCGCGTCATCAATGCCGAACACATTAACCAGCTAAGTCACTTTCATGTTCAAAGTTTTAAATTTTTAACTTGTGTTGGTTCGACCATGCTCACATACGTTGTTCGTTAAAACAAACTCCCCTTACCCATGTTAAATGGGGGCTCTTAAAATTTACACGAGCCGTTCTATAATAATGTGTTTTCTTCTTGGTCGTTGCAAAGTCTTTTTCTACCGCTCCTCTTTCGACTCGAGTGTATGGTCAATAGCCGGATAGCCTAGCTTCTCTCTAAAGCCGCTCGAGTTTATTTCGCTAAACTGGCCTCGGAGAAGCACTCCGCCTTCGGGATAAGGAGCTTGAAGCCGTAGGCTGACCTGCTTGAAGTCTTGAGATCGGATGTGTCATGTTAAAGCATGACAGGAGCACATTTTTAAAAAAAAGACCAATTTACGGATTGGCACCAAAATCTCGGTTTAGTCCGGACGTCAAGCTTTTACATAAGTTTTTGGCTTTTCGAGCCTATGGCACTTTTAAACTATTTGTGTGTTTCCAGCATAAGTCTAGTAGTGCAACGACGGACACCTTTAGAGATTCTGCAAAAACATTCTCGAATATTGCTATATATGCATCGGTTTCGCATTGTGTCTTTGGTCAATAGTTGGGTTGCCCGGCTCCTGTGCTTGCCTCATGCGTTCCGCTTTATTCGGCTAGGTGTGCAAAGGGAGAACCACTGCGATTGTGCTTCCAGCTCGCATGGTTAAGCACCTCAGTGGAGAAAGCTGAGAACTGACTGTCACAATAAGCGTAAAATGGTCAACAATCCGATGACTGTGTTAAATGACGGGCCGTTCATAACATTGGCTGAAGTGTTTACGGCTTGACCTCGGCTGTCGACGAACACTAACCAGGGGCTAGTAGCTGGCCTCCCAACTTTAAGCTCCTATGACTAAGTGAAAGTTATAAAGCCGGCATATCTGATTGCCTCGTTTCCACTAACACAACCGCCTCATGGCACCAAGAGTCGGCTAAGGGTTGTCTTGTTATTGTAGAAACACCCCGCGTAGTATCTACAAAGGGGTAGAAGCCGATGATGGGCCACTTTCAACTGATAAACGGTCGCAATGGAGTCAAAATAAACATATCATCAGCATTTGTATTTAGTATACAAGCGCTGCCTTCCGTAATCATCATTATAAAGCCATAAATATGCATCAATTTGACTTAAGATTTCGGCCAAGCTGGGTTGCCTGGCTCCTGTGATTACCCCTACGTTCCCGATTGTTTGGCTAGGAGGTAAATGGAGCACCTCTGTGATTGTTACTTTTGGGTCATCCGTGTTAGTACCTCAGACTGGGAGAAGCCGAAAGCTAGACATCTTAAAGAATATCATTGGTCGGCAACGACGAAAGTGAACATTTTGGTCCATTAAAAACCACATAGATCGAGAACTTACCTCGAACTAAGTCCTCAATATTTTTCTCCTGCATCGATCGGAGTTGAGGTTTCATGATCATGGTCGGCATGACAACCCAAAGAAAGGAACCGATAGCGGGATTATTTTCTTTAGGAGATGTTTCTTACATCAAATAGTAATATAACATTCTCTCTGCATACCTTTGTTTATAAAACCATATGGCCAGATTGCCTTGTTTGTCGTAAACCTTTGCCCTTGTAAAGGCTTTATAAAGTAGGACAAACACTCCCCGGCCACTGGCCGAGGAGGTTGCAGCCGATGGTCTGTCAACAAGGTGTTGTACAATGCGGATCTGAGCATTCATGATGTAAAGTACTTGGATACATAGAACCATTAGACATAAAAATTGCGAGTAAAATCCATTTACTGCAATCCATCTTTTAAACCCCTTGGGGCCTACCTTGGCGAGCTCAGATTTCGACCAGCTCTAAGCTCCTTTAAGAGATCTTTATTCTCTTTCCGAGAAGTTTGTGTTAAACACAACAAAATTTTCTGTCAAACGGATATCGATCCTTAATTCGGCCACACGTGCCCACATTAAGGCTCGGGGGCTACTGGGCTTCGCGCTCATTATTTATAAATATTAAAAAGGGGCACATCTATCCCCTGATCTGGTGTTGCCACCCGACCAGTGTCTCGGGGGCTACTGCATTGCTTATTCAATGCAGAGAATTCAAAATGCTCAGTGTTCAGCATGACCGAACTATGGGCAAGCGCATATTCGGATAACAATAAGTACCATCTGGGACTTATCCGGCATCAAGCTAATATATCACGGCGACTTCTCACAACCCTTTCTCAGGAGCCTGTCTACCGATCATTATTTGTAATATATTACACTGTGTTTCTATTCCTACGTATGTCGCCGAGAGAGGAGTTGATCCTCAGGCCGATTTTGCAAATAGACCTGAGTCTCAGGGGCTACTAGGATCAGCAGTTTTATGTTTTCCTTCAGGTGCATCTCGGGTTTTAGACCGACACACACCTTGAGGGCTACTGGATATACATATACTGGCTATATATCTCGGCAGAGAAAAAATTACACCAATCAAAAATATTCACAAAATATCAACCCGCGGTCGGGGTGGTGCACCACCTCGGAAGCAGTCCGGCATAAAGCTCGGGCGCCAGTTGCTGGCTCCATAGAGGGCATTTCCGGCATTAAGCTCAGCTAAATTCGTTCAATCTTTTAAAAGACCGAGGTAGTTTATGACACCTCGGACGCTGACCATCGTTGGAGCTCGGAAGTGGTCCGGCATAAAGCTCAGATTCGAATGGCTCGTCCCATAGAGAACTTTCCGAGCGTTAAACTCGGATAACCTCCTTCAAACTTTTTCAAGCCAAGGTGATCTATGACACCTCGGATATAGTCCGGCATTGGAGCTCAGATACAGTCCGGCATTGGAGTTCGGGTATAGTCCGGTGTTGGTGCTCGACTGAAAAAGATATCACGAAGGCAGTCCGACGTTGGAGCTCGGATGCAAGAGGACACCGCCGCACGGGAACAACTTCAAACCCAAGGTGTGGCGTAAAAAATAACATGGCATTGATAAAGGCCGAGAACTTAAAGGGGCTCCTCGGATACCCGACGTGTAAACTCTTCGGATTCACTTCGGCGATCCTCAAGATCGAAGATGAGATGATTTGTTGAACCAGTTTTCAAGACCGACGACCGAAGATGAAGAACAGTTCAAAAGAATCAAGGAGCGTCCCCAACTTGAAGACCGGTTCAGGGGGCTATTGACGGTGTCCTGGACTAGGGGGTACTCACCACGTCGTCTCCCGATCAGTTGGATTGGGCTAAGGACCCCCATGGCCGTTTACTCATGGGCTAGTTCAGACAGCCGATGTATGCACGAGGAAGATTCCACAAGACTTGGTGATCAAGACAAGGACTCCTCTCTATCAACGTATTCGACTAGGACTCTTGTTATCCTAGGCCTCGGGTACATTATATAAGCCGAGGACAGGCTAGTCGATAGGGCATCGTGACATTACTCATCATACCTCTAGGGTTTAGACCACAACATATGATCTCGAGGTAGATCAACTCTGTAATCATACACATTGAATACAATCAAAAGCATCATGTAGGGTATCATCTCTTCGAGATAGCCCGAAGTTGGGTAAAATCCCGTGTCCATGTTACCATCGATCCTAAGACACGCAGCTTGGGACCCCCTACCCGAGATCTGCCGGTTTTAACACCGACACCCAGCTGTCAGCCTCTCCACTTACAGTCCTGTTTTGATGGCTGTCGTTCGTTGACTGCGTTGACGACACCGTACCGCCCTAGAGCACCAAGGTGGTGGACGACAGCGCAACCTAGGAAGGGAACAACCCGGAGCCGGGGATTATGTAGTAGTGGATGCCCACGCGGAGGGGAGTACGAGGGTTGACTGCTTCGGCTGCGGTTTGAGGCTGCTGTCTCTGGAGAATAACAGGGGGTGTGGGTGAGGAAGGCCTGGCCAGTAGTAGTATGGTCGGGCGGTGAGGCCTCTGTGACAATGTGGCCGCCACGGAGGCTGGAGCGGTGATACAGACGGCGCGAGGTTTGGGCGGCTGGAGCAACAAGACCAGAGGTTGAAGACACAGCTTGGCCGTTGGATTAACATCAAACTAACAGTGCATCTAGAATCTTTTATTGACTAAGTTGACAAAGCCCTGCGTACGCGTTAACTTAGTAGGCCCACAAGTCTACCTACAAATCTGGTGGGTCCCAGCTAGCAGGGGAATCAATTTTTTTCGCGTAATAAGGTGGCAATTCCTTGCGTGCGAAGATGTTTTCTGGTTTTCTTTATTACTTCTTTGTCGAGTTAGAATAAAAAGAAAACAATTTAGGATCTTCGGTACAATCTATATTTTCACGAAAAGGATCATAATAAAGCTGGTGGGCCCCAGCTGTCACAGAGAGGAAACTTTTTATTTCCCCGTAATAAAGGAAGCACTTCCTTGCGTGCGAAGATGTACCTGGTGGGTCAAACCTGTCAGGCAGAGAAATTATTTGTTTTCGCATAATACGGGGCACTTGCTGCATGCGGCCATGGGCCATGTGCGTCCCTACTGTCAGCCAATCCACGTACATACCTCATCTGAGCCGCCCCCCTGATCCAATGGCTAGCTGGCCGCCAGTTACGCCGTGCCTTGCTATGGGCAAGGCACTGGATCTCTGTCCCCGATGGCTGTCGTTTGTTGATAAAGTTGACCATGCCGTACCGAGAGAACCAACGCAGTGAATGATGGCGAGTATTATGAAGGGAAAGACCCGGAGCCGGCGAAGACACAACAGTGGATGCCCACGCCGAGGGGAGTACGAGGGTTCACTGGTTAATTGCGATGTGAGGCTGCCGTCGCGGTGAAGAACAGGAGGTGTTGGTGAGTAGAGGAATAGCCTGGCGGTGTTTGGGAGTAGAGTGGGCGGTGGCGCTGCTGGCAAAGCACAACCGACCACGGAGGCGGTAGCAAAGCGGTATGCTTGGCGGTGGTTTGGGCGGTGAAGCAAGAATATCCGAGATTGAAGAAGCACTACAGCCGTTGGATGGACATCCAACGACCCGCCGCTAGAATCATGTCTTGACTATAAGTTGACAAAGCCTTCAGACGCCTTAGTAGGCCCACAAGCCTTACATGCAGCGTCATGACTATAATTCTCAAAAGAATAGTAGGCCCACAAGTGAGCATCACATCTGTGGCAGAGAACATATAGCCCATTTGCGATTTGTAATAGTGTATAACCCATTTTTGAATTCTAATGGAATTTACTACAACCCATTTACAGTCTGTTAAAATTACAGCCCATTTTCTAGCCAGGACAACGGTTAATAATTTAAACCAACCTCTCAAAACAAAATTCAACCAAAAATCCCACATTTTGATGGGATCTGAAAAAAGTTATCCTGAAATTTCGAGTCAGATTAAATATAATTTCAAAATGAATTTGTATTAGGTAAAAATCTAAAAAAATACTGCGCGCGCAATACGTAATGAAATGAAAATTTCCAAATTCAAACAATAATATTTTTGAAACTAATTACCTGCTTGGTGCATTTTTGTATATTTACAGCCTAGTTTTTATAATTACATCCCATTTATTATTTCTTAAAGCTCATTTTCTTGTTAGGCCTAATAGGAAAGATTTACAGCCCAGCGGGGCGGAGAATAACAAGTTGAGCTGGGTTGCGTATTCCGCAAAAAAAGTATAGCTGGAATAGCCATTTTCACCTTGAAAAAATAATATCTGGGCTGGATATTTGGTCGACATAAAATAATAGCCTGGGCTAGACGGGCCACAGCCTGCCCAGTTGATACCCTACTCCTCTGAACAACAACAAAAACATCGCTCAAGAAAAAACTCCGCTTACACCTAAAAAAACAAATACTGCTCGAGCTGCTGGGTCCCAACTGTCGGCCGCTCCTTGTGCAATTCTCTCATTTATTGACTATATAGGTTGACGTGGTGTGGGACCGTGATGTCAGGAAACCAGTAGGAAGCAAAAAATATTATAGTTGTATATAATAAGGAGGAACTTGCGTACGTACGACTATGGCCCTAGTGGGTCCCTACTGTCATCCAGTCAAAATAAAGTCATCTCCTGAATCCTCATGTTCGTTGAACATGTTGACAACACGAGACGGCGGCGCCACGGCGAGCACAACAACTCGAAGGACGATGGAGAGGGCCTCGCGGGTCCTACGGATGGTCCGATACAACACTCGCTGCTCATTCACGAAGCCAGGATCATCGGACACCTATGAGCACCTTCGAGAGACTTAGACGACATGAAACGGTAAGGCCGCGCTTGGGAGCTCTGGTTTATTTCACACATGTATTAAGATACAAGTGTAATTTACTCGTCATCGGAAACAAGAAATGGTATATAATAACAGAGACATTATCTAAACAATGCATTTCTTAAACATGTACTCCGGCCGATCCCTAACAGAAATGGTACTCCCGTCGATCCCTAACAAGTGTTGCAGTTTTGAACTAAGATTCAGTTGTTAATTCTGAGAGTGCCATTGCTTAATTTTACCAGCAGCATTAGATTAACAAAAAGCAAAAACAGTTCCAGGGGGAGTGGGCGCAACAACACCATGTGCTTCCATCTACTTATAAAGGGGGTGATGCAGAGTTTTGTTGTAACAAAGAAACATGCATCATGTCTGGGTTGGAACAATTTTTGCTCACTTAATGGTAAAAGACAACAATTCAATAGCTTCAATTCAACATTTATCCAAAACAGTACCAATACAAGTAGCACAACGTCTCAAAGCACACTGCAGCATCATGTGGATGAAAGTCGGTACTGACCTTTCAAGACCAAGATTTCAAACAACTCGCGAGGAAGACCTGAAAGAGATCTCAACACATATATGGAAATCCGGTCTCCTTTTGTGCAGTTCCACCAAAATTAAGCAAAGTCGCTGGTGTGACATTCAAGTTGAACTACACAAAACACTCTTAAAACAAAAGTGTTTCGTGTAGCGAAGCAAAATGTCGCAATAGCAACAAGTTGAATAGATATCCCTATTTTAACAGAGGCAAAAATGAATAAATTACTGGCCAATAAATAAGGATGAAACATGCGGCCACAAAAATGGTAATCCCGCCAATCCCTAACAAGTGTTGCAGTTTTGAACTAAGATTTAGTAGTTAATTCTGAGAGTGGCATTGCTTAATTTTACCAGCAGCATTAGATTAACAAAAAGCATAAACATTTCCAGGGGAGAATGGGCGCAACAACATCATGTGCTTCCATCTACTTATAAAGGGGGTGATGCAGAGTTTGTTGTAACAAAGCAACAAGCATCATGTCTGGGTTGGTCCCATTTTTGTTCACTACTTAACGGGAAAAGAGAGCAATTCAATAGCTTCAATTCAACATTTATTTAAAATAGTACCAATACAAGTGGCACAACATCTCAAACCACACTGCACAATCATGTGGATGAAGGCCTGTACTGACCTTTCATGAGACAGACAAGATAAAATACGAATCTACCAACACGAATAGGAAATCCAATCTCGTTTTGTGCAGTTGCACTGAAATCAAGCAAAGTTGCCAGTGTGACATTTAAGTTCACTATAGCAACAAGTTGAATAGATATCCCTGTTTTAACAGAGGCAAAAAGGAAACAATTACTGGCCAATAAAGGAGGATGAAACAAACGGCGATAAAAAGAAGCATCTAACTTATCTTGATGGAAAACAAAGTAGGACAGTAGCATTTATAAAATGGTTGCATTGATTCATATTAACAGAGACATTCTCTAAAAACAACATTCATTAAAATGTAATTTACTTTTCACAGTGGCATTGCTTCAATTTTCCAGCGGCATTCTTAGATTAACAACATCAAAATAGTTGTATGGGCCATGGGACATGCCAGCACCATGTGCGTCCACATGTATAAATGGGTGATGCAGAGTATGTTGCCAAGCAGCATATCTGCGTTGGTCCCATATTTGTTCTCTTTTAACCTTTTTCCCATGTGAGGGCAGCAAATCTAGTCCTGCACAAACTACTTGAACCCCCAGTTTCTTTCCTTTTTCAACAAAGAGATCGGTTCCTTACAGATGTGTGTACTGGGTTGCCCCTTTTCCCCTTTTCGACCAACAAAGCGGTTGGATAGCCAGTCTATACTACTTTCCCTCCCTCCTTTCCTAATTGAATCACGTCCTAGATTCATGCTCCACCCCACCACACCCTTCTTTCCTATTTGAACCAAGACCTAGATTCGACTACAGAATCGAAAAAGATCCGCATGCAGCTAGAGCAATGACGGTTTCAAACAAACTTATACCTTAGGGTCATCGGGATGTGGCTAGGCGTGCGGCGGGAGGCCGGATCTGCCCACACTACGTACGACAGCGCGGAAGAAGGGGTCGGTGGCCCTCCTGCACAGGCACTTGGTGAAAGAGAACAGCGCAGCCGACAGTGGATTGCCTCCCTCGCCGAAGGCGATAGAGTGAATGTTGCACCTCCTCCCCTTCCCGGTGCGATGGGATCCGGACGGCTCCTTCACCAGCTGTGAGGGGGGAGAGAGAGACAGAGGCCAACGCAGTCTTGTTTAGATCTGGTGAAGTGGGTGAGAGACTGTGAATATAGCAAACCCTAGCAAAGGAACGCTGAGCCTCCAGCGTGTATATATATATGTAGTGCGGCGAGAGTGTGGAGAGTGCAAACCCTAGCGAACAAGCGCTGAGGCTCCAGCTTATATAGTACTACATATATAGTACAGACTGAGCTCCGGTGCCTTAACTGCACCTGCCTTTGGCCATATGACAGGTGGGCCAGCCACATGTTGGGGACACCTGTCATACACCCAAAGGCAGGTGCACTAAGTCAATGAAGCTGCATCCATATAGTACTCGTGTATACTACTAATATATAGTGGAGTGATTTTCTTATTCTCTCCATAACATTCGTTTTAAATTGTGTAAGTACAAAACGAAACTCTTTATTTAACGTACTAGTGAAGAAAACTACTATTTCCGATGAACTAACGATCCACGCGTCCTGGTCGCACTTCCTGTCCTTCACGTGCGGTACACTACCCTCCCTTAAGTGAACAACCACACATGCGCCAAATTATCGGAAACGTGTGAGAGTGTGTACAAATAAAGAATTTTAATTTCATTTATCGGAAAGGTTTGAGAGTATGTACAGTTTGCCTTCTCTCAATAATTATGGTTTGTTGTGTTCGGCCTAAACTTGGTCAAACTTTACAAAGTTTGACTTCAGTCAAATCTAATATGCAGAGTAAATAAAAATGGAGGGCTACTACGTCCATTCGGGTTTTTAGTCCACACCATTTTTTTAATCAAATTCTAACCACATATTCAGTTAATAGCTGGACAAATAAAATTACAGGGGAGCTGAAGACAAAGTTGTGAGAAGGCTTAGAAATCAATACAAAACTTATGCTCTTAGTACCAACGTCGATCCTTCTTCGAGGAAACATTTGGTTCATAGCCAATTGTGTGATAAAATTGCACCAACGTGAAAGACAACTACGTCTCCAATGCAACCAAGGTGAACTGATGAAGGATATCATCTTTGTGGGTAACAAGCAAAGAGCACTGATGGAAGACATCTTGTTTTTCATTGAAATCGATCAGCTTCACCAGCCGATGCAACAATGAGGCGCAACCATGAGCATCGATAGGTCATCATGGTGATGCATCATCCATTTGGCATCAAGTTTGGGTGAGGCACCTATGAAGTTCGACAAATCCTCACTGTGGTCTGTTTCTTCTCAGTAATCAAGCTTGAGGAAGGAAGAACCACATGGCAGAGGACAGTGAGGCGGAACAACAATGTCCATCCAATTTTGTGTAGTTCCACTAAAATTGAGGAAGACATGCCTGGGTATGGAGATACGCATCGCTGTTTGCAAAAATATAAAAAAAGGATATAGTGTTGTTACTTTGTTTTGGCAGTGGTACAAGATTAACAGCAACATCTCAATTGTTAATAAGAATTAATGAAAAAAGTACACCAACAAACAGAAGCATCATGATTATCTTGATGGGAACTAAACCAGGATACCCGAGAAAAAGGCATTTCTTCATTTAACCAGTGATCGTATTAGATTAGCAGCAGCAATAGGAGCATATGGACAATGACCGCACAACCACCATGTACTTTTTGTCGAAACAACATGTATACCTCCACCGAGGCATAAACCAGGACAACTTTTCGAGTGGCATTTCCTCTATAATAGTAGGTGATGTTGGACTAGCCAACGAACACTAGCTACTGTACATGGGGAGCTGGGGAGTAGTCGCATAGAAGAAAACCCGCATGCGGCGACCTGGGGAGCTGGACCAGTACAAGAAGTTATACCTCAGGTGGGCGAGAAGTCGCTTAGGCATGCGGGCGGGATCTGCCCACACGACGACAACGAACAAGGGCACGGAGGACCTTCGTCCGCGCCAGCGCTGGCTCCGAGAGGACGGTGCGCATCGGCTTCATCGCCGACGGCGACAACGACGGCGACAACGTCAACGCTGCACCTCCTCACCTCCCGCAGCGGACGGGATTCGGCCGGATCTGTGACCACCGGTGAGGAGAGAGAAAGAGTGGACACTGTCATCTTGTTTTGATATGGAGAGGGTGAGAGAGCGAGACGCGATAAACCCTATCAAACAAGAGGCTATATATATACAATGGAGTAAAAAAATCTCTACATAGCAGTGGTTTTAAATAGAATACGCGCGTTCCCGGAAAAAGAAAAAAAACTCGATCGAAAACATGCCCCCGCTTCCAGGTCGTGAGAGTAGTCATGCACACACACATAGACATAGACATGCATATCTGTGTTTACATAAAACTAGCAAAGTGGCCCGCTCGAGATGCGCGAGCTAGAATTTTATGAAGTTTATTAATTAGAGCATGCCATTTTATTTGTGTAAAAAAGATTTGGAACCAAGTGTGATGACATTTATAAACATTTTGTCATTTTTATCATTTGTTCGTCAATTTGTGGTTGTAAAGATGATTTTACCCGTAGGCATATGTTTGGTATTTTTCATGATAAGATAAGAATAATTCCTTTTTCATTTTTGAGAAATATTGGGCGAAGACTTTGCCATCAAATTCTTTGTGAGCACCTCCCCAACCCGTGCGTTTGCCGGATGTGGCCGTACTATCGTGTTGATAGTTTGTACCGACTTGACATGAAATTGTACTTTCATATGCATACTTCAAATATCAATGATTGCTATCGGTTCAATATGTTTTCTTTATGATCATATACTATATATTCTGATTTGTTCAGAACATTCTGCAGCATAGAAGATTAGACTATAATTTAGTAGTCTCGGCAAACGTATGTGAACTCCATCTATTTTTATATTTTTAGGGATGTATACAATACTGTACGCAATCACTGATTAATAGGAAATCTGTGTTTTTTAGTAAAAACGTTTTTCTTTATGGTGGAAACCCAAGAGAATCGCGCAAGTGTACACTATAGACAGCGTGGACACATTTTTTTCTGGTGGAAGCCCCATAGGATCACTTACCTCATAGTCTCACACGGCTCTCTTGCCTGATCCCCTTTTCGTCTCCTTCTATCCCATCTATACACAATTCGTTCCACAGGTGAACACCACCTCAGTTTCCCTTCTTGATTCCTTGCCGTGACCTTGCTCGTACACACCTGCACGCACCTCTGCAGCTCGGCTGACTGTCGCGGCCACGAGGTGGCCATCTCGTGCACCTGATTTGGCTCCCTGTACGCCTCCTCTATCTGCCAGGCCGGTCAACGGTGGTGGAGGGTTAGCAAGGCTCGATGAGAAGTTGCGCAATGGAGGAGGCGAGCTTGTCGATCTTGACAGTGCCGCTGCTGTCGGCGTCCTTGGAGGCGACGTGGGCGTGGATCTTGTCTCCCACATCCAGATTGAATCCACCTCGATTGTGAGGATGCTGGCGGCGTTGTTTTCCATGACATCGTGGCCATCCCAGAGCGAGGCGCCCCGGCAGGTCATCTTCTTCCTCGGCAGTGGAAGCCTCACTTCGTCGGCTCATTCTTCAACTGCAGGTCGCCCCCTTCTTCCTTTCCTGCCTATCTCATACTCTTATTTTTTCTTGTGCCTTATCCTTTCCCTACATGTGTATGGCTAAATCAATATAATGTACGTTAAGGTACGACTTGTTAGTGAAATATGTAAATCTATTTATGCCTCCATACACTTTTTCTGTACTTGGGACTGGCATCTGAAGTGTTAATGAAATATGTAAATCTATTTATGCCCCCTACCCCCATTCATATTAAAAAAATGAAGAAATTAATTTGTTCATTTGTAATTAGCTATAGTTTTTCTATTTTCCAAAGATAGAATTAATTTTTATAAGTGATTATCAAAATAGGTGCTATTGCATTTTTGATATGAACTACAACAATCCATGGATGTTGTCACTATTCTCTTGTACAATAGAATAAGCTTGAAATATTAGATAACATATAGTGTCGACAATTGGTATTATTGAGCTACTTCCATTGAATGTTCATTCATGTTTGCAATACTTTTGGGAGTAGTAGATCATATCCGTTCTGCCATATCATGTTAGCATAGAAAATTCAATTTTATTTTGAGGATAGTTTGCAGTGTACTACTAATTTTCCATCTGCTTATGGTTATCTAAAAAGGCTAGTAGCATATGTAAGTGTCTTTTTAGTTCCTAACTTTAGAATATTTTTGTGTTGACTATGTTGTTGATCACATCATCCTTGTTGTTAGTTCATTTGCTATAGAAAAGAAAACAACAGGTGTGATCAAGTCAGCATGGTATTACTTGCAAGTGTTTTGAGTATCTCCTTTCTCTTATGTCTCTCAAGAACTCCTTGAGCTTTATGTGGAACACTCAGTCAACAATATCAGGTCTTTCTGATGCAGCTTGGCCTACTTCCAGTAGCATAGACTGTATCTCCGGCCAAGCTGCATTGAACATGAATGTCACAAATAGGTCTGCGTATCCAGCCCACTCACATATTGCCATAGCATCTTGGTAGTTTTTTTCTTTGTATCTTGGGCTATCTATGAAGCTGGATGGCACATGGAAGTAGTATTCTCTTTCGTACTTGCTCATCCCTTGTATCTCCTCTTTCTATTGCCTCTTGCAAGCCAGCATATAATTTCGTTCTTAGGTTTCCTTGGCGTCTTTTGATCCAGTCCAGTTTGTACTGCAAAATGCATGCAAGGGAATCCACACTAAACTGCAGTTTAAGCTTTTCACACACCAGGAAGTGTTTCGATTGGTTAGTATGGTGTTGTATATGATTCTCACAGTATTCCAACATTGTTACATGCTTTCTCTTGCATTTTGCACCTTCTTTTAATATGTAATGTGTATTTTCTCTGTTCTTCTCTGTAGGGGAATAATAGTGGATACCGCATAGCCATGAATTATGAATGGTTCTTCGATATTCTTCTCGGTGTAATGTCTTTGTACTGTACAATGATATACCATCCTTATCTATTCCCTATCGTATCATTCACAATGAAGCCTGCAACTTTGGTTTCCATTCTAATTGTTTTGCTAGTCTATTATCTCTACCCAACATATTTTTAAGGCCCTCGACAATGTGATGATCTGTTGACTCCCTTGTATCTTCTGATGCTGACGTGTTAATCCAATTTTTACCTCATTTGTAGGGTCATAGGTGCATAACTGCGCCATGCATGGTTTGTCTTTACCTTTAGGTAGTAGAGTTCCTATTCTGTGGTATTTTTGGCCGTTCATTCACAAACACATAAGGTCCACAACTATTATTTATTTCTGTGTCTACCTTTCCTCCCGTTGATGTGAAGCGAACATGGACTTGTACAATCTGAATATTTTGCATGTAGTTTTTCCACCTCTTTCCATTGTTTATTGACTGGATTCACATAAGTAAGACAATAATTTGAAATATTTTTCTCGTCCAATCTTAATCACAAACCCACATGTGCCTAACTTGACTTGTTGCATTATATATTTTAGTTGTGAGATTGTTATTATACAACCTTTTGAAGATTCATGGTCAGTAACGGACAAGCTTGTTCGATTGTACATTTGATGCTTTTAACCACCTTGGCAGGTTTCTCACATTTTTGCTATGTGGCTGACCTTTAACTTTCTTTGTTTCTTCCCAAATAATAGAGAATGCATATATTATTAAAGAGGATTAGATATATCATAAAATCACCACAGGGTATTCCTTAAGGTTTTTAAAATTTATGATTTGATTATGTTTTTCAGTTGACAAATTTTCTTCTTTGTTGTAGAAATAAAGGAGATCAACTTCCAATACCAGTGGGTATTAAATTCCAGTCTTCATGTGAAAATATGTATACTATGAGTATCTTTTATCCTATTGTTGTAGTTACATGCAAGTCCATAAAAGCATATATTTATTTAGTGAAGAATAAGATTGCAATTGAGGATGGCAAGTTCATGTACAATAATGACCAAAAAATTGCAAGGGGTACTTAGAGCTTGATCCGAACTTAAAGCTATTTGATTGTTTTGTTGCACCTTGAATTGAAGACGTGGATTGTACTGCCATTTTTGTTCTTGTTGTTGAGAAAAGACTGAACTCTAAGAATAAGATTAGTTTACAGTTGAGGATGCAAAGTTGATGTAAAATAACCACTGAAAAATCACAAAGGGAACTTAGGACATGAATAAAAAAGCTTATTTGATTGTGATGTCATACCTTGAATTGAAGACATAAGTTGTACTGTTGTTTCTGTTCTTGCTTTTGAGAAAAGATTAAACTACATGTCATTTCTATACGATCTATGCAGATGGTACCCACTGGAGGCTCGCTTGATGGACCGATGGCGCAATCCAGGATATTGGGGCACTTGCTTGTGAGAGTTCTTTTTCTTTGAGGGAAAGCCATCATGGTGGTGTATATTAATTTGGAGTGATAACTACATCATCTGCAAAAACTACAAGTTAAAAAGCTGAAGGGTTGCCTATGATGGGTACAAGTCTAACCTATCATCAGTTTTTTTAATGGGATCATGAGATTGGTGTAAAGAATATGTGATGGACTGTAAGACTGATCGTGAGATTAGTATATATGGTATTAGGAACAAAAACAAAAGAGAATACATGCAAATGATTACTGCAGGGTTGGATTGTTTGGGAGAAGTGATCAACATACCTATCTTGTCTTGGGCTGCTGCTCATGTTGCATATTGTTGTGCGATCCACATTGGAGGGGCAACATGTGCCTTCCGGCCCTATTTGCCTGAGTCAAAAAAAGATCTTAGAGAGGAGGAAGGACGTAGGGGTGGAAGTCTGGATGGCTGACCTGAGCGGAGGAAGGATGTATGCCTGGAAGCCTGGATCTGAGAGGAGGAAGGATGTATGCCTGGAAACCTGGATCGTTGTGTGGTATTGCGCCAAGGCAAGCTAGGGTTCCTTAGCGTAGGCTTCTTCTGATTTTGTTAGATCGCTTCTTCCTGTTCGTAAGTTCGCCTCGATAGGTTAAGATATTTAAAGGGAAAAAAGGGTAGACGTGAGGGATGTTTTTCTTCCCATTACAATATAATGGCAATGGTGGGTAATTTTAAAGTTAAATATAATCCGATGGCCATATATTTTTTGACGATTAAATTAACGGTTAGATGTTTCTAATTTTGTGGTAATTTCTAGACTAATTTTCTTTTTTCTGCTTAGCCCGTAAAGTACCTTTTACATATAAATAGATTCCATCTTCATCTCCATCTCCAATCATATTTGTCCAACTGGCACATTATTTATGTTGTTAATTATATACGCAGCAATATTAACGTACAACATCTCTTGTTTGCGGGCGTCCGGACCGCTGCCAGGCCCGCTCCTGACCAACCCGAACCCTCTTCATCACCCGCACGTGCTTCCCGCCCGAAACGGTTAGTGCCGCATTCATGCCCGGCCAGAGCGGACGCGACCTCTCACTGGCGCCGACATTGAAGCGGCGCGCCGGCCGAGAGCGCCGCTTCCCGGTGCACGCAACTGCTCCGCATTCAAAGGTCACAATAGCCGGCCACAACATGCATGTAAAAAGTTCTTGGGAGTCCGTGCTACAGCTAGCTGTCCTTCCCTAACTCGTCAATCTCTTCCAGTAGTGCTAGTACTCCATGGCAAGATCCATCGACAAGCAGACGAGAAAGTTATCGTATACCCGGTTTGCAGTGAGTGGCATGCCGAGCGACCGTGTGGGGTGGAGCCATGGAGGAGGGTGAGACACGAACGCGACAGACATGATTTAAATGTTGGTTTTGCTCGATGGCGTGATCCAACAAAACGAAACACTGCTTTCTCTCCGTTTCCATTTTTTCTCCGGAAAAACCGGAAACTTTCTTCTCCATTTTCATTCCTACTCCAAAGTTGCCCTGTTACAACATTCCATCAAATACAAAGGAAAACTAACACGCATGTTGATGCATCTCAATGATTCACAGATCATAGCCAATATTTACTTCACAACTAATGACAAAAGTTGTGAGAGTGTGTACAAAAAAAAAACTACTGATGGGGTCACTACGTCTTAAACCCTAAACCCTAAACATGATTTAATTTCCTGGCTAGGTAGAACCTGTCGAAGGAAAGACGGCTGTCACCCTCGGATCATATGATGCTTTTGTGCAGTTCCACTAAAATCGAGCTGAGCATCCCTGATGGCAAAGATATTGAAGAAGTGTGATTAGAATAATAGTACATGCACTAGTTCATGAGACATAAACTCATCACAAATAGAAGCTGGTAGAAGTAGAGAAATATCGACATGGAGATGGAGCTACGTGGGGAGCTGCGGCAGTGGAGCAAGCCTGCTCCAAAAGGAAGATGTACCTGGGATGTCGGGCTGTAGCTAGAAGGGCGGTTGGGAGGCGGCATCAACCCATACCGCAGGGACCCCCGATTGGGACGCACCTACTGTGGTTTTTCTTTCTCGCCGATGTCGACCACGTCTACGCAGAACATCGTTCCCTTCCCCTAGCGGCGGGATCAGGCCGGATCTGTGACCAGCGGTGTGGCCACCATCGTTCTATGCTTGTGAAGAGAGCAACCCAAGCAAGCAGGCTTTTAGCTTAGGCTCCTGCTAGTGTATATATAGTGGTTTTCTTTTTCTCTCCATATCAACCATTTTATATTGCGTACATGTCATTGAAGAGTGAAATGATGGTTGCTTCTTCCGACTAACTTACTGTGTGATTTGACTGCTCCTTAGTGGCCCCTACACGTACTCCCCCTACGTGTATGACCGTTCCTGAGTCTTACTTGTACTTATCTCTATTTTCTTGCATGACACGTAGACAGGATGCGCATAGAGGAATTTTGTTACTGCATGTTGTTACGTAGTACTACTAGTACCTACTCCTTCCTTTCGGTTCACTACTGGTACTCCCTCCGTCCTGGCTTATTGGTCCCCTTTGTACTCAATTCATGGGGTCGTTTTCCTCAAGAAATTGTCTTTACCAACGTATTAATATCGGGAATGCATGCGTGAACAACGAATGATTAAACCTTGCATGCAAAGTTTTGACAAAGCATTGACTTATGAACATGTGAATGTGAGAGACTACAACCTCGTGCATGCTTGCAACAGTCACACGTACACATGTACACAAAAACACGCGCGACGCCCTAATGCCTGCATGTCCGAGCACATGACGGAACACACACGGTCATGCTCAAGTGCTCAACCTACACGTGCATGCACACACATACTCAGCCAGGGTGAGCTAGTGACTGTATAAACACCGGAAAATGTATATATTGAGCGCAATGAGCGTATTATGAAGTCCACTGACCATATTTTTACAAATATACAGTGACAGACAGTGTATTTATCTCGTTTGAAATTATGCCATGTTAACCGGAAAGGAGGCAGTATGGACTAGCATTACTTTGTTGTGTCCCGTCAACTTGCCGAACGAGGAGAAGCTTGCAGGACGGGAGAAGCTTGCGCGCGGTGGCTCACAGGACAAGGAGAAACTTTTGACTAATGCAAGCTCTCCCTCGCTCAGGCAGTGGACATGCAACAGTTAATTCACTGCCAAATTGCTAGAAGCATACACTGTACTAGTACCATTATTGTTCGACTTCCCGAAGAGGCGAACAACCAAGCACAAAGTTTACTAGTACTAGTACTACTACTATAGAGGTATGTACTACTACTAGGAACCGGATGGAGGAGCGTCTGCACTCTTATTTTATTTTAAAATGTGATAAAGCAATCTTTAACACATTTGGTTCTCTTCGAGGGTTCTCGCATGTGATAATGGAAGTTGATTGCATGGAACACTCGCCACAATTATCGCTTAATTCTGGCTCATATCCTGTTACAAATAGGAGCGCTCAGTAATATTTTCTCTTTTTTTGTTATTCAGCATGTAAACAGGTTAGCAAACCATGCGGCGCATCTTTGTGCGAACCGTGCTTGCTGCACTTTGAATGCGACCGAGAGCTGGCTTGATGAAACACCTTGCTTCCTTCTTTTTTTGCGGGGTACCTCACTTCCTAATGACCAATCTCTTGGCTAATCGTCCTAAGAATGCAACCTACCCCCGCCCAGGTGGTGGACATGCAACAGTTCATTCGGTGTCAGATTGTAAGAGGCATACACTGTAGCACCATCATTGTTCGACTTCATGAAGAGGCGAAGAGCCAAGCACAAGGTTTAGTAGTACGACTAGTACTACTACTAGAAGCGCATGGTGTGGAGCGTCTGTACTCTTATTTTGTTTCAATCTCTGATAAAGTACACATTTATTCGGGAGAAGTGCGAAAACGGCAGCCCAATAGTAGTATTAAAAAACATCGAACATGTAATGATGATGTCGATCAACCATGCTCGAATATATCTTGGCCTCTGTGCGAGCCCGTCTGTGTGTTCTCGCTCCTCGTCTCTCTCAAGAAACGGTGGGTTGGCCATTTTGCCGTCAATTGAGATCGGTTTGCTCACACTCCGGTCCCACATGTCAGTGATATACCAAGAGGAAGTGCGTTGACCCACTGGCCATACGTGTACTTGGTTTTGCACCTTCATATTACTACTCCTCCGTCACAGTTTACAGAGCGCGCTTCATTCTGATGCATTTCCCTCCATGCATTTCCACCACCAGAGAGACTTTAGACGCGTTTGGTTTAATGCTCAATTAATTAGGGCATGGTAACCGCAATCAAGTCCACAATTTTCGCATACTATGTGAGTACGCGGAGTGGAGTAAGTGCATGCATGTGTCTACCCGGGGTGGAAGCACTGCATGCATGTGTGTACGCATTATTTCCTCTAGTAATAGACGCTGTGCTATAACTACCAATGCTATTTTTCAGGCCAATCGCTAGTCGCCTTGGTCCCAGAGATTGTTTTTTTGAAGCGCGCTCTATAAACAGTGACAGAGGGAGTAGTATGAGCGGATTCAAAGAAGAGCGTATTGATGGTTGCTTCTTCCAAGCAACTTACAGTGGGAAAGGTGGGGCTTATGATTTACTGCTCATTACTCACTATTAGTGCGGCGCAACGACCAGACTGAGTCTCCCATGCGGTTGTGCACTACTCCCTCCGTTCTTAAATATACTACGGAGTATTTGTATTTCTAGAGATTTCAACGAGTGACTACATACGAAGCAAAATGAGTGACTCTACACTCTAAAATATGTCCATTTGAAATTTGTAAAAAGATAAATATTTAGGAACGGAGGAAGTATACTTTTGTGCATGGCACATGGACCCGGATGCTGAAGAGGCTTCTGGCAATGTTATCAAGCTTCCAGCATTTGTTTACATAATTGACGTACTATACAAATAATTTTCTAGCGACATGAAATTGTACAATGCTTTGAGGTTTCAGCTTTTGTTTCGTGTCTCTTACCATCCATGCTCTTTCGGAAATAATAAAAAACTAACTTCCTTGCTAATGCATCTCAATGATTAGCAGATCAGAGCTAATATTTACATCACAACTGAAGACAAACTTGTGAGAAGGTGTTCAATTAAAATTGATCCATGCTTTCATTGGCAGGAACTTCTCCCCAGCTCTGTCTAAATCAACAAGGCATGTTGGGGAAAAAAGTAGCTGTCTGGAGCATGCAACATTACGATCATTTTGTGCAGTTCCACTAAAATAGAGCTGAGTGTCCCTGTTCCAAAGAAATTAAGTGTGATTACAATAATAGAGGATGGTTGATGAAACAATAAACACACAAATAGAAGTCGGTCACCTTTGCAGTCTCTCTTAAGACTAACTAGTTGGAGAAGATTAAGCAATAGTTGGAGAAGATTAGGCTTGGAGTTGGATGAGGAGGACAGAGAAACACCAATCTCCCTTTGTGCAGTCGCACTAAAATGTAGAGACATTGCTCGTGTGACATTTTAGTACAACTGCACAAAACACTCTTAAGAAAAAAGTGATTTGTGCAGTTCACCAAAAGGTCGCAATAGCAACGAGGTGAAATGGATAGCCTTGTTTGCAAAAAGAGGTAGAAAGGAAACAATTACTAGCCAATAACAGTTGATGACACATACAATGACAAAAAAGAAGCATATTCCTTGTCCTAAGGGAAGATAAAAACACGGCTGGGTTTGTCTAAAACGGTGTGAGGACGAGATTTCAATATCGAAAGTACACCAGACGAGCTACATTTTGGGCAAAGAACTATGGAAGATCCACATGCAAGATTTTCCACATGTAGCGACATGGGAAGACGGGAGTGGAGCAAGGCCGGAGGGGATACCTGGGGGTCGTTGGGATGTAACTAGGAGAGCGGCGGCGGGCGGGATCTGCCCATACTGTGGCAGCGAGCAGGTGGCGTAGGCCCTACCGCGCCGGAGCTTGGTCAGAGAGAACGACGGGTACCGGAGATCGGGACGTGCTGCGTCGGCACCGTCGAACGGAGAAACGATGCACATCGTCCCTTTCCGCCGGCGGACGAGATGCGGCCGGATCAGTGACCAACGGTGAGAGAGAGAGAGAGGCCACCACCGCCTTGTGTGAGATACTCTGTAGAGAGACAAAGCCCGGCAGGCAGGCTCCATTGTATATAGTGGAGCAGACTACCTTTTTCTCCATAAAAATCATTTACGTGCCATTGATCGATATAACTTTATTTAAAAATAACATGCCAATGAATCAAGTCAAACTTTGTTTCGTGCACGCGTGGTACACTACCTCCGTAGGTAAACAACCGCTACACGCGCTCAAATTAGCATGTGGGCTGCCATTTTGTACATAAATGAGCTCCACCATGTGCCCGCGCGGGTGTGGCTGGGCACGAAGCGTGAGTATGTGCACCTATTCTCTTCGTGTACGTACACCACCTGTGTGGGGTTGTGTGAGAGAGATACAAACGTAGAGAGACATAGTGTGTGGGTTCGTGAGTGTTTTTTTTGGGGGGGGGGGGGTTGAGAAATAGACAAGCAATATGTGTGGATGATATTTCAATCAAAAAATGTAACATATGCAATGTGTGTGAAATAGAGTCCTGGATATATCATATATATATAGAGGGGGCGATCCACGAGAAGAGAGTGGAGGTATCATCGGCTTGAGCTATCCATAGAATCGAAGAGAGGGATGATGATGATGATGATGATGATGATGATGATGATGATGATGATGATGATGATGTGTGTGTGTGTCTGTGTGTGTGCGCGTGCACGATCGATAAAGAGTGCCATCAAATTTGTGTGTGCCCACGTCAAAGATATAGGGTGGCTTGCCTATTGGAATGTGAGAGGGACATGTGCGTTCATCTCTGTGGCATGGATTCCTACCTACAGTGCTTGACTATCGGTGTGTGGTGGGGGTGGGGGGGGGGGGGGGAGACCTAATTAACTATAGAGGTACAATGGCTGGTATATGTGTGGAGGAGGATAGAGACCTACCTTATGTATTCAGGGAGATTGATCGGCATCCATGCATATGTGTAAGAGAGGAATAAGGTTGGGAGAGAGATAGAGCTAGAGTGTCGGAGGGGTTGGTGGTGGAGTTGCTTCTAACAAATGGTGGGAGAGGCTTGCTAGACAAACGGAGGGCATGCCTGCAATATCAATAAGAGAGGGGATGGCTGCCTGTCTGTGCACGTGCGTGTGAGAGACGGGTCAGGAGGCATGCACGAATGATGAGGGAGGACGACATGGCTGTGGTAAGCAGACGCAACTACATAGGAAGATCAATCGTCCTTTGTCAGAGAAAGGACATACATAACTTGTGAGGTACGTCGATCGATAGGTGGGGGGAAATAATTAAAGTCGACCTAGGTATATGTAGGGAGATCGATCGGTATACATGCATGTATGTGTTAGAAGCAAATAAGGCCCGGGGAGAAGGGTAGAGAGAGAGAGAGAGGGATGTAGCTAGGAGGTGGTGCGAGAGGCATACTATATCGAGGGGGAAGGAGTGTGCGAGTATGAGATCAATGAAAAAAGGGGTGGGAGTGAGGCATGGACGGTGAGAAGAGAAGAGGGAAAGCTTGTGTTTGTGGTAGGCACACCTGGCTAGAGAGGCATATCGATCGACGTGTGCCGTAAAGAAGGAGCTGGGGGGCCTACACACACCGTGGGTGAATGACCTGAAGTGAAAAGACGAATTTGCACGATGGAGCTAGAGAATGCCGAGGGAGGTTGACAGGGATGCGGGCGTGTGCATGAATGAGAGAAAGTTAGCGCTAGCTACAAAGATAAGAGGATTGTGTGGGTGTAAAAGACGAATAGAGATCATAATTCATTATAAAAAGTGAATTCGGATATTTGAAGAATTTATCATAGTGTTTTAAACCGACACATGCGTGAATATATATTACGGTGATACACATGGTGTGGTTATGAACATGTTATACTACATATAATATATTTTATCTCTACTCTTATAAAAACAGAGTTGTTGATGATGGTGTGCCTGCCATCCTGCAATATAGGCCGTCCGATTTATATATGACGGATAGGAAGGAAACTATGGCAATTTTGAAAAAAGATACCCACACCCCTCTCCACATTTGCAAATAAGGCCTCCCCTCGATCATCTTGATGTTCCGTGGAACGCATGGGCATCTTGCTAGTACTACATATAATATATAGAACATGGATTATAATTTGGGATAATGTGTGGCTTTTGTAGCTCAGGGCTAAATACTTGTCATAATGTAGGGGGCAGGGCACTATACTTTGTGTGATAAACACGGCGTACGTATGGAACATGGTTTAGATTATGAATATCTAGTTAGTACATCAAATGTACTATTATTTGGAATCAACATCAAGTGTATTCAAAAAATTGAATTCGAGTTCATATAGTACACATAGTTCATATCTATCTCTATAGTAATCATGTGGTGTGTTGTTAAGATAATACACTAATGATGCTTGAAGTTGGCAACAATAATGATTGTAGATTCTTATTCAAATAGAGAAACGAATTCAAATTTAGTTTGAATTGCAGCGGTAGTATAGACATTTGGAATGCACTAAAATGTTGGTATGAGTAGGTTACATGCATTATACAACCAGTGAAAAAAATTTAATTGGACATAACATGGATTCATAGCTTTGAATAGCATTTGTATAGTAAAATGGGACAAGACTCTCTCTTTGTGTGGTGTGAATAGTTTTATTATTTTCGTTTTTTCGTTGAGGGAAGTGCGAATTGATTTGGTATGTACAAGAACAACATTACACGTTAGGCTTGTCCCTAAAATTTAACCCGCGCCTTGTTATATCCCGAAAATTCAGATATCGTGCTCCCAAAACTCGCGCCTTCACAACCTGCGCCTTGCTATCCCGAAATTACAACGCGCGTGAAAACTCCCTCTAGCTGCGAAATCCCGACACGCAAAATCCCCCTTCTAGCCCTGAGCTGAAAGGGCGGCTAGTTCAAATCGGTGGGGGTAATTTTGTAACACACCCTACATTTTGGACAAGCGCGTCCCTAAGTCATGGTTCCCCCTCCCATCGCCTCCTTTTCGCCATTCGAAATCCCAGGCCGCCATAACCTCTCCGCTCCAGCCGTGAAACCCCACCCTACTCCATCCGCCACCTCACCGCTGCCCAGCTGGAGACTCTTCCCCGACGACGTCGTCCACCGCAATAGCTCAACGTCCCTCATCCACCTCCCCGGATGAGGATCCGTCGTCCATCTCGTCGTCCCGCCGGTTCAGCCGCCCCGTCCTCCACCTCCAAGGAGCTTCTCCGATGATCGCCTCGTCTATCACGACTGCTCCATCCCCACAGCGCCGCCTTAACCTGCTCCACCAGAACCGCAACATCCTCACCGAATCCTCGGACGAAGCCAAGGCCTACTCGGCGCCACCAAAGAGGTTGTACACTCATCGCATCGCACCTTCTCCTCAACTCGACCTCCCGGCACCAACGGTGCTCCATCCCGCATCCACATGGCGCGGCTACCTCGAAGCCAGCGCCGCGGGCAACATCTCCACGGCGGTTCTCCCCCAGTGCGAGACCCCTTCGGTGGTGGCGTCCATACCAGTCAGATCTGCTGCTGCTGCTCCGGCTCTCGCTCGCTCGCTCACACTGCTGCTGCTCCGGCTCTCGCTCGCTCGCTCGCGCAGCTGTTGCTGCTCTCCCCCTCGCTCGTGCTGCTGCTCTTCTCCAATTTAGCTACACTTCAATTGACTGAATCGACTTTCAGGTCAGTCAATTTTCAGGGGGGTCGCCGGAGTTAAGGAAGAACCACCCGCAGAGGGGCCGGGGGCTCGCTGGAGAGGTACCCCACTATCTATCTTAGGGTTCAGGGTGGGGGCGATGGTCGCCGGCGGTGGGGGAGTGGTGGGGCGGTGGCGTGGGAATCGCCGGAGAAAAAGCTCGCTGGGGGAGGGGGGCTAGAGGGCTGTCCGGGGTGGCGGCGGACCGGCGGTGGGGAGTGGTTTCGGGGCGGCGAGGAGGCACGGGAGCGCCGCCGCCCGCGGGCGGCGGGGGCCGGTGGTTCAGCCGGTGGTGGCTGGCGGCTCAGGGGGGTGCAAGTTGAAGATGAACCACAGGCGCTCCCTAAACTGCATGTGAAGTGCCTCCCTGCTACCATCGCATTCAGTTTCTACAGTAACATTCAGATTCCATAGTAAATTTCAGTTTCGAAAGTTAAGTTCAGAGTCAATAGTTTTTACCTCATCTGTTGTAGTCTGATAGTTTTTGGTGATGTAAATTTTACATCTATCAATTTTTGGTAATGTATTTTACATCATCTATTGGAGATGCTATTAGAATCCCACTTGAGATTAACGATGTCTGTCTTGTGCTGCTTCAGCCTCGACGTCTTACGGCTCGCCGGAGCTGCTCCAATGACGGAACTATCCATCACAATAGAGCAGCGCCCTGGACGCCGTCTACAGATTCCTCAGATCTTCCTCCACACCTCCGACATCCACCTCTGCTTCAACTTCTTCAGCAACCAACTCAATGATGCTGAGGTCGACACGGCTACGGCAAAGAGGTTGTACACTTGTCGCATCACTTATTACTCTACATTCATGTCGATCCATTAGGGCTATTTTGGTTCAATGAAAAAACATAGCAATAGGAAATTTTCCTTTGGCACTGTACTATTCAATTATTCATGCATTCTGTTGAAAGGAATGGAGCAAAACATCCACCTGGACCTACTTTTCAAAATCCTATGCATGAAAACAAGACCAAGTGCATTAGTGGCAGAATAACATTCTAACTATACATGCTTTCATACGGTTTCACTTTATTTTGGCCCTGTTTCTTTGCATTCCTCTGCTCTTCCAATTCCTGTGCACTAAACACCCAAGTTGACAGAAATCCCGCGTTCACAAATGCTCTGTTTCCCATGTGCAGCCTATCCTATTCCGGTGTTTTACCTATCCCTACGTATTTAGAATCATGCAAGCCAAATGAGCCCTTACAGAATTACTTCAGTTATAGATAGGTGTCGAAGAAAACTTTGTGTGGTTTGTCCTGCTCCTGCCGCGATGTCGTCCACCTCACCTGAGCTGCTCCATCAACAGAAGCATCCACCATACCAGACATCACGACTCCTGACCGCCTTTCGCTGCCTCAGATCTCCTTCCCTGCCGCCGGCACCCACCGCAACGGCATCACCGTCATCGACTCAGCAGATGAACCTAAGGAGTACACGGGTCCACAAGAGAGGCCGCACTCTTTTATTTCGCTTATGTTATGCATTGCTTAATATTACTTGCTACTTTATCGTCCTGTTCACCTCTTGGACTCCAAGTCAGGTCCAAATTAATGTTCAAACTTGAGTTCTAAATTAGTTGTGGGGCACATATCGAGGCAACAATGAATAGTATCTCATCTGGTTCACCTAGGGTATGCCTATGTTGTTCATCTTGGATGGGAAACAAATAGTAAAGCAATCATGATCTGTTTTTTTATTAAATTAAAGAAATCATCATCTTGCTATCATTATTTTTGGATCCATCCACTGGTTGTTACCATCACTCTAGATTTCTGCATGCTCTCCTTACATAATCTCACTATATTTTTTGTATGCATGTCAGATATTGTACACAGTCATGCTGAACATGTAGAGAAAAAGAGAAGAGTTTTGCATGGCAATACAATGTCATGCAGACGTTGCTCCATGGTGGGTTCAACGGCAAACCCTTCCCCCTCTCCAGATTGTAATCCAGAGGAAGATATCTGTTCTGAGGCGGATTCAGACGCAGCTGACCACTCCTATTTACCCCCCAAGGTGTTTGCTCTAACTTGGCATGATGATGTTAGTCATATCATGCATATGTTGCCTTGCAGTTCCTACTTTCGACATCATATATGTCATATGCTTAGTTTAGAAATGTTCTGTAATGCCACCTGTTTAGTTTCAATATCATATATGGGAATTATGCAGTCTCATGTCTTTTAGCCAGCCATAATATATGTGAAATGTGCAATGCCATCCTGTTTAACCAGGCATCATATATTTGAATGATATCTTGCCCATCATTTTCTTCATTACATTTCCATTTGTAGAAAATGTTTGTGCATTAAACACTCTTCCTGTGAATCAGCCATTTGAGTGGGTGATGGAAAAATCTAGAGTGAAAACAAGGCCTCCTCCAGAGCAGACAGTGCTACCTGTCGAAGCAGATCTCTTGCTGGTAGGGGTGGAAATGGATCGGATGCGGATCGGATAGTGCTCTTGCCACTTCCATTTTCATATTTTCAAAACGAATCTGAATCCGAATACGGATGTTATCGGATATGGATACGGCTCGGATATTATTCGAATACGGATACGTATCGGATATTTTCTTGATTCGGAACGGATACGAATAATATCAACATATTGCTTAAGTAAATTAGTCGATAGCTATGTGACCAGAAAAAATCAACTTGTGACATACAATAATTCAATGATAAATAGGTTTATGAATAAATACTATTGTAATGCATAATAATTTATAAGTTTAATCATATAAAGAGTAAAATTTGACCCTTATTTGGCTTTTATGTTGGATAATTGGATATCTGGGTCTAGAATTTTGAAAATTACCTCCCAAAGTCTTATTCGGATACGGATATATCCACTTCCATATCCATATTTGTGTCAAAATCTCCTACCATATTTTATTTTTTATTTGTTTAATAAATTCGGATACAGATAATTTCCATTTCCATTTTGGTTCGGATGCGGATGTTTCGGATACGAATAGGCATTTTCTCGAATACGAATATCGGATATTTCGGATTATCCGCTACCACTTTCCACCCCTACTTGCTGGGTCCCGATAGCTCCTCAGAGATGGATTCAGAGACAGATGACTAGTCATATTCCCCCAACGAGGTGTATGCTCTAACTTGGCATGGTTATACTGCTCATATCATGCATATGGTGTCTTGCATTGCATAGTTTATACATCATATACACAATATTCAACACCATGTTCTTAGTTCAGACATCATATATGCGAATGCCCTCTGCTTAGCATATAAATCACATATGTGAATTAAATCACGCGATCCTGATTACTTAGATAACATGTATGTGAATTATGTCATGCGATCCTGTTTAGTTAGTCATCATATCTTTGAATTATGTTATGTTATGCTATCCAGTTTAGATAGACATCATATATGTGAAATCATGTCATGCTATCCGTTTTAGTTAAACAATATACATGTCAACTATTTCATGCTCTCTTTTTTCCACACTATCTATTGCATCTGTCTCTCATACAATGTCCGTACATTCAACTATGTTTCCTGTTAATCAGTCATTTGAATTGGAGTGGGTGATGATAGTATCTAGCAGAGTAAAAACATAGTCTTCAAATAAAACAGTGCTACCTCTTGGTGGAGATAGCACCCCGGTTGTACATGCACGAGAACCAACCCTACCACACATAACCCAGACTATCGCAGATTGTACCCCTACTGCGATGGATAGAGAACCAGCTTCACCCAATCTAACCCCAACCCCAGCAGATAGTAACCCAGTTCCTGTTGACACAGCACCATTGATACGTCCATTTTGCATCATGCTTTTATATCAATATTTATTGCATTATGGGCTGTTACTACACGTTATGTCACAATACTTATGCCTATTCTCTCTTATTTTACAAGGTTTACATAAGGAGGAGAATGCCTGGCACTGGAATTCAGGGTGGAAAAGGAGCAAATATTAGAGACCTATTCTGCACAACTCTAAAAGTCCTGAAACTCCACGAAAGCCATTTTTGGAAATAATAAAAAATATTGAGCGGAAGAAGTACACCAGAGGGGGGCCCACCTGGCCACGAGGGTGGGGGCGCGCCCCCTGCCTCGTGGCCCCCTGTTGGCTCTCCGATGGCGATCTTCTGCTATATGAGGTCTTTCATCGAGGGAAAAATCAGAAGAAACCTTTCGGGACGACACTCCGCCGCCACGAGGCGGAACCTT
Organism: Aegilops longissima; assembly: GCA_021605205.1. Taxonomy (NCBI): domain Eukaryota; kingdom Viridiplantae; phylum Streptophyta; class Magnoliopsida; order Poales; family Poaceae; genus Aegilops; species Aegilops longissima. The sequence goes on along the minus strand of CM038677.1, from coordinate 632,944,685 downwards.
GGCAGAACCAATCTAGGGCTTCGGCAGAGCTGTTCTGCCGGGGACACTTCCCTCCCGGAGGGGAAAATCATCGCCATCGTCATCACCAATGCTCCTCTCATCGGGAGAGGGCAATCTCCATCATAATCTTCATCAGCACCATCTCCTCTCAAAACCCTAGTTCATCTCTTGTATCCAATTCTTGTCACCAAGTCCAGGATTGGTACTAGTAGGTTGCTAGTAGTGTTGATTACTCCTTGAAGTTGATGCTAGTGGGTTTATTTGGTGGAAGATCATATGTTCAGATCCTTTATGCATATTAATACCCCTCTGATTATGAACATGAATATGCTTTGTGAGTAGTTACATTTGTTCCTGAGGACATGGGAGAAGTCTTGCTATTATTAGTCATGTGAATTTGGTATTCGTTCAATATTTTGATGAGATGTATGTTGTCTAGCCTCTAGTGGTGTTATGTGAACGTCGACTACATAACACTTCACCATTATTTGGGCCTAGAGGAAGGCATTGTGAAGTAATAAGTAGATGATGGGTTGCTAGGGTGACAGAAGCTTAAACCCTAGTTTATGCGTTACTTCGTAAGGGAGCTGATTTGGATCCACATGTTTCATGCTATGGTTAGGTTTACCTTAATACTTTTGTTGTAGTTGCGGATGCTTGCAATAGAGGTTAATCATAAGTGGGATGCTTGTTCAAGTAAGAACAACACCCAAGCACCGGTCCACTCACATATCAAATTATCAAAGTACCGAACGCGGATCATAAGAACGTGATGAAAACTAGCTTGACGATATTCCCATGTGTCCTCCGGAGTGCTTTTCTCTATATAAGAGTTTGTCCAGGCTTGTCCTTTGCTACAAAAAGTATTGGGCCACCTTGCTGCACTTTATCTACTTTTGTTACTTGTTGCTCGTTACAAATTATCTTATCACAAAACTATCTGTTACCACTTATTTCAGTACTTGCAGAGAATACCTTGCTGAAAACCGCTTATCATTTCCTTCCGCTCCTCGTTGGGTTCGACACTCTTACTTATCGAAAGGACTACGATAGATCCCCTATACTTGTGGGTCATCAAGACTCTTTTCTGGCGCCGTTGCCGGGGAGTGAAGCGCCTTTGGTTGGTGGAATTTCGTAAGGAAAAATTTATATAGTGTGATGAAATTTACTGTCACTTGTTAGTATGGAATGTAATCCTCTGAGGGGCTTGTTCGGGGTATCTTCACCCTGACCAGTAGAGCAAAGAATTGCTCCTCAACCTACTGAACCTACTGAAAATGAAAATGTTCCCTTTGAAGTTCCTTCGGGTATGTTAGAAAAACTGCTAGATAATCCTTTTGTAGGAGATGGAACAAAGCATCCTGATGAGAACCTAATATATGTTGATGAAGTTTGTGGATTATTTAAGCTTGCAGGTATACCCGATGATGTTGTTAAGAAGAAGGTCTTCCCTTTATCTTTGAAGGGAGATGCATCGACATGGTATAGGCTATGTGATGACACGGGATCATGGAACTATAAACGAATGAAATTGGAATTTCATCAGAAGTATTATCCTATGCATCTTGTTCATCGTGATCGCAATTATATATATAATTTTTGGCCTCGCGAAGGAGAAAGCATCGCTCAAGCTTGGGGGAGGCTTAAATCAATGTTATATTCATGCCCCAATCATGAGCTCTCAAGAGAATAATTCTTCAAAATTTTTATGCTCGGCTTTCTCGCAATAATCAATCCATGCTCGATACTTCTTGTGCTGGCTCTTTTATGATGAAGACTATTGAATTCAGATGGACTTTATTGGATATAATTAAACACAACTCTGAAGATTGAGATCTCAACGAAGGTAAGGAGTCAGGTATGACACCTAAGTTTGATTGTGTTAAATCTTTTATGGATGCCGATGTTTTCCGTAAATTTAGCACTAAATATGGACTTGACTCTGAGATAGTAGCTTCTTTCTGTGAATCTTTTGCTACTTATGTTGATCTCCCCAAGGAGAAGTGGTTTAAATATCATCCTCCCATAGAAGTAAAAGTAGCTGCACCTATTAAAGTTGAAGAAAAGACTGCCACTTATAATGATCCTATTGTTCCTACTTCTTACGTTGAGAAACCACCTTTTCCTGATAGAATAAAGGATCATGCTAAAGCTTCAACTATGGTTCGTAAAAGCAATATTAGAAGTTATACACCCCCTGAGAAAGTAAAGTTGAACCTAATATTGCTATTGTTAAAGATCTCTTGGCTGATAATATCGATGGGCATGTTATTTATTTCTGTGGTGAAACTGCTAGAATTGCCAAACCTTGTGCTAAAGATAAACATAGACCTGTGGTAGGCGTGCCTGTTATTTCTGTTAGAATAGGAGATCATTATTATCATGGCTTGTGTGATATGGGTGCTAGTGTTAGTGCAATACCCTTTGACTTATACAAAGAAATTATGCATGAAATTGCACCTGCTGAGTTAGAAGATATTGATGTCACAATTAAGCTTGCCAATAGAGATATTATTTCACCAATGGGAATTGTTAGAGATGTTGAAGTCTTGTGTGTGAAAACTAAATATCCTGCTAATTTTCTTGTTCTTGGTTCCCCACAAGATAGCTTTTGTCCCATTATTTTTGGTAGACCCTTCTTGAACACTGTTAATGCTAGGATAGACTGCGAAAAGAATGTTGTTACTATTGGTTTGGGTGATATGTCCCATGAGTTTAATTTCTCTAAATTTAGTAGACAACACCATGAAGAAGAATTGCCTAGTAAGGATGAAATTATTGGTCTTGCTTCTATTGTCGTACCTCCTAGTGATCCTTTAGAACAATATTTGCTAGACCATGAGAATGATATGCTTATGAATGAAAGGAGGGAAATAGATGAAGTATTCTTTAAACAGGAACCTATTCTGAAACACAATTTGCCTGTTGAAATCCTAGGGGATCCTCCTCCACCCAAGGGTGATCCCATGTTTGAGCTTAAACCGTTGCCTGATACTCTTAAATATGCTTATCTTGATGAAAAGAAGATATATCCTGTTATTATTAGTGCTAACCTTTCAGAGCATGAAGAAGAGAGATTATTGAAAACTCTGGAGAAACGCCGTGCTGCTATTGGATATACTCTTGATGATCTTAAGGGCATTAGTCCCACTCTATGTCAACATAAAATAAATTTAGAAGAAGATGCCAAACCAGTTCGTGATCATCAATGAAGGCTGAATCCTAAGATGAAGGAAGTGGTAAGAAAAGAAATACTAAAGCTCCTTGAGGCAGGTATAATTTATCCCGTTGCTGATAGTCAGTGGGTAAGTCCTGTCGATTGTGTCCCTAAGAAGGGAGGTATTACTGTTGTTCCTAATGATAAAGATGAATTGATTCCGCAAAGAATTATTACAGGTTATAGGATGGTAATTTATTTCCGCAAATTAAATAAAGCTACTAAGAAAGATCATTACCCCTTACCTTTTATCGATAAAATTTTAGAAATACAATGCAAACATACACACTATTGCTTTCTAGATGGTTATTCTGGTTTCTCTCAAATACCTGTGTCAGCTAATGATCAATCAAAGACTACTTTTACCTGCCCTTTTGGTACTTTTGCTTATAGACGTATGCCTTTTGGTTTATGTAATGCACCTGCTACCTTCCAAAGATGCATGATGGCTATATTCTCTGACTTTTGTGAAAAGATTTGTGAGGTCTTCATGGACAACTTTTCCGTCTATGGATCCTCTTTTGATGATTGCTTGAGCAACCTTGATCGAGTTTTGCAGAGATGTGAAGAAACTAATCTTGTCTTGAATTGGGAAAAGTGCCACTTTATGGTTAATGAAGGTATTGTCTTGGGGCATAAAGTTTCTGAAAGAGGTATTGAAGTTGATAAGGCCAAGGTTGACGCTATTGAAAATATGCCATGTCCCAAGGACATCAAAGGTATAAGAAGTTTCCTTGGTCACGCCGGATTTTATAGGAGGTTCATTAAGGACTTCTCAAAAATTTCTCGGCCTCTGACTAATTTATGACAAAAAGATATACCATTTGTCTTTGATGATGATTGTGTAGAAGAATTTGAAATACTTAAGAAAGCATTGATCTCTGCACCTATTGTTCAGCCACCTGATTGGAATTTACCCTTTGAAATTATGTGTGATGCTAGTGACTATGCTGTAGGTGCTGTTCTAGGGCAGAGAGTTGATAAGAAATTAAATGTTATCCATTATGCCAGTAAGACTCTAGACAATGCTCAAAGAAATTATGCTACTACTGAAAAGGAATTCTTAGCAGTTGTATTTGCTTGTGATAAGTTTAGACCCTATATTGTTGATTCTAAAGTAACTATTCACATTGATCATGATGCTATTAAATATCTTATGGAAAAGAAAGATGCTAAACCTAGACTTATTAGATGGGTTCTCTTGCTACAAGAATTCGATTTGCATATTATTGATAGAAAAGGAGCTGAGAACCCCGTTGCAGACAACTTGTCTAGGTTAGAAAATGTTCTTGATGACCCACTACCTATTGATGATAGCTTTCCTGATGAGTAATTAAATGTCATAAGTACTTCTCGTAGTACTCCTTGGTATGCTGATTATGCTAATTACATCATTGCTAAATTTATACCACCTAGTTTCACATACCAGCAAAAGAAAAAGTTTTTCTATGATTTAAGACATTACTTTTGGGATGACCCACATCTTTATAAAGAAGGAGTAGATGGTGTTATTAGACGTTGTGTACCTGAGCTTGAACAAGAACAGATCCTACGCTAGTGTCACTCCGAAGCTTATGGAGGACACCACGATGGAGATAGAACTGCACATAAGGTATTGCAATATGGTTTTTATTAGCCTACTCTCTTCAAGGATGCCCGTAAGTTTGTCTTATCTTGTGATGAATGTCAAAGAATTGGTAATATTAGTGGACGTCAAGAAATGCCTATGAATTATTCACTTGTTATTGAACCATTTGATGTTTGGGGCTTTGATTATATGGGACCTTTTCCTGCCTCTAATGGATATACACATATTTTAGTTGCTGTTGATTACGTTACTAAGTGGGTAGAAGCTATTCCAACTAGTAGTGCTGATCATAACACTTCTATTAAAATTCTTAAAGAAGTTATTTTTCCGAGGTTTGGAGTCCACAGATATTTAATGACTGATGGTGGTTCACACTTTATTCATGGTGCTTTCCGAAAAATGCTTGCTAAATATGATGTTAATCATAGAATTGCATCTCCTTATCACCCGCAGTCCAGTGGTCAAGTAGAATTGAGCAATAGAGAACTCAAATTAATTTTGCAAAAGACTGTCAATAGGTCTAGAAAGAATTGGTCCAAGAAACTTGATGATGCATTATGGGCCTATAGAACTGCATATAAAAATCCTATGGGTATGTCTCCGTATAAAATGGTTTACGGAAAAGCATGTCACTTACCTCTCGAACTAGAACATAAGGCTTACTGGGCTGTTAAAGAGCTCAACTATGATTTCAAACTTGCCGGTGAGAAGAGGTTATTTGATATTAGCTCACTTGATGAATGGAGAACCCAAGCTTATGAAAATGCCAAGTTGTTTAAAGAAAAGGTTAAAAGATGGCATGACAAAAGGGTACAAAAGCGTGAGTTTAATGTAGGTGATTATGTATTGCTATACAACTCTCGTTTAAGATTTTTTGCAGGAAAACTTCTCTCTAAATGGGAAGGTCCCTACGTTATCGAGGAGGTCTATCGTTCGGTGCCATAAAATCAACAACTTTGAAGGCACAAACCAAGGTGGTAAACGGTCAAAGAATCAAACACTATATCTCGTAATCCTATAAATGTTGAAACCAATGTTATTGAAACCGTAACCCGGAGGAATACATAAGGGACACTTTCCGGAACGTTTCAGACTCCGAAAAGGAATAGGTATGTGGTATGGTAAGTAAACCGACTCCAAAATAGTTTTTAAGGCAATATTTCTCCGTTTTGGTATATTTAGAAAAATAGAAAAATAAGTAGCAGTCCGGGAAGGCCACGAGGGCCCCACGAGGGTGGATGGCGCACCCTACCCTACTGGGCGCGTCCCCCTACCTCGTGGGCACCTCGTGTGCCTTTTGAACTCTGTTTTCTTGCACGATACGTATTTTGGTCGGTAAAAATTCATTATATAATCTCCCGAAGGTTTTGACTCCTGTATCACGCAATTATCCTCTGTTTTCGTTTCGAGCTGTTCTGCTGCAGATTAGAGCAACATGTCGTCCCAGGATTCTGAAGGAGAAAGCTATGTGGCTGATTACCTTGCAAATCCTAAGGTCTATGGAGATGTGGAGCACTGTGGTTGGACTACGGAAGAAGAAGAGGACTATGAATCCAAGAGAAAGGAGGAGACGAGCTCAGATGAAGATGAAGTCCCATTACCTCAACCTGGGGACATGCATGTGGAGTTTAAAAAGTCAAGCCTCCCCGATAGAGCAAAGAAACTTAAGATCGAGTTTATCCCTTTTCGTCTCTTGCAGGAAAACAAGCAAGAACTATGCAAAAAGATATTAAGCCTGGAGCAGGAGATTGAGGACTTGAGGGATCAAAATTCTGTCCTCAAGCGCAAATTAAGGAAGAAGCCTACGCCATCAACTAAACCATCACCACCACCTTCTTCATCAGCAAAGGAGACATATTCACATGGGTATGGGCACTCCCCTTGGCAACTGCCAAGCTTGGGGGAGGTGCCCCGGTATCGTATCACCATCACACTCCTATCTTTACCCTTTTTTTAGTTGTATCTTGATCTAGTAGAATAAATTTTATGGCATGATCTAGTTTTGAGTTTTTTCTTTATGATCTCTCTATGTAATCGAGTCCGTGAGCTATATAATAAAGATTAGTGTTGAGTCAAGGGCTTGATTGTTCTGCCATGATCTCGAGTGAATAAAAGAAAGAGAAAAGAATAAAAAGAAACAAAGAGATCATATTGATCTTATATAGAGTAATGACTACACATAGAAAGAGTATGATGATTAAAAGTTGTTGGGAGTTGGCAAACATAGCTTTGGTCATTGTTGCAATTAATAGGAAGTAATAAGGAAAGAGAGGTTTCACATATAAATATATTATCATGGACATCTTTTATGATTGGGAGCACTCATTAAAATATGACATGCTAAAGAGTTGACGTTGGACAAGGAAGACAACGTAATGGGTTATGTTTTCTTATATCTGAGATAAAGTATATTATCATGGATCATCCAACATGTTGAGCTTGCCTTTCCCCCTCATGTGCGACACCCGAATAATTAGGCTATAGTAATCCCACGTCAATGATGCCACGTCACTTCGATTACTATCGCTAATCTCGTGTTAGTTCGAAACCGATTCAAATTCAAATTCAATTAAAGGCAAATAATAAAAGTTTTCAAACAATGAAACCAACATGTTCAAGGTGGGTCAGATAAATCATGTGTAAATACGATGGAGAAACCAAACCTTGATAAAATGTTTAAGGGCTCTAAACTAATTAAAACAATAGTGAAAACAATTAAACAAATACCTATTGGATTTTATAAAATATTAAAAATATTTTATTATGGGTTAAGAATTGATGTGACAACAGTTTGTTTATAAATACTACTTTAGGTACTAGTGGTGATTTTTTTTAAAAACTAAAAATTAAAATAAACTAGAAATCAAACAGAAAAGAAAATAAGAAAAAGAATCAAAACAGAAACAGAACTAACACACACACACACACAAAAGGAAAGAACCCCCCGGGGCTCCGACCCAGCAGCCCCCGGCCCAACTGGGCCAAGTCCCTGCCAGGCCGGCCCACCCCCATGGCCCCTTAACCCCCACCCCGACCGGAACCCTAACCGGTCCACTCTCCACGTTCCCCACTCCCCCCGATCTCTCCCCCTCGCTCCCTCGTCTCCTCCCCCCGATCCAATCTGGATCGGGGCACGACCGCGCAGCCGCCGGAGGACCTCGTCGCCCATCGCCGCCACCCGGAACCCCGCCGTCCGCCAGACCTCCCCGCCGGACTCCTCGTCCCCGACTCTTCCCCGCCGGCCCCATCAAGCCACGCCGCCCCCTCTTCCCGACAACGAACGTGAGCCGCGACCCCTCTCCTCTCTCCCTGGTCACCACCCCTGTCCGCCGCACGGCCGACTTCCGCTCGCCACCGCTCGTCGCCGCCCGCGACCGTGCTCCGCTCCGCCCCGTGTAGCTCACCACTCGCCGCCGAACGCCCCGCCGTGGCCGCCTCCTGTGTTCGCCTCGACGGTACCCCGCTCCTGCAGCCCCCACTCGCCGCGCCGGTTCCACCTCGCTGGTCATCGCCTCGCTGGCTGCCGCCACGCCGACCAAGCGCCGCCGCCCTGCCGTGGCCTCGCCACTGCCGCCTCTGACGGCCAGCGTTGCCGCGCCCATAGCCGGGCCCCCCAATCGATTCAAGGCGTGTGCTGCAGGCGCCACCGCCTGCTAACCCTCGCCAGACGCCCGTTTAACCGCCCCGTTAACCCCCGGGGGCCTATGACATATGGGCCCCGCCCACAGAACGATTTAAAAAAATAGAATTAAAAGAATTAAAAAATAATAACAATAAAACAAATTTAATTAATTAATTAACTAAGTTAATTAATCCTATTTAATTAATCTAATTAACCTGTTAGTTTAAATAAACAGTAATTAGTTAAACCTAAACCCTAGTTAACCTAATCACTTTAATTAAAATTAACTAATCCTGTTTAGTTAACTAAGTCAATGACTAGTGGGACCCACACGTCAGCGACCCAGTCAACACCTCTGTTGACTGTTGACGTCATGCCAACGTCAGCATGCACTGTTCTGGATAATGTTGAATTAAATTAATTAAATAAATTCTAAAAATGATTTAAAACTTTAGAAAATCATATAAAATAAACCGTAGCTCGAATGGAAAAACTTTGTACATAAAAGTTGCTCAGAACGACGAGACGAATCCGGATATGCAGCCCGTTCGTCCGCCACACATCCCTAGCATAGCAAACTCGCAACTTTCCCCCTCCGGTTCATCTGTCCGAAAACGCGAAACACCGGGATACTTTCCTGATGTTTCCTTCACCGGTATCACCTACTACCGTTAGGGCACATCAACACCGCGTATTGCCTTGTTACGCTTTGTGATGCTTTGTTTGCTCTGTTACTTATTGTGTTCCCTCTTTGTTACTTCTTTCCGGTAGACCCCGAGACTGCCGGCGAATCCCAGTTCAACTACGCTGTTGACGACCCCTCTTTGCCAGAGCAACCAGCAAGCCCCCTCTTGATCACCAGATATCGCCTATTCTTCTCTATACTTCTTGCATTAGAGTAGTGTAGCATGTTCTTGCTTTTGTTAATCCTATCCCGATGCATAGCCTGTCCTTGCTACTATCATTGTTACCTTTACCGCAATCCTACATGCTTAGTATAGGATGCTAGTGTTTCATCGGTGGCCCTACATTCTTGTCCGTCTCCGCCATGCTATATTATCGGGCCGTGATCACTAGGGAGGTGATCACGGTATATACTATATACTTTATACATGACACATGTGGTGACTAAAGTCGGGTCACTCGCTGAGTACCGCAAGTGATTACGATGAGGGGCTGAAAGGACAGTGGCTCCATCCCGTAGAGGTGGGCCTGGGTTCCGACGGCCCCGATTGTTACTTTGTGGCGGAGCGACAGGTCAGGTTGAGACCACCTAGGAGAGAGGTGGGCCTGCCCCTGCTCGGGCGCTCATGGATACTTAACACGCTTAACAAGATCTTGGTATTTGATCTGAGTCTGGCTACTGGCCTAATACGCACTAACCAACTAAGCGGGAACAGTTATGGGCACTCGACGTCGTGGTATCAGCCAAAGCACTTCGTGACGTTAGCGACTGAGCGGCGCGCGCCAGATTGGAACGTAAGCCTGCTCTTGTATTAAGGGGGCTAGTTCTACTTCCGGCCGCCCTCGCAACGTGCATGTGTGCTATGGGCGATGGGCCTGCACTGCGGCGCTTAGGTTTAGACCCGCGTCTTGACCTCTCTCACAGCCTAGGTGGGCTGCGACGTGTTGATCTTCCACGGCGGGCATGACCCGTAAAAGTGTGTCCGCCAAATGGGATCAAGCGTGTTGGGCTATGTGGTGCACCCCTGCAGGGAAGTTAATCTATTCGAATAGCTGTGATATTCGGTAACAGGACGACTTGGAGTTGTACATTGACCTTATGACAACTAGAACCGGATACTTAATAAAACACACCCTTCCAAGTGCCAGATACAACCCGGTGATCGCTCTCTAACAGGGCGACGAGGAGGGGATCGCTGGGTAGGATTATTTCTATGCGATGCTACTTGGAGGACTTCAGTCTACTCTCTTCTACATGCTGCAAGACGGAGGCTGCTGAGCGTAGTCTTGATGTGATTAGCTATCCCCTCTTATTCGGCATTCGTAGTTCAGTCCACCGATATGGCCCTTTACACATATACCCATGCATATGTAGTGTAGCTCCTTGCTTGCAGTACTTTGGATGAGTACTCACGGTTGCCTTGTTCCCCTTTCCCCCTTTCTTTACCCGATTGCTGCAACTGCACGATGGAGCCAGAGCGACACCACCGTCGATTTATTTACTCCTACTACATCGGAGGTTCCTACTACTACGTGCAGCCCAGCGACGACACTGTGAGTAGTTTAGGAGGATCGAGCAGGAGGCCTGCGCCTCTTCGATCTCAGATCCCGATTTGTGCTAGCCTTATTAAGGCAAACTTGTTTAACTTATGTCGTACTCAGATATTGTTGCTTCCGCTGACTCGCCTATGATCGAGCACTTGTATTCGAGCCCTCGAGGCCCCCGGCTTGTATTATGATGCTTGTATGACTTATTTATGTTTTAGAGTTGTGTTGTGATATCTTCCGTGAGTCTTGATCTTGATCGTATACATTTGCGTGCATGATTAGTGTACGATTGAATCAGGGCGCCACAAGTTGGTATCGAGCCGATCGCCTGTAGGAATCCTCTTCCACACTCCTTGGCAAGTCGAGTCTAGACATTGCAAAACTTTTACTAACATGGCTGTCTGCCTTACGGGCCCATGTCGCCATTGGGTGGTACTAGGATCTTTTACTCCTCGACCTTTACTCTGGGATTCTGAACTCTCTTCTATTCGGGTTAAACGATTTTTTACTAAAATCTAACTTTAGGTTCTCGAAAATACTTTCTCCCGGAGAGGCCCTTCAGTCCAGATGATCACCAACTGCACCAGAAGATTTCGGAGATACTCTTTGATATTTTCTCGAGACTTTGTGCCCATCACTTTTGCTATTCCCGACCACCGATAAATCCTTATGGATAACTACTTACACTTGCCATTCATATGATCATCCCCCATTGATCTTGTTATTACAAGATACCCCGAAGTTTTCTCTATTATTCCGAGAATACTTTGTGCCTACTGCCTAGCAGCTCTTTGCCACATGAATATCCCTTCAAATAAATCCTCGCACTTGTCGAGTATCCGCTCATCCCCAGTTGTTCATGTGTTTCACAAAAGTCTTCACAACACTATTCGATCTTTTGAAAATCCTCTGGAGCCTTTGGCTCTTGAAATTCTTGCTTGCTTGCATTATGGTTAATACCATAAGTCTCGTAGTCTTATTGACATTCCTTGTCATTATCATTTTGAGTCTGTTGACTCAATATGTTTGCGAATACACGCAATCATCATTGATCCTTATAAATTACCTTTCCGGCTGAGCTGCCATTCTTTTAACTGGAATTGGTTCTCGACCAATCCAATTGTCGTTGATTGTACCCTAAGGCTATTCAACTTATCCATCCCTAATCAGAGCATTGCTTCTGATCCCTTGATTTGGAAATCATAATTCCTTTGCATTTGACAATTGAGTTAGTCAGTTGTTTCTATAATCTGATCTCCTTGCATTCTTCTTCCTCTAGTTGAGTACCGATGCTCACGCCAGATCCTTTGTTGGATTTTATCTGACAACGCCCTTCATATTCAATAACCTTGTGATCCTTTCCTCTGATACATAATGCCTTTGGTAAATTGTATCCTCTGCTTTCTCAACCATGCTCTGCCTTCGAGCTTGAGTTAATTACTTCTAAAGATTCTGGTCTATGATTCTAAGATGCCCCGATGGGTTGAACCTATGCCTTCCTTAATATGTGTGAACTCAAAAGTTTTAACGAGTCGTACTCTTCTGGTATTTTGCCAGATAAAATTTCAACACTACAACTTCATTGAACGCGAGAAGTGAATGAAATGATATGCATTAAAGAAGTGGGAGTCGACCTTGAACTTTGTGTTCATGCCCATGGACACGATGTAGATCCTATCATAGAAGCTTCTTGTAATAATAACTATTTCCTTGATATGAAATCATCTGGTATCTATGTATTGATCATTGCAATCGTGGTCCCGACCACATTTTCTCATTGATTCCCTTTCTCAGACAAGTTAAAGCACTTGTCTTTTGTTGATTGATACATCTCCTCAACCTCTATTTTTGATCTTCCTCGAGTTTTAACCTCTGGTATCTCGAGAACTGTGTTGCTCCCCGTGAGTCTTCATCAGCTATTATTTCTCACTGATTCCAATTTTTCATGGGTTCTGAGTTGTTAGTCGCTCAAGAACACCGGTAAGTGAACCGATTCCGCACTCTGGTTCGATAACTCTAAGTAATCTTCGTTTCTTATGAGTTTAATAATCCTTCAAGTCATTCCTAGCCTGATCGGCTATATCATTATTGTGCTAAATTTTAACTGTGCTACCTGGTCCTTCTTTCCGGAGCACAATTTTCGACGTTGAGCTAACCTTACGTCGATCTTCCTCCTCATATAATTCCGCCTTAAAAACAACAAGCTTGATTTCGAGTTTGTGTCGTATCCGTGGCTCCAATAATCTTTTGTTGCATCAGCCCTTTTGCTTGGTGTAGTCGCTGTTCGATTGCTTCTTCATGGAGCCTCTCGACAAAATTTGTCATGATCATCATCATCATTCTGAGCTCTTCCAGGATATCAATCGAATTCATGACGAGAAATACCATCCTTGCCCTTGATGATTGGTGTTTTCATCGGCCACTTTATTGCCTTCCCTCCAACACAAACTTGTTCGTGTTTTGTGATATACCTTGAGTTCCTTGCTATCCAGCATTTATTCTTCTTTACCTTGGAATATTACCACCTTTTATGTCAAGAACATCGTGGGAATTTTACCACCTCTTGATAAATCTTGATACAAGTAATACTTCTCACCATCACCATTCCTTCTTGGTCCTCGTGTTGTTTCCAACCGAAAAACCGACAATTGAACTTGGATGTGCGAATTCAAAACTTCTAGCGACCCTATTGCTTTGAAGTTAATGGTCGACATTTCATTCTTAGACCATTGGTTATCGAATCACCATTCTAACATCGGTCATGCTACATAAGCCCATATTTCTGGTGCACCTTTCAACTGATGTTTAATTGGGTATGTTTTCCTCGAGCATATCTCATTATATCATTTGATCCGACAAATGTTATCTCCTTGTTCACATAATTGTGGAAATCCATCCTTTGAAATTCTCGATGAATTGTTGCTGTGTCCATCAGCCACCTCTTCATCCTCTCCTTGGTTTACTGAGGAACTCTTGTTGCGGAACTCGCTTCCATAGTTCATTTGCCGAGAATCTTACAATGTCATCCCGTCAATTTGTGTTGCACCTTTTCTTCTCAGACATCCTAAGTCTGAGGTATCCTGACACCAATCAGATCTGAATCTTGGTCAGATATGATGGTTGGAACATATTTCCAAGAGCTATAACATTGGTCTTTATAAGACCCGGTAAGGTGATGCCATGCTTAGCACACCTGACCAGAGGACCTATTGTTATAATTTTCCTTTTAGCAATGCTATCCATTCTTCCATGAGGAAATTTTAAGACTATTCTACAAGTTGTTCCCGATGGATCCTTCGAGTATCCAAAGTCTGATCTTTACCCAGTGACCATGTCAATGCTATCTCGAAGCATGTCTGTGATACTCTGATTTTCAACAAGAACATTTGAAGCCCAATGCTAAATGTTTCTTGCTCAATTATCCAAGCACCGTTGTATGGGTAATGTCATGAAATTTCTCTCCCCTACCTAAGGAGTTTTCTACATAATATCCTGTCAGGGATATCATGCTCTGCTTGTCCTTGGGAAGGATATACCCCTGAAATATGTGTTTAAACACATTTTTCCTTTCCATTGTTCCGTTTAACCTGATGATCACATTTACCTTTCCATTGGTTTGTTTGACCTTTCTTGTGATCTATATAATCTAAGCAGCAATAATTCACTGCTTACGTAAACACCTCGGTGTACAACTCTGCCAGTGAGACCCTGTTTCTACTGTTGATGTCATTTCGGTAACCGCCAATGGATGAGAACTTTGCCTCTTGGCCCGCCTCGTTTCAATGAGCAGGAAAATGGTTCTCTTCGTCCCTCGCCCTTGGTACCGACGATGTTGCTGACATATAACTGACAGGCTACCCTCTGACATGTCTTGCTATCATGACCGTGGAAGATGTCAACGCCCTTCCTACTTTTAACCACATGGTGGGCCCATAACCCACAGTTCCATAGGATTGGAACCTGACTCTCCTGTACACCCCATGTTCCCAAAGTTATTCCTCGCGCGTGGTCTCGTATGTAATTCACGAGCCACCTTCCAATGAGATCATCAATTCGGGTATCAGACACAATACTTGTGCCCGTTGCTTTGAACCCCTATCACACCTTGTTTCAAGCACTGAACGATTGCCTGCCCGCTTGAAACTTCTATTTTGCACCTTACTTTGCTCTCGATATTTCTTAAGTTTAAATTCGAGAGTTGCTTCTGCCACCTTCCTTGATGTTATCGACCAGATAGTCGACCTTGCAGAGGTCTGTTCTCCCGGAATATACCCACCCTTTATTCTTTCGTAAGTACGATGGAGATCCCGAAGAAAAGATGACGACTTGATCATGGTGACTTGAAGCAGAGAAATGAAGACATCGATGAAAGGGATCAACCTCTACGAAAGGGCAACCAAGACCGAGAAGATCCGTTAGGATTTTGTAACCAGGACTTTCCCCCTTACTCCACCTCTTAAAATCTCGGGACGAGATTTCTTGTAGTGGAGGAGATTTGTGACACCCGGATAATTAGGCTACAGTAATCCCACGTCAATGATGCCACGTCACTTCGATTACTATCGCTAATCTCGTGTTAGTTCGAAACCGATTCAAATTCAAATTCAATTAAAGGCAAATAATAAAAGTTTTCAAACAATGAAACCAACATGTTCAAGGTGGGTCATATAAATCATGTGTAAATACGATGGAGAAACCAAACCTTGATAAAATGTTTAAGGGCTCTAAACTAATTAAAACAGTAGTGAAAACAATTAAACAAATACCTATTGGATTTTATAAAATATTAAACATATTTTATTATGGGTTAAGAATTGATGTGATAGCAGTTTGTTTATAAATACTACTTTAGGTACTAGTGGTGATTTTTTTAAAAAACTAAAAATTAAAATAAACTAGAAATGAAACAGAAAAGAAAATAAGAAAAAGAATCAAAACAGAAACAGAATTAACACACACACACACACAAAAAGGAAAGAACCCCCCGGGGCTCCGGCCCAGCAGCCCCCGGCCCAACTGGGCCAAGTCCCTGCCAGGCCGGCCCACCCCCATGGCCCCTTAACCCCACCCTGACCGGAACCCTAACCGGTCCACTCCCCACGTTCCCCACTCCCCCCGATCTCTCCCCCTCGCTCCCTCGTCTCCTCCCCCCGATCCAATATGGATCGGGGCACGACCGCGCAGCCGCCGGAGGACCTCGTCGCCCATCGCCGCCACCCGGAACCCCGCCATCCGCCGGACCTCCCCGCCGGACTCCTCGTCCCCGACTCTTCCCCACCGGCCTCATCAAGCCACGCCGCCCCCTCTTCCCGACAAAGAATGTTAGCCGCGACCCCTCTCCTCTCTCCCTGGTCACCACGCCTGTCCGCCGCACGGCCGACTTCCCCTCGCCACCGCTCGTTGCAGCCCGCGACCGTGCTCCGCTCCGCCCCGTGTAGCTCACCACTCGCCGCCGGACGCCCCGTCGTGGCCGTCTCCCGGGTTCGCCCTGACGGGTACCCCGCTCCTGCAGCCCCCACCTTGCCGCCGCCGGTTCCACCCCCGCTGGTCATCGCTCCCGCTGGCTGTCGTCCACGCCGGCCAAGCGCCGCCGCCCGCCTGCAGTGGCCTCACCATCGCCGCCCGACGGCCAGCCTTGTTGCGCCCATAGTCGGCGCCCCTCCCGTCGATTCAAGGCGTGTGCTGCAGGCGCCACCGCCTGCTAACCTCGCCAGACGCCCGTTTAACCGCCCCGTTAACCCCCGGGGGCCTATGACATATGGGCCCCGCCCACAGAACGGTTTAAAAAAATAGAATTAAAAGAATTAGAAAAAATAAAACAAATTTAATTAATTAATTAATTAATTAACTAAGTTAATTAAATTAATTAATCCTATTTAATTAATCTAGTTAACCTGTTAGTTTAAATAAACAGTAATTAGTTTAACCTAAACCCTAGTTAACCTAATCACTTTAATTAAAATTAACTAATCCTGTTTAGTTAACTAAGTCAATGACTAGTGGGACCCACACGTCAGCGACCCAGTCAACACCTCTGTTGACTGCTGACGTCATGCCAACGTCATGATGACGCCAAGATGCAATCGCTCGATAATGTTGAATTAAATTAATTAAATAAATTCTAAAAATGATTTAAAACTTTAGAAAATCATATAAAATAAACCGTAGCTCGGATGGAAAAACTTTGTACATGAAAGTTGCTCAGAACGACGAGACGAATCCGGATATGCAGCCCGTTAGTCCGCAACACATCCCTAGCATAGCAAACTTGCAACTTTCCCCCTTCGGTTCATTTGTCCGAAAACGCGAAACACCGGAGATACTTTCCCGGATGTTTCCTCCCTTCACCGGTATCACCTACTACCGCGTTAGGGCACACCGAACACCGCGTATTGCCTTGTTACGCTTTGTGATGCTTTGTTTGCTCTGTTATTTATTGTGTTCCCTCTCCGTTACTTCTTTCCGGTAGACCCCGAGACTGCCGGCGAACCCCAGTTCAACTACGGTGTTGATGACCCATCGTTGCCAGAGCAACCAGGCAAGCCCCCCCTTGATCACCACATATCGCCTATTCTTCTCTATACTGCTTGCATTAGAGTAGTGTAGCATGTTACTGCTTTTCGTTAATCCTATCCCGATGCATAGCTTTGTCCTTGCTACTCTTGTTGTTACCTTTACCGCAATCCTACATGCTTAGTATAGGATGCTAGTGTTTCATCAGTGGCCCTACATTCTTGTCCGTCTGCCATGCTATACTATCGGGACGTGATCACTAGGGAGGTGATCATGGGTATATACTATATACTTTATACATGACACATGTGGTGACTAAAGTCGGGTCATTTCGTTGAGTACCCGCAAGTGATTCTCGATGAGGGGCTGAAAGGACAGGTGGCTCCATCCCGGTAGAGGTGGGCCTGGGTTCCGACGGCCCCGATCGTTACTTTGTGGCGGAGCGATGTGGCAGGTTGAGACCACCTAGGAGAGAGGTGGGCTGCCCTGCTCAGCGCTCATGGATACTTAACACGCTTAACAAGATCTTGGTATTTGATCCGAGTCTGCTCTTGGCCTATACACACTAACCAACCACGCGGGAGCAGCTTATGGGCACTCGATGTCGTGGTATCACCGGCACTTCGTGATCGCCGCCGATCGAGCAGCGCGCACTGATTGGAACGTAAGCCTGCTCTTGTATTAAGGGGGCTAGTTCTGCTTCCGGCCGCCCTCGCAACGTGCAGGTGTGCTATGGGCGATGGGCCCAGACCCCTTTGCACTTAGGTTTAGACCAGCGTGCTGACCTCTCTGTTGTGCCTAGGTGGGGCTGCGACGTGTTGATCTTCCGCGGCCGGGCATGACCCAGAAAAGTGTGTCCGGCCAAATGGGATCAAGCGTGTTGGGCTATGTGGTGCACCCCTGCAGGGAAGTTAATCTATTCGACTAGCCGTGATCTTCGGTAACAGGACGACTTGGAGTTGTACCTTGACCTTATGACAACTAGAACCGGATACTTAATAAAACACACCCTTCCAAGTGCCAGATACAACCCGGTGATCGCTCTCTAACAGGACGACGAGGAGGGGATCACCGGGTAGGATTATTGTTGGGGAACGTAGTAATTTCAAAAATTTTCCTACGATCACGCAAGACCATGGTGATGGCATAGCAACGAGAGGGAGAGTGTCCGCCCACGCACTCGTGAGACCGAAAGCGAAGCGTTATAACAACGCGGTTGATGTAGTCGACGCCTTCACGATCCGACCGATCCAAGCACCGAACGACGGCACCTCCGAGTTACGCACACGCTCAGCTCGATGACGATCCCGGACCGATCCAGAAAGTGTCGGGATGAGTTCCACAAGACGACGTGGCAGGACGATGTTGATGCTCCACCGACGCAGGGCTTCGCCTAAGCTCCGCGACGATATGACTTCTCCGCGCAGGCTTCGCTTAAGCTCCGCGATGATATGACCAAGTGGAATATGGTGGAAGGGGCACCGCACACGGCTAAGGAAAGATCCGAGATCAACTTGTGTGTCATGGGGTGCCCCGCCTCAGATATAAAGGAGCCAAGGGGGTGCGGCCAGCCTTGGGAGGAGGCGCCGAGGAGTCCTACTCCCACCGGAGTAGGACTCCCCTCTCCTAGTTGGATTAGGATTGGAGGAGGGGGAAGAGGAAGGGCGCGACCCCCTCTCCTTGTCCTATTCGGACTAGAGGGGGGGGGGGCGCAGCCCACCTGGCCGGCCCTTCCTCTTCTCTCTTATGGCCCATTAAGGCCCATAGACCTCCCGGGGTTCTGTAACCTCCTGCACTCGATAAATTCCGTTTTCACTCGGAACACTTCCGATGTCCAAATGTAGGCTTCAATATATCAATCTTTATGTCTCGACCATTTCGAGACTCCTCGTCATGTCCGTGATCACATCCGGACTCAACAACCTTCGTGCATCAATACTTATAAACTCATAATGAACTCGTCATCGAACGTTAGCGTGCGGACCCTACGGGTTCGAGAACTATGTAGACATGACCTAGAACCATTCTCGGTCAATAACCAATAGCGGAACCTGGATGCCCATATTGGTTCCTACATATTCTACGAAGATCTTTATCGGTCAAACCGCATAACGACATACGTTGTTCCCTTTGTCATCGGTATGTTACTTACCCGAGATTCGATCGTTGGTATCCAATACCTAGTTCAATCTCGTTACCGGTAAGTCTCTTTACTCGTTCCGTAATACATCATCTCACAACTAACTCATTAGTTGTAATGCTTGCAAGGCTTAAGTGATGTGTATTACCGAGAAGGCCTAGAGATACCTCTCCGACAATCGGAGTGACAAAACCTAATCTCAAATACGCCAACCCAACAAGTACCTTTGGAGACACCTGTAGTACTCCTTTATAATCACCCGATTACGTTAGACGTTTGGTAGTACCCAAAGTGTTCCTCCGTAAACGGAGTTGCATAATCTCATAGTTATAGGAACATGTATGGGTCATGAAGAAAGCATTAACATACTAAACGATCAAGTGTTAAGCTAACGGAATGGGTCATGTCAATCAGATCATTCAACTAATGATGTGACCTTGTTAATCAAATAACAACTCCTTGTTCATGGTTAGGAAACATAACCATCTTTGATTAACAAGCTAGTCAAGTAGAGGCATACTAGTGACATCTGTTTGTCTATATATTCACACATGTATTATGTTTCCGGTTAATACAATTCTAGCATGAATAATAAACATTTATCATGGTATAAGGAAATAAATAATAACTTTATTATTGCCTCTAGGGCATATTTCCTTCAGTCTCCCACTTGCACTAGAGTCAATAATCTAGATTACAAAGTAATGATCCTAACACCCATGGAGTCTTGGTGCTGATCATGTTTTCTCGTGGAAGAGGCTTAGTCAACGGGTCTGCAACATTCAGATCCGTATGTATTTTGCAAATCTCTATGTCTCCCACTTGGACTTGGTCCCGAATGGAATTGAAGCGTCTCTTGATATGCTTAGTCCTCTTGTGAAATCTGGATTCCTTTGCCAAGGCAATTGCACCAGTATTGTTACAGAAGATCTTCATCGGTCCCGATGCACTAGGTATGACACCTAGATCGGAAATGAACTCTTTCATCCAGACTCCTTCATTTGCTACTTCTGAAGCAGCTATGTACTCCGCTTCACATGTAGATCCCGCCATGACGCTTTGTTTAGAGCTGCACCAACCGACAGCTCCACCGCTTAATAAAAACACGATCCGGTTTGCGATTTAGAATCGTCCGGATCAGTGTCAAAGCTTGCATCGACGTAACCATTTACGACTAGCTCTTTGTCACCTCCATATACGAGAAACATATCCTTAGTCCTTTTCGGTATTTCAGGATGTTCTTGACCGCTGTCCAAATGATCCACTCTGGATTACTTTGGTACCTTCTGCCAAGCTTACAGCTAAGCATACGTCAGTCTGGTACACAGCATTGCATACATGATAGAGCCTATGGCTGAAGCATAGGAACATCTTTCATTTCTCTCTATCTTCTGCTGTGGTCGGGCATTGAGTCCGACTCAATCTTACACCTTGTAATACAGGTAAAAACCTTTCTTTGCTCGATCCATTTTGAACTTTTCAAAACTTTATCAAGGTATGTGCTTTGTGAAAGTCCAATTAAGCGCCTTGATCTATCTCTATAGAACTTGATGCCCAATATGTAAGCAGCTTCACCGAGGTCTTTCATTGAAAAACTTTTATTCAAGTATCCTTTTATGCTATCCAGAAATTCTATATCATTTCCAATCAATAATATGTCGTCCACATATAATATTAGAAATGCTACTGAGCTCCCACTCACTTTCTTGTAAATACAAAGCTTCTCCAAAAGTCTGTATAAACCCATATGCTTTGATCACACTATCAAAGCGTTTATTCCAACTCCGAGAGGCTTGCACTGACCATAAATTGATCGCTGGAGCTTGCACACTTTGTTAGTACCCTTTGGATCGACAAAACCTTCTGGTTGCATCATATACAACTCTTCTTCTAGAAATCCATTCAAGAATGCAGTTTTACATCCATTTGCCAAATTTCATAATCATGAAATGCGGCAATTGCTAACATGATTCGGACAGACTTAAGCATCGCTACGGGTGAGAAAGTCTCATCGTAGTCAACCCTTGAACTTGTCGAAAACCTTTCGCAACAAGTCGAGCTTTGTAGACAGTTATATTACCATCAGCGTCGGTCTTCTTCTTAAAGATCCATTTATTTTCAATGGCTTGCCGATCATCGAGCAAGTCAACCAAAGTCCATACTTTGTTCTCATACATGGATCCCATCTCAGATTTCATGGCTTCCAGCCATTTTATGGAATCTGGGCTCACCATCGCTTCTTCATAGTTTGTAGGTTCGCCATGGTCAAGTAACATGACTTCGTAATAGGATTACCGTACCACTCTGGTGCGTATTTTACTCTGGTTGACCCACGAGGTTCAAGAGTAACTTGATCTCAAGCTTCATGATCATCATCATTAGTTTCCTCACTAATTGGTGTAGTTGTCACAGAACCATTTCTTGTGATGAACTACTTTCCAATAAGGGAGCAGATCTGATTATCTCATCAAGTTCTACTTTCCTCCCACTCACTTCTTTCGAGAGAAACTCCTTCTCTAGAAAGGATCCGAATTTAGCAACGAAAATCTTGCCTTCAGATCTGTGATAGAAGGTGTATCCAATGATCTCCTTTGGGTATCCTATGAAGACACATTTTTCCGATTTGGGTTCGAGCTTATCGGTTGAAGTTTATTTACATAAGCATCGCAGCCCCAAACTTTAAGAAACGACAACTTTGGTTTCTTGCCAAACCACAGTTCATAAGGCGTCGTCTCAACGGATTTTGACGGTGTCCTATTTAACGTGAATGCGGCCGTCTCTAAAGCATAACCCCAAAACGATAGCGGTAAATCGAAATAGACATCATAGATCGCACCATATCTAGTAAAATACGACACGACGTTCGGACACACCATTTCTCCGTGGTGTTCCGGGTGGCGTGAGTTGCTAAACTATTCCACATTGTTTCAAATGTAAACCAAACTCGTAACTCAAATATTCTCCTCCACGATCAGATCGTAGAAACTTTATTTTCTTGTTACGATGATTTTCCACTTCACTCTGAAATTCTTTGAACTTTTCAAATGTTTCAGATTTGTGTTTCATTAAGTAGATATACCCATATCTGCTCAAATCATCTGTGAAGGTGAGAAAATAACGATACCGCCAAGTGCCTCAACATTCATTGGACCACAAACATCGGTATGTATGATTTCCAACAAATCAGTTGCTCGCTCCATAGTTCCGGAGAACGGCGTTTTGGTCATCTTGCCCATGAGGCACGGTTCATAAGTACCAAGTGATTCATAATCAAGTGATTCCGAAGCCCATCAAGATGGAGTTTCTTCATGCGTTTTACACCGATATGACCTAAAGCGGCAAGTGCCACAAATAAGTTGCACTATCATTATCAACTCTGCATCTTTTGGCTTCAACATTATGAATATGTGTATCACTCTCGTCGAGATTCAACAAGAATAGACCATTCTTCAAGGGTGCATGACCATAAAAGATATTACTCATATAAATAGAACAACCATTATTCTCTCGATTTAAATGAATAACCGTCTCGCATTAAACAAGATCCAGATATAATGTTCATGCTCAACGCTGGCACCAAATAACAATTATTTAGGTCTAATACTAATCCCAAGGTAGATGTAGAGGTAGCGTGCCGACCGCGATCACGTTGACTTTGGAACCATTTCCCACGCCGATCGTCACCTCGCCCTTTGCGATTGCTCGTCTATTCAGTAGTCCCCTGCTTTGAGTTGCAAATATT
Organism: Aegilops longissima; assembly: GCA_021605205.1. NCBI lineage: Eukaryota > Viridiplantae > Streptophyta > Magnoliopsida > Poales > Poaceae > Aegilops > Aegilops longissima. Next base: position 632,921,631 of record CM038677.1, on the reverse strand, counting down.
AGCAATGTAACCAGTATCAAATACCTGTGTGCTACTACGAGCTCTAGTAAGGTACACATCAATAACATGTATATCACATATACCTTTGTTCACCTTGCCATCCTTTTTATCCGCCAAATACTTGGGGCAGTTCCGCTTCGGTGTCGATCGCTTGCGGTAAAACACTCAGCCAGGCTTAGGTCCGACTTGGGTTTCTTCTCTTGATCAAGCAACTTTCTTGCTGTTCTTTTGAAGTTTCCTTCTTCTTCCCTTTGCCCTTTTTCTTGAAACTAGTGGTCTTGTTGACCATCAACACTTGATGCTCTTTCTTGATTTCTACCTCCGCTGCTTTTAGCATCGCGAAGAGCTCGAGAATTGTCTTAGTCATCCCTTGCATATTATAGTTCATCACGAAGCTCTTGTAGCTTGGTGGCGTGATTGGAGAATTACATCAATGACACTATCATCCGGAAGATTAACTCCCAGCTGAATTAAGTGATTGTTATACCCGGACATTTTGAGTATGTGCTCACCGATGTAACTATTCTCCTCCATCTTGCAGCTATAGAACTTATTGGAGACTTCATATCTCTCAATCCGGGCATTTGCTTGAAATATTAACTTCAACTCCTGGAACATCTCATATGCTCCATGACGCTCAAAACGTCGTTGAAGACCCGGTTCTAAACCGTAAAGCATGGCACATGAACTATTGAGTAGTCATTAGCTTTGCTTTGCAGACGCTCACAACTTCGCTCAAGATCCGCAGCAGTTCTGTCACCCATGGTGCTTCCGGGCGTAATTTTTACGTGCAGCAATGAGGATAATCCTCAAGTTACGGACCCAGTCCATGTAATTGCTACCATCATCATTCAACTTTGCTTTCTCAAGGAACGCATTAAAATTCAACGGAACAACAGACGAGCCATCTATCTACAAGAAACATAGACAAGCAAAATACTATCGGTACTAAGTTCATGATAAATTTAAGTTCAATTAATCATATTAAAAACTCCCACTTAGACAGACATCTCTCTAGTCATCTAAGTGATCACGTGATCCAAATCAACTAAACCATGTCCGATCATCACGTGAGACGGGTAGTTTCAATGGTGAACATCACTATGTTGATCATATCTACTATATGATTCACGTTCGACCTTTCGGTCTCCGTGTTCGAGGCCATATCTGTTATATGCTAGGCTCGTCAAGTTTAACCTGAGTATTCGCGTGTGCAACTGTTTTGCACCGTTGTAGATGGACGTAGAACTTATCACACCCGATCATCACGTGGTGTCCGGGTACTACGAACTTTGGCAACGGTGCATACTCAGGAGAACACTTCTTGATAATTTTAGTGAGAGATCATCTTATAATGCTACCGTCAATCAAAGCAAGATAAGATGCATAAAGGATAAACATCACATGCAATCAATATAAGTGATATGATATGGTCATCATCATCTTGTGCTTGTGATTCCATCGCCAAGCACCGCCATGATCACCATCGCCACCGGCGCGACACCTTGATCTCCATCGTAGCATCGTTGTCGTCTCGCCAACTATTGCTTCTCGACTATCGCTACTGCTTAGTGATAAAGTAAAGCAATTACATGGCTTTTGCATTTCATACAATAAAGCGACAACCATATGGCTCTCGCCGATTCTGCCGATAACTTCGGTTACAAAACATGATCATCTCATACAATAAAATATAGCATCACGTCTTGACCACATCACATCACAACATGCCCTGCAAAAACAAGTTAGACGTCCTCTACTTTGTTGTTGCAAGTTTTACGTGGCTGCTACGGGCTGAGCAAGAACCGTTCTTACCTACGCATCAAAACCACAACGATACTTCGTCAAATAGACTCCGTTTTAACCTTCTCAAGTGTAACATCCCAAATTTTCAATTTGGAATGTTATACATTAGGTCATCATGCATATCATATTTTCTCGCATTTTTCCCGATCCTAGAAATTTCACGCAACTCAAGGACCCTCGGAGAGAGTTGGAAGTTTCATAATTTTCATATTTGGGATCCCTCAAATTTTGAAAATAGGATCATTGGATTATTTAAATTATCTTCATAAAGTTTTTCCTATAAAAATATCTTGAGAGGGAATAATATGACTTTCCCAAACAAATAGGAAAAATGAAGATATTATAAATAAACCAAAATTGGTTTTGGAGATTTATTTTGCTTAGGCAAAATGAGCATTTTAAAATATTTTTCATGTATTTTGTTTTAAAAGTTCATTTTGTTCGATTCAATTTTGGAGTCGGAGAAAATTTGTTTTAATTAATTTGGAGTTCATTTGATATTTATTTTATTTGTTTTGTTTTAAAGTTTATTTAAAAAAAACGCGCCCCCCCTGGACCGAGGCCCAGCCGGCCCAGCCAGCCAGGCCTCCGGCCCAGCCGCGCCCTGCCCATCCTCGTCTCCTCCAGCGCCCGAGTCCCGCTCGAGCACGGAGCGCCGCCGCCACGGAGTCCGCCTGACCCCGCCTCCTTCGCCTCCCCCAAGCCACCCCCGCCTCTCCTCCCCTCTTAAATAGCCCCCGGCCTCTCTCTCCCCAAACCCCGCCGCCGCCGACCCGCCCTTGCCTGGCCGCCTTGCCGCGCCTCGTCGCGGAGCCAGCCGCGCCATGGAACCCGCCGCCCCTCGCCTCCCGACCCGCCGCCACCACCCCCCCGCCGGAGCCCCACGGCGATCGCGGAGGTAGCCGCCCGCCGCCCGATTCGGTCTATTCCCGTGAACCGCCGGTTTTTTTTTTAAAAAAATAAATAATATATTTGTTGGTTTTTTAAAAAAAAACCTAAATTGGTTTTATTATTTTTTCGGTTTTCTTATTTAACGGACGCTCACCGAGCCGTTCGTTTTTGATGAACGCGTTCGTTAGATTCGTTCTGATAACGAACGTTCGCTTTTTAACTCGTTCGTCGTTTTTCTTTTAATCGGAATTAATCCGTTAATTTTCTGATTTGATTTCAGATCTGATTTTCAAAACTGTTTTATTTCTCGCTCGTTTATCGGAATCAGGTGATTCAAGCGCCTGGAGTTTCGTAACGAAACCGCCGTTCCGACTACCCTACTTTCACAGAGTTTTGCCACTGTGAAATTTTGACCTAATTTCAGATCGCTAATTCGAGACGTTCTCTCTCGAGTTTCGACTTTCGGAGTTTGTTTTGATTCGATTCTTTTGCAACCAGGGTTCTTAAGTTGAACTATCTGGTTAGATCTTTTATTCGAGATTTTCCCTGTGCATTAGATGAGTACTTATTGTATGCTTGTTGTTTGTCTGCGTTAGATCACCCGGAGTGCGCCGCTTGTTACTTCGAATCTCTAGGACTCGCGGATCATCAGCAAGGCAAGTAACACTTTGATCATACCTTTCTACTACCCAATTTTATGCATTAGATCTATTCCTCAAACACTTGCATGATTAGGATCTAATTAAATTGTGGGTTTGGGAAGTAGATTGAGGTAGTACCTATTACCTGTTTACTTATGAAACCTTGGGAGTTACTTCTACGTTTGCTTGTTCATGCCATGCTATGCTAGTAGACGTGGATTGGGTGAGTGAATATCCATGACAGATGTGAGATTGTTAATTAATGGTTTATCTAAGGTGGCAACCTAACACACATCTGGGTGGATTGAGGCACTGGTTTCTATCGAGACTTACTGTATTTCTTGGACCGCCACCTGTGCTCTAAGGGATCATAAGATTATTCAAACTGGAAACTTCCGTGTGCAGCCACAAGCCAATTATGGGCTCTGGCGTAGTTGACTAAGTCGTGCGAACTCTTACGGGTAGGCTAGCTGATGTAGGGGATGTAGGTTGGTACGGTCTACCCACATGTAAGGTGCTAGCGCTTCTGAAAGACTATGTCTCGGTCATCCGTTTCTCAAACACCATGTAGTGCGAGAACCAAGCGGAGGCGATCGAGTCTTGTGGGGAAAAGTGCACAAACCTCTGCAGAGTGTAACAAACTAATCATGATTAGCCGTGTCCCCGGTTATGGACAATTTGAGTATCCGGTACTTGATTATCATGTGAATCTCAACATGTTACTTTAAATAAAAGTTATTGGGATTTTGATGAGTACTTTTTAATTGGGATTGAGGATGCTGTCAACCATCTTCAATGTTTAACAACCACCATGATAGTTAAATAAAATTATTCCTTTGATGTAGGAAAAAATCAGCTTTATGCAAATGTAACCGTAGAGCCTTACCACCAGCCAAATATGCATGTAGTATAGGCTTATTCATTCATTGCTCTTTATGTGTTACATTGCCAAAGCATATTCCATGTGTGACCCGTTTTTGGCTGCAACTTTTCACGCTATGAGACTTTTCGCACGACAGTAAGGTGTTAGGTCGTGGTTCTATACTCGGTGATGCCGTTGGAGTTGATGGACTCGCTTATCTTCCAAGCCTTCCATTGTTATTATTAGATGGCCTTAAGCCATATTTTTATTCAGTTCCCTTGTGGACATCGATGTAATAAGTGTGTGATTGCTACTCGCTATAAATCCTTCAATCTTGTGTGGTGTCAAGATTCATCGATCCAGGGATGACACCGAGCACGAGCGCTAGATCCATTCGGTCTGGTCGCTCTGAGAGAATGGTATCGAGCACACGCTTGTCGTAGGGACACGACCACTAAGTTAAAGCCATAGATCACTCTCTCTTCTCATTTCCTAACTCCTCATCTTTTCTACTCTTTAGGATGGCGGATCACGAAGATCAAGTACACCCAACCGGATGAAGGCACACCTTTTGGATTTCACTTGAAGGAAATTACTAAGTACCTGAACATTGGATTACCAAGCTTCACCGGAACTTTCAACGCCACTCTGCCTGAAGAGGAGCGCTGGAAGATTCATGCTCACGTTCCAGGAAGGACATTCGCCCCAATCACCAAGCCTATAGATAGTGTTTTCAGTGCACCCACTTGGAGTCTGGGAAGGAGCATGGCAGCTCACATCACCATGGGACGCATTGGAGAAGTCTATCAAGAAGATCTCAAGGACACCATCTACCAGATTTGCGGACGCCGAGATGACAACTGGGACGTCGTCAACACCAAGAAGGATAGGTCCATTGCAGCTTTCATCCAGGAGTTAAACCAGCACATTCGACGCCAGGAGAATCAAATGTGCAATGACATGTTGGAGTTACAGAAGACGAAGGAAAGGATCATCGAATTGGAAGGAGAACTAAAGACTACACGCAAGGACTACATGGACGAGATCGTAGCTCTGGCAAGACACAATAACGATCTTAAGTACGAGATCGAAGAACTCAAGAAGAAGTTGGCACTCAGAAATGAAGACCAGTATGTCGAGCATCAAATCGACTACATCAACATTGACGACTCAGATTCGGATCCAAGTGAACCCGATTTTGAAGACGGCTGGAGCAGACATCATGGAGTCTTCCACCGTTCAAATTAGTAGAAGTCCCCCACATATCAGTAGTATTCCCTCCATGTAAACATTATAGTACACGCACTTTTGCGATAGTTAGATCGTTGTAAGCCCTTGTTTGATTGAATGAAGTGATTTGTGTGCATTTGCTCATGTGCATTTGGGTAGTGATTCCCCTTAGACCTCATTCTATTCTATTTCTCTTCTTTTCTAAACCCTTCAGATGCCTCCAGACGTGACCCGGATTCGTTTTCCCGCCAGAGATCACCCAATTGATCCAGCAGCAGTAATACCTGATTCAAACATTGGTGCAGAACAACAACAACAACCCCAACAACCCACCGCCACCACCACCACCTGCGGATCATCTGACTCGTTTTCTTAGACTGAACCCGCCGGTGTATTCCAGTAGCACCGAGCCAATTGTAGCAGATGACTGGCTCCGCAAGATAGGAAGGGAGCTGACTACTGCAGGATGCACAGATGGTGAAAGAGTGAAGTTTGCAGCACATCAACTTGAAGGACCCGCAGAAGCATGGTGGGAGAATTTCACACCACTTACCGTGTGAGACACCGCCACATGGGACCAGTTTGAGAAGCTTTTCGACAGCCCATGTTTCAGCAGGAGCCATGGCCATGAAAAAGCGTGAGTTTCGCAACTTACGCCAAGGAGGAAGGACTGTTACAAGATCGTGGATGATTTTAGCAAACTAGCACGTTATGCCCCGGATGACGCTACTACGGATGCAGCTAAACAGAGAAGTTTCTAGAAGGACTGAATGATGAGTTCAGATGCCGTTGATGGTAGCAAGTTTCAATAACTACCAGGAGTTAGTAGACCGAGCTCTCATGATTGAAGGAAAGCAGAAGAATTGAGAACTGCAGCGGAAGTATGGACAAGGGAAGTATAACTCGAGCCCAAAGAAGCCTCGTTATACCCCTAAATCAGGAATTCAGTTTCAGATACCCATGGAGGAGGTAATTCAGACAACCATAATGGCACCAAGAATGGGAACGGAATGGAGGAAGCAACGACAGAACCGCACCAACCCGTCTACACCATCCAAGGTAGACTGAGTCACATTACTTGCTTTAAGTGCCGCAAGACTGGGCACTATGCAAATGATCGCCCGTAGGCGTAATGGAAATGGCAATGGAAGCTCGAAAGAAGCCCAACCCTTTCAACAGGGACAAGTGAACCACATTGACGTGGAGGAGGTTGAAGATCAGCCCGATGCGAATCGGTAAGTTTTGGTTAAGTCTTTTCTGCAGTTGTTCTTTTTGATCTTGGTGCATCGCATTCATACATATCAAGGGATTTGTGGATAAGTACCAGTTACCAACCCAAGCCCTTAGGTCACCCATGCTAGTAACCTCACCCGAGCAGAGTACATGGCTAGTAAATGGTGTGATCGACCGCCACTAAGGATCGGACACTATGTTTTCCCTCGCACCTAATAGTTCGGAATCCCAAGGATTGGATGTGATATTAGGAATGGATTGGTTATCAAAGTATGGAGGAAACATAGATTGTACCACAAGGTCAATTTTGCTCACCACACCGTAGGAAGAAGGATTAAGTATGTATCACGGCACGAACCGAGGAGAGCACAAGTTAATTGCTTAATGAGAGTGGTACAGAAGAAGTACCATGGTGAAGGATTATCCTGATGTATTTCCTAAGAGTTGCGTGAATGCCGCCGGATAGAGACATTGAGTTTTGATCGAGCTGTTGCGTGAACAGGCCCGATATCGAAGCGACTGCATGAGGATGCCCGCAAAGGATTTGGCAGAAATTAAGAAGCGATAAAGGAACTATTGGATAAAGGTTTTATTCGCCCAAGTTCTTCACCTTGGGGATCACCCGTATTGTTAGTGGAGAAGAAGGATGGATCGTTGAGAATGGTTGTTGATTATCGTGGATTGAATGAAGTAACAATCAAGAACAAGTACCCACTACCAATGATAAATGATCTGTTTGATCGCTTGCAAGGGGCCAAAGTGTTTTCTAAGATCGACTTGCGATCGTGGTACCATCGATTGAAGATTCGGGAGCAAGACATACCCAAGACAACGTTTACCACGAGATATGGATCTGTATGAGTATACCGTTATGTCATTTGGATGACTAACGCACCAGCCTATTTCATGAACACGATGAACAAAGTGTTTATGGAGTTTTGGACAAGTTCGTCGTGGTGTTCATTGATGACATTTTGATTTTCTCAAGAATGAAGAGGAACACAAGGAACATTTGAGATTGGTTTTGGAGAAACCGAGGGAACACCAGTTGTATGCCAAGTTCAGCAAATGTGAATTTTGGTTAAAGGAAGTTGGATTTCTCGGACATGTTATATCCGGAGAAGGAATAGCAGATTGACCCCACAAAGGTTGAGACCGTAACCAAATGGGAAGCACCAACGACAGTTGGAGAGATTGAGTTTCCTTGGACTCGCAGGATACTACCAAGATTCATTGAGAATTTCTCAAGGATTGCAAAGCCTATGACAGAATTGTTGAAGAAGGAAAACAAATTCATATGGATGAGGACTGTGAGGCAAGTTTTCAGGAGTTGAAGAAAAGATTGGTTACCTCACCGGTTTTGATATTGCGAGATCAAACTAAGGATTATGAGGTGTATTGCGACGCTTCACGCCGAGGACTTGGAGCAGTGCTTATGCAGGAAGGAAGAGTTGTTTCAGTATGCTTCACGACAACTTAAGCCCCATGAGTTGAATTATGCCACTCATGATTTGGAGTTAGCAACCGTTGTGCATGCCTTGAAGACGTGGAGACATTTTCTCATTGGAAATCATTGTGAAGTATATACGGATCACAAGAGTTTGAAGTACATCTTCACCCGTAAGAATTGAATCTCGAGACAAAGGAGATGGTTAGAGCTAATCAAGGATTATGATATGAGATTGCATTATCACCCGAAAGGCTAATGTCGTAGCAGACGCATTGAGCCGTAAGAGCCACGTCAGTACCCTAATGATGGGAGAAATACCCAATGAGTTAGCCGAGGACCTTCGAGAGCTATGTTTGGAAATAGTTCCAGAGGCTATGTAGCAGCATTGGAGATTCAGTCGACACTGATGGACAAAATCAGAGAAGCCCAAAAGGCAGATAAGGAAGTTGCCTCTATAAAGGAGAAAATGAGTAAAGGAAAAGCTAAAGGATTTCGTGAGGACGAGCACGATACCCTATGGTTTGAAGACCGTGTTTATGTGCCTAATGACCCGTAGATCGGAAGTTGATTTTACAAGAAGCCCATGATTCACCCTATTCGATTCACCCAGGAAATACTAAGATGTATTTGGATTTGAAGAATATTTTCTGGTGGACCGGAATGAAGAAGGATATTGCGGAGTATGTAGCAGTTTGCGACGTATGTCGAAAGTAAAGGCGAACATCGAAGCCAGCAGGATTGTTACAACCATTGCCGATACCGAATGGAAGTGGGATAAACTAGGCATGGATTTCATCACAGGTTTGCCAAAGACCCGTTCAGATATGACTCGATTTGGGTCATAGTCGACCGTTTGACCAAGGTAGCCCATTTCATTCCAAATCAAGACTACCTATAGCAGTGCTAAGTTGGCAAAGATATACATGACCAGAATTGTGTGTTTACACGGAATCCCAAGGAGCATTGTATCGAACGGAGGAACCCAGTTTACTTGAAATTTTGGAACCGGTTGCACGAAACATTGGGAACCCGATTGAGTTCAAGACAGCTTTCCACCCACAGACCGATGGACAGACCGAGAGAGTCAATCAGATTTTGGAGGACATCTTTGAGAGCTTGTGCACTAGATTATGGATCTAGTTGGGATGACAATTTGCCGTATGCAGAATTTTCCTACAATAACAGATTACCAAACCAGTTTAAAGATGGCACCTTCGAGGCCTTGTATGGAAGAAGGTGCAGGACACCGTTGTCATGGGACTAAACCGAGATCGTCGACTATTTGGACCAGATTTGATTAAGGAGTGCGAACAGAAAGTTAAGTTGATTGAGACAGGCTCAAGGTAGCCCAGTCTGCATGTAAGAGCTATGCCGATTCAAAGCGCCAGCGATTGAGTATGAAGTTGGAGACAGAGTATATCTCGAGTATCCCGCTCGAGGAGTTAAGCGTTTTGGAGTCAAAGGAAAGTTAGCACCCGTTTGTTGGACCATATAAGATTTTGCAACGCATGGGAGAAGTTGCGTATAAGTTGGAATTGCGGAAGGATTGTCGGGAGTTCATGATGTATTCCATGTTTCTCGATTGAAGAAATGTCACCCAGAGATAGCAGAGGTACCGTTAAGAGACACAGTGCCTTTGGAGGCAATTCAGTTGAAGGATGACTTGACATATGAAGAAAAGCCGGTTAAGATTCTCGATTATGCCGGCAGAGTTACCCGCAGCAAGGTTATCAAGTTTTGTAAAGTTCGATTGGAGCCACCACACGGAGGATGAAGCCACCGGGAAAGAGAGGAAGTTTTGCTTAAGGACCACCTCACCTATTTTCTAGTTAACCCGAATCTCGAGGGCTAGATTCATCTTAGAGGTAGGTTTGTAACATCCCAAATTTTCAATTTGGAATGTTATACATTAGGTCATCATGCATATCATATTTTCTCGCATTTTTCCGATCCTAGAAATTTCACGCAACTCAAGGACCCTCGGAGAGAGTTGGAAGTTTCATAATTTTCATATTTGGGATCCTCAAATTTTGAAAATAGGATCATTGGATTATTTAAATTATCTTCATAAAGTTTTTCCTATAAAAATATCTTGAGAGGGAATAATATGACTTTCCCAAACAAATAGGAAAAATGAAGATATTATAAATAAACCAAAATTGGTTTTGGAGATTTATTTTGCTTAGGCAAAATGAGCATTTTAAAATATTTTTCATGTATTTTGTTTTAAAAGTTCATTTTGTTGATTCAATTTTTGGAGTCGGAGAAAATTTGTTTTAATTAATTTGGAGTTCATTTGATATTTATTTTATTTGTTTTTGTTTTAAAGTTTATTTTTAAAAAAAAAACGCGCCCCCTGGACCGAGGCCGGCCCTGCCCAGCCCAGCCAGAGCCTCCCGGCCCAGCGCCCTGCCCATCCTCGTCTCCCTCCCGCGCCCGAGTCCCGCTCGAGCACGGAGCGCCGCCGCCCGCCGGAGTCCGCCCCGACCCCGCCTCCCTTCGCCCCCTCCCCAAGCCACCCCGCCGCCTCTCCCTCCCCCTCTTAAATAGCCCCCGGCCTCTCTCTCTCCCCAACCCCGCCCGCCGCCGCCGACCCGCGCCCTTGCCTGAAGCCTTGCCCGCCGCCCTCGTCCGGAGCAAGCGACGCCGCCTGGGAACCCGCCGCCTGCCTCCCGACCCGCCGCCACCACCCCGCCGCCGGAGCCCGCCGGCGATCGCGGAGGTAGCCGCCCGCCCGCCGCCCGATTCGGTCTATTCCCGTGAACCGCCTGGTTTTTTTTTTTAAAATAATATATTTGTTGGTTTTTTAAAAAAACCTAGATTGGTTTTATTATTTTTTTGGTTTTCTTATTTAACGGACGCTCACCGAGCCGCTCGTTTTGATGAACGCGTTCGTTAGATTCGTTCGATAACTAACGCTCGCTTTTTAACTCGTTCGTCGCTTTTTCTTTTAATCGGAATTAATCCGTTAATTTTCGATTTGATTTCAGATCTGATTTTCAAAACTGTTTTATTTCTCGCCGCTTATCGGAATCGGTGATTCAAGCGCTGGAGTTTCAGAACGAAACCGCCGTTCCGACTACCCTACTTTCACAGAGTTTTGCCACTGTGAAATTTTGACCTAATTTCAGATCGCTAATTGAGACGTTCTCTCTCGAGTTTCGACTTTCGGAGTTTGTTTTGATTCGATTCTTTTGCAACCTGGGTTCTTAAGTTGAACTATCTGGTTAGATCTTTTATTCGAGATTTTCCTGTGCATTAGATGAGTACTTATTGTATGCTTGTTGTTTGTCTGCGTTAGATCACCGGAGCGCCGCTTGTTACTTCAATCTCTAGGACTCGCGGATCATCAAGCAAGGCAAGTAACACTTTGATCATACCTTTCTACTACCCAATTTTATGCATTAGATCTATTCCTCAAACACTTGCATGATTAGGATCTAATTAAATTGTGGGTTTGGGAAGTAGATTGAGGTAGTACCTATTACTGCTTACTTATGAAACCTTGGGAGTTACTTCTCGCTTGCTTGTTCATGCCATGCTATGCTAGTAGGCGTGGATTGGGTGAGTGAATATCCATGACAGATGTGAGATTGTTAATTAATGGTTTATCTAAGGTGGCAACCTAACACACATCTGGGTGGATTGAGGCACCTGGTTTCTATCAGACTTGCTGTATTTCTTGGACCGCCACCTGTGCTCTAAGGGATCATAAGATTATTCAAACTGAAACTTCCGTGTGCAGCCACAAGCCAATTATGGGCTCTGGCGTAGTTGACTAAGTCGTCATGAACTCTTACGGGTAGGCTAGCTGATGTAGGGGATGTAGGTTGGTACGGTCTACCCACATGTAAGGTGCTAGCGCTTCGAAAGACTATGTCTCGGCCATCCGTTTCTCAAACACCATGTAGTCACGAGAACCAAGCGGAGGCGATCGAGTCTTGTGGGGAAAAGTCATAAACCTCTGCAGAGTGTAACAAACTAATCATGATTAGCCGTGTCCCGGTTATGGACAATTTGAGTATCCGTACTTGATTATCATGTGAATCTCAACATGTTACTTTAAATAAAAGTTATTGGGATTTTGATGAGTACTTTTAATTGGGATTGAGGATGTCAACCATCTTCAATGTTTAACAACCACCATGATAGTTAAATAAAATTATTCCTTTGATGTAGGAAAAATCAGCTTTATGCAAATGTAATCAGAGAGCCTTACCACCAGCCAAATATGCATGTAGTATAGGCTTATTCATTCATTGCTCTTTATGTGTTACATTGCCAGCATATTCCATGTCTTGACCAATTGCTGGCTGCAACTTTTCACGTTGCAGACTTTTCGAACGACGAGTAAGGTGTTAGGTCGTGGTTCTATACTCGATGATGCCGTTGGAGTTGATGGACTCGCTTATCTTCCAAGCCTTCCGCTGTTATTATTAGATGGCCTTAAGCCATATTTTTATTCAGTTCCCTTGTGGACATCGATGTAATAAGTGTGTGATTGCTACTCTGCTATAAATCCTTGGCATCTTGTGTGGTGTCAGCATTACTGATCCAGGGATGACACTGAGCACAGAGCGCTAGATCCATTCGGGTCTGGTCGCTACATCAAGGACCGGGCGTAGCCACACTCGATTCAACTAAAGTGAGAGAGACAGACACCCGCCAGTCACCTTTAAGCAACGAGTGCTCACAGCGGTGAAACCAGTCTCGCGTAAGCGTACGCGTAATGTCGGTCCGGGCCGCTTCATCTCACAATACCGCTGAACCAAAGTATGACATGCTGGTAGGTAGTATGACTTGTATCGCCCACAACTCACTTGTGTTCTACTCGTGCATATGACATCAACGCATAAAACCTGGCTCGGATGCCTTTGTTGGGGAACGAGTAATTTCAAAAATTTTCCTCACGATCACGCAAGACCATGGTGATGGCATAGCAACGAGGGGAGAGTGTCCGCCCACGCACTGTGAGACCGAAAGCGAAGCGCTATAACAACGCTGTTGATGTAGTCGACGTCTTCACGATCCGACCGATCCAAGCACCGAACGACGGCACCTCCGAAGTTCGCACACGCTCAGCTCGATGACGATCCCGGACTCCGATCCAGCAAAGTGTCGGGATGAGTTCCGTCAAGACGACGGCGTGGTGACGATGTTGATGCTCCACCGACGCAGGGCTTCGCCTAAGCTCCGCGACGATATGACTTCTCGGCGCGAGGCTTCGCCTAAGCTCATGACGATATGACCAAGTGGAATATGGTGGAAGGGGCACCGACACGGCTAAGGAAAGATCCGTAGATCAACTTGTGTGTCATGGGGTGCCCCTGCCCCGTATATAAAGGAGCCAAGGGGGTGCGGCCAGCCTTGGGAGGCGCGCCGAGGAGTCCTACTCCCACCGGAGTAGGACTCCCCCTCTCCTAGTTGGATTAGGATTGGAGGAGGGGAAGAGGAAGGCGCCGCCCCCTCTCCTGTCCTATTCGGACTAGAGGGGGGGGGGGCGCAGCCCATCTGGCCGGCCCTTCCTCTTCTCTCTTATGGCCCATTAAGGCCCATAGACCTCCCGGGGGGTTCCGGTAACCTCCCGGTACTCCGGTAAATTCCCGTTTTCACTCGGAACACTTCCGATGTCCAAATGTAGGCTTCAATATATCAATCTTTATGTCTCGACCATTTCGAGACTCCTCGTCATGTCCGTGATCACATCCGGACTCAACAACCTTGGTGCATCAATACTTATAAACTCATAATGAATCGCCATCGAACGTTAAGCGTGCGGACCCTACGGGTTCGAGAACTATGTAGACATGACCTAGAACCATTCTCGGTCAATAACCAATAGCGGAACCTGGATGCCCATATTGGTTCCTACATATTCTACGAAGATCTTTATCGGTCAAACCGCATAACGACATAACGTTGTTCCCTTTGTCATCGGTATGTTACTTACCCGAGATTCGATCGTCGGTATCCAATACCTAGTTCAATCTCGTTACGGTAAGTCTCTTTACTCGTTCAGTAATACATCATCTCACAACTAACTCATTAGTTGTAATGCTTGCAAGGCTTAAGTGATGTGTATTACCGAGAAGGCCTAGAGATACCTCTCCGACAATCGGAGTGACAAAACCTAATCTCGAAATACGCCAACCCAACAAGTACCTTTGGAGACACCTGTAGTACTCCTTTATAATCACCCAGTTACATTGTGACGTTTGGTAGTACCCAAAGTGTTCCTCCGGTAAACGGGAGTTGCATAATCTCATAGTTATAGGAACATGTATGGGTCATGAAGAAAGCATTAACATACTAAACGATCAAGTGTTAAGCTAACGGAATGGGTCATGTCAATCAGATCATTCAACTAATGATGTGACCTTGTTAATCAAATAACAACTCCTTGTTCATGGTTAGGAAACATAACCATCTTTGATTAACAAGCTAGTCAAGTAGAGGCATACTAGTGACATACTGTTTGTCTATATATTCACACATGTATTATGTTTCCGGTTAATACAATTCTAGCATGAATAATAAACATTTATCATGGTATAAGGAAATAAATAATAACTTTATTATTGCCTCTAGGGCATATTTCCTTCAATTATTGCTATGCGATGCTACTTGGAGGACTTCAGTCTACTCTCTTCTACATGCTGCAAGACGGAGGCTGCTGAGCGTAGTCTTGACATGATTAGCTATCCCCTCTTATTCTGGCATTCTGCAGTTCAGTCCACCGATATGGCCCTTTACACATATACCCATGCATATGTAGTGTAGCTCCTTGCTTGCAGTACTTTGGATGAGTACTCACGGTTGCCTTGTTCCCCTTTCCCCTTTCTTTACCCGATTGCTACAACCAGACGATGGAGCCTGTGGAGCGACGCCACCATCGATTTATTTACTCCTACTAATCGGAGGTTCCTACTACTACGTGCAGCCCACCGACGACGACTGGGAGTAGTTTAGGAGGATCCTGCAGGAGGCCTGCGCCTCTTCGATCTGTATCCCAGTTTGTGCTAGCCTTCTTAAGGCAAACTTGTTTAACTTATGTCTCGTACTCAGATATTGTTGCTTCCACTGACTCGTCTATGATCGAGCACTTGTATTCGAGCCCTCGAGGCCCCGGCTTGTATTATGATGCTTGTATGACTTATTTATGTTTTAGAGTTGTGTTGTGATATCTTCCCGTGAGTCCCTGATCTTGATCGTACACATTTGCGTGCATGATTAGTGTACGATTGAATCGGGGGCGTCACATCATGCTAGCCAAATTCTCAGCACCAAGTAGAGATACTACTTGTGCTTCCAAAACCCTTAAACCAATTTTGCCATGAGAGTCCACCATATCTACCTGTGGATTGAGTAAGATCCTTCAAGTAAGTTGTCATCGGTGCAAGCAATAAAAATTGCTGTCTAAATATGTATGATTGATTGTTGTGGGGGAAATAAACTTTATACGATCTTGTGATGTGAAAGAAATAAAAGCAACAGACTGCATAATAAAGGTTCATATCACAAGTGGCAATATAAAGTGATGTTCTTTCGCATTAAGATTTTGTGCATCCAACCATAAAAGCATGGCAACCTCTGCTTCCCTCTGCGAAGGGCCTATCTTTTACTATTATCCTCTACCTTATGCAAGAGTCACGGTGATCTTCACCTTTCGTTTTTACATTTTATCCTTTGGCAAGCACAATGTGTTGGAAAAATCCTGATAGATATATCTAATTGGATGTAGGGGAGCATGAGTTATTATTGTTGACATTACCCTTGAGGTAAAAGGTTGGGAGGCGAAACTATAAGCCCCTGTCTTTCTCTGTGTCCGGTTAAAACTCCATAACCACAAGTATCGCGTGAGTGTTAGAAATTATGAAAGACTAAATGATAGTTGAGTATGTGGACTTGCTAAAAAGCTCTGACATAGACTCTTTCTGATGTTATGATAAATTGCAATTGCTTCAATGACTGAGATTATAGTTTGTTAGTTATCAATAAAGTTTCTGATTCGTAATTTTGCATTGTGAATAGATTATTACTTGAGCATAAGAAATCATATGGCAATATTCATCTATGTTGTTGTTATGAGAATAATCATGATGCCTTCATGTTCGTATTTTATTTTTATCGACACCTCTACCTCTAAACATGGGGACATATTTATTGTTATCGGCTTCTGCTTGAGGACAAGCGAGGTCTAAGCTTGAGGGAGTTGATACGTCCATTTTGCATCATGCTTTTATATCGATATTTATTGCATTATGGGCTGTTACTACACGTTATGTCACAATACTTAAGCCTATTCTCTCTTATTTTACAAGGTTTACATAAGGAGGAGAATGCCGCAAGCTGGAATTCGAAATTTGGAAAAGGAGCAAATATTAGAGACCTATTCTGCACAACTCTAAAAGTCCCGAAACTCCACGAAAGTCATTTTTGGAAATAATAAAAAATATTGAGCGGAAGAAGTACACCAGAGAGGGCCCACCTGGCCACGAGGGTGGGGGGCGCGCCCTAGCCCCAAGGGCGCGCCCCCCTGCCTCGTGGGCCCCCTGTTGGCTCTTCGATGGCCATCTTCTGCTATATGAGGTATTTCGTCGAGGGAAAAATCAGAAGCAACCTTTCGGGACGAGACTCCGCCACCACGAGGCGGAACCTTGGCGGAACCAATCTAGGGCTCCGGCAGAGCTGTTCTGCCGGGGACACTTCCCTCCCGGAGGGGAAAACCATCGCCATCGTCATCACCAACGCTCCTCTCATCGGGAGAGGGCAATCTCCATCAACATCTTCACCAGCACCATCTCCTCTCAAAACCCTAGTTCATCTCTTGTATCCAATTCTTGTCTCCAAGTCCGGGATTGGTACTAGTAGGTTGCTAGTAGTGTTGATTACTCCTTGTAGTTGATGCTAGTTGGTTTATTTGGTGGAAGATCATATGTTCAGATCCTTTATGCATATTAATACCCCTCTGATTATGAACATGAATATGCTTTGTGAGTAGTTACGTTTGTTCCTGAGGACATGGGAGAAGTCTTGCTATTGTAGTCATGTGAATTTGGTATTCCTTCGATATTTTGATGAGATGTATGTTGTCTAGCCTCTAGTGGTGTTATGTGAACGTCGACTACATAACACTTCACCATTATTTGGGCCTAGAGGAAGGCATTGGGAAGTAATAAGTAGATGATGGGTTGCTAGGGTGACAGAAGCTTAAACCCTAGTTTATGCGTTACTTCGTACGGGAGCTGATTTGGATCCACATGTTTCATGCTATGGTTAGGTTTACCTTAATACTTTTGTTGTAGTTGCGGATGCTTGCAATAGAGGTTAATCATAAGTGGGATGCTTGTTCAATTAAGAACAGCACCCAAGCACCGGTCCACCCACATATCAAACTATCGTAGTACCGAATGCGAATCATAAGAACGTGATGAAAACTAGCTTGACGATATTCGCATGTGTCCTCGGGAGCGCTTTTCTCTATATAAGAGTTTGTCAAGGCTTGTCCTTTGCTACAAAAAGGATTGGGCCACCTTGCTGCACTTTATTTACTTTTGTTACTTGTTGCTCGTTACAAATTATCTTATCACAAAACTATCTGTTACCACTTATTTCAGTACTTGCAGAGAATACCTTGCTGAAAACCGCTTATCATTTCCTTCTGCTCCTCGTTGGGTTTGACACTCTTACTTATCGAAAGGACTACGATAGAACCCCTATACTTGTGGGTCATCAACCATCTCCACCACAGAGCTTCCAAACAAGAGCAATTAGTAAGGAAGCTCTAGTGCCCAAAGCGCCAGTACTACCATGGCGAACCTTATGTGCGCCAGTACTACCACGGCGAACCCACGAGGAAGCACAACCAACCATTCATAGTTTAGCATCTATCGCATTTGATGTTGTTAAATCCTATGTGCGTATCTTCCCATCATGGAAATATTATACTGAAGATGAAGGAAAATGCCAGTTGCAGGTGTTTGTCCAGGAGTTATATGTAAGTAATGTTATTCATGGCAATTACTTTGCTTTTTCCCATACATTCTACCTCCATGATGGTTATAATACAGCAAATTTTCCCATTTTCTCTGTAGAGAAGGACCGATTTGGAAACTCAGGATGAGGTAACCTGTGTTAATACCTCTGCTATCTTCAAGAATGCTTGGTGGCGATGATCGAATTACTCAAGAAAATGTACTTCACTGGCAAAGAAACTCATCAAATTCCCTTACGTTCTCCCGAGACACATTTACTGGACGATGACTAGGAACGCCTTGTTCTGTACTGGTCCCGAACCAAGAATGTGGTAAGGTCTATGAGCTCTTTTTTAAGTACTATATGCCTGCGTCTTACTGTACTCCGTTCATGTAGAACAGGTGCTTAAACCTGAAGAACAACTGTTCTCATTTAAGATTCCATTGCTATCGTGCATACTGCTTTGCTCTTGTATCACTGTATTTACTCATACAAACTTATTTTTAAATTGAACGATCCAATTGAGACTCCAATGGCACAACATGTATGTTTACGCATGTTTCTTTAACAGGTTTGCTCTTATAAATAGCTCTGTTGATTTCAATTTCAATTGTTTATACAGTTGACTTCTCATATCATGCACATTACTAGCATCATAACAGAGCCAATAGTGTTGTTGTACATATAGACCCGTGGTACCCATCTGGAATCTTGTTGTGCCGTGTAGTTTCCCATGCTTTTTATTCTTTCAGTGTTGCTTTCTCTTGAACTGATATGATTTGAACCGTGTCTCTATTTTGATTTGGCAAGACAATGCAGTGACCATAGGACATAGATACATGTTTGTTTGATGCTTTTATAATGTACTACTTGGCAATAGAAGACTTGGCAGTTTAATCTTGTCCACCTTACTAATGAACTGGTTCACCGAAACGAGTTTCATATACTAGTACATGCTAAACTTGTTATGTGTCTTCTTGTTTCTTCTTTTAGAATGCTAACAGAATATTGGGGAAGAGTTTCTTATTAAGCAATGGTAAAGGAAGTAATGCAAATAAGGTTCATGATAGTGATACATCCTTGTTGGTCTCCAACAAAGCTCATAAACCAGCTAAGGAAAACTATCTTGAAGACAGTGAGACAACCCCAAAGTCCTGTCTTGGTTTACTGTTCGAGTTACTGGCCACTACCGCTTGCACAAGCTATTCAAACTCACTGTCTAAATCAGTTCGGTTTCTTGAGTTTCAACTACAAGCTGAAAGACATCGATCAGCTGTGCTGTGACAAGAAGCGGAAGGACTGCGGAAGTCCCTGGAGCATTCAGATGCATACTTTCTTGTGCAACAGCAAGCGTTGGAGGATTTTAGCGCCAAACAAGACAAAGCTAACAAGCTTGCTAAGCTTATTTCCAGCATGGTGGATACCCAGGATTATGTTTCTTGAGCTCTTCTGAAGTTGTTTCAGTAATGGACTTGTTTTGCTGCCACGTTTATTTGCACTTGTGGCCAATTTTGATGGCCAGTGTATGTAATATGCTACTTTGTTCCCTATATTTGCACTGGTGGGGAACTTTAATGCCCAGTGGATGTAATATGTGTAATAGCTATAATAGGCTAGCGTTAGTTGCTTGCTTATTTATTTCCTTATTGTCTTGTTTAGTTGTTTGCTTGTAGTCACTGTGCGCAGTTCTTTTTCCGCGTTTTTCTAGTGGCCAGGATAACCTATTTTTGGTAACTAGGCCACAATAACCATGGCAACACACAGACTATTGTAACCATGGGCCTCCTGCGGGCCGTAGGATCCATGAGCCTTCTACGGGCCATAGGATCCATGGGCCTTCTACGGGCCGTAGGATCCATGGACTTTCTAAGGGCCGTATGATCCATGGGCCTTCTATGGGCAGTAGGATCCATTGGTCTTCTACGGTCCGTAGGATCCATGGGCCTTCTATGGGGCATATAATCATTTCGCCAAACATGGGCCGTACTATTCGTGGACCATAAGGGGCCGTTAATAGGCCGTATTTGATAATGCTATGAAAACAGCCCAACGGGTTAACGGGCCACAAACGGGCCGAATGTAACCACAAGCTAAATTTGGCCCACAAACAGAACATGCCAGTAACCGGCCATAATTAACCGAATTATAGAAATGAGCCCAAGAATAAATGGGCCCTTAGAAGGCCGAAAGTTAACACGGGTTGGAAACGGGCGACGGAATAACGGGTCGTTAAGGGTATAAAGCGATACACTGTTCATTATGGGCCAGTTTCATCTCGGGCCTTTAATGGGCCTAGTGTTACAAAGGGCCTCATATGGGTCGAAAGACATCATGGGCTATACATGGGCCGGAAGTTACAACAGGCTGGAATCATATTGGAGGGCCCAGATGAAGCTACTGGGCTTAATTCCGATAGGCCGTAACGGGCCGGGAGTTAGCGGGCCGTAAATGGGCTATATACGAACAGGCCGTTAACAGGCTTTCCGTGGGCCGGCCCGTTACCTTTTGACCCAAGTCAAACGGGTCGGCCTTTTCACCGGAATAGGCCTCTATTGGGTTGTGCCACGTTTCAACGTATCATAGGCGTCTCCTGTCCAATGAGTGGATGACATCTGTCCCAACGGTGAGCCAACACGTGTTTCCTCCGGCCAATGCGAATTTTACACGTGGAAAATCCCCATTGGTCCAGGCTGTTAATGGGTTATCGGATCCAAAACCGGACCCAATTGCCTAATGGAGACCTGTTATGGTGGATGCGACGTATCGGTTACCCTTGACGAAAACACTTCCATGACGCGTCGTTTATCGTCATGGAAGTGGACACTTCCGTGATGATAATTTTGGTAATGTCATGGAACACTTCTACGACAGCACATGTATGACTATCTTGATTCTGTCATAAAATCGTCATGGATGTACATGCATGACAGAAAACGTGACCTACTGTGACAAACACATATCATCACGGAAGTGTATTTTTTTGTAGTGTAGAGAGGCTAGCAATGGTGGAAGGGTGAGAGTGCGTATAATCCATGGACTCAACATTAGTCATAAAGAACTCACATACTTATTGCAAAAAACTATTAGTCATCAAAAGAAAGTACTACGCGCATGCTCCTAGGGGGATAGATTGGTAGGAAAACACCATCGCTCGTCCCCGACTGCCACTCATAAGGAAGACAATCAAGAAACACCTCATGCTCGAACTTCGTTACATAACGGTTCACCATAGTGCATGCTACGGGAATCACAAACCTTAACACAAGTATTTCTCCAGTTCACAATTACTCACTAGCATGACTCTAATATCACCATCTTTATATCTCAAAACAATCATAATGAACCAAACTTCTCATAGTATTCAATGCACTTTATATGAAAGTTTTTATTATCTCCCTCTTGGATGCCTATCATATTAGGACTAAATTCATAACCAAAGCAAATTACCATGCTGCTTAAAAAGACTCTCAAAATAATATAAGTGAAGCATGAGAGTTCAATAATTTATATAAAATAAAACCATCGCCGTGCTCTAAAAAGATATAAGTGAAGCACTAGAGCAATATTGCCTAGCTCAAAAGATATAAGTGAAGCACATAGAGTATTCTAATAAATCACGATTCATGGGTGTCCCTTCAAAAGGTGTGTATAGCAAGGATGATTGTGGCAAACTAAAAAGTAAAGACTCATATCATACAAGACGCTCCAAGCAAAATACATATCATGTGGTGAATAAAAATATAGCCTCTAAAAGTTACCGATAGACGAAGACGAAAGAGGGGATGCCTTCCGGGGCATCCCCAAGCTTAGGCTCTTGGTTGTCCTTGAGTATTACCTTGGGGTGCCTTGGGCATCCCCAAGCTTAGGATCTTGCCACTCCTTATTCCATAGTCCATCAAATCCTTACCCAAAACTTGAAAACTTCACAACACAAAACTTAACAGAAAATCTCATGAGCTCTATTAGTATAAGAAAATAAATCACCACCTTTGGTACTGTTGTGAACTCATTTTTATTTATATTGGTGTATTATATAATGTGTTCCTACTTTTCCATGGTTCATATCCCCCGATACTATCCACGGATTCATCAAAATAAGCAAACAACACATAGAAAAACATAATCTGTCAAAAACAGAACAGTCTGTAGCAATCTGTAACTCTCAAATACTTCTGTAACTCCGCAAATTCTGAAAAATTAGGACAACCTGGGAAATTTGTGTACCAATCTTGTGCAAAACGAATCAGATCAAAAGCACGCTTCTGTAAAAAACTAAAATTATTTTCCTGGGTGCAAAAGTTTCTGTTTTTCAGCAAGATCAAAACAGCTATCACCGTAAGCCATCCCAAAGGTCTTACTTGGCACAAACACTAAATAAAACACAAAAACACATCTAACTAGAGGCTAGATGAATTATTTATTAAGAAACCAGCAAGGAAAAATATTGGGTTGTCTCGCAGCAAGCGCTTTTCTTTAAAGCCTTTTAGCTAGCATTGATAATTTTAATGATGCTCACATGAAAGACAAGAATTGAAGCACAAAGAGAGCATCATAAAACATGCGTCAAACACATTTAAGTCTAACATACTTCCTATGCATAGGGATTTTATAAGCAAACAAATTATCAATGCAAACAAAAACTAGCACATGCAAGGAAGAAGAATAAAACATAGACAATCTCAACATCAAGAGAGGTAATTTAGTAACATGAAAATTTCTACAACCATATTTTCCTCTCTCATAGTAATTACATGTAGGATCATAAGCAAATTCAACAATGTAGCTATCAAAAAACATATTCTCAACATGATCCACATGCATGCGAAGTTCACACTCTTCCAAAATAGTGGGATTAACAGTAACTAAAGTCATGACCTCTCCAAACCCACTTTTATCAAAAATTTCATAAGATTGAACATTCTCCAAATATGTGGGATCTAAAGTTGACACTCTTACAAAACCACTTTCAATATTATTGCGAAAACTATTATCAATTTCATGTTCATCATGGGGCTTAAATAAAATTTCAAGATCATAAGAAGAATCACCCCAATCATGATCATTGCAACAAGTAGTGGACATAGCAAAACTAGCATCCCCAAGCTTGGGGTTTTGCATATCATTAACATAATTGATATTAATAGAATTTATAATAACATCATTGCAATCATGCTTTTTATTCAAGGAGCTATCGTGACTCACTTTATAATTTTCTTCTTTCAACACTTCATCACAATTTTCAGATTCATAAACTTCAAGCAAAACCTCATAAAGATAATCTAGTGCACTCAATTCACTAGCAATAGGTTCATCATAATTGGATCTCTTAAAAAGATTAGCAAGTGGATGAGGATCCATAAACCTTTGTTTCAGTTTTTCAATAAATACACAATTATGCCAAGCAAGCAAGCAAACAAGCCAAGCAAGACATAAAGGGCAAACAAAAAGACGAACGGAAAAAGGGCGAATAAAAAGGGCAAATCTTTTCAAAAAATCGTTTTAGAAGTGGGGGGAGAGGAAAACGAGAGGCAAATGGCATAGATCTCCCCGGCAACGGCGCCAGAAATTCTTCCTGCTACTTCTTGAGCTTGCGTTGTTTTTCCCTTGAAGAGGAAAGGGTGATGCAGCAAGGTAGAGATAAGTATTTCCCTCGGTTAGAGAACCAAGGTATCAATCCAGTAGGAGACAACGCACAAATCACCAATACCTACACAAACAATCAAACAACTTGCACCCAACGCGATAAAGGGGTTGTCAATCCCTTCACGGTTACTTGCAAAAGTGAGATCTGATAGAGGTAGATGAAACTAAACATAAGATAAAGTAAATATTTTTGGGTTTCTTTCGTTTATAGATCTGAAAGTAAAAGACTGCAAAATAGTAGATCGGAAACTTATATGATGGAAAATAGACCTAGGGGCCATAGTTTTCACTAGAGGCTTCTCTCAAGATAGCAAATAATACAGTGGGTGAACAAATTACTGTCGAGCAATTGATAGAAAAGTGCAAAGTTATGACGATATCTAAGGCAATGATTATGAAATATAGACATCACGTCCATGTCAAGTAGACCGACTCCTGCCTGCATCTACTACTATTACTCCACACACCGTCTGACTCCTGCCTGCATCTAGAGTATTAAGTTCATGAAGAGTAACGCATTAAGTAAGATGACATGATGTAGATGAATAAACTCAAGCAATATGATGTAAACCGCATCTTTTTATCCTCAATGCAACAATACAATACGTGCCTTGCTGTGCCTACTATCACTGGGAAAGGACACCGCAAGATTGAACCTAAAGCTAAGCACTTCTCCCATTGCAAGAAAAACCAATCTAGTTGGCCAAACTAAACCGATAGTTCGAAGAGAATTATAAATATATCAAATCATGCATATAAGAATTTAGAGAAGATTCAAATAATATTCATAGATGAGCTGATCATAAATCCACAATTCATCGGATCTTGACAAACACACCACAAAAGAAGATTACATTGGATAGATCTCCAAGAATATGGAGGAGAACATGGTATTGAGAATCAAAGAGAGAGAGAGAAGAAGCCATCTAACTACTAGCTATGGATCCGTATAGGTCTGTGGTAAACTACTCACGCTTCATCAGAAGGGCAATAGAGTTGATGTAGAAGCCCTTCGTGATCGAATCCCCCTCCGGCAGGATGCCGGAAAATGCTCCCAGATGGGATCTCACGGGAATAGAAGGTTGAGGTGGTGGAAAAGTGTTTTCGTGGATGCTTCTGGAGGTTTGGGAATATATGTGAATATATAGGATGAAGAATTAGGTCAGGGGGTGTTGGAGTAGGCCACAAGGCAGGGGGCGAGCCCTACCCCCCTGGGCGCGCCCCTGTGGCTTGTCGTCTACTCCAAGGTCTTCTGACTTGGAGTCCAAGTCCAACATGTGTCTTTTGTTCCAAGAAAAATCATCACGAAGGTTTTATTCCGTTTGGACCCGTTTGGTATTCCTTTCCTGAGAAGCTCAAAAACAAGGAAAAAACAAAAACTGGCACTGGGTTCTAGGTTAATAGGTTAGTCCCAAAAATAATATAAAATAGCATATTAATGCATATGAAACATCCAAAACAGATAATATAATAGCATGGAACAATCAAAAAGTATAGATACGTAGGAGATGTATCAACACACATTAAGCATGGTATGATCAATCACATGATCACACAAGGTATCTCATGAGCACAACACAATAAGTAGCATTAAGTAGCGTCAACCGAACGAAGTAGCAAGGCAAACAAAAACCAACAAAGAAGCAAAATACTCTCTCTCTCGAAGCCTATGATCTATACACTTTGTCCCCCTTTGGCAACAAGTTACCAAAAAGTTTGAAAATGTATAGTGCTATATGACACTCTAGGCGCGATCTCCGGGAGCTCCTGAAGGGCTCGTCTGGCTTGTTTTTCCGGTGTGCGTAGATGGAGTTGAGAGAACTCCTTCTGCAAATGCTTCAGCTGATGTCTGTGGAGCTGGAGGGGTTGACACTGGTGGTGCAACTGTGGCAGTGGATGCAGGTGCTGAGTGTTTAGTCCTGGTGTGTGCAACTGGCACAACTGATGACCTTTGTGCCCTAGGCACAGTCTGAAATCTGTCAGTGGTAGGTCTGTCATCACTATCCTCAGCATCATCTCTCAACTTCTCAACAATGGTTTGAATCTTAGTGACCTTCACATCAAGACTATACATCTTGTCTTCAACAATCCGCTCTAGGATCTCCAGATTCTTGGTTAAGTTTGACAGACTCTTCTCCATTCTCAGAGCTCCTTCTAGTAGATATGTGAGTTGATCTTGCTTGGTCTTGAGATTTGTAGTTGATGCATCTGGAGCACTTGCTGCTTTTGCTGCTTTGGCAACCTTTGCCTTCTCAACCTTCTCCTGGGCCTCAACTGACGTTGGATGTGAAGCATCCATCATCACTTCATTGTCCTCAAATTCTGGCCTAAGAGGTAGATGCTCTCTATCAAGCAGTTATGTGCACGTTCCATCCTTGAAATTGATCAACATTTGAATATGTGGTGCATATCCACACAATCTCTTTTGGTCAGCACCTGTCCTCTGATGTCGCTTGAACTACGTCAGTAATTCCCCAAAGAGGAAGGGATGATGCAACACAGCTTCGGTAGGTATTTCCCTCAGTTATGAAACCAAGCTTATCGAACTAGTAGGAGAACCAAGAAACACTATGTAAATGGTACCTGCACACATAGAACAAATACTTGCAACCGACATGTAAAAGGGGTTGTCAATCCCTTTTGGGTAATGGTGCCAAAATTTATCAAGTTGACGAGATAAAAACTATGATAGATTGATAGATGCAAAAAATGGCAAATAAAACTCAGCAAGGTATTTTTGGATTTTGATAATATATATATGAAATAAAATATGCAAATAAAAGAAAAGGAAAATAGGAATATAGATCTGCAAGTATATGATGGGAAAATAGACCCGAGGGCCGTAGATTTCACTAGTGGCTTCTCTAAAGAAATAGCACACGGTGGGTAAACAAATTACTGTTGGGCAATTGATAGAACATCGAATAATTATGACGATATCCAGGCATGATCATTATATAGGCATCACATCAAAGATTAGTAGACCGACTCCTGCCTGCATCTACTACTATTACTCCACACATCGACCGCTATCCAGCATGCATCTAATGTATTAAGTTCATGGAAAAACAGAGTAATGCAATAAGAACGATGACATGATGTAGACGAGATCTATTCATGTAGGAATAGTCCCCATCTTGTTATACTTAATAGCAATGATATTCTTGCTGCCCCTTCTGTCACTGGGAAAGAATACCGCACGATCGAACACATCACAAAGCACCTCTTCCCATGGCAAGAAAAATCAATCTAGTCGGCCTAACTAAACAAAAGATTCAAAGAAGAAATACGAGGCTATAAGTAATCATGAATATAAGAGACCAAAAACTCAAATAACTTTCATGGATATATATATCTGATCATAAACTCAAAGTTCATCGGATCCCAACAAACACACCGCAAAAAGAGTTGCATCAAATAGATCTCCAAGAGACCATTGTATTGAGAATCAAAAAAAAGAGAAGAAGCCATCTAGCTACTGACTACGGACCCGTAGATCTTTGATGAACTACTCACGCATCATCGAAGAGGCACCAATGAGGATGATGAACCACTCCGTGACGGTGTCTAGATTGGATCTTGTGGTTCTGGAACTTGCGGTGGCTGGAATTGTGTTTCTCGACTCCCCTAGGGCGTTTGGAATATTTGGATATTTATAGAGCGAAGATGCGGTGCGGGAGGCCACGGAGGTGGGCACAACCCACCAGGGCGCGCCCTGGGGGGTTGTGCTCCCCTCGGGCTGCTCTCTGGTACTTCTTTGGCCCATCTTGTGTCTTCTGGTCCAAAAAAATATCCAAAAAGTTTTGCTGCATTTGGACTCCATTTGGTACTGATATTCTGCGAAGTAAAAAACCAACAAAAAACAGCAACTGGCACTGGGAACTATGTCAATAGGTTAGTCCCAAAAAATGATATAAAGTTTCTATAAAATGATTTTAAAACATCCAAGAAAGATAATATAACAACTTGGAACAATAAAAAATTATAGATACGTCGGAGACGTATCGACATCCCCAAGCTTAATTCTTGCTCGTCCTCGAGTAGGTAAATGATAAAAACAGAACTTTTGATGTGGAATTCTGCCTCACATGTTCATCACATATTCTTTTCTTTTGTAGCTTTTATATGGTTCAATGCAATAGTCTAGTTTTGACATAAAGATTTAAATACTCAAGCATATCAACAAGCAACCATGTTTTTCAAAATATCAACACTAAAGCAAGTTATCCCTAGCCCATCATGCTCAATCATTGATCCATTCATGAAACACACTCGCATATTAGCTACATCCAATGCTCAAGTATGATCATAGTTCCCCTTAGTTGGTGCTTATAAGAGAAGATGGAGACTCAAATAAAAATAAAAATTGCATAAAGTAAATAGATAGGCCCTTCACAGAGGGAGTAGGGATTTGTGGAGGTGCCAGAGCTCAAAGCTTTAATTTAGAGATAAAATAAATTGAGAGGCATACTTATCCCGTCAATGAAAACGAACGAGTAATTCCCAACACTTTCCATGCTAGATATATCATAGGCGGTTCCCAAACAGAAAATAAATTTTATTCCCTTTTCCATCATTCTTTCACAATCATGGCTAGCCGTATCCACGGGTGCCTTCCATACCAACACTTTCCAAGGAATTTATTATTTGACAACATAAAGTAAATTTCTTTTTCATTTCAGGACCGGACATCCTATTACCGCCATACTCTCGTGAAGTGACAAGTGAATAAACACTCATCTTGAGAATAACACATCTAGCATGGAAAATATTGGCCACCCCCTGCGGCTTCATGAGCGCTATGAGCACAAAGGAAATTTATTTTGAACATTAGAGATGGCACATACAAATTTTCTTAGAACGGCATGAAAATACCGCATATAGGTAGGTATGGTGGACTCATATGGCAAAACTGGGTTTAAGGATTTTGGATGCACAAGTAGTATTTCTACTTAGTACAAGTGGAGGCTAGCAAAAGGATTGAGATGCAACCAACCAAGAAACAAAAAAAAAATCACATAAGCAAGCATTAAGCATAACTAACACCGAATAATGCACCACAAGTAGGATGTAATTTCATTGCATAACTATTGACTTTTGTGCTTGCATAGGGAATCACAAACCTTAACACCAGTACTCTTACTAAAGCATAATTACTCACCAACATGACTCACATATCACTATCATCATATCTCAAAACTAATACAAAGAATCAAGTTTAATTTGTCTAATGATTTTCATGAAAGTTTTTATTATATCCCTCTTGAATATCTATCACTATGGGACTAGTTTCATATATTGCAATTACTTTGACAAGCTCAAACAAATCTAAGTGAATAACATGAGCATAATTTTTTTCGTCTCTCAAAATAATATAAGTGAAGCATGAGAGAATTTCTTCAAAATTACTAACTCTCAAATAAATCTAAGTGAGGCATGAGAGCATTTCATCAAAACATAATAAAGCACACCATGCTCAAAAATATATAAGTGAAGCACTAGAGCAATTCCATAGCTCAAAAAATTTAAGTGAAGCATAGAGGAATTCTAATAAATCATAGCAAAATTTCTTCTCTCTCAAATAGGTGTGTACAGCAAGGATACTTGTGACAAACTAAAAGGCAAAACAAGCAAAGACTCATATAATACAAGATGCTCCAAGCAAAACTCATGATATGTGACGAATAAAAATATAGCTCCAAGTAAAATACCGATGGTTGTTAGAAGAAAGAGAGGATGCCACTCGAGGCATCCCTAAGCTTAGTTGCATGTTTCTCCTTGAATATTATCTTGGGGTACCATGGGGAATCCCCAAGCTTAGGATCTTGCTACTCCTTATTACTTCATCCATCGTGATCTCACCCAAAACTTGAAAACTTCAATCACTCAAAACTGAACAAAACCTTTGTGAGATCCATTAGTATAAGCAAGCAAATCACTACTCTAACTACTGTTGCAAACCCATTCATATTTTATTATTGCATTATTTCTACTGTATCTAACTTTACCATGGCTTATCCCCTCCAATACAATGCATAGATTCATCAAAATAAGCACACAATGCAACGAAAACAGAATCTGTCAAAACAGAACAATGTGTAGTAATCAGGGAACTTCGTATTCTGTAACTCAAAAACTTCTGAAAAATTAGCACAACATGGGAAATTTGTATATCAATCTTGTGTAAAAAATTCAGAGCAAAATCACATTTCTGTGGTGTTTTTAAATTCTGCTACTGAGCGCAAAAGTTTCTATTTTTCAACGAGATCAAATCAACTATCACCCAACATGATCCCAAAGGCTTAGCTTGGCACAAAAAACTAACTAAAAACTTAAAAACACAATCATAACAGATGCATAATTGTGCAAACACTCAATAATAGAAAGAAAAAGGAAAAAATAAATTTTATTCATTGGGTTGCCTCCCAACAAGCGCTATCGTTTTACGCCCCTAGCTAGGCATTGAGATTTCAATGATGCTCACATGAAAGACAAGAATTGAAGCACAAAGAGAGCATTGTATAACATGTGAAAAACACATTAAGTCTAACATACTTCCTATGCATAGGCATTTTATAAGCAAACAAATTATCAAGGCAAGCAAAAACTAGCGTATGCAATGAAGAAGAAAGAAACAATAGCAATCTCAACATAACGGGAGGTAATTTGGTAACATGGAAATTTCTACAACCATATTTTCCTCTCTTATAATAGTTACATGTAGGATCATAATCTGTAGCAACCCGACCTCAGACGGTCAAGCCTCTGTGTTACTGTGCCATCCCTGGATCAGTATGCTGGCACACACAGTACATCAATGTATATACCAAAGTGCAATCACATGTATAAATAACGTAAAATGATATATACCTCATAATACTCAGCGGAAACAATCAAACGGGTGTGGAGTCCCATCAACGCCATCGGCAGGTTGAGTGTAGACCGTAACCCTGTATCGTAACTCTTACTCGTCGAGGATATATCTGCAACATGATACGTTGCAGCCGTGTAGGTCAGTACATTGAATGTACCGGCAAGATCACAATATGAGAAAACAGATGATAAACTTTACTATATGCAGTATGGCTTTATGGCTCTGTATCTGAGTTTTGTTTGCATAAAAGCTGATTTTATTTTACCTACATCAAAGGAATAAAATGAAGCCTGTACTATGGAGTTTTTTTCTGTCATGACATGGTTCCGCCAACCGATGTCTCATAGCCCAAAATCATCATAAGTTGCCCACAATTAAGTTATCAATCCGGTGTTGAGAGTTCCGAGATAGATCCAAGTCCGAGGCTCAAATTGTCCGTGAATCGGGACACGGCTAATCGATTAGGTTATAACCCTCTGCAGAGGTTTGTACACTTTACCCGCAAGATTCGATCCCTCTTTTACGTTCTCGCACTTGAGTGTTTGAGAACAAGATGACCAAACATGGTCTTCCAAAGAGTTCCTCGACCACCGTCGGTACCCATCCAATCCTACCGTAGTTCTACATCTGCTAGCACCGCCCCAGCCAGAGTCACAACTAAGGTTAACCAAGCGAGCCCATAATGACTTGCGGTTGCAGGTAAGCTTAGGGCATGAAGTATTCTTCCGTCTCTTTGAGTCTGGGTGAAGCTTTCCGCAAGATGTCATGGCGCTTCTCCATGCATCCCGCCAACCACTGGTTTCTCGGGGCTGCCCGTCAACAATCCTTCACCCAAAGAGTGTGTATTGAAATCTGTCTCGAGTCTTGAAGTCTTGAGGTCTTGAAGATGCAGTCCTTGCAGATTCCATCATGGAGTTGTTGTCATTGACGAGAATCCTCCATTCTCACACCACTCCGTGCACTCATACCAAACCCGTCTACTATAGCGTAGCATTAAAAGAAATAACGTCCGGGCTTGGTAACAGGTGATGGGTTCCTACCTCATGCATACTACTCAACTACAAGACTTTCAATAACACTCTGAGGGTGGTTGCAAAGGTGCCACTAAATGCAATAAAACATAGGTATGAAAAGCATGGTCAAAGTGAACTTGCACGGTTGACGATCTTGAAAAACTAGGGTTTCGTAGTAGCAATCTTAGCACTCGGAAATTCTACCGAGGCAATAACTATAATAAGCATATAGCAATAGGATCACATAACACAACATAACAAAAGTAACATAACACAACAAATCAACCAAATCAAAATCCAAAGGAAAACTCAAAGAAAAACCAACTCAAAGTTTTTCCTACTTCAAATAATAACTAAAAGTAGTTTTATATAATAAAATTTTCTTAACATAACCTAATCATGGTTTTAGGTTAACTTAACAGAAAAGGATTCACTAAGCAACTAGGAGCAAAAAGAATTAATTAAAAAGCTATTATAAAAATCATTTTAGGCCTAATCCAATTTCTATTAAGAAAATAAATTAAAACTTTTATTAATTATAAATAAAAGTTCATCTACTAGAATGACAGAAACTAACCTAGAATAACCAATCACAAGTTAAAATAAATTAATTTACTAATTAATTTAATAGGAAAACAGAACTAGTTAATTAATTAGGGTTAATAGGATTCTGCTTAAAACTAATTATTTATTAATCCTAAAATACCCAAGTTAATTTCTAGGGTTTGGCAATGTTAAAATAAAGTTGGGACAAAAAGAATCATGCAAAATAATTTTTCTAACTAAAGTTATAGCAGATTTACTATTCTGTCTAAAACTAAATTAAAGCATTTTAATTATTTTTAACATAGCTAAATATATATTCTACAAAAACTACATAAAATTTGCAATCCAACAAAAAAAGAATCATCTAAAAATATTCAACAGAATAAAAGATATGAATTTTTGAAAACAGAAAAATCAAAATAAAAGAAAAAGGCCTAATGGGCCTATACTGTGCCCTGCGCGTAACTTAGTCTAAACGGGCCCTAGGTTTAACTAAAACGAACCGGGCCTAATAAAACCTAACCTAAAATAAACCGATTGGACCGGCCGGTTTTATAATAAAAACTTACCCCTTCGGGGGTTCTAATCCTAGTCGTTGATCTAGGATCGGACGGGGATGGTTCGGTGGCTTACGGACTCGGCGACGGCAAGGGCGGCGGCGGAAGTCGTCAGGAGCTTCGAAGCGTCGGGAGCTCGGCGGTCGCCGTCGGGTGCGGGAAGGCCGGTGAGGGTTCGGTGGGGTCGGGGTGGTCGGGAGGGCTGGGCGCCGACGGCGGCGACAATGGCGGCGGTCTGAGCTTGGGCTCCAGCGAGCACGAGCGGAGGGAGAGGAGGTCCGCGAGGGGGCGCGGGGGAACGGGTGCGGGAGGCGGCTTTATAGCCAGGGGTCGACGGGATCGGGGAATCGGGCGATCGGGATCCGGATCCCGGGATCCGCGATCTCCCATGAGGTCGGCGTGGCGTGGGCGAGGGGTAGGGGATGGGTGCGGGCCCCATGGTCGAGTGAGAGAGAGAGGGTGAGGAGGAGCGGTCGACCGATGCGGAGCGCCTTCGGGCGAGGGGTGAGGTGAGCTGGGCCGGCTCGGCTCGGCTGGGCTGGCCTCTGGGCCGCTCTACTGGGCAATTGGGAAGTCACTGGCTGGGCTGGGGTGGCTGGCTGGCGCCAGAGGGGGTTCTAATTTTTTAAATTTTATTTTGAATAAAACAAAAACAGGGATATCTTTTAAAATATAAATATTTTATATAGGACATATATATACCAAAATGATCAGAAAAAGATTTTCTACAACATGAACTATTTTTCAAGTTCAAATAAAATGCACAAAAAATCAAATAAAATAAAGAGTGTTTCTGCCCTAATAAAATCCAATAAAATCATTTTTAAAAATACCAAAATGACTTCAAATTTATTTTCTCCTAATTTTTCATTGAAGGAATCATTTTACCCTATTTCCATTTATTTGTTTTTAGGAGGAAAATAGTTTGAATAAAGCCCAAATAATACCAAATTTGAAAGGGGGTTTCAAAATACCTTCCAATGACTTTCAATTTGGTTCTTTTTAACTTCCAACTCATATTTCATATAATTGAAGAAGTCATTTTATCTTCCCTCATGAAAATCATTGAGTTGCATAAAGTTTTGAATTTGAAATATCCCCAAATGAAATTCAAATCTTTTTCCCAAAACCCTTTGCATTTCAACATGGAAGAAGTCATGTCATCTTCACTCTAGGTTTTGGTGTTGCAATGAACTTGAGTTCAATTGGGATCCAAAATGCAAAATGGAAAGTTTGGGAAAGTCATTTTATTCCCTCTCATTCAACTTTCAAAAGTTTCAATTTCCACTCAATTCCATTCAATCAATCAGTCAAACAATCAGACAACAACCATAGTTATTTATTTAATATAACATTCCAAAATTTAGAATTTTGGGATGTTACAAACCTACCACACTTAAAATGAATCTCGTCCTCGAGATTCGAAGAGGCTAGCAAGAAAAGGTTAGGGGTTGGGGTCTTCTAGCAAATGTCTTGGTCAGAAAGGTCAGGGGTGCTACCACACTTAAAAACAAGGTCATGATTCCAATAAACTCAGATATTTCCTCTGGAGGGCTGACAATGTATGTCTCTTCACATATCTTACAATAGCTCCTTCATTAAAGCTCTTCTGTCAGAAGCATAGAGTTTTCCTCCAAAGCTTGAGTCGGTTCGTCAAAGTTGTGGTTCGTCCGAGACTGGATCTTCTCAGCTGATAGGTTCGTGTCCATTCTAGACAACTATCGAAACACTCATGGTGGTCTACAATTTATGGTTTTCTCCTGCAGAAAACGGGTCTGGGTTGAACCTCACCGTATAACCTACGATTGGCATCAGTTGCCTGTAATGGGGTTCCATCGTCCTACCATTTTATGGTTTTAGGGCTTATAGCGTCGACACTCTTCAAAGGTTTTCAAGGCTCTCTGATTCTCCATCAACATATGATAGTTCATGATAGAAGTCTTCGGTATGGGGGCCAATCCATCCCGTACTTGAATCATTACCACATATGTAAATATCGAATCACGTATTTTAACACTTGGGCATACTCACAAGCATTGCAGAATTTCTCTTGTTCTCGAACTGAGTTCGTATAAATCCATGGTTTCTGCATGCCATACAAAACATCTATCGTTACTTCACCACTCTCAGGTTTTTGCGTAACCTCCTACGAAACGTAGGCTGATTGGATCACAGATTCTTCCAAATGTATTCCTTTATCCAGGTTACAACTGTTCCTTCTCAAAATCTCGGGCCGTGGGTTATGGCCCACTTCAACACTAGTGCAGCTTTAACTTCATCCTTGGAGTAACTCTCTTGTTCCATAATACACCCCCTTTAAATCCAGTAGTACTCTGTTTCTTCATACCATCATATCAAAAGCAAAATTTCAACTTATTTTGTCCAGCTTCCTTCTATGGACCGTCATGGATAACACATTTCTTTCTTCATTGATCCTGTGGTTTTACAGAGTACTATGACCCAAAATAAATGCACAAGTTTATCCATAACATCTCATTATTCTTTCATTACATCCTTAATCATTTTTCGTGAACCCAAATTCCAAAAAGTTTATTACAAATGCTGCCACCCACATGGTTTGGTATGGTCAGACATTACTTCCACTTTATTTATTTATCCTCCTCGAGGATTCTTCAGTCCCACTGGAATTGTGCGACATGAGCCTTGAATTCTTCAATCTTCTGGTTCATTGTGGTGGCCTTGAGCTTCACCTCCATCATCTCAGTATGCACTTCGCTTAGGTATTCCTGAGTATAACGGAGTCTTGCTTCAAGTATTTCTCCGATCTGACGTATGGCTTCCATGGCTGCTTCACGAATAGCATCGAAGAAAGTTGCTTGTGGCACACGTGAAATGAAAAAGTACTGCCCCATCATCTTTGGGCAAACTCCTTTCAAGTGGTGGAGGTGTACCTCCACATACCAAAGTTCCACTCCCTTATGCATGAAGGGGTAGCCTTTGTAGACTGCATCTCCTTCAAGGTGAATATGCTTCATCATTTCCTTCAGGATTTTTGGGTAATCATGATCACTTGTCAGGGTCATGATGGTTTCCGGACCTTTAAGGAAAGACTCGTAAAGGGTCGTCATCTGCAGTTGTATAACAAAATGTGCTCAGAATAAGGTGCATATCTCCTGGGGCACACATTCATATCAAAACTTCAAACTCAATTTCCAATATCCAATTCATGCATCCCAACTCCTTAAAGCTTTTCAGCATGTGACATTACAACTTTATTGAGTCATGAACTATTACAATCTCTGAGTAATCTATTACATAACTCAGCTCATTGAGCTCATGAAAATGAAATTGCTTTCTACTACTCTTATTATCCATAATCAAAATTCCAACTACTCAGCTCCAGCTTCCGTCTTGTCGGAACATTTAGTAGCATAATGTCCTGCTTCCTTGCAGCGAAAACAAATGACTTTCGATAAGTCTTTGGGCTTCTTGGAGATGGTGCCTGCTCCTTGAGTTCCTTGCTTCCTTTCGGGACAATGATTGGCATAATGCCCGACGTCCTTACATTCAAAACAGGTAATATGACTCTTGTCCCTATTTGCAGAAATTGGGTTGTTCTGAGGGTGTCTTTGTTTTCTCTTCCTGGGTTTCTTCGTTCTGATCAAACCTTCTATTCCCTGTGGATCAAACTCTATTGCTTCCGTCGGAAGTATCCGGATACTCTTTTCTTTCCTTGGTGCAATCTTGTGAAAATGTCCTTCTTCTCCACATGAATAGCAGGCATTGGGGTAAAATCTGTTGAGACCTTCTCCATCCAGGTCTTCAACACTTTCATCATTCTTGGTTCTTCTAGATCTTCTTTGAGGGCTTCTTTCATTCCATCTTCCTGCTTGGGATAGTTTGTTGCACCGCTGAGTAAATGTGACACTTGCACCGGGTAGTGGGTGGTTCCTTCACACAGAAGCAAGTCACCGGCTAGTTGGGCATTCCTCACTGGGTGTTTCTCCTCACAATGAGGGCATCCATCCTTGTGTTCCTCCTGGTGTGTCCTATTTCTCCATAAATCTTGCAGCACAAGGTTTCTTCTTGGGTTATCATAGTGCTTCCGGATGAGACGTGATCTCATCAGGTCTTCTTAATTCCTCCCAAGTTCTTGCTCCATTAAATCCTGTATGGCTTGATGCATTTTCCACCAGGTTGCAGCACTTTACGTAAAAATCTTGAAGAGCATATTGGACCTCATACTTCCTTGGAATCAAATTGCTTCCGAAGTGATTCTCCATGTTCTGAATCCATAGCTCTGCCTCCGGCTGAGTCTTCGGTCCAGAGAATATCAGTCCAACTTCATTCATCATCTATGGGGTTCAAGGGTTTTAGGGTGAGATGAGAGAGGTGGGGAGAGATATACACACAATACAACCAATAGTTTTTGAAGAAACAAGTTTTTCTTTGTGGCTGTCAGAAAAACATCAAACAAATGACAGCTCACAAATCATCGCATCTAACGTAAGTGTGTAACAGGGGTTTGGTCTTCTAAAGGTCAAATAATTCTTCAGATCCTTCAAGTCTTCGGAATCTTCAACTGTTGTAGCTTCTAATACATGGTGAAATCCTCTTTACTGAAGGGCCATCAGTTCTCGATATCAAATCCTTCTTGGAGTGTCTTCAGTTGATCCTCCGGGTGATCAAAGGATAAGGGGTATATTCTAACTATTTGAGGTGAGAGGGTCTATTTGATAAAATCAGAAGAGATGAGAAGTAAGAGTCTTTTTGAAAATAAAATTTTAGAGATTTCCTGTCCTAGGGCTTTCCGGTTTCTAGGGTCACGTCCTCACAGTCAACATGTGCTCGATACCATCTCTCAGAGCGACCCGACCTCAGACGGTCAAGCCTCGTATCGTGCCATCCTCGGATCGGTATGTCGGCACACACAAGACATCAATGTATATACCAAAGTGCAATCACATGTATAAATAACGTAAAATGATATATACCTCATAATACTCAGTGGAAACAATCAAACGGGTGTGGAGTCCCATCAACGCCATCGGCAAAGTTGAGTGTAGACCGTAACCTCAGATCGTAACTCTTACTCGTCGAGGATATATCGCAACATGATACGTTGCAGCCGTGTAGGTCATTACATTGAATGTACCGCAAGATCACAATATGAGAAAACAGATGATAAACTTTACTATATGCAGTATGGCTTTATGGCTCAGATTCGAGTTTTGTTTGCATAAAAGCTGATTTTATTTTACCTACATCAAAGGAATAAAATGAAGCCTGTACTATGGAGTTTTTTCTGTCATGACATGGTTCCGCCAACCGATGTCTCATAGCCCAAAATCATCATAAGTTGCCCACAATTAAGTTATCAATCCGGTGTTGAGAGTTAGAGATAGATCCAAGTCCGAGGCTCAAATTGTCCGTAATCGGGACACGGCTAATCGATTAGGTTATAACCCTCTGCAGAGGTTTGTACACTTTACCCGCAAGATTCGATCCTCTTTTACGCTCTCGCACTTGAGTGTTTGAGAACAAGATGACCAAACATGGTCTTCCAAAGAGTTCCTCGACCACCGTCCGGTACCCATCTAATCCTACCGTAGTTCTACATCTGCTAGCACCGCCCCAGCCAGAGTCACAACTAAGGTTAACCAAGCGAGCCCATAATGACTTGCGGTTGCAGGTAAGCTTCGGGCATGAAGTATTCTTCCGTCTCTTTGAGTCTGGGTGAAGCTTTCCGCAAGATGTCATGGCGCTTCTCCATGCATCCCGCCAACCACTGGTTTCTCCGGGGCTGCCCGTCAACCGTCCTTCACCCAAAGAGTGTGTATTGAAATCTGTCTCGAGTCTTGAAGTCTTGAGGTCTTGAAGATGCAGTCCTTGCAGATTCCATCATGGAGTTGTTGTCATTGATGTAGAATCCTCCATTCTCACACCACTCCGTGCACTCATACCAAACCCGTCTACTATAGCGTAGCATTAAAAGAAATAACGTCCCGGGCTTGGTAACAGGGTGATGGGTTCCTACCTCATGCATACTACTCAACTACAAGAATTTCAATAACACTACTGAGGGGTGGTTGCAAAGGTGCCACTAAATGCAATAAAACATAGGTATGAAAAGCATGGTCAAAGTGAACTTGCCTGGTTGACGATCTTCGAAAAACTAGGGTTTCGTAGTAGCAATCTTCGCACTCAATTCTACCGAGGCAATAACTATAATAAGCATATAGCAATAGGATCACATAACACAACATAACAAAAGTAACATAACACAACAAATCAACCAAATCAAAAATCCAAAGGAAAACTCAAAGAAAAACCAACTCAAAGTTTTTCCTACTTCAAATAATAACTAAAAGTAGTTTTATATAATAAAATTTTCTTAACATAACCTAATCATGGTTTTAGGTTAACTTAAAAGAAAAGGATTCACTAAGCAACTAGGAGCAAAAAGAATTAATTAAAAGCTATTATAAAACTCATTTTAGGCCTAATCCAATTTCTATTAAGAAAATAAATTAAAACTTTTATTAATTATAAATAAAAGTTCATCTACTAGAATGACAGAAACTAACCTAGAATAACCAATCACAAGTTAAAAATAAATTAATTTACTAATTAATTTAATAGGAAAACAGAACTAGTTAATTAATTAGGGTTAATAGGATTCTGCTTAAAACTAATTATTTATTAATCCTAAAATACCCAAGTTAATTTCTAGGGTTTGGCAATGTTAAAATAAAGTTGGGACAAAAAGAATCATGCAAAAATAATTTTTCTAACTAAAGTTATAGCAGATTTACTATTCTGTCTAAAACTAAATTAAAGCATTTTTAATTATTTTTAACATAGCTAAATATATATTCTACAAAAACTACATAAAATTTGCAATCCAACAAAAAAAGAATCATCTAAAAATATTCAACAGAATAAAAGATATGAATTTTTGAAAACAGAAACTATTCTGCTAAAACAGAAAAATCAAAATAAAAGAAAAAGGCCTAATGGGCCTATACTGTGCCCTGCGCGTAACTTAGTCTAAACGGGCCCTAGGTTTAACTAAAACGAACCGGGCCTAATAAAAACCTAACCTAAAAATAAACCGATTGGACCGGCCGGTTTTATAATAAAAACTTACCCCTTCGGGGGTTCTAATCCTAGTCGTTGATCTAGGATCGGACGGGGGGGATGGTTCCGGTGGCTTACCGGACTCCGGCGACGGCGGCGGCGGCGGCGGAAGTGCGTCGGGAGCTTCGAGCGTCGGGGAGCTCCGGCGAGTCGCCGTGCGGGTGCGGGGAAGGCCGGTGAGGGGTTCGGTGGGGTCGGGGGTGGTCGGGGAGGGCTGGGGCGTCGACGGCGGCGACAATGGCGGCGGTGCGAGCTTCGGGCTCCGGCGAGCACGAGCGGGAGGGAGAGGAGGTCCGCGAGAGGCGAGGGGGGAACGGGTGCGGGGAGGCGGCTTTATAGCCGGGGTCGACGGGATCGGGGAATCAGGCGATCGGGATCCGGATCCTTCGGGATCCGCGATCTCCCAGTGAGGCGGCGTGGCGGGCGAGGGGTAGGGGATGGGTGCGGGCCCCGTGGGTCAGTGAGAGAGAGAGGGGTGAGGAGGGAGCGGTCGACCGATGCGGGCGCCCCAGGCGAGGGTAAGGTGAGTGGGCGGCTCGGCTCACTGGGCTGGCTCGGGCCGGCTCGGCTGGGCCGGGTGAAGTCGGCGCTATTTGGGCTGGGTGGCTGGCTGGCGCCGAGGGGGTTCTAATTTTTTAAATTTTATTTTGAATAAAACAAAAACAGGGATATCTTTTAAAATATAAATATTTTATATAGGACATATATATACCAAAATGATCGAAAAAGATTTTCTACAACATGAACTATTTTTCAAGTTCAAATAAAATGCACAAAAATCAAATAAAATAAAGAGTGTTTCTGCCCTAATAAAATCCAATAAAATCATTTTAAAAATACCAAAATGACTTCAAATTTATTTTCTCCTAATTTTTCATTGAAGGAATCATTTTACCCTATTTCCATTTATTTGTTTTTAGGAGGAAAATAGTTTGAATAAAGCCCAAATAATACCAAATTTGAAAGGGGTTTCAAAATACCTTCCAATGACTTTCAATTTGGTTCTTTTAACTTCAACTCATATTTCATATAATTGAAGAAGTCATTTTATCTTCCCTCATGAAAATCATTGAGTTGCATAAAGTTTTGAATTTGAAATATCCCCAAATGAAATTCAAATCTTTTTCCCAAAACCCTTTGCATTTCAACATGGAAGAAGTCATGTCATCTTCACTCTAGGTTTTGGTGTTGCAATGAACTTGAGTTCAATTGGGATCCAAAATGCAAAATGGAAAGTTTGGGAAAGTCATTTTATTCCTCTCATTCAACTTTCAAAAGTTTCAATTTCCACTCAATTCCATTCAATCAATCAGTCAAACAATCGACAACAACCATAGTTATTTATTTAATATAACATTCCAAAATTTAGAATTTTGGGATGTTACAAACCTACACACTTAAAATGAATCTCGTCCTCGAGATTCAAGAGGCTAACAAGAAAAGGTTAGGGTTGGGGTCTTCTAGCAAATGTCTTGGTCGAAGGTCAGGGTGCTACCACACTTAAAAACAAGGTCATGATTCCAATAAACTCAGATATTTCCTCTGGAGGGCTGACAATGTATGTCTCTTCACATATCTTACAATAGCTCCTTCATTAAAGCTCTTCTGTCAGAAGCATAGAGTTTTCCTCCAAAGCTTGAGTCGGTTCGTCAAAGTTGTGGTTCGTCCGAGACTGGATCTTCTCAGCTGATAGGTTCGTGTCCATTCTAGACAACTATCGAAACACTCATGGTGGTCTACAATTTATGGTTTTCTCCTGCAGAAAACGGGTCAGGTTGAACCTCACCGTATAACCTACGATTGGCATCGGTTACTGTAATGGGGTTCCATCGTCCTACCATTTTATGGTTTTAGGGCTTATAGCGTCGACACTCTTCAAAGGTTTTCAAGGCTCTCTGATTCTCCATCAACATATGATAGTTCATGATAGAAGTCTTCGGTATGGGGGCCAATCCATCCCGTACTTGAATCATTACCACATATGTAAATATCGAATCACGTATTTTAACACTTGGGCATACTCACAAGCATTGCAGAATTTCTCTTGTTCTCGAACTGAGTTCGTATAAATCCATGGTTTCTGCATGCCATACAAAACATCTATCGTTACTTCACCACTCTCAGGTTTTTGCGTAACCTCCTACGAAACGTAGGCTGATTGGATCACAGATTCTTCCAAATGTATTCCTTTATCCAGGTTACAACTGTTCCTTCTCAAAATCCTGGGCCTGTGGGTTATGGCCCACTTCAACACTAGTGCAGCTTTAACTTCATCCTTGGAGTAACTCTCTTGTTCCATAATACACCCCCTTTAAATCCAGTAGTACTCTGTTTCTTCATACCATCATATCAAAAGCAAAATTTCAACTTATTTTGTCCAGCTTCCTTCTATGGACCGTCATGGATAACACATTTCTTTCTTCATTGATCCTGTGGTTTTACAGAGTACTATGACCCAAAATAAATGCACAAGTTTATCCATAACATCTCATTATTCTTTCATTACATCCTTAATCATTTTTCGTGAACCCAAATTCCAAAAAGTTTATTACAAATGCTGCCACCCACATGGTTTGGTATGGTCAGACATTACTTCCACTTTATTTATTTATCCTCCTCGAGGATTCTTCAGTCCCACTGGAATTGTGCGACATGAGCCTTGAATTCTTCAATCTTCTGGTTCATTGTGGTGGCCTTGAGCTTCACCTCCATCATCTCAGTATGCACTTCGCTTAGGTATTCCTGAGTATAACGGAGTCTTGCTTCAAGTATTTCTCCGATCTGACGTATGGCTTCCATGGCTGCTTCACGAACAGCATCGAAGAAAGTTGCTTGTGGCACACGTGAAATGAAAAAGTACTGCCCCATCATCTTTGGGCAAACTCCTTTCAAGTGGTGGAGGTGTACCTCCACATACCAAAGTTCCACTCCCTTATGCATGAAGGGGTAGCCTTTGTAGACTGCATCTCCTTCAAGGTGAATATGCTTCATCATTTCCTTCAGGATTTTTGGGTAATCATGATCACTTGTCAGGGTCATGATGGTTTCCGGACCTTTAAGGAAAGACTCGTAAAGGGTCGTCATCTGCAGTTGTATAACAAAATGTGCTCAGAATAAGGTGCATATCTCCTGGGGCACACATTCATATCAAAACTTCAAACTCAATTTCCAATATCCAATTCATGCATCCCAACTCCTTAAAGCTTTTCAGCATGTGACATTACAACTTTATTGAGTCATGAACTATTACAATCTCTGAGTAATCTATTACATAACTCAGCTCATTGAGCTCATGAAAATGAAATTGCTTTCTACTACTCTTATTATCCATAATCAAAATTCCAACTACTCAGCTCCAGCTTCCGTCTTGTCGGAACATTTAGTAGCATAATGTCCTGCTTCCTTGCAGCGAAAACAAATGACTTTCGATAAGTCTTTGGGCTTCTTGGAGATGGTGCTGCTCCTTGAGTTCCTTGCTTCCTTCGGGACAATGATTGGCATAATGCCCGACGTCCTTACATTCAAAACAGGTAATATGACTCTTGTCCCTATTTGCGAAATTGGGTTGTTCGAGGGTGTCTTTGTTTTCTCTTCCGGTTTCTTCGTTCGATCAAACCTTCTATTCCTGTGGATCAAACTCTATTGCTTCCGTCGGAAGTATCCGGATACTCTTTTCTTTCCTTGGTGCAATCTTGTGAAAATGTCCTTCTTCTCCACATGAATAGCAGGCATTGGGGTAAAATCTGTTGAGACCTTCTCCATCCAGGTCTTCAACACTTTCATCATTCTTGGTTCTTCTAGATCTTCTTTGAGGGCTTCTTTCATTCCATCTTCCTGCTTGGGATAGTTTGTTGCACCCTGGAGTAAATGTGACACCTGCACCGGGTAGTGGGTGGTTCCTTCACACAGGAAGCAAGTCACACAGCTAGTTGGGCATTCCTCACTGGGTGTTTCTCCTCACAATGAGGGCATCCATCCTTGTGTTCCTCCCGGTGTGTCCTATTTCTCCGCAAATCTTGCAGCACAAGGTTTCTTCTTCGGTTATCATAGTGCTTCCGGATGAGACGTGATCTCATCAGGTCTTCTTGAATTCCTCCCAAGTTCTTGCTCCATTAAATCCCTGTATGGCTTGATGCATTTTCCACCAGGTTGCAGCACTTTCGTAAAAATCTTGAAGAGCATATTGGACCTCATACTTCCTTGGAATCAAATTGCTTCAAGTGATTCTCCATGTTCGAATCCATAGCTCGCCTCCGGCTGAGTCTTCGATCCGAGAATATCAGTCCAACTTCATTCATCATCTATGGGGTTCAAGGGTTTTAGGGTGAGATGAGAGAGGTGGGAGAGATACACACAATACAACCAATAGTTTTGAAGAAACAAGTTTTTCTTTGTGGCTGTCGAAAACATCAAACAAATGACAGCTCACAAATCATCGCATCTAACGTAAGTGTGTAACAGGGGTTTGGTCTTCTAAAGGTCAAATAATTCTTCAGATCCTTCAAGTCTTCGGAATCTTCAACTGTTGTAGCTTCTAATACATGGTGAAATCCTCTTTACTCTGAAGGGGCCATCAGTTCTCCGATATCAAATCCTTCTTGGAGTGTCTTCAGTTGATCCTCCGGGTGATCAAAGGATAAGGGGTATATTCTAACTATTTGAGGTGAGAGGGTCTATTTGATAAAATCAGAAGAGATGAGAAGTAAGAGTCTTTTTGAAAATAAATTTTTAGAGATTTCCTGTCCTAGGGCTTTCCGGTTTCTAGGGTCACGCCTCACATCAACATGTGCTCGATACCATCTCAGAGCGACCCGACCTCAGACGGTCAAGCCTCGTATTCCGTGCCATCCTCGGATCAGTATCTTGGCACACACAGTACATCAATGTATATACCAAAGTGCAATCACATGTATAAATAACGTAAAATGATATATACCTCATAATACTCAGCGGAAACAATCAAACGGGTGTGGAGTCCCATCAACGCCATCGGCAGGTTGAGTGTAGACCGTAACCCAGATCGTAACTCTTACTGTCGAGGATATATCTGCAACATGATACGTTGCAGCCGTGTAGGTCAGTACATTGAATGTACCGCAAGATCACAATATGAGAAAAC
The DNA here is from genome assembly GCA_021605205.1 of Aegilops longissima. Lineage (NCBI taxonomy): Eukaryota > Viridiplantae > Streptophyta > Magnoliopsida > Poales > Poaceae > Aegilops > Aegilops longissima. The sequence goes on along the minus strand of CM038677.1, from coordinate 632,876,690 downwards.
AGATGATAAACTTTACTATATGCGGTATGGCTTTATGGCTCAGATCTGAGTTTTGTTTGCATAAAAGCTGATTTTATTTTACCTACATCAAAGGAATAAAATGAAGCCTGTACTATGGAGTTTTTTCTGTCATGACATGGTTCCGCCAACCGATGTCTCATAGCCCAAAATCATCATAAGTTGCCCACAATTAAGTTATCAATCCGTGTTGAGAGTTCGAGATAGATCCAAGTCCAGAGGCTCAAATTGTCCGAATCGGGACACGGCTAATCGATTAGGTTATAACCCTCTGCAGAGGTTTGTACACTTTACCCGCAAGATTCGATCCTCTTTTACGCTCTCGCACTTCAGAGTGTTTGAGAACAAGATGACCAAACATGGTCTTCCAAAGAGTTCCTCGACCACCGTCCGGTACCCATCCAATCCTACCGTAGTTCTACATCTTCTAGCACCGCCCCACCAGAGTCACAACTAAGGTTAACCAAGCCGAGCCCATAATGACTTGCGGTTGCACGGGTAAGCTTCCGGCATGAAGTATTCTTCCGTCTCTTTGAGTCTGGGTGAAGCTTTCCGCAAGATGTCATGGCGCTTCTCCATGCATCCCGCCAACCACTTGGTTTCTCGGGGCTGCCCGTCAACCGTCCTTCACCCAAGAGTGTGTATTGAAATCCTGTCTCGAGTCTTGAAGTCTTGAGGTCTTGAAGATGCAGTCCTTGCAGATTCCATCATGGAGTTGTTGTCATTGACGTAGAATCCTCCATTCTCACACCACTCCCGTGCACTCATACCAAACCCCGTCTACTATAGCGTAGCATTAAAAGAAATAACGTCCCGGGCTTGGTAACAGGGTGATGGGTTCCTACCTCATGCATACTACTCAACTACAAGAATTTCAATAACACTACTGAGGGGTGGTTGCAAAGGTGCCACTAAATGCAATAAAACATAGGTATGAAAAGCATGGTCAAAGTGAACTTGCCTGGTTGACGATCTTCGAAAAACTAGGGTTTCGTAGTAGCAATCTTCGCACTCCGGAAATTCTACCGAGGCAATAACTATAATAAGCATATAGCAATAGGATCACATAACACAACATAACAAAAGTAACATAACACAACAAATCAACCAAATCAAAAATCCAAAGGAAAACTCAAAGAAAAACCAACTCAAAGTTTTTTCCTACTTCAAATAATAACTAAAAGTAGTTTTATATAATAAAATTTTTCTTAACATAACCTAATCATGGTTTTAGGTTAACTTAAAAGAAAAGGATTCACTAAGCAACTAGGAGCAAAAAGAATTAATTAAAAAGCTATTATAAAACTCATTTTAGGCCTAATCCAATTTCTATTAAGAAAATAAATTAAAACTTTTATTAATTATAAATAAAAGTTCATCTACTAGAATGACAGAAACTAACCTAGAATAACCAATCACAAGTTAAAAATAAATTAATTTACTAATTAATTTAATAGGAAAACAGGAACTAGTTAATTAATTAGGGTTAATAGGATTCTGCTTAAAACTAATTATTTATTAATCCTAAAATACCCAAGTTAATTTCTAGGGTTTGGCAATGTTAAAATAAAGTTGGGACAAAAGAATCATGCAAAAATAATTTTTCTAACTAAAGTTATAGCAGATTTACTATTCTGTCTAAAACTAAATTAAAGCATTTTAATTATTTTTAACATAGCTAAATATATATTCTACAAAAACTACATAAAATTTGCAATCCAACAAAAAAGAATCATCTAAAAATATTCAACAGAATAAAAGATATGAATTTTTGAAAACAGAAACTATTCGGCTAAAACAGAAAAATCAAAATAAAAGAAAAAGGCCTAATGGGCCTATACTGTGCCCTGCGCGTAACTTAGTCTAAACGGGCCCTGGGTTTAACTAAAACGAACCGGCCTAATAAAACCTAACCTAAAATAAACCGATTGGACCGGCGGTTTTATAATAAAAACTTACCCCTTCGGGGGTTCTAATCCTAGTCGTTGATCTAGGATCGGACGGGGGGGATGGTTCCGGTGGCTTACCGGACTCCGGCGACGGCGGCGGCGGCGGCGGAAGTGCGTCGGGAGCTTCGGGCGTCGGGGAGCTCAGCGAGTCGCCGTCTTGAGTCTGGGAAGGCGGTGAGGGGTTCGTGGGGTCGGGGTGGTCGGGGAGGGCTGGGGCGTCGACGGCGGCGACAATGGCGGCGGTCTGAGCTTGGGCTCCAGCGAGCACGAGCGGGAGGGAGAGGAGGTCCGCGAGGGGCGAGGGGGAACGGGTGCGGGAGGCGGCTTTATAGCCGGGGTCGACGGGATCGGGGAATCGGGCGATCGGGATCCGGATCCCGGGATCCGCGATCTCCGGTCGGAGGTGGCGTGGGTGATGGGTAGGGGATGGGTGCGGGCCCATGGTCAGTGAGAGAGAGAGGGTGAGGAGGAGCGGTCGACCGATGCGGAGCGCCAGGCGAGGGTAAGGTGAGCTGGGCCAGCTCGGCTCGGCTGGCTCGGGCCTCTGGGCCGGGCTGGGCTGGGGAAGTCTTGTGGGGCACTGGCTGGGCTGGGGTGGCTGGTGGCGGCCAGCGGGGTTTCTAATTTTTTAAATTTTATTTTGAATAAAACAAAAACAGGGATATCTTTTAAAATATAAATATTTTATATAGGACATATATATACCAAAATGATCGAAAAAGATTTTCTACAACATGAACTATTTTTCAAGTTCAAATAAAATGCACAAAAATCAAATAAAATAAAGAGTGTTTCTGCCCTAATAAAATCCAATAAAATCATTTTAAAAATACCAAAATGACTTCAAATTTATTTTCTCCTAATTTTTCATTGAAGGAATCATTTTACCCTATTTCCATTTATTTGTTTTAGGAGGAACATAATTTGAATAAAGCCCAAATAATACCAAATTTGAAAGGGGTTTCAAAATACCTTCCAATGACTTTCAATTTGGTTCTTTTAACTTCCAACTCATATTTCATATAATTGAAGAAGTCATTTTATCTTCCCTCATGAAAATCATTGAGTTGCATAAAGTTTTGAATTTGAAATATCCCCAAATGAAATTCAAATCTTTTTCCCAAAACCCTTTGCATTTCAACATGGAAGAAGTCATGTCATCTTCACTCTAGGTTTTGGTGTTGCAATGAACTTGAGTTCAATTGGGATCCAAAATGCAAAATGGAAAGTTTGGGAAAGTCATTTTATTCCCTCTCATTCAACTTGCAAAAGTTTCAATTTCCACTCAATTCCATTCAATCAATCAGTCAAACAATCAGACAACAACCATAGTTATTTATTTAATATAACATTCCAAAATTTAGAATTTTGGGATGTTACATAATCAAATTCAACAATATAGCTATCATATAAAATTTTCTCTTCATGATCCACACACATAAAAGTTTTATAATCTTCCAAGATAGTGGGATTAACATCAACTAAAGTCATGACCTCTCCAAGCCCACTTTTATCAAAAATTTCATAAGATCGAATACTCTGCAAATATGTGGGATTATTTTTACTTAAATTTGACGCTCTTCCAAACCCAATTCAATATTATTGCAAGCATTATTATCAATATCATATTCATCATGAGGCTTAAAAAAATGTCAAGATCATAAGAAAAATCACTCCAATCATGATCATTGCAATAAGTAGTGGACATAGCAAAATTAGCGTCCCCAAGCTTGGGATTTTGCATATTATTAGCACAATTGAAATTAATAGAATTTATAGTGAAATCATTGCAATCATGCTTTTCATTCAAGGAGCTATTGCGAATCACTTCATAAACTTCTTCTTTCAACACTTCATCACAATTTTCAGATTCAAGATTTCAAACAAAACTTCACGGAGATAATCAAGTGCACTCAACTCACTAGCAATTGGTCCATCATAATTGGATCTTTTGAAAAGATTAGCAAGTGGATGAGGATCTATATCAATAGATTTTTAGCAAGCGAAGATGCAAGCAAATAGAAGGCACATGGCAACACAAGCACACATATTTTTGGTATTTTGTTGAGACAAAGCGACAAAGCAAACAAGAACACAAGCAAACAAGAGATCAGATGAGAAAAAGGCAAACGAAAAAGAAGGCAAATAAAAAGGCAATTTTTTGTGAAATGGGGGAGATGAAAATGAGAGGCAAATGGCAAATAATGTAAATTGCAAGGAGATGAGATTTGTGATTAGGAACCTGATAGATCTTAACTTGATCCTCTCGGCAATGTCGCCAGAAATTCCTATTGACGTCGCTTGAACTACGTTGGTATTTCCCCAAAGTGGAAGGGATGATGAAGCAAAGCTTCGGTAGGTATTTCCCTCAGTTATGAAACCAAGGTTATCGAACCAGTAGGAGAACCAAGCAACACTATGTAAACAGTACCTGCACACAAAGAACAAATACTTCCAACCCGACATGTAAAAGGGGTTGTCAATCCCTTTCGGGTAATGGTGCCAGAAATTGTCAAGTTATCAGGATAAAAATTATGATAGATTGATAGATGCAGAAAAACGGCAAATAAAACTCAGCGAGGTATTTTTGTGTTTTTGATAATATAGATCTGAAAATAAAACATGCAAATAAAAGAAAAGGTAAATAGCAATATAGATCTGCAAATATATGATGGGATAATGGACCCGGGGCCGTAGATTTCACTAGTGGCTTCTCTCAAGAAATAGCACACGGTGGGTAAACAAATTACTGTCGGGCAATTGATAGAACATCGAATAATTATGACGATATCTAGGCAATGATCATTATATAGGCATCACGTCCAAGATTAATAGACCGACTCATGCCTGCATCTACTACTATTACTCCACACATCGACCGCTATCCAGCATACATCTAGTGTATTAACTTCATGGAAAATGGAGTAATGAAATAAGAACGATCAAATGATGTAGACGAGATCTATTCATGTAGTAATAGCCCACATCTTGCTATCCTTAATAGCAACGATACATGCGTGTCTTGCTGCCCGTTCTGTCAATGAGAAAGAACACCGCAAGATCGAACCCATCACAAAGCACCTCTTCCCATGGCAAGAAAAATTGATCTAGTCGGCCTAACTAAACCAAAGATTCGAAGAAGAAATATGAGGCTATAAGTAATCATGCATATAAGAGATCAAAAACTCAAATAACTTTCATGGATATATAGATCTGATCATAAACTCAAAGTTCATCGGATCCCAACAAACACACCGCAAAAAGAGTTACATCGAATAGATCTCCAAGAGTCCATTGTATTGAGAATCAAAAAGAGCGAAGAAGCCATCTAGTTACTGACTAAGGACCTGTAGGTCTTTGATGAACTACTCACGCATCCGGAGATGCACCAATGAGGATGATGAACCCCTCCGGGACGGTGTCTAGATTGGATCTCGTGATTCTGGAACTTGCGGCGGCTGGAATTCTGTTTCTTCGACTCCCCTAGGGTTTTTGGAATATTGGGATAATTATAGAGCGAAGAGGCGGTGCAGGAGGCTACCGAGGTGGGCACTGATACGTCTCCAATGTATCTATAATTTTTGATTGTTCCATGCTGTTATATTATCATTCTTGGATGTTTTACAATCATTTTTAGCAACTTTTTATCATTTTTGGGACTAACCTATTGACATAGTGCCCAGTGCCAGTTGTTGTTGTTTGCTTGTTTTTTACTTCGCAGAATATCAGTACCAAACAATGTCCAAACGCATCGAAACTTTTTGGAGAATTTTTCTGGACCAGAAGACACTTGTTGGGCCAAAGAAATATCAGAGGGGGCTCCGAGGGGAGCACAAGCTACCTGGGTGCGCCTGGGGGCCCAGGAGCGCCCTGGTGGGTTGTGCACACCTCGGTCGCCTCCTGCACCGCCCCTTTGCTCTATAAATACCCCGAAAATCCAAAAACCCTAGGGGAGTCGATGAAACACAATTCCAACCGCCTCAAGTTCCAGAACCACCAGATCTAATCTAGACACCATCACGAATGGGTACATCATCCTCATTGGTGCCTCTCTGATGATGCGTGAGTAGCTCATTGTAGACCTATGGGTCAGTAGGTAGTAGCTAGATGGCTTCTTCTCTCTTGGTTCTCAATAGAATGGTCTCTTGGAAATCTATTTGATGTAACTATTTTTGCGGTGTGTTTGTTGGGATCTGATGAACTTTGAGTTATGATCAGATCTATTTATTCATGAAAGTTATTTGAGTTTCTTTGATCTCTTATATGCATGATTATTTATAGCCTCCTAGATCGATTTTTCTTGCCATGGGAAGAGGTTCTTTGTGATGGGTTCGATCTTACGGTGTTCTTTCCCAGTGACAGAAGGGGCAGCAAGACACGTATGTATAGTTTCTATTAAGGATACCAAGATGGGGGATATTCCTACATGAATAGATCTCGTCTACATCATTTCATCGTTCTTATTGCATTACTCCGTTTCTCCATGAACTTAATACACTAGATGCATGCTGGATAGTGGTCAATGTGTGGAGTAATAGTAGTAGATGCAGGCAGGAGTCGTTCTATTAATATTGTACATGATACCTATATAATGATCATTGCCTGGATACCGTCATAATTATTTGAGGTTCTATCAATTGCCCAACAGTAATTTGTTCACCCACCGTATGCTATTTTCTCGAGAGAAGCCACTAGTGAAATCTATGGCCCGCGGGTCTATTTTCTCATTATATATTTTCAGATCTATATTACCATTGCCTTTTTATTTATTTGCATCTTTTATTTTCAGATCTATATTACCAAAAACCCAAAAATACCTCGCTGAATTTTATTTGCATCTACAAATCTATCACCTTACCAATCTTTTACCCGAGAGGGATTGACAACCCCTCTTTTGCGTCGGGTTGCAAGTATTTGTTCTTTGTTTGTCGGTACCGTTTACATAGTGTTGCTTGGTTCTCCTACTGGTTCGATAAACTTGGTCTCATAACCGAGGGATCTACCTACCTTAGCTGTACTTCATCATCCCTTACTCTTTGGGGATAATACTGACGCAGATAGAAGACATCACAAAAAGGGAGGATCACGCACAACGCACCAGGGTGCGCCTGGGCTACTGGGCGCGCACTGGGGGGTTGTGCTCCCCTCGGGCCACCCCTCTGGTACTTCTTTCCATCTTGTGTCTTCTGGTCCAAAAAAATCTCCAAAAAGTTTCGTTGTGTTTGGACTCCGTTTGGTACTGATATTCTGCGAAGTAAAAAACAAGGAAAAAATAGCAACTGGCACTGGGCACTATGTCAATAGGTTAGTCCCAAAAAGTGATAAAAAGTTACTATAAAATGATTGTAAAACATCCAAGTGTGATAATATAACAACATGGAACAATAAAAAATTATAGATACGTTGGAGACGTATCATCCTCTTGACTGTCTCAAGTATTAGATTCATAACCTTGAACTTCTGTGGTATGTCAAATATATGCAGTAGGTTGATGGAATCGCCATGGATCATTCTCTGATCTCCGGATTTGGGCAACAAGGTATGCCTCAAGATGTAGTTGGTGGTGGCCAAACCAGCAAGCAAGTAATACATAGAACCAAACTTGTGAGTCTCAAGTGCTTCATCAGGAATGATCTTGTATATGTGAGCCATAGTGTTATGATCCATCCTGGGTTTTCCATAGACATCTATGTCATTCTCTCCTTCTTCTGGGGCATTGATAAGAGCAGCCCACTCTAAGATTGATGACTAGTATCTAGTTCCCTCAGTCATCCACACAATCTTCCCATCTGGATAGAAGTGTGCAGTGGAGTAAAATTGCATCACCATTTCATCATTCCACTTGGTGAGCTCTTGTCCAACAAAAGCATCAACACCTGTCATCCTGAGGCTCTCATGAACGTGGGGGAAGTAATCTTCATTGGCATCTATGTACTTCCAATCCACCCACTTCATATCACTCACAATTGGCTTCTTATCAAGAAGAACTATCTCATAGAAGTCTTGTTGTTCTTTGGTGTGGAAACGATAATCAACAGCAGTCCTTCTCCTTGTAGCATATGGATCAGTTTTCCTCCATTATCTCAGACCTTTGTCCTTTCTCAACTTCACGTTCTCAGCAACTGGATGACCATCATCATGATCTGGAATCTTTGGCTTCGTTTTTCTAACCGCTTGGGGCTCATCATCATTTTGAACTTTTGGCACTGGGGCCTTGTTCTTCTCAGCAGCTGGGATGTTTCTTGTGGATCTCTTGGGAGTAGCAGCCTTAGGTGCAGATTTGGTCTTGGACTGAGAGGGGTTTGCAGATTTCATGGCATCTGCCATCAACTTCTGTGTCTTGGCAGGGGGTGCAGCTGGTTCTTCTTCCTCTTCTTCTGAAGTGGTGTGCTTCTCAAATTCAGCCATGGAGTCAACAAGCTTGCACCATCTTCCTCTTTTCCTTTCTTTCTTCTTTGGAGGTTCAACATCTTGAGTAAAAGTGGATTGTCTAGCTTTTGACATTGGAGCTCTTTTTGCAGGGGCCTTCTTTCTCTGACTTGGTTTTGTAGCAGCAACTGCAGCATACTCTTTCTTCATCACTTTCTTCTTTGAGGTGACCTCCTCAGCAACAAAGTCTTCAGCCTCACTGTCTGAGGTTTTCTTCTTCTTTGTCCTTGTGGCATCCTTGGGTAGATTGCTGGGAGTGCTTCTGTTGCCCTCATCATAGCTACAACTAGGGGTAGTGCCTTCACTGAGATTAACCTCTTCCTCTGACCTGTTCTGGCTGTCACTTGCACTGGACATCTTGCAAACATATCCTGTGAATAGATAGGTATAGGCAGAGTGGATGAGCATCACAAAAAGCAGCTGGTTTTGTAAAAAATTGAGTCAAAACCTTAGTTTTAGTTTTCTGCAGAAAGAATTTTGGAGCAACTGATATGAAAATCTTGGTGACACCGAAGCACTGAACAGAGTCTAAACACACCACATCGGTCAGACCGAGTTGCAGTTTGGTGACTCCGAGATGCTAGGGTTTCACTGAGAATTTGCATTTGGTCTCACCGATCAGTACACTTTGGTCAGACCAAGTTGTACTTAGTGCAATGGCCAGGGCCACTCGATGGGACCGAAAGCTTCATTTCGGTCGGTCGGAGATGAGCTCGGAGGAAACCTAACCGTAAGATTTTTCATCGAATCTAATCTAAAGGAATTTTTGGTAGACAAGATGATTTCATACGTGGAGAGAAAGTAGGCAAAATCTTTGTGCATTGAATTGGAAAGGGAAATAGGCACAAAGTGGTCTAACCGTACCCTAACTTGGTGACGATTCACTGCGGTGGCAATGACGGTGGAGAAATCCGTTAACGGTGGCGGAGACCTGTGACGGAGGCGCACATGAAGAGACGTCGATGACCCGGAGACCAAGGGGGCGGCAGCAATGGGCCGCGGGCTCGTGTGGTTTCAAGAAATTTTCAGCTGAACAGGTCGCGGAGTATATATACCCATACGCTGTCGGTGGCATTGAATGGAATGCCTCGGTGGCACCGAGATGCAAAACTGCGTGTAGTTACTGCAACTCGGTGAGACCGAGTCGTTCTAATCGGTAGCACTGAGTTAAAAACCTATATCAGTCTAGTGATTTTGGTGGGACCAAATATGAGTGAGTTGGTCTGATCGAAACTCACAAGAAGGTTTTGCGAAGCAGCCCTTGACGGTTCGGTGGCTCCGAGTGCTCCTCACCCGGAGGGTCCAAAAAAGACTTGTTCAATTTTTGTGATGTAGCATGAGTAGAGTTTGAGACAAGAAGAGCATATATAACTAGAGAAGGTTCTTAGGCATTCTTGTCTATCCATTTGGCCAACAAAAACCAAACAATCAAAACAACAAATGGATATCCTCGAATGGTGAAATTATGCAACCAACATGCTCACACAATAAGATAGCAAATGAAATATGTGTCAAAGCATGCACAAACAATTCTAGCATCTATCAAGCAATTGGCTATGACTATCTCATCTATATATGAGAATATTGACTTAGGAGTCAAATGAGAACATTTGATCATAGGTCATACTCATCGTTTAAGCACAAGTGGGGTTACCACTTTTACATAAGCATTAATGTGTTCACATCATTAGAGTTGCTTTCGCTCAATTCTTAGAGCAAAGCTCCCCCTAGATGTGATATCCCCCTTAAGAGGGATGAACTAACCTTGGGTTTTGTCGATGATGACTTCATGTAGATTGTGAAGATGTGGATACTCAATGTTGATGTGGATCAGTTGGAGCAATCCATTGGAATGTTGCACTTTCAACACCTACATGGGTTAGTCCCACAAGGAAGATACAAGGATATCCATAGACATAGATTGAATTGCACATATGATGATGTCCATGAAAGCATTAGGTTACCTTGTCCCTTGTCTTAGCAAAAAGAGGGTTTGTGACTCCATGAACTAGTGCAAGATATGAAAGTTGATTGCACAAGTCCTTGCCAAAATGAATATGAGTGAAGTTTGTTGGCGGAGTCACCCTCAAGAACTCTCTAGTTGTTCTTATTTGGGATCCACATCAACTTGATGGGAATCCTTGGAGTTGTAGTCGAACTTGATGAAGTAGTACTTGACGTAGTCTTGGGAACCCATTTCACCATGGACTTAGGAGCTTCTTCAAATGAGTCAACCTCTTCTTGAAGCTTGTCCTTGCCTTTTAGCTTGTGGTCTTGTGCTGGAAGTTCATCTTGAGCTTGTGTTCCCTTGAAAGAAGTGGGGTCATACTTCCCTTGTTGAGAATCAAACTTCCTCTTGGGGTATTGATCTTCTTCCCACTCAAATCCATTGGCATTAAACTTTTGTTCAAAACCAACACATTGATTCTTTTGGTTCCTTCCTTGCTTGCGAACAATTTCCTCAAATTGCTTACTCCCGGCAAGGCTCTTGTAAACACCTTTCTCTATAATTCCCTTCATTAAGCAATTTTCTTTCTCAAGTGTAACTTGGCTAAGAGAATCATTAGTGGAATCAAGAGAATTACTAGAAGCAAAAATATTGTATTTAGCATGGTTATTGTTACTACTAGAGAAAGAATCTTTCTTGCTCTTATTGCTAGATTTTACTTGTGGCATATAAGTGGACAAGAGTAAACGCTTGGCAATGCAAGAAGAACTCTTCTTCCGAAGATCATCATTGATAGCTTTTAGAAACCCATGCTCTTGCTCTAAATTTAGGTTCTCGAAGCGTAGCTTCTCATGAGTTCTTAGGAGCTCTCTATGATCCTCTAGAGTTATTTCATGAGCTAACTTAAGAGAGTTTAGTTGTTTAGTTAGACGCTCAATCTCCTTACCATTGTCATTCGTTTCATCTGATTAGCATGATTACTAGCAAGTTCATCATAGTTTTCATCACTAGTTTTGTCAACAAGTAAATCATCATCACCTAGCAAATCGTCTTCGTCACTATTGAAATCAACATACTCGGGGTGTGATACCTTTGGGCCTTTAGCCATGAAGCATCTTCCAATTCCTTCATTTGGCGAGTCAAATATATCGTAGGAGTTGGTCGACACTAGTGCAAGACCGGCAACACCTTCATCTTGAGTATATTCGGTGTCGGAGTGAGAGCTTCTCTCAGAGTAGTTGTCAGAGTCGGAACCATAAACTCATTCACCAACATGAGCTTGATGTCTTCGTCTTGTATAGCTCTTCGATGACTTGTCCTTCCTTTCCGAATCCTTGCTTCTACAAGAGGGTCTTCATTCATAATGATCATCTCTACTACTCCTCTCTCTTGGAGGTGATTCATCTCTTCTACTCCTCCTTTTTGGCGAGCCTTCCCTTTTATTGTAGGAAGCCGTACACTCATTGGAGTCGTGTCTGGGTCTTCCACAATTGTAGCAATTTCGATCACGACTAGAAGATATTTTGTCATTGTAGGACCTTGACTTGGAACTTCTCTCTTTGCTTCTATTCTTGTAGAATTTGTTGAAGTTCTTCATTGGAGACTAGCTTGTCACTTGAGGTTGTAGGAGCATCACTTGAAGCTTTATAAGCACCACTTGACTTGTTATGGAGATCATCCTTATCCTTGACTGACATCTCATGAGCAGTAATTCTACCAATGACTTTTGTTGGCTTGAGATCTTTGTAATTGTGCATCATTTGGATCAAAGTGCACACGTTATCATATTTTCCATCGAAGGCTCTAAGGATCTTCTTGATGATGAATTTTTCGGTCATGTCTTCACTTCCTAAGCCAGCAATCTCATTTGTGATGAGAGCAAGCCTAGAATACATTTCGGTGACTCCTTCACCATCCTTCATCTTGAACTTGTCAAGTTGACGGACTTGGTGCCTTCATGCATATCAACCAAAGTATCGCAAAGTTCCTTTGCATTCTCAACGTGGCTGATTTTGTCAAATTCTTCGGGGCACAATCCATTGAAGAGGATATCACAAGCTTGAGCATTGTATTGCAACATCTTCAATTCATCCGCGGTGGCTTCATGATCCGGTTCTCTACCATCTTCAAAGTATTCACCTTGCAAGCCAATACGAACAATAGCCCAAACGGCAGGGTTATGACCAAGAATATGCATTTCCATCTTATGCTTCCAACTAGCAAAATTAGTACCATCAAAGTAAGGACCTCTACGGTGGTAATTTCCCTCGCTAGACGCCATACTCTCCTAGGTTGTGAAACCAAGGCTATGATCACCAAAGCTATGGAATCAAGGCTAATGGAGACCAAAGCTCTGATACCACTTGTAGGATCGTAAGTATGTCTAGAGGGGGGTGATTAGACTACTTGACCAAATAAAAATATATCATTTTTCCAATTTTAGTTGTGGGCAGAATTTAGCAACTAGCACAAGTCAAGCAATCAACCTACACATGCAATTCTAAGAGTATAGCAGCGGAAAGTAAAACATTGAATATGAAGGTAAAGGGAAGGCTTCGTAGAAGGCAAACACAATGTAGACACAGAGATTTTTGGCGTGGTTACGATTGGTGGTGCTATCGTAGGTCCACGTTGATGGAGACTTCAATCCACGAATGGTAACGGCTGCACGAGTCCATGGAGGGCTCCACCCACGAAGGGTCCACGAAGAAGCAACCTTGTCTATCCCACCATGGCCATCGCCCATGAAGGACTTGCCTCACTCGGAAGATCTTCACGAAGTAGGCAATCTCCTTACCCTTACAAACTTCTTGGTTCAACTCCACATCTTGACAGAGGCTCCCAAGTGACACCTAACCAATCTAGGAGACACCACTCTCCAAAAGGTAACAGATGGTGTGTTGATGATGAACTCCTAGCTCTTGTGCTTCAAATGATAGTCTCCACAACACTAAACACTCTCTCTCACAGATTTGTATATGGTGGAAAGAAGATTTGAGTGGAAAGAAACTTGGGGAAGGCTAAAAATCAAGAATATTGTGGTAGGAATGGAATGTCTTGACCTCAACACATGAGTAGGTGGTTCTCTCAGAAAATGAGTAGTGGAAGTGTAGGCACGTTCTAATGGCTCTCTCACATACGGAGAAGAGGGTGGAGGGGTATATATAGCCTCCACACAAAATCCAACCGTTACACACATTTGACCCATCTTGATGAGACCGAATAGCTAAACTCGATGGCACCGATTAGTTCAAAAATGTGGACGTTAGGAATCTTGGTGGGACCGACTGGAACAACTCGGTGGGACCGATGTGCTAGGGCTTAGGGCGAACATCAACTCGGTGGCGCCGATTGCATCAACTCGGCAAGACCGAAGTGAAGCAATAAGCAACAGAGAGAATGTTGATACGTCTCCAATGTATCTATAATTTTTGATTGCTCCATGCTATATTATCTTCTGTTTTGGAGAATATTGGTCTTTATTATCCACTTTTACATTATTTTTGGGACTAACCTATTGACCCAGAGCCCAGTGCCAGTTCCTTTTTTCCCTCGTTTCAGTGTTTCGAAGAAAAGGAATATCAAATGGAGTCGAAACGGAATGAAACCAACTGGAGAAGTTATTTTTGGAAGGAAAGCTACCGGAAAAACTTGGAGTGCACGTCAGGAAAGAAACAAGGGAGCTACGAGGCAGGGGGCGCGCCCTCCCCCCCAGGCGCTCCCTCCACCCTCATGGGCCCCTCGTGGCTCCCCTGACGTACTTCTTCCGCCTATATATTCCCATATACCCTAAAAACATCGAAGACGAGAATAGATCGGGAGCTCTGCCGCCGCAAGCCTCTGTAGCCACCAAAAGTCAAACGGGACCCTGTTCTGGCACCCTGCCGGAGGGGGGAACCCTCACTGGTGGCCATCTTCATCATCCCGACGCTCTCCATGACGAGGAGGGAGTAGTTCACCCTCGGGGCCGAGGGTATGTACCAGTAGCTATGTGTTTGATCTCTCTCTCGTGTTCTTGATTTAGCACGATCCTGATGTATCGCGAGCTTGGCTATTATAGTTGGATCTTATATTTCTTCTCCCCCTCTTCTCTCTTGTAATGGATTGAGTTTTCCCTTTGAAGTTATCTTATCGGATTGAGTCTTTAATGACTTGAGAACACTTGATGTATGTCTTGCCGTGCGTATCTGTGGTGACAATGGGATATCACGTGATTCACTTGATGTATGTTTTGGTGATCAACTTGCGGGTTCCGCCCATGAACTTATGCATAGGGGTTGGCACACGTTTTCGTCTTGATTCTCCGGTAGAAACTTTGGGGCACTCTTTGAGGTTCTATGTGTTGGGTTGAATAGATGAATCTGAGATTGTGTGACGCATATCGTATAATCATACCCACAGATACTTGAGGTGACATTGGAGTATCTAGGTGACATTAGGGTTTTGGTTGATTTGTGTCTTAAGGTGTTATTCTAGTACGAACTCTAGGGCTGTTTGTGATACTTATAGGAATAGCCCAATGGATTGATTGGAAAGAATAACTTTGAGGTGGTTTCGTACCCTACCATAATCTCTTCGTTTGTTCTCCGCTATTAGTGACTTTGGAGTGACTCTTTGTTGCATGTTGAGGGATAGTTATATGATCCAACTATGTTATTATTGTTGAGAGAACTTGCACTAGTGAAAGTATGAACCCTAGGCCTTGTTTCCTAGCATTGCAATACCGTTTACGCTCACTTTTATCATTAGTTACCTTGCTGTTTTTATATTTTCAGATTACAAAAACCTATAGCTACCATCCATATTGCACTTGTATCACCATCTCTTCGCCGAACTAGGGCACCTATACAATTTACCATTGTATTGGGTGTGTTGGGGACACAAGAGACTCTTTGTTATTTGGTTGCAGGGTTGTTTGAGAGAGACCATCTTCATCCTACGCCTCCCACGGATTGATAAACCTTAGGTCATCCACTTGAGGGAAATTTGTTACTGTCCTACAAACCTCTGCACTTGGAGGCCCAACAACGTCTACAAGAAGAAGGTTGCGTAGTAGACATCAAATGTCAAGCCAACTAGGTGAGACCGATTGCATAACTCGGTGAGACCAAAATAAATGCAACAAGTCACAGAGCGTTGGCAAGGCCATCTCGGTGAGACCGAGACCCGTATCAGTGAAACCGAATTGCTGGGGTTTCTGGCAGTGGCTATGTCATATGAATTCGGTGGCGCCGGATAGAAAGAATCAGTGGGGCCGAGTTGGAGTTTAGGTTTTTGACATATTTGGATGGAGAAAGTGGTTGAGGGTTTTGGAGCAATATCACTAAGCATTTGAGCAAGCAAGCCATTAAACAACACGCATCCCCGTTTAATAGTATTGGCTTTCCTATGGACTCAATGTGATCTTGGATCACTAAAATAGAAATGAAGAGTCTTGAGCTTTTGCCAATGGATGTCCTTAGCATTTTGAGGGGTCCAATTCTCTAGTCCATGCCATGCCATTCATTGAACTTCCTGAAATATTTATCTTGAATGGATATTAGTTCAATGAGCTATATGTTGTTATGAATTACCAAAACCACCCGAGGATTAGTTGCACTTTCAATCTTCCCCATTTTGGTAATTGATGACAACATATAGATCAATGCATCGACAAAGCATAAAATGAAATGTAATACATCGTCGCTTTGAGAAGTATGTGATAAGCAAGAGCTCCCCCTAAATTTGTGCATTATGTAAAATTTGTGTTTGAATGCAAATGCACAATTGATTAGGATCATGGGTCACACTTCCATGCCACATACATCTTGGTGGAGCGCACAAAATGATAAGAGTGAAATAATATGCACGCATCTCCAAACATATAAGTGAGAGATCATACATAGACAATCATAAAGATAGGCATGTAAGTGATAACCCACAAATATAGGGGATCGCAACAGTTTTCGAGGGTAGAGTATTCAACCCAAATTTATTGATTTGACACAAGGGGAGCCAAAGAATATTCTCAAGTATTAGCAGTTGAGTTGTCAATTCAACCACACCTGGATAACTTAATATCTGCAGCAAAGTATTTAGTAGCAAAGTAGTATGATAGTAACGGTAACGGTAGAAAAAGTAATATTTTTGGGTTTTGCAGTGATTGTAACAGTAGCAACGAAAAAGTAAATAAGCGAAGAACAATATGTGAAAAGCTCGTAGGCATTGGATCGGTGATGGGGAATTATGCCGGATGCGGTTCATCATGAAAAAGTCATAACATAGGGTGACACAGAACTAGTTCCAATTCATCAATGTAATGTAGGCATGTATTCCGAATATTTTCATACGTGCTTATGAAAAAGAACTTGCATGACATCTTTTGTCCTACCCTCCCGTGGCAGCGGGGTCCTAGCGGAAACTAAGGGATATTAAGGCCTCCTTTTAATAGAGTACCGGACCAAAGCATTAACACATAGTGAATACATGAACTCCTCAAACTACGGTCATCACCGGGAGTGGTCCTGATTATTGTCACTTCGGGGTTGCTGGATCATAACACATAGTAGGTGACTATAGAATTGCAAGATAGGATCAAGAACTCGCATATATTCATGAAAACATAATAGGTTCAGATCTTAAATCATGGCACTCGGGCCCTAGTGACAAGCATTGAGCATAGCAAAGTCATAGCAACATCAATCTCAGAACATAGTGGATACTAGGGATCAAAACCCTAACAAAATTAACTCGATTACATGATAAATCTCATCCAACCCATCACCGTCCAACAAGCCTACGATGGAATTACTCACGCACGGCGGTGAGCATAATGAAATTGGTGATGGAGGATGGTTGATGATGACGATGGCGACAGATTCCCCTCTTCAAAGCCCCGAACGGACTCTAGATCAGCCCTCCCGAGAGAGATTAGGGCTTGGCGGCGGCCCCGTATCGTAAAACGCGATGAATCCTTCTTTCTGATTTTTTTCTCCCCGAACACGAATATATGGAGTTGGAGTTGAGGTCGGTGGAGCTCCAGGGGGCCCACGAGGCGGGGCGACTGGGGCAAAGCGCCCCCACCCTCGTCGAAAGGGTGTGGCCCCCCTGGCCTTGATCTTTCGCAAATATTTTTTATTATTTCCAAAAATAATCTCCGTGAAGTTTCAGGTCATTATGAGAACTTTTGTTTCTGCACAAAAATAACACCATGGCAATTCTGCTGAAAGCAGCGTCAGTCCGTGTTAATTCCATTCAAATCATGCAAGTTAGAGTCCAAAACAAGGGCAAAAGTGTTTGGAGAAGTAGATACGACGGAGACGTATCAACTCCCCCAAGCTTAAACCTTTGCTTGTCCTCAAGCAATTTAGTTGATAAACTGAAAGTGATAAAGAAAAACTTTTACAAACTTTGTTTGCTCTTGTTGTTGTAAATATGTAAAGCCAGCATTCAAGTTTTCAGAAAAGACTATGAACTAACCATATTCATGATAACACTTAGGTCTCATGTTTACTCATGTCAATGGCATAATCAATTAGCGAGCAATAATAATAAATCTCGGCTGACAACACTTTCTCAAAACAATCATGATATGATATAACAAGATGGTATCTCGCTAGCCCTTTCTGAGACCGCAAAACATAAATGCAGAGCACCTTTAAAGATCAAGGACTGACTAGACATTGTAATTCATGGTAGAAGAGATCTAGTCATAGTCATACCCAATATAAATTAATAGCAATGGATGCAAATGATAGCGGTGCTCTCCAGCTGGTGCTTTTTAATAAGAGGGTGATGACTTAACATAAAAGTAAATAGATAGGCCCTTTGCAGAGGGAAGCAGGGATTTGTAGAGGTGCCAGAGCTCGATTTTAAAGCAGAGATAAATAATATTTTGAGCGGCATACTTTCATTGTCAACATAAGAACCGAGAGATGGCGATATCTTCCATGCTACACACATTATAGGTGGTTCCCAAATAGAATGGTAAAGTTTATACTCCCCCTCCACCAACAAGTATCAATCCATGGCTTGCTCGAAACAATGAGTGCCTCCAACTAACAAGAGTCCCGGGGGAGTTTTGTTTGCAATTATTTTGATTTGATTTGCATAAAGCATGGGACTGGGCATCTCGGTGACCAGCCATTTTCTCGTGAGTGAGGAGCGGAGTCCACTCCTATTGAGAATAACCCGCCTAGCATGGAAGATACAGACAGCCCTAGTTGATACATGAGCTATTCGAGCATGCAAAACATAATTTCATTTGAAGGTTTGGAGTTTGGCACATACAAATTTACTTGGAACGGCAGGTAGATACCGCATATAGGAAGGTATGGTGGACTCATATGGAATAACTTTGGGGTTTAAGGGATTGGATGCACAAGCAGTATTCCCGCTTAGTACAAGTGAAGGCTAGCAAAAGACTGGGAAGCGACCAACTAGAGAGCGACAACAGTCATGACCATGCATTAAAATTAATGAACATTGAGTGCAAGCATGAGTAAGATATAATCCACCATGAACATAAATATCATGAAGGCTATGTTGATTTGTTTCAACTACATGCGTGAACATGTGCCAAGTCAAGTCACTTAAATCGTTCAAAGGAGGATACCACCCCATCATACCACATCACAACCATTTTAATAGCATGTTGGCATGCAAGGTAAACCATTATAAACTCCTAGCTAATTAAGCATGGCATAAGCAACTATAATCTCTAATTGTCATTGCAAACATGTCTATTCATAATAGGCTAAATCAGGAACGATGAACTAATCATATTTACAAAAACAAGAGAGTTCGAGTTCATACCAGCTTCTCTCATCTCAATCAGTCCATCATATATCGTCATAATTGCCTTTCACTTGCACGACCGAACGATGTGTATAATAATAATAGTGCACATGCATTGGACTAAGCTGGAATCTGCAAGCATTCAATAAACAGGAGGAACAAGGTAATATGGGCTCTCTGTTAAATCAACAATAATGCATATAAGAGCCACATTAATAATTTCATTATGGTCTTCTCCTATCGACCCCCAAAGAAAAGAAAATAAATAAAACTATGTACACGGGAAAGCTCCCAACAAGCAAAAGAAGAACGGGAAATCTTTTTGGGTTTTCTTTTAGTTATTACTACTACAGCAAGAAAAGTGAACTAGCTAAAGGCTACTACTATTTTTTGGTTTTTCTTAAGGTTTTTCAAACACACAAGAAGAAATCAAGAACAAGGAAATAAAATAGCATGGATATTACAGTGAAAAGTATGAGCACCGACAACTAGCATGAGTGTGTGTGACGCCCTCGACTCAATCGTACATTAATCATGCATGCAGATGTGTACGATCAAGATCAAGGACTCACGGGAAGATATCACAACACAACTCTAGACACAAATTAAAATAATACAAGCTTTATGTTACAAGCCAGTGGCCTCGAGGGCTCGAATACATAAGCTCGATTACACAAGAGTCAGCGGAAGCATCAATATCTGAGTACAGACATAAGTTAGACAAGTTTGCCTTAAGAAGACTAGCACAAAAGCAACATTGATCGAAAAGGCAAGGCCTCCTGCCTGGGAGCCTCCTAACTACTCCTGGTCATCGGCGGCCTCCACGTAGTAGTAAGCATCGACGGTGGCATCCGCCCTGGTTCCGTCATCCGTTGCATCAACCGAAAGAAGAAGAAAAGGGAAAAGGGGAGCAAAGCAACCGTGAGTACTCATCCAAAGTACTCGCAAGCAAGGATCTACACTACATATGCAACATCATCAAAGGAAGGCTATATATGTGGACTGGGCTACAGAAATGCCAGAATAGAGAGAAGGCCTAGTCCTATCGAAGACTAGCATCTTCTGGAAACCACCATCTTGCAGCAACAGGGGGAGTAGAGTAGCATAAAGTAAAGTACTAGTAGTGTTATCAACCTCGGCCGGAGATCCTTTCTTGACTCCCTGTGAGAAAGAAATCCCAGAGCCATACTATCCAGTTATCATCACAATCCATTACTCATCACCATCCAGTCTCATCACAAGTATCTAGTTCTAGTTGTATCGATCGGGATACAACTCCAAGTGTCCGTTACCGTAGGACAGGCTATCGATAGATGTTTTCTTCGCTGCAGGTGCACCAACTTACCCACCACGCCGATTAACTCCGGCCGGACACACTTTCTGGTCATGCCCGCCTCGGCCAAACAATAGGCCGCAACCCGACCTAGGCTTAATAGAGAGATCAGCACGCCGACTAAACCTATGCCCCTGGGGTCATGGGCCATCTCCCGAGAACTCCTGCACGCGCTAACGCGCCGATGAGTAGACCTAGCTACCTCCCTAAAAAGGCGGAGCTTACCAGTCCAACTCGGCGCGGCCGCCGTCGCCGACGCCTATTAAGCTTCGGCTGATGCATACGACGCAGAACGCCCATACTATGCCCACGTGATGGTTAGTGCTATCGGGCCGAGGCCCTCGGATCAAATATCCAAATCGTAGTGGATTAGGAACGCTGTAACAAGCAGAGATTCACGAAAGATGTGACCCGTGTTCTGCCTCGAGGACTTGCGGCAAGGGCTAGGAATGCCCGCCACGCCAGATTTATCTCATGGCACCCTCCAGTCAACCCGTCTCCACATCACTCGCAATTAAGCTCGCACGGGTACCCCTCAGGGTCGACCCGTCTTTAGTAACATGGCTCAATGTAAAGTCATAGTAATCATAGTAACTGTGTGTCTAAACATCAAGGGGAAAGCCCGAGGAATCACCCCCGGTGAATTCCACTCGATGTAATCATCAAGGTGAACATAAGAGGATTCACCCACGAGGTCCACACTTGAGGGGTTGCACAATGAGTCGATCGAAGTGGTTAAAGAGGAAATCACCCTCGATGACCACTTAATCAATAGCTACACTACTGTGGTTAACATAAGAAGTATCGATGAGGACTCACCCTCGGTACTCGATAGTAACCCAGTATTGTCGAGCAACTAAGGTGAAAGTGATGTGCGGTGCCGGGGCCTGGTCTTCGATCCTGTTGATCGGGTCTTCTGATAATCCAACAGGGCAGTCGGTACAAAGTGGGGGTCACTGATGGATCACTAACCAACCTATACTAAGCAGTTTAGGATAAGCAGGTAAGGTACAACAGCAGGTTACAAAAGCAGGCTATGCATCATAATAGGAGAAATCAATAAAAGTAGCAAAAACTAATGCAAGCGTGAGAGAATGGAATGGGCGATATCAGGATGATCAAAGGAGGGGCTTGCCTGGTTGCTCTGGCAAGGAGGAGGAGGAGTCGACGTAGTCGATCACAGGGGCATCAGCATCGGTCTCGGGGTCTACCGGAGAGAAGAGGGGGAAGAAACAGTAAATACACACAAAACATAAGCATAACAATACAATAAGCGGGGCGGAGGTGATCTAACGTAGCGTTAGGCGATACTAGCGAAGGGGGAAGTCAACCGGGAATCTTTTCCCGGTTCCGGACCTGTGTCAGACAGATGACCAGAGGGGGAAAGTTCCATGTTCAGATAGTTAGAGGCATCTGACAGGTAAACGGACCACGTGTTCGGATTCGCCTCGTCGTTCTGAGCAACTTTCATGTACAACACTTCTTTATCCAAGTTACGGTTTATTTTCTATGAATTTTCAAAGATTAAACCGTTTTCTGAAATTATTACTAATTCGAAATTAAGCAGGAAAATTGCTAGGTGTACCCTCTATGTACACAGCCAGAGAGGCTGGCATGTGGGGCCAGGGGACTGGGTTGACTTAGTCATAGGTTGACCAGTCAACAGGGGCATGGGGGTCCACACGTCATAGTCATACTTTGCATTAGAGCTAAATTAAATAGTTAAAAAAAGCAGAGGGGCCCCCGTGTAAGTGTCACATCTGCTGATAAAGGTAGCTAAACTATATTAAACTACATGTGGCCACATGTCATAGAGTATTAGCTGGGGTGTTACCACTAACACTAATTAGCTAGGCCTAATAATTAACAAGAGGGAGGCCTGTGTGGTAGTGGCATAGGCCACGGATGGGCAGCCATGCACGCACGGGCACCAGCAGAGGTGCGGCCGTGGGCACAGCCAGCTCAGCGGGCAGGCCTGGCGCGCGGCCAGCAGCGGCAGGGGCGCTGGCGGCCGCACCTACGCCAAGTCGGGCACGCGCGTCGTGGGATAGGGCGAGCCAGCGGTCAGCAGCAGCAGCAGCCAAGATAGTAGAGAGCAGCAACAAGCTTACAAGAGGAACAAGCGGCAGAACGACAAGAGGAGCAGCAGTGTGACTACTGCAGCAGCTAGCAGAGACAGAGGGCAACGGCACACACATACACGTACGCGTACGCCGGAGCTCGGACAAGCTCGGGGAAGGCGACTATAACAACGACTCGAGGGGGCGGGTTACGGAGGCGGAACGGAGCGGGGATGAGGGGGAATCGGAGGCGCAGCTCACAGCGAAGCTCGTGGAGGGCTTGATGAAGCCGGAGGGGTCGAGGAGATCGGACAACGGCGAGGTCGTGGTGGCTGTGCGTGGGGTGGATCCCGATGGCGAGCGCTGGCGGTGGCCTGGAGACGAACCGAGGGGCGTAGAGGAAGGAGACGACGGCGGCGGACCGCCTGGACGCCGTGGCATAGCTCGGGGTGGCCGGTGGCCGCGGGATCGATGCGGGCACGGCGACGACCGCCGGGATTCGCGTTGGGGAGAAGATAGTGGCGCGAGGGAGAGAAGGGGAATTGAGCTAGGGTTCGGGAGGAGGGAGAGAGCGATCTTGTAGGGCGCCAGGGGGCGTGGATGGCCGCCCCGTGGCCATCGGCGCCGTGTACGGTTGCCCTGCGTCCACAAGCGCCCGATGAACAGAGGAAGGGGACAACCTAGCGGTGGGCTGGGCTTCAATGTGGGGTGTTGTGCCAAAGTGCACCTTGACTTTAGTTTTTCTAACTCTTTGCTATTTTGTATTCTCTGCTACTGTTTTGCATCAAGTTGGGGCACCAAATGATTTTTGCTTTGAACGGAACCTTGCACATAAATCTAACACAAAAGCTAAGAGTGGCACAAAAAGTTTGGGTCAATTGGAAACTCATAAATATTTGTTTATTAGGAAAAGGCCAACTTAAATGAGTTTGGACCACTTATTAATTTCCTAGGAATTTATTTGTGAGCCAAACCAAGTTGTTTTCAACATGACATTGATCAGGGAAATTTGTATAGAACTATTCGAGCATTTTAGTTTTATAGCTTGAGGAGAAATAATTTTGACTTGTCTTTTGAATTTGAATTTGAGGTCGGTTTGGGATAAGGTGATGATTAGCAAAATTTAATAATGATGATGTGGCACCATTAATAGAGTTTACTGTAGCATGACACTGGGGGTGTTACAAATCTCCTCCACTACAAGAAATCTCGTCCCGAGATTTAAGGGGTGGAGTAAGGGGGAAAGACTCAGGAAGGACGGAGCTCAACACAAGATAGTTACCTGGGGACTATCTCAGTGAACGTTGCAAAGAGGCATCTCTCGAGTTGAAATTCAAGGAAGTCATCGAGAGCAAGGTAAGAAGGTGCAATAAGAAGCTTCAAACGGGTAGGCAATCGTTTGTTGCCTGAAACAGAGTGTGAAAGGGTTTCAGAGCGATGGGAATATGTATTTTGTCTGATACCAGAATTGGTGATCTCACGGAAGGTGGCTTGTGAATTACATACGAAACCAAGCATGAGGAATTTTTTTTGAAACAGGGGTATACATGAGAGTCAGGTTTTGATCCTGTGGAACTGTGGTTTATCGACCCACCATGTGGTTTAAAAGCAGGAAGGAGCTAACATTTTGCACGGTCATGATAGCAAGGCAGGTCAGAGGATAACCTGTCAGTTATGTTGATAACAACGTTGGTACCAAGGGCGAGGGACGAAGAGAACTATTTTCCTGCTCGTTGTACGAGGCGGACCAATAGGCAAAGTTCTCGTCCATCGGTGGCTACCGAAATGTCATCAACTATAGTAACAGGGTCTTACTAACAAGGTTGTACATCGGGGCGTTTTATAAGCAGGGAATTATTTCTGCTTATATCATATTAATCACAAGAAGGTTAAACAAACCAATGGAAAGGAAAATGAAATTATCGGATTAATCAGACCAAATGGAAAGGAAAATGTGTTTACACACCAGAATTTGGAGTATATCCTTCCCAAGGGGAAGCGGAGCAAGATATACATGATATGAAAGCAAGTTCAAAAGCATTTAGATAAAGGGAGCGAGGGAAGAATCATGATATTACCCATACCATGGTGTTTGGATAATAGATCAAGAAACGTTCGACAATGTGCTTCCAATGTTCCTGTTGATATTCGGAATACCTCAGTCATGCTTCGAGGTAGCATTAACAGGGTGCTCCAAGTAGGGTTGGAGTTGGAGATCACAAGAAATACTCAAAGAACAATTGCAGGAATAGCAAGGAGTCCAAGGTATAACCAAGACATGATCAACCATGTGTTGGAAAGAAGACAAGGGGGTAGTCGATGATAACTCAAACCATCGAAGGTCACGGATGGTATTTCTCACCATGAATTCAATTAATATCCTGGAAGAGCTCAGAATGTTGATGATGATCAAGACATATTTGTCGAGAGGTTTCATGAAGATGTAATCGATCGGCGATGGCATCAATTCAAAGGAATGATGAAGCGAAAGGTTATGGGAACCACGAGTATGAAACGAACTCAAAAATAAGCTTGCTATTCAAGACAAAATGATATGACGAGGAAAATCGATGTAGGCTTAGCTCATCGTCAAAAATTTTGCTCCGGGAAGAAAGGATCAGGTAGCACAGTTAAAATTTATCACGATAATGATATAGCCGATCAGGCTAGGAATGACTTGAAGGATTAATAAACTCATAAGCAAACGAAGATTATTTAGAGTTACTGAATCAGAGTGCGGAAGTGATTCACTTATCAGTGTTCTCGGTTGACGACAACCCAGAACCCATGAAGTGACAAAGAAAGGGTAAGGTAGTACTTCATCAAAAATTCATAAGATGTAGAGCGATTGCATGATATCCTCGAGATACCATGGGTAATACTCGAAGGTATATCATAACAGAGGTCGGGCAGATGCATTGATCTGTAGAAGTCAGATGTTTTAACTTGTCCGAGAAATGGGATCAAAGAAGAACAATCATGGTCGGATCCACGGTTGTAAAGGATCAATTCACATGTACCAGATGATAGTTATCAAGGAAATAGTTATTGTTACAAGAAGCTTCCATGATAGGATCTACATCGTGTCCATGGGCATGAACACAAAGTTCAAGGTCGACTCCCACTTCTTCAATGCATAACCTTCCATTCACTTCTTGTTTTCGATGAAGTCATAGTGTTGAAATTATATCTGGCAAAACACCAGAAGAGTAAGACTCGTTAAAACTCTCGGGTTCAAACGGATTATGGGAGGCATAGGTTCAACCCATCGGGGCATTTTTACGAATCTATACAACCATCAACCAAGCAAAAGATATGAGTTTGAAAGCAGAGTATCGAAGCCAAAGAAGATGATACAATATACCGAAGGTATTATGTATCAGGGAAAAACTGATAAGATTTTGGATGTGAAGGACACTGTCGGATAACAACCCAACAATGGGTCTGGCGATTCACGACAGAGTAGATGTGAGCATCGGTAATCAATCATATGAAGAAGGGGATGCAAAGGCATCTGCTTATAGAAACGTCTTAATGATTTGATGCTTGGGTACAGAGGAATTATGGTTTCAAGACGAAGGATCAGAAGCAGAGGCTCTGATCAAAAGATGAGTAAATTGAATAGAATTAGAGGTGCACCCGATCAAATCTGGATTGGGAAAGAACCACCTCCTATCTGGAACGATGTATGAGCCGAAAAGAAAATTTCCAAGGATCAATTGATGATTGCGAGTATTCACACACACGCTGAATCCATAGGAACAGAATGAAAATCACAAAGAATTTTAAAGAATATTAGTAGACATATGGAATTAATCCTAATGCAAGAAGGCAAGGAGAATCAAGAGCAATAGGCTGCAGAGGATTTAGAAAGATCAGATAGCATTTTCAGGTATTTTGGAAAGCATATGAACAACCGGGGACGAACGAACCCCGGTTAAGTGAATTATCCGCAGTGCAAAAAGAAGCTGCAAAGCAGAAGGCACAAAGGATTCTCGGAACAAAGGAAAGTACTAGGGGTAACTTCTAACAACAAGAGCAACTGGGGATGAAGGTAAAAACGGCAATGATGTTATCCATGGGGACTTATCGGTGGTCAGGAACTGCAAAGCAGTGGGCACTGGGTCTCAGGAAACATCGAGGAGTATCCGCCGAATCTTCTGGCGAAGCAAGCGATAATCGGTAATGTTGGGGGTCTCCGGGAGGAAGTGGGTACGTGAACCTAATGTCAGAGTTAGTAAAATGTTTAACTCGAATAGACGGGAGATCAGAGTCCCAGAGTATAGACGAGGAATAAAAGATCCTAATACCACCCAATGACGACGTGGGCCCGTAAGCCACACAGCCAAGTTAGTAAAACAGTTTTGGACGACTAGACTCAACTTCGGCCAAGGAGTTGGAAAGGGGGCTACCTACAGGCAGTCGGCTCTGATACCAACTTGTGACGCCCTCGATTCAATCGTACACTAATCATGCACGCAGATGTGTACGATCAAGATAAAGGACTCACGGGAAGATATCACAACACAACTCTAGACACAAATTAAAATAATACAAGCTTTATGTTACAAGCCAGTGGCCTCGAGGGCTCGAATACATAAGCTCAATTACACAAGTGTCAGCGGAAGCATCAATATCTGAGTACAGACATAAGTTAGACAAGTTTGCCTTAAGAAGACTAGCACAAAAGCAACATCGATCGAAAAGGCAATGCCTCCTGCCTGGGAGCCTCCTAACTACTCCTGGTCATCGGCGGCCTCCACGTAGTAGTAAGCATCAGCGGTGGCATCCGCCCTGGGCTCCGCCATCTGGTTGCATCAACCGAAAGAAGAAGAAAAGGGGAAAAGGGGAGCAAAGCAACCGTGAGTACTCATCCAAAGTACTGCAAGCAAGGATCTACACTACATATGCAACATTATCAAAGGAAGGCTATATATGTGGACTGGCTGCGAAATGCCGTAATAGAGAGAAGGCCTAGTCCTATCAAGACTAGCATCTTCCGAAACCACCATCTTGCAGCAACAGGGGAGTAATGTAGCATAAAGTAAAGTACTAGTAGTGTTATCAACCTCGCCGGAGATCCTTTCTCGACTCCCTGTGAGAAAGAAATCCCAGAGCCATACTATCCAGTTATCATCACAATCCATTACTCATCACCATCCGCCTCATCACAACTATCTAGTTCTAGTTGTATCAATCGATACAACTCCAAGTGTCCGCTATCAGAGGACAGGCTATCGATAGATGTTTTCTTCCCGCAGGGTGCACCAACTTACCCACCACGCCGATTAACTCCGCGGACACACTTTCCTGGGTCATGCCCGCCTCGCCAAACAATACGCCGCAACCCGACCTAGGCTTAATAGAGAGGTCAAGACGCGGACTAAACCTATGCCCCTGTGGGTCATGGGCCATCTCCCCGAACTCCTGACGCTTGTAACGCAGCCGGTGAGCAGACCTAGCTACCTCCCTAAAAAGGCAGGAGCTACCAGTCCAACCCGCGCAAGGCCGCTCCGCCGACGCCTATTAAGCTTCGCTGATGCATACGACGCAGAACGCCCATACTATGCCCACGTGATGGTTAGTGCTATCGGGCCGAGGCCCTCGGATCAAATATCCAAATCGTAGTGGATTAGGAACGCAGCGGTAACAAGCAGAGATTCACGAAAGATGTGACCCGCTGCCCGTGATCGAGGACTTGCGGCAAGGGCTAGGAATTCCCGACCACGCCTCGATTTATCTCGCGGGCACCTCCGTGTCAACCTGCTCCACATCACTGCAATTAAGCTCGCTGGTACCCCTCGTGGTCGAACCGCCTTTAGTAACATGGCTCAGTGTAAAGTCATAGTAATCATAGTAGCGTGTGTCTAAACATCAAGGGAAAGCCCGAGGAATCACCCCGTGAATTCCACTCGATGTAATCATCAAGGTGAACGTAAGAGGATTCACCCCGAGGTCCACACTTGACGGGTTGCACGACGTAGTCGATCGAAGTGGTTAAAGAGGAAATCACCCTCGATGACCACAACCGAATAGCTACACTACAGGTTAACATCGGCATCGATGAGGACTCACCCCAGACTCGATAGTAACCCAGTATTGTCGAGCAACTAAGGGGAAAGTGATGGGTGGTGCCGGGGCCTGGTCTTCGATCCCGTTGATCGGGTCTTCTGATAATCCAGCGGGGCAGTCGGGACAAAGTGGGGGTCACTGATGGATAACTAACCAACCTATACTAAGCAGTTTAGGATAAGCAGGTAAGGTACAACAGTAGGTTACAAAAGCAGGCTATGCATCAGAATAGGAGCAATCAATAACAGTAGAAAAAACTAATGCAAGCATGAGAGAATGGAATGGGCGATATCGAGATGATTAAAGGAGGGGCTTGCCTGGTTGCTCTGGCAAGGAGGAGGAGTCGTCGACGTAGTCGATCACAGGGGCATCAGCATCGGTCTCGGGGTCTACCGGAGAGAAGAGGGGGAAGAAACAGTAAATACACACAAACATAAGCATAACAAGACAATAAGCGGGGCAGAGGTGATCTAACGTAGCGTTACGCGACATCTTGGCGAGGGGAAGTCAACAGGAATCTTTTCCGGTCCGGACTAATGTCGATAGATGACCGAGGGGAAAGTTCCATGTTCAGATAGTTAGAGGCATCTGACAGGTAAACGGACCACGTGTTCAGATTCGCCTCGTCGTTCTGAGCAACTTTCATGTACAACACTTTTTCATCCGAGTTACGGTTTATTTTCTATGAATTTTCAAAGATTAAACTGTTTTCTGAATACTAATTCGAAATTAAGCAGGAAAATTGCTAGGTGTACCCTCTGTGTACACAGCCAGAGAGGCTGGCATGTGGGGCCAAGGGACTGGGTTGACTTAGTCATAGGTTGACCAGTCAACAGGGGCATGGGGGTCCACACGTCATAGTCATACTTTGCATTAGAGCTAAATTCAATAGTTAAAAAAAAACAGAGGGGCCCCCGTGTAAGTGTCACATCTGCTGATAAAGGTAGCTAAACTAAATTAAACTACATGAGGCCACATGTCATAGAGTATTTGCTGGGGTGTTACCACTAATACTAATTAGCTAGGCCTAATAATTAACAAGAGGGAGGCCTGTGTGGTAGTGGCATAGGCCATGGATGGGCAGCCATGCACGCACGCGCACCAACAGAGGTGCGGCCGCTGGCACAGCCACCAATGGGCAGGCTCTGGCTGCGCTGCCAGCAGGCAGGGGGCCGGGCGGCCGCACCTACGCCAAGTCGGGGCACACGCGACCGTGGTATAGGGCGCAGCCAGGCGGTCAGCAGCAGCAGAAGTCAGCATAGCAGAGAGCAGCAACAAGCAACGGTAGGAACACGCGGCAGCAACGACAAGAGGAGCAGCAGTGTGACTACTGCAGCAGCTAGCAGAGACAGAGGGCAACGGCACACACATACACGTACGCGTACGCCGGAGCTCGGACAAGCTCGGGGACGGCGACTATAACAACGACTCGAGGGGGCGGGTTACGGAGGCGGAACGGAGCGGGGATGAGGGGGAATCGGAGGCGCAGCTCACATCGAAGTTCGTGGAGGGCTTGATGAAGCCAGAGGGGTTGAGCAGATCGGATCTACGGCGAGGTCGTGGTGGCTGTGCGTGGGGTGGATCCCGATGGCGAGCGCTGGCGGCAGCCTGGAGACGAGCCGAGGGGCGTTGAGGAAGGAGACGACGACAGCGGACCGCCTGGACGCCGTGGCATAGCTCGGGGTGGCCGGTGGCCGCGTGAACGACGTTGGCACGACGACGACCGCAGGGATTCACGTTGGGGAGAAGACAGTGGCGCGAGGGAGAGAAGGGGAATTGAGCTAGGGTTCGGGAGGAGGGAGAGAGTGATCTTGTAGGGCGCCAGGGGGCGTGGATGGCCGCCTGCGGGCCATCGGCGCTGCACGGTCGCCTCAAGGCCCACAAGCCTGGATGAACAGAGGAAGGGGACAACCTAGCGGTGGGCTGGGCTTCAGTGTGTGGTGTTGGGCCAAAGTGCACCTTGACTTGTGTTTTTTTAACTCTTTGCTATTTTGTATTTTCTGCTACTGTTTTGCATCAAGCTGGGGCACCAAATGATTTTTGCTTTGAACGGAACCTTGCACATAAATCTAACACAAAAGCTAAGAGTGGCACAAAAAGTTTGGGTCAATTGGAAACTCATAAATATTTGTTTATTATGAAAAGGCCAATTTAAATGAGTTTGGACCACTTATTAATTTCCTAGGAATTTATTTGTGAGCCAAACCAAGTTGTTTTCAACATGACATTGATCAGGGAAATTTGTATAGAACTATTCGAGCATTTTAGTTTTATAGCTTGAGGAGAAATAATTTTGACTTGTCTTTTGAATTTGAATTTGAGGTCGGTTTGGGATAAGGTGATGATTAGAAAAATTTAATAATGATGACGTGGCACCATTAATAGAGTTTACTGTAGCATGACACTGGGGGTGTTACAAATCTCCTCCACTACAAGAAATCTCGTCCCGAGATTTAAGGGGTGGAGTAAGGGGGAAAGACTCGGGAAGGACGGAGCTCAACACAATATAGTTACCTGGGGACTATCTCAATGAACGTTGCAAAGAGGCATCTCTCGAGTTGAAATTCAAGGAAGTCATCGAGAGCAAGGTAAGAAGGTGCAATAAGAAGCTTCAAACGGGTAGGCAATCGTTCGTTGCCTGAAACAGAGTGTGGAAAGGTTAACATCAGAAGTACTGATGAGGACTCACCCTCGATACTCGATAGTAACCCAGTATTGTCGAGCAACTAAGGGGAAAGTGATGTGCGGTGCCGGGGCCTGGTCTTCGATCCCGTTGATCGGGTCTTCTGATAATCCAGCAGGGCAGTCGGGACAAAGTGGGCTCACTAATGGATCACTAACCAACCTATACTAAGCAGTTTAGGATAAGCAGGTAAGGTACAACAACAGGTTACAAAAGCAGGCTATGCATCAGAATAGGAGCAATCAATAACAGTAGCAAAAACTAATGCAAGCATGAGAGAATGGAATGGGCGATATCGGGATGATCAAAGGAGGAGCTTGCCTGGTTGCTCTGGCAAGGAGGAGGAGTCGTCGACGTAGTCGATCACAGGGGCATCAGCATCGGTCTCGGGGTCTACCGGAGAGAAGAGGGGGAAGAAACAGTAAATACACACAAACATAAGCATAAAAAGACAATAAGCGGGGCAGAGGTGATCTAACGTAGCGTTAGGCGATACTAGCGAAGGGGGAAGTCAACCGGGAATCTTTTCCCGGTTCCGGACCTGTGTCAGATAGATGACCAGAGGGGGAAAGTTCCATGTTCAGATAGTTAGAGGCATCTGACAGGTAAACGGACCACGTGTTCGGATTCGCCTCGTCGTTCTGAGCAACTTTCATGTACACCACTTTTTCATCCGAGTTACGGTTTATTTTCTATGAATTTTCAAAGATTAAACCGTTTTTTGAAATTATTACTAATTCAAATTAAGCACTTAAAATTGCTAGGTGTACCCTCTGTGTACACAGCCGAGAGGCTGGCATGTGGGGCAGGGGACTGGGTTGACTTAGTCATAGGTTGACCCGATCAACAGGGGCATGGGGTCCACACGTCATAGTCATACTTTGCATTAGAGCTAAATTAAATAGTTAAAAAAGCAGAGGGGCCCCGTGTAAGTGTCACATCTCACGATAAAGGTAGCTAAACTAAATTAAACTACATGAGGCCACATGTCATAGAGTATTTGCTGGGTGTTACCACTAACACTAATTAGCTAGGCCTAATAATTAACAAGAGGGAGGCTCTGTGGTAGTGGCATAGGCCACGGATGGGCAGCCATGCACGCACGGGCACCAGCAGAGGTGCGGCCGTGGGCACAGCCAGCTCAATGGGCAGGCTGGCCTTGCGCCAGCAGCGGCAGAGCGCTGGGCGGCCGCACCCACGCCAAGTCGGGGCACACGCGTCAGGATAGGCGCGCAGCAAGTCAGTCAGAAGCAGCAGTCAAGATAGCGAGAGCAGCAACAAGCTTACGGTAGGAACAAGCGGCAAGAACGACAAGAGGAGCAACAGTGTGACTACTGCAGCAGCTAGCAGAGACAGAGGGCAACGGCACACACATACACGTACGCGTACGGCGGAGCTCGGACAAGCTCGGGGACGGCGACTATAACAACGACTCGAGGGGGCTGGTTACAGAGGCGGAACGGAGCGGGGATGAGGGGGAATCGGAGGCGCAGGTCACAGCGAAGCTCGTGGAGGGCTTGATGAAGCCGGAGGGGTCGAGGAGATCGGGTCTACGGCGAGGTCGTGGTGGCTGTGCGTGGGGTGGATCCCGATGGCGAGCGCTGGCGGCGGCCTGGAGACGAGCCGAGGGGCGTAGAGGAAGGAGATGACGACGGCGGACCGCCTGGACGCCGTGGCATAGCTCGGGGTGGCCGGTGGCCGCGGGATCGATGCGGGCACGGCGACGACCGCCGGGATTCGCGTTGGGGAGAAGACAGTGGCGCGAGGGAGAGAAGGGGAATTGAGCTAGGGTTTGGGAGGAGGGAGAGAGCGATCTTGTAGGGCGCCAGGGGGCGTGGATGGTCGCCCGTGGCCATCGGCGCCTGTAATGGTCGCCTGCGTCCACAAGCGCCCGATGAACAGAGGAAGGGGACAACCTAGCGGTGGGCTGGGCTTCAGTGTGGGGTGTTGGGCCAAAGTGCACCTTGACTTTAGTTTTTTTAACTCTTTGCTATTTTGTATTTTCTGCTACTGTTTTGCATCAAGCTCGGGCACCAAATGATTTTTGCTTTGAACGGAACCTTGCACATAAATCTAACACAAAAGCTAAGAGTGGCACAAAAAGTTTGGGTCAATTGGAAACTCATAAATATTTGTTTATTATGAAAAGGCCAATTTAAATGAGTTTGGGCCACTTATTAATTTCCTAGGAATTTATTTGTGAGCCAAACCAAGTTGTTTTCAACATGACATTGATCAGGGAAATTTGTATAGAACTATTCGAGCATTTTAGTTTTATAGCTTGAGGAGAAATAATTTTGACTTGTCTTTTGAATTTGAATTTGAGGTCAGTTTGGGATAAGGTGATGATTAGCAAAATTTAATAATGATGATGTGGCACCATTAATAGAGTTTACTGTAGCATGACACTGGGGGTGTTACAGTGTGTGAACATAAATGTAATGTCGGCGAGAAATACGTACTCCCCCAAGCTTAGGTTTTTGGCCTAAGTTGGTCTATTGCCACGGCTGGCCTGGCGGATATCCAAAGTTATAGTTGGGGTCGTACTGAGATGCAGCGGCTATTGCATCGTGTGCTGCAGCTCGGAGGCGAGCTTCCCTCATCCTCCTCTCGTACTCATTTGCCTCCTTCCTGGTTATAAAATTTCTCCCCTTTGCCTGAAAGTCAAAGAGAGTAGGAGCAAGGAGGACAATATTGATGGCGTGACGCCTGTCAAAGATTAGTCGGTACTGGAGAGGCAGTTCATTCCTCTCAACAAACTGATGGTGAACCATGGCATTAAAATCCAGATAAGAAGGAGGCAATTCCATATCATAATCACGAATAGGTATATCAAGAAAATTAGCTAAACGGGTTGCATAAATTCCACCAAAGAAATCTCCATTAAATCTATTATTATGCAACCTATGTGCAACAATGGCTCCCAAATTATAATGTTTATCTCCTAATACAGCACTCCTGAGAACACTGAGATCAGGGACACACATGTGACATGCTTCATCCTTACCATTTATGCACCTACCTATGAAGAGAGCAAAATAATGTATAGCAGGAAAATGAATGCTCCCTATGGTAGCTTGTGTTATATCTCTAGACTCCCCCACAGTTATACTAGCAAGAAAATCTCTAAACTCAGATTTGCGAGGTTCACTAGTACTACCCCATTGTGGAAGCTTGCAAGCCGTATTAAAATCCTATAAGTCCATAGTATAAGTATTTTCATAAAGATCAAACAGGACAGTTTGAGAATTGCGCGATGATGAAAATTCAAACCTCCTCACAAAGGAGTCAGTGAGATAGTGGTACTGACGGCACTTATCTGCCTCGAAGCTCACAAGATCAGTGTTACGCACATATGCGTTAAATTCTTCCTTGATTCCTGCTCCATCCATGAAGTCCTCTGAAGGCCATTCACAAGCCCGCAGTTGAGCTTCCCTTGGTGGTTCATCATCGGCCTCGCGCATTGCGAGCATGGGTCCTTGCTTCCTTGAAGGGCCACCTTGGTACATTTTCCTGAACATATTTCTTCCTCTGAAAAATTTCTGAAATTTTTAGTAACTTCAAAATAAAGGTGAACCAAACTCAACAAAATTGATAGCAACTACTTCCACAAGTGCCTAGAGACTATATCATGCATTAGAACTACTTGGAACCATATAAATTTGACATGCAAGCTCAAGAACATGGTCACCTAGGCTGCACAAATTTGCAATGAATAAAGCACTAGAACAAAAACTAATTGGATCATTGGAGGAGTCACATACCAAGGTACAATCCCCCAAAGCAGTTTTGTGAGAGGTGCTTTGAGCAAGGAGATCGAAAATAGCAGCAAAATGAGCTAGAACTCGTGCTTGAGCTGGTTGGTGATTTTTTTGGGAGGAAGAAGGAGTGTGTGGGTGCAGGAATAAGTGGAGGGGAGCAACCATGGGCCCACGAGGCAGGGCGCGCCTGGACCTCGTGGCTGTGTGCTTGCTCCCCCGCTGTGTTCTCGGTGCATGATATTCTCAAATATTCCAGAAAAAATCAGATTTCAATTTCATGGCATTTGGAGAACTTTTATTTTCGGGGTATTTTTTATTGCACGGATAATTCAGAAAACAGACAGAAAATACTATTTTTACTTTATTTCAACTAAATAACAGAAAGTTAAAGAGGGGTACAGAAGGTTGTGCTTTCTAACTTCATCCATCTCATGCTCATCAAAATGAATCCACTAACAAGGTTGATCAGGTCTTGTTAACAAACTCATTCTGAATAACATGGAACTGGAGAAATTTCGAATAACACTAGGTTACCTCAACGGGGATATGCACATCCCCAATAATAAGAATATCATATTTCTTCTTGACAGTAGGAAGAGGAAATTCAAAAACTCCAATAATAATCGATGGAATTTTTTCAATAGAGTTTAAACTATGCGCATTTCCATTAACATGAAAAGTGACATTGCCTTTGTTGCAATAAATAACAGCCCCTGCAGTATTCAAAAAGGGTTTTCCAAGAATAATAGACATACTATCGTCCTCGGGAATATCAAGAATAACAAAGTCCGTTAAAATAGTAACGTTTGCAACCACAACAGCACATCCTCACAAATACCGGCTGTGTATAGCAGTTGATTTATCGGCCATTTGCAAAGATATTTCAGTAGGTGTCAACTTATTCAGATCAAGTCTACGATATAAAGAGAGAGGCATAACACTAACACCGGCTCCAAGATCACATAAAGCAGTTCTAACATAGTTTCTTCTAATGGAGCATGGTATAGTGGGTACTCCTGGATCTCCTAACTTCTTTGGTATTCCACCCTTAAAAGTATAATTAGCAAGCATGGTGGAAATTTCAGCTTCCGGTATCTTTCTTTTATTAGTAACAATTTCTTTCATATACTTAGCATAAGGATTCATTTTGAGCATATCAGTTAAACGCATACGCAAAAGATAGGTCTAATCATTTTAGCAAAGCGCTCAAAATCCTCATCATCCTTTTTCTTGGATGGTTTGGGAGGAAAAGGCATGGGTTTCTGAACCCAAGGTTCTCTTTCTTTACCGTGCTTCCTAGCAACAAAGTCTCTCTTATCATAACGTTGATTCTTTGATTGTGGGTTATCAAGATCAACAACAGGTTCAATCTCTACATCATTATCATTGCTAGGTTGAGCATCAACATGAGCATCATCATTAACATTATCACTAGGTTTATGCTCATTACCAGATTGTGTTTCAGCATCAGAAATAGAAATATCATTAGGATTCTCAGGTGTGTCTACAACAGGTTCACTAGAAGTATGCAAAGTCCTATCATTTTTCTTTTTCTTCCTCTTAGAAGGACTAGGTGCATCTAAATTATTTCTCTGAGAATCCTGCTCAATTCTCTTAGGGTGGCCCTCAGGATACAAAGGTTCCTGAGTCACTTTACCCCCTCTAGTTGCAACTCTAACAGCAAAATCATTATTCTTACTATTCAATTCATTGAGCAAATCATTCTAAGCTTTAAGTACTTGTTCTACTTGAGTGGTAACCATAGAAGCATGTTTACTAATGAGTTTAAGTTCACCTTTAACTCTAGACATATAATCACTCAAGTGTTCAAGCATATCGGAATTGTGTTTCAATTGTCTACCAACATAAGCATTGAAGTTTTCTTGTTTGACAATAAAATTATCAAACTCGTCTAAGCATTGGCTAGCAGACTTATAAAGAGGAATATCACCTTCATCGAATCTATAGAGAGAATTTACCTTTACTACCTGTGTCGGGTTATCAAGACCATGTGTTTCTTCAATAGGCGGTAAATTAAGACCATGTATTTCTTCAACAAGAGGTAAATTCTTAACATCTTCAGCTTTTATACCCTTTTCTTTCATAGATTTCTTTGCCTCTTGCATATCTTCAGGACTGAGAAATAGAACACCCCTTTTCTTTGGAGTTGGCTTAGGAGTTTGTTCAGGAAGTGTCCAATCATTTTCATTAGTCAACATATTATTCAATAGAATTTCAGCTTGATCAACTGTTCTTTCCCTGAAAACACAACCAGCACAACTATCCAGGTGGTCTCTGGAAGCATCGGTTAGTCCATTATAAAAGATATCAAGTATTTCATTTTTCTTAAGAGGATGATCAGGCAAAGTATTAAGTAACTGGAGAAGCCTCCGCCAAGCTTGTGGGAGACTCTCTTCTTCAATTTGCAGAAAATTATATATATCCCTTAAAGCAGCTTGTTTCTTATGAGCAGAGAAATATTTAGCAGAGAAGTAATAAATCATATCCTGGGGACTACGCACACAACCAGGATCAAGAGAATTAAACCATATCTTTGCATCACCCTTTAATGAGAACGGAAATATCTTAAGGATATAATAATAGCGAGTTTTCTCATCATTAGTGAACAGGGTGGCTATATCATTTAATTTAGTAAGATGTGCCACAATAGTTTCAGATTCATAGCCATAGAAAGGATCAGATTCAACCAAAGTAATTATATCAGGGTCGACAGATAATTCATAATCCTTATCAGTAACAAAGATAGGTGAAGTAGCATAAGCAGGATCATATTTCATTCTAGCATTCAGAGATTCTTGTTTCATCTTAGCTAATAATTTCTTAAGATCACTCCTATCATTGCAAGCAAGAAAGTCTCTAGTAGTTTCTTCATCCATAACATAACCCTCAGGCACAACAGGCAATTCATATCTAGGGGGAGAGTCTTCATCATCACTTTCATCAATATTATTTGTTTCAATAATTTCATTTTCTCTAGCCCTAGCAAGTTGTTCATCAATAAATTCACCAAGTGGCACAGTAGTATCAAGCATAGAAGTAGTTTCATCATAAGTATCATGCATAGCAGAAGTGGCATCATCAATAACATGCGACATATCAGAATTAATAGCAGAAGCAGGTTTAGGTGTCGCAAGTTTACTCAAAACAGAAGGTGAATCAAGTGCAGAGCTAGATGGTAGTTCCTTACCTCCCCTCGTAGTTGAGGGATAAATTTTAGTCTTTTCTTCTTTCAAGTTCTTCATAGTGACCAGCAGATATAAATCCCAAGTGACTCAAAGAATAGAACTATGCTCCCCAGCAACGGCGCCAGAAAATAGTCTTGATAACCCACAAGTATCAGGGATCGCAACAGTTTTCGAGGGTAGAGTATTCAACCCAAATTTATTGATTCGACACAAGGGGAGCCAAAGAATATTCTCAAGTATTGGCAGTTGAGTTGTCAATTCAACCACACCTGGATAACTTAATATCTGCAACAAAGTATTTAGTAGCGAAGTAGTATGATAGTAACAGTAAGGGTAGAAAAAGTAATATTTTTGGGTTTTGTAGTGATTGTAACAGCAGCAACGAAAAAGTAAATAAGCGAAGAACAATATGTGAAAAGCTCATAGGCATTGGATCTGTGACGGAGAATTATGCCGAACGCGGTTCATCATGAAACAGTCATAACATAGGGTGACACAGAACTAGCTCCAATTCATCAATGTAATGTAGGCGTGTATTTCGAATATTGTCATACATGCTTATGGAAAAGAACTTTGCATGACTTATTTTGTCCTACCCTCCCATGGCAGCGGGGTCCTAGCGGAAACTAAGGGATATTAAGGCCTCCTTTTAATAGAGTACCGGACCAAAGCATTAACACATAGTGAATACATGAACTCCTCAAACTACGGTCATCACCGGGAGTGGTCCCGATGATTGTCACTTCGGGGTTGTCGGACCATAACACATAGTAGGTGACTATAGACTTGCAAGATAGGATCAAGAACTCACATATATTCATGAAAACATAATAGGTTCAGATCTGAAATCATGGCACTCGGGCCCTAGTGACAAGCATTGAGCATAGCAAAGTCATAGCAACATCAATCTCAGAACATAGTGGATACTAGGGATCAAAACACTAACAAAACTAACTCGATTACATGATAAATCTCATCCAACCCATCACCGTCCAGCAAGCCTACGATGGAATTACTCACGCACGGCGGTGAGCATCATGAAATTGGTGATGGAGGATGGTTGATGATGACGATGGCGATGGATTCCCCACTCCGGAGCCCCGAACGGACTCCAGATCATTCCTCCCGAGAGAGATTAGGGCTTGGCAGCGGCTCCGTATCGTAAAACATGATGAATCCTTCTTTCTGATTTTTTTTCTCCCCGAACACGAATATGTGGAGTTGGAGTTGAGGTCGGTGGAGCTCCAGGGGGCCCACGAGGCAGGGGCGCGCCCTGGGGGGCAGGCGCGCCTCCCACCCTCGTGGAAAGGGTGTGGGCCCCCCCGGCCTTGATTCTTTCACCAATATTTTTTATTATTTCCAAGAATAATCTCCGTGAAGTTTCAGGTCATTCCGAGAACTTTTGTTTCTGCACAAAAATAACACCATGGCAATTCTGC
This sequence comes from Aegilops longissima, assembly GCA_021605205.1. Taxonomy (NCBI): domain Eukaryota; kingdom Viridiplantae; phylum Streptophyta; class Magnoliopsida; order Poales; family Poaceae; genus Aegilops; species Aegilops longissima. Next base: position 632,837,017 of record CM038677.1, on the reverse strand, counting down.
TGAAAACAGCGTTAGTCCGGGTTAATTCCATTCAAATCATGCAAGTTAGTGTCCAAAACAAGGGAAAAAGTGTTTGGAAAAGTAGATATGACGGAGACGTATCAGTAAGCACTGATACATCTCCAACGTATCTATAATTTATGAAGTATTAATGCTTTTAAATTATCATTCTTGGATTTTTTACAATCATTTTATCGCAACTTTATATCAATTTTTGGGACTAAACTATTGACATAGTGCCCAGTGCCAGTTGCTGTTTTTTTGCTTGTTTTTTACTTCACGGAAAATCAATATCAAATGAAGTCCAATCGTAGCGAAAATTTTTGGAGAATTTTTTTGGACCCGAAGACCCAGGATGGGCCAAAGAAGTACCATAGGGGAGGCCCGAGGTGGTAACAACCCACATGGGCGCGCCCAGGAGCCTAGGCACGCCCAGGGGGGTTGTGCCTCCCTCGGTGACCTCCCGCACCGCCTCTTCACCCTATAAATTGCCAAATATTCCAAAAACCCTCGGGTAACCCTAGATTAGAAGTTCCGCCACCGCAAGGCTCTGTAGCCATGAAAAACCAATCTAGACCCTATTCTGGCACTCCACCGGAGGGGGAAATCGTCATCGGTGGCCATCTTCATCATCCCGGTGGCCACCATGATGAGGATGTTGGGGAACATAGTAATTCAAAAAAATTCCTATGATCACGCAAGATCTATCTAGGAGATGCATAGCAACGAGAGCGAAGAGTGTGTCCATGTACCCTCGTAGATAGAAAGCAGAAGCGTTTAGTAATGCGGTTGATGTAGTCGAACGTCTTCATGATCCAACCGATCCAAGTATCGAACATACGGCACCTCCGAGTTCTGCACACGTTCAGCTCGAGGACGTCCCTCGAACTCTTGATCCAGTAGAGGGTCGAGGGAGAGTTCTGTTAGCACGATGGCATGGCAACGGTGTTGGTGATGTGATCCGCGCAGGCTTCGCCTAAGCACTATGATGCTATGACTGGAGGAGTAAACTGTGGAGGGGGGGGGTATCGCACACGGCTAAGAAACAACTGTAGTGTCTTTGGGGTGCCCCCTTGCCCACGTATATAAAGGAGGGGAGGAGGAGGCCGGCGTCCTAGGAGGGGCGCGCCAAAGGGGTGAGTCCTACTTGGACTCCTAGTCCAAGTAGGATTCGCCCCCCACCTTTTCCTTCCAACGGAGGGGGAAAGAGGGAAGGAGAGGAGAGAAAGAGGGAAAGGGGGGCCGCGCCCCCTCCCCTTCCTATTCGGACTCCCCTTGGGGGGCGCATGCCTCCCCCTTGTGGGTTGTCCCCTCTTCTCTCCCATGGCCCATGAGGCCCATGATTTCCCCAGGGGGTTCCAGTAACCCCTCGGTACTCTGATAAAATAACCGAATCACTCGGAACCATTCCGATGTCCGAATACAACCTTCCAATATATGAATCTTTACCTCTCAACCATTTTGAGACTACTCGTTATATCCGTGATCCCATCCAGGACTCTGAACAAACATCGGTCACCAAAATACATAACTCATAATACAAATCGTCATCGAACGTTAAGCGTGCGGACCCTAAGGGTTCGAGAACTATGTAGACATGACCGAGACACATCTCCAGTCAATAAACAATAGCATAACATGGATGCTCATATTGGTTCCTATATATTCTATGAAGATCTTTATCGGTCAAATCGCATTCTACATACGTTGTTCCCTTTGTCATCGGTATGTTACTTGCCCGAGATTCGATCATCGGTATCATCATACCTAGTTCAATCTCGTTACCGGCAAGTCTCTTTACTGCTCATTCCGTAATGCATTATCCCGCAACTAACTCATTAGTCACATTGCTTGCAAGGCTTATAGTGATGTGCATTACCGAGAGGGCCCAGAGATACCTCTCCGATACACGGAGTGACAAATCCTAATCTTGATCTATGCCAACCCAACAAACACCTTTGGAGACACCTGTAGAGCATCTTTATAATCACCCAATTACGTTGTGATGTTTGATAGCACACAAGGTGTTCCTTTGGTATTCGGGAGTTGCATAATCTCATAGTCAAAGGAATATGTATAAGTCATGAAAAAAGGAGTAGCAATAAAACTTAACGATCATTATGCTAAGATAACAGATGGGTCTTGTCCATCACATCATTATCCTAATGATGTGATCCCGTTCATCAAATGAAAACACATGTCTATAGTTAGGAAACTTAACCATCTTTGATTAACGAGCTAGTCTAGTAGAGGCTTACTAGGGACACTATATTTTGTCTATGTATCCACACATGTATCAAGTTTCCGGTTAATACAATTCTAGCATGAATGATAGATATTTATCATGATATAAGGAAATATAAATAGCAACTTTATTATTGCCTCTAGGGCATATTTCCTTCAGTCTCCGACGTGCACTAGAGTCAATAATCTAGTTCACATCGCCATGTGATTATACATTAATAGTTCACATTGTCATGTGATTAACACCCATAGTTCACATCTCCATGTGACCAACACCCAAAGGGTTTACTAGAGTCAATAATCTAGTTCACATCGCCATGTGATTAACACCCAAGAGTACTAAGGTGTGATCATGTTTTGCTTGTGAGAGAGGTTTAGTCAATGGGTGTTCAAACAGGCAGGCAAGTTAAATGCCGAAAACAATGACAAGGGGCTGCATAGCGATGACGAGGAGGAGCCCCGGCCGCCGAACAATAGAGGACAGAAGGGCTTCCCCCCACAAGTACCGACGGTGAACATGATATACGCAACCCACATACCCAAGAGGGAGCGGAAGCATGCACTAAGGGATGTATACGCGATGGAGCCAGTCGCCCCAAAGTTCAACCCGTGGTCCTCCTGCCCCGATCACTTTTGATCGAAGAGACCATCCCACTAGCATCCGTCATGGCGGATTCGCCGCATTGGTTCTAGACCCAATAATTGACGGATTTCACCTCACTCAAGTCCTGATGGACGGCGGCAGCAGCCTGAACCTGCTTTACCAGGATACAGTGCGCAAAATGGGCATAGACCCCTCAAGAATTAAGCCAACAAAGACGACCTTCAAAGGTGTCATACCGGGAGTAGAGGCCAACTGTACAGGCTCGGTTACACTCGAAGTGGTCTTCGGATCCCCGGATAACTTCCGAAGCGAGGAATTAATCTTCGACATAGTCCCGTTTCGCAGCGGCTATCACGCACTGCTCGGACGAACCGCATTTGCAAAGTTCAATGCGGTGCCGCACTACGCATACCTCAAGCTCAAGATGCCAGGCCCTCAAGGAGTAATGAGTAATCACGGTCAATGGAAACACCGAACGCTCTCTCCGAACGGAGGAGCATACGGCGTCCCTCGCGGCGGAGGTACAAAGCAGCCTCTCAAGGCAATTCTCGAGTCCGGCCACTAAACGTCCGGACACCGTCAAGCGCGCCCGGAGTAACCTACAACAAGACCGCCTGGCACGATCCGAGCACGCGTAGCAATGCGGCCCCAACCCCAGCCCTCGCGGAACTGCGGAACCAGTACTACGCGTACATAATTATGCTCTGGAAATACCATGGGCATAGGGGGAGGGGCACGACCACGACATGCCCACAATCCAGCTCAACCGCACCAGGGGCTCCCGACTGTGTCATTCTTTTTCTTTCTTTTTTCTCTTACTTTCAGGACTTCGTTCTCCAGAAGCCCTGTCCGGCACTAGAATCGTCGAACTCACGATGCAACAGCCAGGAAGCGTAGCTACGTCGAGTGTCCGGTGGTCTCTACTATGAGCAATATACCTGTTTTACATACCATCCCGCAGCTTACCCCTGGAGGGGGACATGTTAAATAGTCCCATCCCTTGCTTATGCACTATTTGTATCGTTCTGCTTTCATTGCAGTACCTTTTGAATATACAATACATAGCTTCTGCTTATTATTGCATTCCTTTTTTTGTTCATTCACGACATATTGCACCCGTACAATTTGGTACGGCCAATACACCAGGGGCTTATGTACCCCAAAATATGGTGTGATAAGTCCGAACACTTTCACAAGTGCGGCACCCCGAACTTATAGCATTATATGCATCGGCTCCGAATCATGTCTTGGGTCAATAGTTGGGTTTGCCTGGCTCCCATGTTTTGGTACCTTACGTTCCGTTATATCGGCTAAGGTAGCGCTGGGAGAACCATTGCGATTGTGCCCTGGTTGAGCTGGTTTGAGCACCTCAGTGGAGAAAGCTAAAACTGACCGTCATGATAGGGCGAGAGCCGGTCACTGTTCGAGAGGTTTTTTCGTGTCCCTAAAGACTTATGCCGCTTAGAGCGAGGAGTCGGCATTGTCCGGCCAAGGCGTGGATAGCGCCCTGAACTCGGTCTTCCGAATACTAGCGGCTTCACCGAAATTTAAAATTATAGAATTATATGGCTAAGTGAGAGTGTTCAAGCATTATAGTCCGGTTGCCTTGTTCGTCGCGTTGAGCGCCTCCCTCGAAGGACCCCAAGAATGGGAACAAGAGCGCTCAAATTTATCCCGAACACCCCAGCACTCGTGGCATGGGGGCTGAAGCCAACGACTCGCCATCTCTCAAATTTGATAAACGGCCGCACAGAAGGTAATATTTTAAATTCACAAGCATTGCTTAGCGCATATGAACAAGTTTTCAGCGTGCAGGATAACAAATGCGAGTCTACTCAAAAATTACATCTTTGGAGCATTCACCGCTATAAGGCGGCACCCTTGAGACGCCCTCATAGTACATCTCGGCTTGCGATGCCTTGCCCGGCGGTGGCCCGCCCTTCACAAGCTTCTCGGTCGATCTTGCCCCAGTGCACTTTAGCACGGGCAAGGCCCGACGGGCACCTTCAATGCGAGGGAGCGCTGATGACTTCAATCTGTGGACAAAGGCCCACCAGCCGTCGTACTAGCCCGAAGTAGCTCCCAGGCATGGCTTCCTTAGGCCATAGCCGAGCTATGAGGCCTTTCATGGCCTGTACGGCGACCTTGTGGAGCTCGACCAACTGTTTCAGCTGGTCACTCAAGGGCACCGGGTGTTCGGCCTCAGCATACTGAGACTAGAACACCTTCTCCGTCGAGCTCCCTTCTTTGGCTCGGTAGAACGCGCGCGCATCGGACACATCATGGGCAGATCTGCGAAGGCTCCTAGAGAGCTCCGGATTCGGGTAAGTAACAGATAATTGACTTTCACGTGCTTGCTTTGCATAAAGAATGCCTTACCCGCCGCTATCTTCTTTATCGCCTCAATCTCCTGGAGGGCTTTCTGGGCTTCGGCCTTAGCGGCTTTGGCACTCTCAAGGGCCGAGGCAAGCTCGGACTCTCGAGTCTTTGAGTCACGCTCCAAACTCTCGTGTTTTTCCACGAGAATCTGGAGCTCTTGCCGCACCTCCGCCACCCGCGCCTCCTGCTTCTCTCGCTCGGTGCGCTCCGCGGCCGCTTTGTTTTCGGCCGCGTACACCGCTTCCTTCAGGGTCGCCACCTCGTTCGTGGCCCCTGCAATACCCACGTTAGTCCTGTTATTTTTTGCAACCAAATCCTTTCTATAAGGTATTACTTACCTTCCCTGTCCTCGAGCTGCTTCTTGGCAAGGCCGAGCTCATTCTCGGACCGCTCGAGGCTCTGCTTCAATGCATTGACCTCCGCAGTCAGTGCGGCAGAGGTCAGCAGCGCAACCTGCATTCCCATATTGACATACTTATGTTAGACTCCTGAGTATATCTTTTTAGATTCTCAGTCCGGCTTTTTTTTTTCGAACAACGAACTAAGCATCAGGGGCTACTGTCTATGCGATAATATTTTTACATATTCTAAACTTACCTCAAAGCCTGTTAGAAGGCTGGTACAGGCTTCAGTCAGCCCGCTCTTGGCGGACTGAACTTTCCGGATCACCACACTCCTAACAAAGTGCAGTGCTTTCGCTGATGGAGGCGCCGTTAAGCGCCCAAGCAAGCTATCCGGTGCCTCCGGATGGACGGAGGTCACCGGCGTCGCAGTCTTGCCCTTCTTACGAAGGGGCCGCCTGCCGGACTTCGGAACCACTGAAGGTTCCGGTATGGAGTCCGGCATAGGGCCGGACTTAGAGCCCTCCGGGGTTTAGCCCCCTCTGCGCCCGGAGTCCGGGAGGTCGCCTTGCGGCGCCTCCAGGACCACCTCCTCTTGGCTGGGACCCTTTCGGGACTCCACCGCGGTGTTGTCCGCGTCACGAGGAGAGGAGGCGGTCGGAAGTGAAGTGCTATTCATGTCCGACGAATCCAGGGAGCCGCTCGACGATGCGGCGAGCTCGTCCTTGGGCGGGCTACATGGTTGTATTCGGCGTTAGAAGACACTATGCGACAAATGAAAAGTCATGAGCTATTTCGGGGTCCGGACACTTATGATCTCGCCAGGGGCTTGGCCCTCGATGGCCATTCCTCTTCGCCGTCGCCGGCGTTGGTAGAGAAGTCCGGAGGAAGGGTCCTTCCTCTCTTGGACCCTCCGGCCTCCCCAGTCGGGGTGGCCTTCCTTTTCTTCTCTCCCCCCGCTGGGGGAGAGGCTTCTTTTTCCTCCTCCTCGTCTTCATGGGAGGATTCTGCCTCGGAGTCGTCGGACGATGAGTCCGACAACACCTGGCGCCGGGCGCTCCTTCGAGTCCCCGTGGCCTCCTTCTTGGCCTTCTTCTCCGGCACCACGTAAGGTGCCCGAGCCAGCAGCCCCGTCAAGCGGGCGTCCGCTGGGTCTTCTGGCAAGGGAGCCGGACAGTTAACCTGCCTGGACGTGTTACGCCAGTCCTGTCAAAGGTTAGGGAGTTTAGATCCCACATAGAGTCAAACTATGAAAAACAAGAGTCCCGTGAGGGAAAAATGTCTTACCTCGCTAGCTTGACGCTGCGAGCTAAATCCGCGGTCTTCGGTAGCGGATGCGGGGGCTTCGGCGCCCTTGAACAGCACCTTCCAGGCATCTTCGTATGTAGTGTCGAAGAGCCTTTTTAGAGTTTGGTGTTGTGCCGGATCGAACTCCCACAATTTGAAGGCCCGTTGTTGGCATGGGAGGATCCGGCGAATGAGCATAACCTGGACTACGTTGACAAGCCTGAGATTCTTGTTCATCAGGGTTTGCATGCAGGTTTGGAGTCTGGTTAGCTCTTCCAAATCACCCCACGTCAGGCCCGTCTCTTTCCAAGAGGTGAGCCGCGTAGGGAAACCAGATCTGAATTCGAGGGCCGCTGCCCATTTATGGTCGCGCGGCTCAGTGATGTAGAACCACCCCAATTGCCACCCCTTTATTGTCTCCACAAAGGAGCCCTTGGGCCATAGGACCTTGGCCATCTTGCCAACCATGGCGCCTCCGCACTCCGCTTGGCGGCCACCCACTACCTTCGGCTTGACATTGAAGGTCTTCAGCCATAAGCCGAAGTGGGGCTGGATGTCGAGAAAGGCCTCGCACACGATGATGAACACCGAGATGTTCAGATGAAATTCGGGGCCAGATCGTGGAAATCCAGGCCGTAGTAGAACATGAGCTCCCGAACAAATGGGTGAAGTGGAAAACCTAGTCCGCGGAGGAAGTGGGTGAGGAACACCACCCTCTCATGGGGCCTGGGGGTGGGGATAAGCTGCCCCTCGTCGGGGAGCCGATGCGCGATGTCGCCGGACAAGTATCCGGCCTTCCGCAGCTTTTTTACTTGACCCTCCGTGACGGAGGAGACCGTCCACTTGCCTCCCACTCCGGACATGACTGGAGAAGGTTGAGGAGGGATGTGCGGACTTGGGCGCTGGAGCTCGGGTGCGCGGAAATGGATGAGCAAAGGAGGAAGAAGGTGTAGGTGAAAAGGTGGATTCTTATCCCCTTATATGGACGGACGAAGCTATGCGACCCCCACTAGCCTGGTAAAACTCGCTTATCTCCCAAGCACCGTAATCAATGGCGGCCCGTTGGGTTACCCGCCTCGCTAAACGTATTGATGAGAATCCTGAATCGGTGGGGGCACGATGTTCAAAATCTTCTATGAAGTATTCGGAGGAGGAACCGCCTTGCTCTAAATCGTCATTGAAGCTTTGATAAGACGTACAAGGAAACCGCCGCTAAACATGATGAGGTGGGTTTATATAAACGGAGGGTTTTAGTCCGTAGGGACGAACAACAATCATACCATAGGCTAGCTTCTAGGGTTTAGCCCTCTCGATCTCGTGGTAGATCTAGAAAACGAAGGCGAGAGGGCCGAACACAGGTAATAACATCGTGTCCCTTGTGGTGTGATGTCACGACATCCATCTTTCCCCGCTGAATACATCAGCAGATCTGCCATGTAAAGATTATTCTCTACGGGTGGTATGTGGAACATTTTTGCAGTGCGTAAGGACACTATCCTTATGTTCAAAATCTTCTATGAAGTATTCGAGGAGGAACCCGCCTTTGCAATGTCAAGACAATATGCCTGTTTCCTCCTCCTCGTTTTCATGGGAGGATTCGGATTCATCGGATGGCGAGTCCGTCTCCACCGGGCGCGGGAGCTCTTCCGGGTTCCCACGCCTTCTTTGAGCACCACGTAGGTGCGGGACCAGCAACCGTAGCGGGCATCTGCTGTGCCTTGGGCAAAAGGAGCCGCCGGTCGATGCGATCTGTGATCCGCATAGAGTCAAACTATGAAAAACAAGTATCCCGTAAAGGGTAAAACAAGCACTACTATTTGGCTTGGCTTAGCCAGCGTAGAATCCAGCGATCCTCGGTAATGGGAGGGGGAACCTCGGCGCCCTTGAATAGCACCTTCCGGGCATCCTCGTGCGTTGCATCAAAGAGCCTGGTCAGGAGCCCGTCGTTGACACGGGAGGATCCGGCGGATGAGCATGACCTGACTACGTTGACAAGTTAAACCTTCTTGTCCACCAGGTTTTGGGAGAGTTTGGAGTCGATCAGCTCTCCCGAATTACCCCATGACAAGCCCTTCTCTTGCCAGGAGGTGAGCCGTGTGGGGATGCCAGATCGGAATTCGGGGGCCGCTGCCCATTCAGGGTCACGCAGCTCGGTGATGTAGAACCACCCCAATTGCCACCCCTTGATGGTTTCCACGAAGGAGCCCTCGAGCCAAATAGTGTTGGGCATCTTGCCCACCATGGCGCCTCCGCACTCCGCTTGCTGGCTGCGCACCACCTTCGGTTTGACGTTGAAGGTCTTCAACCATAAGCCAAAGTGGGTGTCGGTGTCAAAACCGATGGATCTCGGGTAGGGGGTCCCGAACTGTGCGTCTAGGCGGATGGTAACAGGATATAAGGGACACGATGTTTTTACCCAGGTTTGGGCCCTCTCGATGGAGGTAAAACCCTACTCCTGCTCGATTAATATTGATGATATGGGTTTATATAGGCACCGGAGAGGGCTAGGGTTACACAGAGTTGGTTACAATGGGAGGAGATCTACATATCCGTATCGCCAAGCTTGCCTTCCACACCAAGGAAAGTCCCATCCGGACACGGGACGAAGTCTTCAATCTTGTATCTTCATAGTCCAGGAGTCCGGCCAAAGGTTATAGTCCGGCCATCCGGACACCCCCTAATCCAGGACTCCCTCAGTAGCCCCTGAACCAGGCTTCAATTACGACGAGTCCGGCGTGCAGATTGTCTTCGGCATTGGAAGGCGGGTTCCTCCTACGAATACTTCATAGAATATTTTGAACACAAGGATAATGTCCGGCTCTGCAAAACAAGTTCCACATTCCACCGTAGAGAGAATAATATTTACGCAAATCCAATCTGCTGATGTATTCCGCAGCGTGACATCACACCACGGCCAAGCCTTTATTAAAATCGTTTTTACTGTCCCACCTCAGCGCACTTAGTGAGGCGGTTTCCTTGGCACGTCTTGTCGAAGCAGAGTTCGTGTCCCCTTATTCCGGGATTCTCATCAATATGGGCGTGGGTAACCCAACCGTGCCATTAATTTACGGCGCTTGGGAGATAAGCGAGTTTTACCAGGCTGGTGGGGGCACATAGTTTCGTCCGCCCATATAAGGGATAAGGATCCACCTTTTCCATCTACGCCTTCTTCCTCCTTTGCTTATCCATTTTCGCTTTTCGAGCTCCAGCGCCCAAGTCCCGACATCCCACCTCAACCTTCTCCAGCCATGTCGGGGGCGGGAGGCAAGTGGTTGGTCTCCTCCGTCACGGAGGGACACATCAAGAAGCTGAGGAAAGCAGGATACTTGTCCAATGACATCACGCACCGGCTTCCAGACGGGGGGGGCAGCTCATCCCACCCCTGGGCCCCATGAGAGGTGGTGTTCCTCACCCATTTCCTCCGCGGACTAGGTTTCCCACTTCACCCATTTGTCCGGGGGCTCATGTTCTACTACGGCCTGGATTTCCACGATCTGGCCCCGAACTTCATCCTCAACATCTCGGCGTTCATTGTCGTGTGCGAGGCCTTCCTCTGCATCCAGCCCCACTTCGGCTTATGGCTAAAGACCTTCAATGTCAAGCTGAAGGTAGTGGGCGGCCGCCAAGCGGAGTGCGGAGGTGCCATGGTGGGCGAGATGCCCAACGTCCTATGGCTCGAGGGCTCCTTTGTAGAGACCCTAAAGGGGTGGCAATCAGGGTGGTTCTACATCACCGAGCTGCGTGATCCTGAATGGGCAGCGGCCCCCGAATTCCGATCTGGCATTCCCACGCGGCTCACCTCCTGGAAAGAGAAGGGCCTGTCGTGGGGTAATTCGAAAGAGCTGACCGGACTCCAAACCTGCGTCCAAAACCTGTTGAGCAAGAAGCTCAAACTCGTCAATGTAGTCCAGGTCATGCTCATCTGCCGGATCCTCCCGTGCCAACAACGGGCTTTCAGCTTGTAACGCCCCCGATGCGGCTATATCTCCCACGTGTCGAGGCACGACTTAGAGGCATAACCGCATTGAAAGCAATGTCGCAAGTGAGGTAATCTTCACACAACCCATGTAATAATTAAGGGAAAGATACATAGTTGGCTTACGATCGCCACTTCACACGATACATAAATAAACATTCATCATTGAGTACACTCAAGGTCCGACTACGGAACCAAAATAAAAGAAGATACCCCAAATGCTAACACAGATCCCGAATCGTCCCAACTGGGCACCACTCTGATCATCTGGAAAGACACATAATAACGACCACGTTCCTCGTCGAACTCCCACTTGAGCTCGGTGGAATCACCTGCCTTGGCCTCATCGGAACCTGCAACTGTTTTGGAAGTATCATGAGTCACGGGGACTCAGCAATCTCACACCAGCGAGATCAAGACTATTTAAGCTTATAGGAAGGACATAGTAGTAAAGTGGAGCTGCAGCAGCGACTAGCATATATGGTGGCTACTTCGCAAAAGAGAGCGAGAAGAGAAGCAAAGCACGGTCGTGAAACTAGTAGTGATCAAGAAGTGATCCTGAACTACTTACGTCGAGACATAACTCCAACACCGTGTTCACTTCCGGACTCCGCCGAGAAGAGACCATCACGGTTACACACTTGATTGATGTGTATTTTATTTGAGGTCAACTTTGGTTTTCTACAACCGGACATTAACAAATTCCCATCTGCCTCATAACATGGGCACGGCTTTGAAAGATATTACCTGCAGGGGTGTCCCAACTTAGCCCATTATAAGCTCTCACGGTCAGCGAAGGATATTCCTTCTACGGGAAGACCGATCAATCTCGGAATCCCGGACTACAAGACATTTCGACAGCAATAAAACAAGACCAGCAAAGCCGCCCGATTGTGCCGACAAATCCCGATAGGAGCTGCACATATCTCGTTCTTCAGGGCACATCCGGATAAGTCAAGCTACGAGTAAAACCAAGCCTCGAGTTTCCCGTGGTGGCCCATGAGGTCTGCTCGGTTGGGCCAGCACTTTCAAGGAGCACTGGTCCGGGGTTAAAATAAAGATGACCCTCGGGCTCGCGAAAACCGGGGAAAAGGCTTAGGTGGCAAATGGTAAAACCAAAGTTGGGCCTTCTTTGGGCGAGTCTTATTCAAAGCGAACTGTCAAGGGGTCCCATAAATCACCCAACCGTAAGGAGCATAAAATCAAGGAACATAACACGGTATGGCGGAAACTAGGGTGGCAAGAGTGGAACAAAACACCGGGCATAAGGCCGAGCCTTCCACCCTTTACCAAGTATATAGATGTGTTAACATAGCAGATATATATATATTGTGATATCCCCAACAAGTAAACATGTTCCAAAAGGAACAACATCTCCATGTTCAACAAGGAACAAACTTCACTTCACACGCAACTAGCAGCGCTATAAGAGGGCTGAGCAAAGCGGTAACATAGCCAATCAACGGTTTGCTAGGAAAAGGATGGTTAGGGGCTGACATGGCAATATGGGTGGCATGATATAGCAAGTGGTAGGCATCGCAGCATAGGCATAGCAAAAGAGCGAGCAACTAGCATAGCAAAGATAGAAGTGATTTCGAGGTATGGTCATCTTGCTCGCAATGTTCTCGAGTTGTCGAAAGCTTGATCCTCAAAACGTTCTCAACAGGCTCCTCGTTCACGTACTCGTCTCCGACTCTACCCAAAGCAACAACACAAACAAAGGAACCACAATAAATCACGGTGCAATGCACAATCAACATGATGCAAAACATGACATGATATGCGAGATGCGATATGCAATGATTATATGCGCTCCGGAAGGTAAATGATGAACCAGGCATCAACTTGGCAAACCAAGCATGCCACTGGAAAGATGAGATGATTTGGTTGAAATCGATATAAAGATCACGGAATCGGATGCACGGTTTGCAAATGGCAAGCAAAACAAGAATGGCGCAAATCTGCCATTAACAGCATGATGCCACTTAGCAAGCAACAAATAATTAAGCTACTGCACCCAAACGTAACAACAAAGCACATGGCAGTGATCTACACATGATGCTCGACAAAAGATGAGCACTGAGCTACGGCTAGTTCACATCATAACAGGTTCAAACAAGCATGGCAAAAGTGCAATAAATATCAGGCTGGACATGGCAAAAACAGTAACAGGTTGCAATGTTCAGAGCATCAAAACTACATGCTACAGGAACTTAAAATAGCAAAACATGGCATGGCATGAATCTACTCAAAGCCTAGAACAAAAGTCCCTTACTGACCATAAGCCAAAAGGACTAGAAAATATAGTAACACCCATGTCAATATTGAAAGTTTTGTTAACAGATTCAGCAACTTGACATGTCAAAACTGATAACGAGATGGCATGTTAACAAGCTCAATGCACTCACTACAGAGCCTCAAATGATAAACTAAGCATACATACATCAAGAAGACATGACATAGAAGACATACATGGCAAGAACACTAACATAGCATATATGGATCAACCACAACAAGCTAGGCAAAATTGAATAACATGTATACAATCTGCCAGGAAACATTTGATAGCAAAAGTAGAGCTCGATTGACTCAAGCTATGGCATCCCATAATTGCAAACAAAGTCATGGATGGATAGAGCAAGTCATGCTTTACAAAACACCCTTACTGAAGTATCTCAAAATATGCATAGATCTCTTGGTATCATCAAGCAAACATGGCATCAAAATCAGCTAAAACAGGGCTGAAATCAGCAACATTGGGACACCTACTTTGCATGCTTGTGCTAGTCACCACATAGATCACAAAAATACATGGCATATACCACTGGAAAGATGGCATGGCATTTTACAAAACTCATGTAGGAATCAAATCCATAGGGTGCACCTATTAATCATAGCAAAAATAACAAAAGTGCAAGTCCTGATAAAAATCAGAAACTAACAGCACATTGCACTCTTCCAACAGCATTTCGGGCATCAAGATGAGCTCAAATGAAAATGATGCAATGGAACGAAATGATCTACTCTTCGAGGCGAACATTTTGACATATTATACGCGAAAAATGGATCTACGGATGCGAAGATATAGCAAGTTGAAAATTGCACGAAATTACAATAGATGCAAAAGACTTGGAAGGAAAAAGGGGGAGGGGAAGAAGTCAACGCGCGAATCCCGAGGTTGGATCGGGCCGAGCGACGGTTCGGGCGCGCTTGGGGCTGCTCGCCGGGAGGCGGAGGGAGAGTCGCCGGCAGGCGGCGTGGCGGGCGGCGGAGAGCGGGCCGGCCGGGCGGCGAGGGGAGGTCGCCGGACTCGGGCGACGAGGTGGCAGGTGGCAAGAGGTCAGGCGAGGTGGCGTGGCGGAGGTGGCGGCGGCGGCAGTGGCGAGGCGCCGCGGGCGGCCGGAGGTCGCCGGAGGCGAGGCGGCGGCGGGAGGCGGTGGCGGTGGTGAGGGCGGCGGCTGGCGGCGGGCAGGCGGCAGGCGCTGGTAGTGCAGGGTGTGTGTGGTGTGGCCAGCGCTTGGGCCCGGCGGCCAATGAGCGCGGGCGGTGGGCGCAGTGGACAGGTGTCGGCGGGCGATTGACGAGGGCGAGGGCGGGCGTGTCCGCGGCGGGCGGAGCGTCCGGCCTTGTGAGGAGGTTTTCTAGGGTTTCGGGAAGGGATGATCCGGATTGGGGAGGTGTTTAAATAGGCATAGAGGAGCTAGGAGAGTCCAAATGAGGTGTAGTTTTCGCCCACGATCGTGATCGAGCGACGGAGAGCATGGGAGTGACTTAGATGGGTTATTGGGCTGTTTTGAAGGGTGTTGGGCTGCAACTTAAAGAGGCCTTTGCGAGAGTGCGGTTAACCGTTGGAGTACCAAACGAGCTCCAAATGACCGAAACTTGACGGTGGTCTCGGGTGTTATACCAAGGCCACTAGACAAACCTCGGTCCATTTCGAGACGGTTTAATACCCGCTTTACGGAAAAACGTAAAAGGACCGCCGGGGAGATAGGAGTGCGGATTGCAAAGCGGACAACGGGAAAAATGCTCGGAATCATGAGGCGAACACGTATGCAAATCGATGCACATGATGACATAATATAAAATGCATGACATGGACAAATGCAAAAGGAGAAAACCCAACCACGGAGGAATATCATATATCAATGCGAAAATGGCAAGAGTTGGAGTTACAAATATGGAAAGTTACTTCGGGGTGTTACAACACTCCACCACTACAAGAGGATCTCGTCCGAGATCTAGGACTGAAAGAACTCCGGATACTCGAGCGGAGGTGATCCTCGCGCCCGGGTAGCTTCTCGGTGAATGGTGTGACCACTTCACTTTCAGGAATTTGATTGACTTGTTGCGAGTCTTGCGCTCGGTTTCTTCAAGAATAGCAGCGGGTGCTCATGATAAGAGATCTTCTTGAAGGTCAATCTCTTGAAGTTGATAGTGCGTTCAGAGTCTTGAAGCACTTGCGAAGCTGTGACACGTGAAACACATCGTGCACGTTTGCAAAGTTGGATGGAAGCTCAAGTTGATAGGCGAGATCGCCTCTTTTGCCAATGATCTTGAAAGGACCCACGTATCTAGGGGCAAGCTTCCCTTTGATACCGGCGGCGAGTGCCTTTCATTGGAGACGCGGAGGTAGACATGGTCTCCGATTTCAAAAGTCACATCACGGTGCTTATCATCATAATAGCTCTTCTGGCGCGATTATGCGGCTTTGAGATTCTCACGAATGACTTGGCACATTTCTTACATACGTGATCAAGTCATTGCCAAGAAGTTGGCGTTCACATCTCGAGACCAATTGAGAGAATACGGCACTTTCGCCATAGAGAATTTCGAATGGGGCCTTGCCGAACTCGCTTGGAAGCTGTTGTTGTAAGAGAACTTCGGCATATGGAAGACAATCTTCCCACTTCATACGAAGGAAATGACACAAGCCCTGAGCATATCTTCAAGGATTTGATTTACTCGCTCAACTTGGCCACTTGTTTGAGGATGGAAAGCTGTCTTTGAAAGCGAATGTTGGTGCCCATGGCCTTGAAAAGAATCCCAAAACTTGGAGGTAAAGATGCTGCCACGCAGTGCAGAAGAGATCACTTGTGGAATGCCGTGCAAGGAGACAATCTGGAGGTGTATAGCTCGCCAACCGAGCTGCTGTGATGGATTCTTTGATAGGAAGAAAATGAGCCACTTTAGTAAGCTTGTCAATGACAACGAAGATAGCATCATTTCCACGCTTGGACTTTGGAAAGCCGATCCGAAGTCCATTTCAATATGATCAAACTTCCATTCAGGAATAGCAAGAGGTTGGAGGAGACCAGCTGGTCTTTGGTGTTCCTTTCACTCTTCTGCGCAGACATCACATTCATTCACGAATTGAGCAATTTCTCGCTTCATTCGAGTCCACCAATATATTGCTTGAGGTCATGGTACATCTTCGTACTTCGGGATGAATGGATAGAAGCGAATTGTGAGCCTCGTTCATAATGACTTTTCGTAGATCACCCTTTGGAACCACAATCCGGTCCTCAAAAACAGAGTGTCTTTGTCATCAACGTGGAAGCACTTGTACTTGGAAATGCCCTTGTCGATACCACGTTTCACTTTCTTCACCATGGTATCCAGAAGTTGAGCCTCACGAATCTGATCTTCCAAAGTAGGAGAGACTATGAGGTTGGCAAGAAAGCCTTGAGGAACAACTTGAAGATTCAGCTATGGAAAGATTCACAGAGATCCGGTGAAAGGGCTTGAGGATTAGGCATTGCGATAGCTTTCTGCTCAAAGCATCTGCAATGACATTGGCTTTGCCCGGAGTATACTCAATACTTGGGTTGTACTCTTGAATCATTTCGACCCATCGAGTCTGCCTGAGGTTGAGGTTGGGCTGAGTGAAGATGTACTTGAGACTCTTGTGATCAGTGAAAATGTCCACTTTCCTTCCCAACAAGAGATGTCTCCACGTAATCAATGCATGGACAACGCCGCCAACTCAAGATCGTGAGTGGGGTAGTTCTTCTCGTTGGGCTTCAATGGCGAGAGGTATAAGCCACAACTCTCTTCTCTTGCATTAACACAGCACGAGACCTTGAAGAGAAGCATCACGAAAACTTCATATGGCTTGGATTCATCGGGAGGAGTCAAGACAGGGAGCTGTGACGAGTTTCTCTTTGAGGGTATTGAAAGCAACGTCACACTCGGGAGACCGGACATACTTCACATGCTTCGGAGGAGGTTGGAAAGAGGCTTTGCAATCTTGGAGAAGTTCTCAACGAATCTTGACAATAGCTTGCAAGACCAAGAAAAGCTGCGAGCTGCTTGACATACGAGGAGGTTCCCAATTCACAATTGCGGACACCTTCTCGGGATCAACAGCGATGCCCTTGGCGGAGATGATATGACCAAGATAAAGCACTTCATCAAGCCAAAATTCACATTTGGAGAACTTAGCATAGAATTGGTACTCTCGAGCTTGTCTAGCACCAATCGCAAATGTTTGGCATGATCCTTCTTATTCTTGGGAAGACCAAAATATCATCAAGATAGACCAAGGCGAATTCATTGGTGTAGGGATTGAATATGAAGTTCATCATCCGAGAGAAAGTTGGAGGAGCATTGACGAGGCGAAAGACATGACAAGTATATTCATAAGAACCAAAGCTTGTTACGAATCTGTCTTGGGAATATCTTGTTCACGAATGCGAATCGATGATACCCCATCTGAAGGTCAAGCTTAGAGAACAACTGTAGCACCTTTGAGTTGCTCGAAAAGCTCATTGATGTTGGGAAGTGGATACTTGTTCTTGATTGTCTTCTTATTCAATGGGCGGTAATCGGCGCAAAAGTCGGTCCGTGCCATCCTTCTTCGGACAAAAGAACACCACAACCCCAAGGAGATGAACTCGGTGCGATCAAACCAGACGCTCTTGTTCATCGAGCTGCTTCTTCAATTCCTTCAGCTCATCAGGTCCAAGCTTGTATGGGCGCTTGCAAGCGGGTTCGATGCGGGCTCAAGATCGATAACGAACTCAAGCGGCGATGAGGAGGCATACCGGAAGCTCTTACGGAAAGACATCTTGGTACTCACAAGCATTGGAATCGAGAGATGGCATTCAATTCGCCCTTCTCATTGAGAGAAAACAACCGAATGGTTTCATCACGAGGCATAGATGATCACATCATTAGAAGAATGAGTCAATTGAATTTCCACAGCAGCACAATCAAGCTGAGCTTTGTCTTGATAAAGCGATCCATTCGAGAATAAGATCAATATCCGAGTCACCAAGGACAATAGGTTTAGCAGAAATCTATAATCGCCCATCTTGATAGAAACATCCGGAACCACCAAACTGGAGCTCAACCGTTTACCGGAGAAATGACATCCATGGGTTTACCCAAATGAGAAGAAGTGAATTCATGCTTGGTAAAAACGGTCTTGACATGAAACAATCGATGCACCGGTATCAAATAAGACTTTTGCAGAATATCATTAAGCGAGAGATTACCCATGATCACATCGAAGAATCCTCTGCTGAGCTGCATTCATCATATTGACCTTGGCATGCTTTGGATTATGCTTGACCCTTTGCATTGCTTGAAGATTTCACAGAGGAGGAGGCGGAAGGCGCCTCTGGTTGAAGCACTTGTTAGCATAGTGACCCTTCTGCGACACTTGTTGCAAGTGACCTCGAGAGAGCGGACGGTGGTAAGGAGCACTTGACCTTGGAGCTTGAGAATTAGACTTGTTACGATAGCTTGGGTTGGGTGGGTGGGAAGATCCACGGCACCTGAGTTCTTCTTTGGTAAGGCCGACGGAACGGAGGAGGGGGCAGGTAAAACTTCTGCTGCTTGGCTGCCACTTGAGAGGACGAGGAGGACTGAACTGCATCCTGATTCTCTTCTTAGAAGCCTCGCATTTGAGCTGAGCAGCTTCTTGCTTGAGCCATGTTGTAGAAATCATCATACTTATCGGCTCAAACAGCACAAGAGGTAATTGCAGATCTTCTCTCGGACCACCTCTGGTGATAGATCATACTCCTTTCATCGGTACATCTTGCTTAGCAAAAAGCGAGCTTAGCAGGAACTGGATATTGTATTGATAGACAGACATGTTGCCCTGCTTGAGATTGCGGAACTCCTCACGCTTGCTCTCAACAACACTCTTGAATGTGATGAGCTCGAAATCACGGCGGAACTCATCCTGTGTAATGACACGACCTCCTCTGGAATCTTTGTATTTTGGAACCACTCGGCAGCTTGATCCTTGAGTTGAAGCGATGCAAACTTGACAAAGTCCTCGTGTCCGACATTGCTACAGTCAAAGTGCTTGCAGATGTCCACTAACCAATCATCGCCGTCTGTTGCCTCAACACGTAAACCGAAAGACTTGGCTGATTAGCG
Organism: Aegilops longissima; assembly: GCA_021605205.1. Classification (NCBI taxonomy): domain Eukaryota; kingdom Viridiplantae; phylum Streptophyta; class Magnoliopsida; order Poales; family Poaceae; genus Aegilops; species Aegilops longissima. Next base: position 632,817,792 of record CM038677.1, on the reverse strand, counting down.
AGGAACCGATCGAGAGTAGCAAAGTGTGGCTGATGGTTGCCTTGACCTTGATTGCCTTGATTGCCTTGCCCTGATGCGTTCTTGCAAGAGCTGCAAAATCATCGAGCATTGGCATTGGTGGCTGCCATGATAGCTTGCCGAGCCTCCGGAGGCGGAGGTGGAGGTGGAGGTGGAGGATTCGTGATCCCCATCATTGCGATCCGGATTGAGACGCGTTGGCGGAGCCATCTGAAGAGGGTGACATCCGTTAGTCCTTTGATAGACAAATAGATAAGTAGAATCAGCGGATAGAAATTGCAACATATAGTCTTCACAATAAACATTGAACAAGAATGAGCGAATGAATTCCAAAGTTAATCATCACACGTCCAATAAAGTGAGAAGCCACTTAGATAAAGATATGGAAACAACATCATCTTAGAAACAATCGAATATCACAACTGAAAACAAAAGATTGGCTTCTAGAATGAGCGGAACAAACACATGATAGAGATTTCGTCCAAAGTGTTCGTGGTGGGGCCCACACGGACACGACGTATAGCGGACGTCACGAATGACTAACAAGGCGTCCCGAATCAGCATAGCCAAGGATTCTTTAAGGCGTCTCGCGACCATCAGAATCGACCGTGAATGGGTGGACCACTAGGCGTTGAACCCCAATCTCAAATCATACATCATTGGAAAGAATATCCTGTAAGCTACTAGAATTCCCACCTATAAACTCCGAAACTTTACGGTTATGCAATCTGGTGTTGGGGATACGGGGACACAAAATATATCACCCAAACTAACAATACCTAGATCCAATTGTATCCATCCGTCAACACATAACCAAGAAATCCTCGAAATCGTGTACCTCGACCTTGAAAAACATCCGTTATGCAAGTCATGGCAATACTCCCTTTTCGCCACAAGATCTTTGGGCTATCGGGGTTATCTCACCAACAACTGCACAAAAGAGATTTCGATGTCGGCAAAACTCAGGTATTCGAGCTGCAACGATAAAATTGTGACGACAACACCTCGGAGCTCAACTCCCCGGACACCGCCACAACCCCTAAATGTCGGGAGGCACCAAGAACAATGTTCTCGTCACAAAACCATCGGAACGATTCCAAGATACCCACGTGATCCTAAAAATTTTTTAGTGAAATTTGAGAAGAGAAGAGTCAAAACTCTCGTCGGGATACCTCACCGAGCGACGAAGGGACTGGGAAGTAAAAATAATCCTACTCTCGATATATATAATCCTAAGACTCAAAACATTTTCCATTCTAGACTCAACAACGTCGACAAACAATCAAGTAGGGGGCTCCTAAGTCGGGGAAGGCTCTGATTACCAACTTGTAACACCCCCGATGCGGCTATATCTCCCACGTGTCGAGGCACGACTTAGAGGCATAACCGCATTGAAAGCAATGTCGCAAGTGAGGTAATCTTCACACAACCCATGTAATAATTAAGGGAAAGATACATAGTTGGCTTACAGTCGCCACTTCACACAGTACATAAATAAACATTCATCATTCAGAGTACACTCAAGGTCCGACTACGGAACCAAAATAAAAGAAGATACCCCAAATGCTAACACAGATCCCCGAATCATCCCAACTGGGCACCACTACTGATCATCTGGGAAAGACACATAGTAACGACCACGTTCCTCGTCGAACTCCCACTTGAGCTCGGTGGAATCACCTGCACTGGCCTCATCGGAACCTGCAACTGTTTTGGAAGTATCTGTGAGTCACGGGGACTCAGCAATCTCACACCCGCGAGATCAAGACTATATAAGCTTATAGGGAGGACATAGTAGTAAAGTGGAGCTGCAGCAAGCGACTAGCATATATGGTGGCTACTTCGCAAAAGAGAGCGAGAAGAGAAGCAAAGCACGGTCGTGAAACTAGTAGTGATCAAGAAGTGATCCTGAACTACTTCGTCGGACATAACTCCAACACCGTGTTCACTTCCGGACTCCGCCGAGAAGAGACCATCACGGTTACACACGCGTTGATGTGTATTTTATTTGAGGTCAACTTTGGTTTTCTACAACGGACATTAACAAATTCCCATCTGCCTCATAACATGGGCACGGCTTTGAAAGATATTACCTGCAGGGTGTCCCAACTTAGCCCATTATAAGCTCTCACGGTCAACGAAGGATATTCCTTCTACGGGAAGACCCGATCAATCTCGGAATCCCGGACTACAAGACATTTCGACAGCAATAAAACAAGACCAGCAAAGCCGCCCGATTGTGCCGACAAATCCCGATAGGAGCTGCACATATCTCGTTCTCGTGGCACATCCGGATAAGTCAAGCTACGAGTAAAACCAAGCCTCGAGTTTCCCGTGGTGGCCCATGAGTCTGCTCGGTTCGGACCAGCACTCGAAGGAGCACTGGTCGGGGGTTAAAATAAAGATGACCCTCGGGCTCGCGAAAACCGGGGAAAAGGCTTAGGTGGCAAATGGTAAAACCAAAGTTGGGCCTTCTTTGGACGAGTCTTATTCAAAGCGAACTGTCAAGGGGTCCCATAAATCACCCAACCGTGTAAGGAGCGCAAAATCAAGGAACATAACACGGTATGGCGGAAACTAGGGTGGCAAGAGTGGAACAAAACACGGGCATAAGGCCGAGCCTTCCACCCTTTACCAAATATATAGATGTGTTAACATAGCAGATATATATATATATATATTGTGATATCCCCAACAAGTAAACATGTTCCAAAAGGAACAACATCTCCATGTTCAACAAGGAACAAACTTCAGCTTCACTGCAACTAGCAGCGCTATAAGAGGGCTGAGCAAAGCGGTAACATAGCCAATCAACGGTTTGCTAGGAAAAGGATGGTTAGGGGCTGACATGGCAATATGGGTGGCATGATATAGCAAGTGGTAGGCATCGCAGCATAGGCATAGCAAAAGAGCGAGCAACTAGCATAGCAAAGATAGAAGTGATTTCGAGGGTATGATCATCTTGCCTGCAATGTTCTCAGAGTTGTCGAAAGCTTGATCCTCGAAAGCGTTCTCAACAGGCTCCTCGTTCACGTACTCGTCTCCCGACTCTACCCAAAGCAACAACACAAACAAAGGAACCACAATAAATCACGGTGCAATGCACAATCAACATGATGCAAAACATGACATGATATGCGAGATGCGATATGCAATGATTATGTGCGCTCCGGAAGGTAAATGATGAACCAGGCATCAACTTGGCAAACCAAGCATGCCACTGGAAAGATGAGATGATTTCGGTTGAAATCGATATAAAGATCACCGGAATCGGATGCACGGTTTGCAAATGGCAAGCAAAACAAGAATGGCGCAAATCTGCCATTAACAGCATGATGCCACTTAGCAAGCAACAAATAATTAAGCTACTGCACCCAAACGTAACAACAAAGCATATGGCAGTGATCTACACATGATGCTCGACAAAAGATGAGCACTGAGCTACGGCTAGTTCACATCATAACAGGTTCAAACAAGCATGGCAAAAGTGCAATAAATATCAGGCTGGACATGGCAAAAACAGTAACAGGTTGCAATGTTCAGAGCATCAAAACTACATGCTACAGGACCTTAAAATAGCAAAACATGGCATGGCATGAATCTACTCAAAGCCTAGAACAAAAGTCCCTTACTGACCATAAGCCAAAAAGGACTAGAAAATATAGTAACACCCATGTCAATATTGAAAGTTTTGTTAACAGATTCAGCAACTTGACATGTCAAAAACTGATAACGAGATGGCATGTTAACAAGCTCAATGCACTCACTAGAAAGCCTCAAATGATAAACTAAGCATACATACATCAAGAAGACCTGACATAGAAGACATACATGGCAAGAACACTAACATAGCATATATGGATCAACCACAACAAGCTAGGCAAAATTGAATAACATGTATACAATCTGCCAGGAAACATTTGATAGCAAAAGTAGAGCTCGATTGACTCAAGCTATGGCATCCCATAATTGCAAACAAAGGCATGGATGGATAGAGCAAGTCATGCTTTACAAAACACCCTTACTGAAGTATCTCAAAATATGCATAGATCTCTTGGTATCATCAAGCAAACATGGCATCAAAATCAGCTAAAACAGGGCTGAAATCAGCAACATTGGGACACCTACTTTGCATGCTTGTGCTAGTCAGCACATAGATCACAAAAATACATGGCATATATCACTGGAAAGAAGGCATGGCATTTTACAAAACTCATGTAGGAATCAAATCCATAGGGTGCACCTATTAATCATAGCAAAAATAACAAAAGTGCAAGTCCTGATAAAAATCAGAAACTAACAGCACATTGCACTCTTCCAACAGCATCTCGGGCATCAAGATGAGCTCAAATGAAAATGATGCAATGGAACGAAATGATCTACTCTTCGAGACTAACATTTTGACATATTATACGCGAAAAATGGATCTACGGATGCGAAGATATAGCAAGTTGAAAATTGCACGAAATTACAATAGATGCAAAAGACTTAGAAGGAAAAAGGGGGAGGGGAAGAAGTCAACGCGCGATTCGAGGTTGGATCGGGCCGAGCGACGGTTCGGGCGCGGGCAATGGGCTGCTCGCCGGGAGGCGGAGGGAGGTCGCCGGGCGGGGCGGCGTGGCTGGGCGCGGCGGAGCGGAGGCCGGCGGGCGGCGAGGGAGGTCGCCGGACCGGCGACGAGGTGGCGGGCGGCGGCGAGGTCGGGCGAGGCGGGCGGCGGACGCCGGGTGGCGGCCGGTGGCGGGCGAGGCGCCGCGGGGTCGGCCGGAGGTCGCCGGAGGCGGAGGGCGGCGGCGGAGGCGGTGGCGGCGAGAGGCGGCCATGGGCGACGGGGCCGGCCATGTGAGGCGCGTGGCCAGGCAGGCGCTGGGTTGGAGGGCTCACTTGCTGGTGGCTGGCGCGCTGGGCGGCGGCGCGGACAGGTGTCGGCGGGCGATTGACGAGGGCGCTGGGCGGACGTGTCCGGCGGCAATGGACGCGTCCGGCCATGTGAGGTTTTCTAGGGTTTCGGGAAGGGATGATCCGGATTCGGGAGGTGTTTAAATAGGCATAGAGGGAGCTAGGAGAGTCCAAATGAGGTGTAGTTTTACCACACGATCGTGATCGAACGACGGAGAGCATGGGAGTGACTTAGATGGGTTATTGGGCTGTTTTGAAGGGGTGTTGGGCTGCAACTTAAAGAGGCCTTTCATGAGAGTCACGGTTAACCGTTGGAGTACCAAACGAGCTCCAAATGACCGAAACTTGACCGGTGGTCTCCGGTGTTATACCAAGGCCACTAGACAAACCTCGGTCCATTTCGAGACGGTTTAATACCCGCACACGGAAAAACGTAAAAGGGACGCCGGGGAGATAGGAGTGCGGATTGCAAAACGGACAACGGGAAAAATGCTCGGAATCATGAGACGAACACGTATGCAAATGCGATGCACATGATGACATAATATAAAATGCATGACATGGACAAATGCAAAAAGGAGAAAACCCAACCACGGAGGGAATATCATATATCAATGCCGAAAATGGCAAGAGTCGGAGTTACAAATATGGAAAGTTACTTCCGGGGTGTTACACAGCTTGTGGGAGTTTAATCCGGCACAACACCGGACCCTGAGCAAGCTCTTCGACACTACATACGAAGATGCCTGGAAGGTGCTGTTCAAGGGCACCGAGGCTCCCGCATAAAACCGAGGATAGCGGATTCAGCGTGCAGCATCAAGCCAACGCGGTAAGCTATTTTGCCCTTTACAGGACACTTGTTTTTCATAGTTTGATCCTATGCGGGATCTAAACTCCCTTACCTTTGACAGGCTTGGCAGGAGACGTCTGGGCAGATCAACTGTCCGACTCCCTTGCCCGAAGACCCAGCGGATGCCCGCTTGACGGGGCTGCTGGCTCCGGCACCTTACGTGGTGCCGGAGAAGAAGGCCAAGAAAAAGGCCACGGGAACTCGAAAGAGTTCCCGGCGCCCGGTGGTGTCGGGTTCATCGTCCGATGACTCCGAGGCGCACTCCTCCCACGAAGACGAGGAGGAGGAAGACGAGGCCTCTCCCCTTCCAGCGGGGGGAGGACAGAAAAGGAAGGCCGCCCCGACTGGGGGGGCCGGAGGGTCCAAGAAGGGAAGGACCCTTCCTCTGGACTACTCCACCAACGCGGACGACGGCGAAGAGGAGTGGCCATCCAGGGCCAAGCCCTTGGCAAAATCGTAAGTATCCGGATACCGGAATAACTCATGGCGTTCCTTTATTGCATAGTATCTTCTGACGCCGAATATAATCATGCAGTCCGCCCCGAGCCCAGGTCGGCGTGTCGTCGAGCGGCTCCTTAAGCTCGTCGGATGTGAATAGCACTTCACTTCCGGCCGCCTCCTCCCCTCGCCTTGCGGATGATGCCGAGGTGGAGTCCCAAAAGGGTCCAAGCAAGGAGGAGGTGGTCCTGGAGGCGCCGCAAGGCGACCTCCCGGACTCCAGGCGCAAAGGGGACAAAACCCCCAAGGGCTCCAAGTCCGGCCATGGGCCGGACACCGCACCGGAACCTTCAGTGGTTCCGGAGTCCGGCAGGAGGCCCCCTAGTAAGAAGGGCAAGCCTACGACGCCGGTGACCTCTGTCCAACCGGAGGCACCGGATAATTTGCTGGAGGTGCTTAACGGCGCCTCCATTGACGAGGAGCACCGCACTATTATGAGTGGGGTGATCCAGAAGGTTCAGTCCGTCAAGAGCGGGCTGACTGAAGCCTGTGCCAGCCTTCTAACAGGCTTTGAGGTATGTATTTAAGATATGTAAAAATATTACCGCATAGACAGTAGCCCCTGATGCTCAGTTTGGTGTTCGGGAAGAAAAGCCGAGCTGAGGATCAAAAAGATATACGCAGGAGTCTAACAAAAGTATGTCAATATGGGAATGCAGGCTACACTGCTGACCTCTGCTGCACTGACTGCGGAGGTCGATGCATTGAAGCAGAGCCTCGAGCGGTCCAAGAATGAGCTCGGCCTTGCCAAGAAGCAGCTCGAGGACAAGGAAGGTAAGTAATACCTTATGTAATTATATAAAAAAGATGTGGTTGCAAAAAATGACAGGACCAACGTGAGTATTACAGGGGCCACAACCCAGGTGGCAACCCTGAAGGAAGCGTTGTCCAAGGCCGAAGAAAATGCAGTCGTGGAGCGCATCGAGCGAGAAAAGCAGGAGCCGCGGGTGGCGGAGGTGCAGCAAGAGCTCCAGGCTCTCGTGAAAAAACACGAGAGTTTGGAGCTTGACTCAAAGACTCGAGAGTCCGAGCTTGCCTCTGCCCTTGAGAGCGCCAAATCTGCCAAGGCCGAAGCCCAAAATGCCCTCCAGGAAATTGAGGTGATGAAGAAGATAGCGGTGGGTAAGGCATTCTTTATGCAAAGCAAGCACGTGAAAGTGAATTACTTGTTACTTACCCGAGTCCGGAGCTCTCCAGGAGCATTCGCAAATCTGCCCTGCAGTGTGTCTGATGCTGCCGCCTACTACCGGGCCGAGGAGGGGAGCTCGACGGAGAAGGTGTTCGGTCTCGATATCTTGTCGAGGCGGACACCGGTGCCTTTGAGCGACCAGTGAAGCAACTGGTCGAGCTCCACAAGGTGGCGAATAGGCCATGAAGGGCCTTATAGTCGGCTATGGCACGGGAGGTCATGCACAGGGAGCTACTTTGGGATGGTGAGGCGGTGGCGGATGCTGCCCACGGCTTGAAGTCATCAAGCGCTCCGTATGCATCGAAGGCGCCGTAGAGGGCCCTTGCCCATGCTAAAGTGCTTTGGGGCAAGATGGATCTTTGAGAAGCTGGTGACAGATGGGCCACCGCAGGCAAGGAGCATCGCAAGCCGAGATGTATTATGAGGGCGTCTGAAGGGCGCCCGCTTTGTGGCGTATGAATGTTCCAAGGATGTAATTTATGATAAACTCGCTCGTGTTATCTGTGCGCTGAAAACTTGTTCATATCGCTAAGTAATGCTTTTGAATTTAAAATATTACCTTCAGGCGGCCGTTTATTAAATCTGAGAGATGGCGAGTCGTAAACACGCCCCCATGCCACGAGGGCTGGGGTGTTGGGATAAACTGGAGCTCTTGTTCCCATTCTTGGGTCCTTGAGGAGGCGCTCGGCACAACAAACAAGGCAATCGGACTATAATGCTTTATCACTCTCACTTAGCCATAGAATTCTATAATTTTAAATTTGGTGAAGCCCTAGTATTCGGAAGACCGAGTTCGGGCGCTATCACGCCTGGGCGGACAAAGCCGGCTCCTCGCTCTAAGCAGCATAAGTCTTTAGGGACTCAAACCTCTCGAACAGCGACCAGCTCTCGCCCTATCATGACGGTCAGTTTTAGCTTTCTCTACTGAGGTGCTTAACCCAGCTCAACCGGGGCACAATCGCAGTAGTTCTCCCAGCGCTACCTTAGCCGATATAACGGAACATAAGGTACCAAAACATGGGAGCCGGGCAACCCAACTATTGACCCAAGACATGATTCGAAGCCGATGCGTATAATGCTATAAGTTCGGGGTGCCGCACTCGTGACAGTGTTCGGGCTTCTCACACCATATTCTGGGGTACTTAAGCCCCTGGTGTATTGGCCGTACCAAAGTGTACGGTTGCATAATGTCATAACTGAACATATTTACGTAAAAAGGGAATGCAATAATAGACAAAAGCTATGTATTGTTTATTCGAAAAGGCTGCGGTAAAAGCAGAACGATACAAATAGTGCGATAAGCAAGGGATGGGACTATTTGACATGTCCCCCTCCAGGGGCGAGCTGCGGGATGATATGTGGAACAAGTATACTGCTCGTTATAGAGACCACCTGGACACTCGACGTAGCTTTCTGCCTCCCTGGCTGTTGCATCGTGTGTTCGGCGATTGTACTGCCGGACAGGCCTTCCGGAGAGTGGAGTCCTGAAAGTAAGAAAAAAAAAGAATGACAAAATCCAGAGCCCCTAGTGCGGTTGAGCCGCATTTTGGGCATGCCATGGTCGTGCCCCTCCCCCTATGCCCATGGTATTTCCAGAGCGTAATTATGTACGCGTAGTACTGGTTTCGCAATTTCGTGAGGGATGGGGTTGGGGCCGCATTGCTACGCGTGCTCAGAACGTGCCAGGCGGCCTTGTTGTAGGTTACTCCGGGCGCGCTTGACGGTGCCCGGACGTTTAATAGCCGGACTGGAGAATTGCCTTGAGAGGCTACTTTGTACTTCCGCCGCGAGGGCCGCCATATGCTCCTCCGTTCGGAGAGAGCGTTCGGTGTTTCCATTGACCGTAATGACACCTCGAGGGCCTAGCATCTTAAGCTTGAGGTATGCGTAGTGCGGCACCGCATTGAACTTTGCAATGCGGTTCGCCCCGAGCGATGCATGATAGCCATCATGAGCGGGACTATGTCAAGATTAACTCCTCTCTTCGAAATTATCCGGGATTCAAGACCACCTCAAGTGTAACTGAGCCTGTCTGATTGGCCTCTACACTGGTATGGCGCCTTTAAAGGTCGTCTTTGTGGGTTTGATCCTTGAGGATCTATGCCCATTTTTCGTGACTGTATCCCGATAAAGCAGGTTTAGGCTGCTGCCGCGTCCATAAGGACTCTAGTGAGGTGAAATCCATCAATGATTGGGTCTAGAACCAATGCGCGAATCCGCCATGGCGGATGCTAGTGGGTGGTCCTTCGATCAAAAGTGATCGGGCAGGAGGGCCACGGGTTGAACTTCAGGCGATCGCTCCAACGCATATCGCCCACGAGTGCACGCTTCCGCTCCCTTTGGGTATGTGGGTTGCGTATATCATGTTCACCGCCCGCACTTGTGGGGGAAGCCCTTCGTCCCCTATTGTTCGGGTGGCGGGCTCCTCCTCGTCATCGCTATGCAGCCCCTTGTCACTGTTTTCGGCATTTAACTTGCCTGCCTGCTTGAACACCCAACAATCCCTGTTGGTGTGATTGGCTGGTTTTTCGGGGGTGCCGTGCATCTGGCACGAGCGATCGAGTATTCGGGCCAAACTGGATGGGCCCGGAGTATTTCTTTTAAATGGCTTTTTCCGCTGACCTGGTTTAGAGCCTCTGAATCCGGCATTAACTGTCGTATCCTCAGCATTGTCACCGTTAATGTGGCGCTTGTGCTTGTTGCGACGCGACCTGCCATTGTTGTCCTTGGTATCCGAATTACCAGGGCTCTTGTTCATATTATTACTACGAGCTAGCCAGCTGTCTTCTCCCGCGCAAAAGCGGGTCATGATTTTTGTGAGGGCTGCCATGGATTTCGGCTTTTCCTTTCCTAGGTGCCGGGCAAGCCACTCATCACGGATGTTATGTTTGAAGGCTACGAGGGCCTCTTCGTCTGGACAGTCGACTATTTGATTTTTCTTGGTTAGGAACCGTGTCCAGAATTGTCTGGCCGATTCCTCTAGCTGCTGAATTATGTGGCTTAGGTCATCGGCGTCTGGTGGTCGCACGTAGGTGCCCTGAAAATTGTCGAGGAATGCGGCTTCCAGGTCCTCCCAACAACCAATTGATTCTGCTGGCAAGCTGTTAAGCCAATGCCGGGCTGGTCCTTTAAGCTTGAGTGGGAGGTATTTGATGGCGTGTAGATCATCACCGCGGGCCATGTGGATATGAAGGAGATAGTCCTCGATCCATACCGCAGGATCTGTTGTGCCATCGTATGATTCGATGTTTACGGGTTTGAGACCCTCGGGGTCCATTACTTCATCTGTGAAGCATAGTGGGTGTGCGGCGCCTCTGTACTGGGTTATATCACGACGTAGCTCAAATGAGCTTTGTCTACTGTGTTCGGCCCGGCCGGATTTGCTATATCCGGCATGACGGTTATCTTCACGTTTCGTGGGGCGCCCACGCGATCCGTAGATCGATCTTGTTTGCCTTGCCTTGTCCTCCAATATATCTCGCAGGTCTGGCGCGTTTCCCTGTGCCTTGGTACTTTTTGAGCGACGTCGGGGTGCGGCTTGAGTGGAGGGCCGAGAGGCCTCTATGTCGCGGCCACATCATACGTTGGTGATGTAGGTTTAGGTGCTTCCTCCTCTAATCGGGTAGCAGCCTGCGCTTTGGGTAGCTCTTGGAGGGGCGTTCGAGATCGTACTCTTCGGCCGCAAGGACTTCAGTTCATCTGTCGGCTAGCAAGTCTTGGTCAGCTCTAAGCTGTTGCTGTTTTTTCTTGAGGCTGCTCGCCGTGGCCATAAGCCTGCGTTTGAAACGCTCTTGTTCGATAGGATCCTCGGGCACGACAAATTCGTCGTCGTCGAGGCTTGCCTCGTCTTCAGAGGGAGGCATGTAATTATCTACCTCTCTGTCTGCCGCCCTCTCATGAGGGCTGGCTTCTCCATCCTCCTGTGCTGAATTCTGTTGGAGGGGGTTGTCTTCGGCACTGTCCGGGGTGTTATTATCTCCCGCGCTGGAATCGCCATTTTTGCTTTGGCGGGATTTAGGGCGGCGTCACTGACACCGGCGCTTAGGCTGCTTCTTGGAGGGGTCATCCTCCGTTGTTCCATCACCATTCCCTTATTTTGGGGTCTCCACCATGTATATGTCGTATGACGAGGTGGCCTTCCAGTGCCCTATAGGCGCCGGTTCTTGGTCTTCTCCTGCATCTGTGTCCATACCGTCGATGTCTTCGGAGTCGAAGTCGAGCATGTCGGTTAAATCATCGACAGTGGCTACGAAGTGGGTAGTGGGTGGGCTTTGAATTTCTTCGTCGTCCGCATCCCAACCTTGCCGACCATAGTCCGGCCAGGGCTATCCTGATAAAGAGAGAGACTTTAGTGAATTAAGAATGTCGCCGAAGGGCGAGTGCTGAAAGATGTCCGCGACGGCGAACTCCATGATTGGCGCCCAATCGGATTCGATCGGCAGGGGCGCGGAAGGTTCGGAGTGCGGCACCTTGGAGTCACGAGCTTCGCAAAGGACAAGGTTGGTGTTCGGCTTGATCGCCGTAGAGATTGCAGCCCCCGAGGCGGTGTCCAGCCACCTGTCCTCGATTGGTGCAGTCGGCTCCGAGCTAAGGGTCAGAGCGGACACTGGTGCGGCCTCCAGGGCACTGTTTGGCGGCAGAGCTAGATCATGCCCATCGTGACAGTGCGGCGCGCCCGGCTGTGGCTCGAACCCGTCGAAGATCAAGTCTCCGCGGACGTCAACCGTGTAGTTCAAGCTTCCAAATCTGACCTGATGGCCAGGGGCGTAGCTTTCGATCTGCTCCAGATGGCCATGCGAATTGGCCCGCAGTGCAAAGCCGCCGAATCTGAATATCTGTCCGGGAGAAAAGTCTCACCTGGACCGCATCGTTGTTGATGATCGGGGGAGCCATCGGGCCTAAAGATGACGACACAGAGGAACTCTCAATGAAAGCACCAATGTCGGTGTCAAAACCGGCGGATCTCGGGTAGGGGGTCCCGAACTGTGTGTCTAGGCGGATGGTAACAGGAGATAAGGGACACGATGTTTTTACCCAGGTTTCGGGCCCTCTCGATGGAGGTAAAACCCTACTCCTGCTCGATTAATATTGATGATATGGGTAGTACAAGAGTAGGTCTACCACGAGATCAGAGAGGCTAAACCCTAGAAGCTAGCCTATGGTATGATTGTTGTTCATCCTACGGACTAAAACCCTCTGGTTTATATAGACACCGGAGAGGGCTAGGATTACACAGAGTTGGTTACAATGGGAGGAGATCTACATATCCGTATCGCCAAGCTTGCCTTCCATGCCAAGGAAAGTCCCATTAGGACACGGGACGAAGTCTTAAATCTTGTATCTTCATAGTCCAGGAGTCCGACCAAAGGTTATAGTCCGGTCATCCGGACACACCCTAATCCAGGACTCCCTCAGTGGGGCTTGATGCGGAGGAAAGCCTCGCACACAATGATAAATGCCGAGATGTTGAGGATGAAGTTCGGGGCCAGATCGTGGATATCCAGGCCGTAGTAGAACATGAGCCCCCGGACAAATGGGTGGAGTGGGAAGCCTAGTCCGCGGAGGAAATGGGTGAGGAACACCACCCTCTCATGGGGCCCGGGGGTGGGGATGAGCTGCCCCTCGTCTGGGAGCCGGTGCGCGATGTCATTGGACAAGTATCCGGCTTTCCTCAGCTTCTTGACGTGTCCCTCCGTGACGGAGGAGACCATCCACTTGCCTCCCGCTCCAGACATGGCTAGAGAAGGTTGAGGTGGGGTGTGCGGACTTGGGCGCTGGAGCTCGAGTGCGCGAAAATGGATAAGCAAAGGAGGAAGATGGCGTAGATGAAAAAGGTGGATCCTTATCCCCTTATATGGGCGGACGAAACTATGTGCCCCCACCAGCTTGGTAAAACTCGCTTATCTCCCAAGCGTCGTAATTAATGGCACGGTTGGGTTACCCACGCCCGTATTGATGAGAATCCCGGAATAATGGAACACGATATCTGCTTCGACAAGACATGCCAAGGAAACCACCTCGCTAAGTGCGCTGAGGTGGGACAGTAAAAACGATTCGAATAAAGGCTTGGCCATGGTGTGATGTCACGCTGCGGAATACGTCAGCAGGTTGGATTTGTGTAAATATTATTCTCTCTACGGTGGTATATGGAACTTATTTTGCAGAGCCGGACACTATCCTTGTGTTCAAAATCTTCTATGAAGTATTCAGAGGAGGAACCCGCCTTGCAATGCCGAAGACAATCTGCGCGCACGGACTCGTCGTCATTGAAGCCTGGTTCAGGCTCTTGAGGAGTCTGGATTAAGGGTGTCCGGATAGCAGGACTATAACCTTTGGCGGACTCTGGACTATCAAGATACAAGATTGAAGACTTCGCCCCGTGTCCGGATGGGACTTTCCTTGGCGTGGAAGGCAAGCTTGGCGATCTGGATATGTAGATCTCCTCCCATTGTAACCGACTCTGTAACCCTAGCCCTCTCCGGTGTCTATATAAACCGGAGGGTTTTAGTCCGTAGGACGAACAACAATCATACCATAGGCTAGCTTCTAGGGTTTAGCCTCTCTGATCTCGTGGTAGATCTACTCTTGTACTACCCATATCATCAATATTAATCAAGCAGGAGTAGGGTTTTACCTCCATCGAGAGGGCCCGAACCTGGGTAAAAACATCGTGTCCCTTGTTTCCTGTTACCATCCGCCTAGACGCATAGTTCGGGACCCCCTACCCGAGATCCGCCGGTTTTTACACCGACACTCCTCGTCATGGAGAGCGCCGGGATGATGAAGATGGCCACCGGTGAGGGATTCCCCCTCCGGTGTCTTGCGGAACAGGTCCGATTGGTTTTGGTGGCTACAGAGGCTTGCTGCGGCGGAACTCCCGATCTATTCTGTTCCCCGAAGGTTTTAGGGTATATGGATATATACAGGCGAAAGAAGTCGGTAAGGGGAGCCACGAGGGGCCCACGAGGGTGGAGGGCGCGCCCAGGGGGTGGGCGCGACCCCCTGCCTCGTTCCTTCCTCGTTGCTTCCCTTACGTACACTCCAAGTCTTCTGGATTGCTTCCGTTCCAAAAATAAATCTCCCGAAGGTTTCATTCCGTTTGGACTCCATTTGATATTCCTTTTCTGTGAAACACTGAAACAAGGGGAAAACAGAAACTGGCACTAGGCTCTGGGTTAACAGATTAGTCCCAAAAATAATATAAAAGTGTTTAATAAAGCCCATAAACATCCAAAACAGATAATATAATAGCATGGAACAATAAAAAATTATAGATATGTTGGAGACGTATCAGCATCTCCAAGCTTAATTCCTGCTCGTCCTCGAGTAGGTAAATGATAAAAACAGAATTTTTGATGTGGAATGCTACCTAACATAATTCTCTATGTAATTTTCTTTATTGTGGCAAGAATATTCAGATCCATAAGATTCAAGATAAAAGTTTAATATTGACATGAAAACAATAATACTTCAAGCATACTAACAAAGCAATCATGTCTTCTCAAAATAACATGGCCAAAGAAAGTTATCCCTACAAAATCATATAGTCTAGCTATGCTCTATCTTCACCACACAAAGTATTTAAATCATGCACAACCCCGATGACAAGCCAAGCAATTGTTTCATACTTTTGATGTTCTCAAACTTTTTCAATCTTCACGCAATACATGAGCGTGAGCCATGGACATAGCACTATAGGTGGAATAGAATGGTGGTTGTGGATAAGACAAAAAGGATAAGATAGTCTCACATCAACTAGGCGTATCAACGGGCTACAGAGATGCCCATCAATAGATATCAATGTGAGTGAGTAGGGATTGCCATGCAACAGATGCACTAGAGCTATAAGTGTATGAAAGCTCGAAAATAAACTCAGTGGGTGTGCATCCAACTCGCTTGCTCACGAAGACCTAGGGCATTTTGAGGAAGCCCATCATTGGAATATGCAAGCCAAGTTCCATAATGAAAGATTCCCACTAGTATATGAAAGTGACAACATAGGAGACTCTCTATCATGAAGATCATGGTTCTACTTTGAAGAACAAGTGTGGTAAAAGGATAGTAGCATTGTCCCTTCTCTCTTTTTCTCTCATTTTTTTATTTTTTGTTTGGGCCTTTTCTCTTTTTTTTATGGCCTCTTTTTTTAGTCCGGAGTCTCATCCCGACTTGTGGGGGAATCATAGTCTCCATCATCCTTTCCTCACTGGGACAATGCTCTAATAATGATGATCATCACACTTTTATTTACTTACAACTCAAGAATTACAACTCGATACTTAGACCAAAATATGACTCTATATGAATGTCTCCGGCGGTGTACCGGGATGTGCAATAACTCATGAGTGACATGTATGAAAGAATTATGAATGGTGGCTTTGCCCCAAATACAATGTCAACTACATGATCATGCAAAGCAATATGACAGTGATGGAGTGTGTCATAATAAACGGAACGGTGGAAGGTTGCATGGCAATATATCTCGGAATGGCTATAGAAATGCCATGATACGTAGGTATGGTGGCTGTTTTGAGGAAGGTATATGGTGGGTGCATGATACCGGCGAAAGGTGCGCGGTATTAGAGAGGCTAGCAATGGTGGAAGGATGAGAGTGCGTATAATCCATGGACTCAATTAATCATAAAGAACTCACATACTTATTGCAAAAATCTATTAGTTATCGAAACAAAGTACTACGCGCATGCTCCTAGGGGGATAGATTGGTAGGAAAAGACCATCGCTCGTCCCCGACCGCCACTCATAAGGAAGACAATAAATAAATAAATTATGCTAAGACTTCATCACATAACTGTTCACCATACGTGCATGCTACAGGAATCACAAACTTTAGAACAAGTATTTCTCAAATTCACAACTACTCAACTAGCATGACTCTAATATCACCATCTTCATATCTCAAAACAATCATAAGGAATCAAACTTCTCATAGTGTTCAATGCACTCTATATGAAAGTTTTTATTATACCCATCTTGGATGCTCATCACAATAGGACTAATTTTATAGCCAAAGCAAATTACCATGCTGTTTAGGTCTCTCAAAATAATATAAGTGAAGCATGAGAGTTCATCTATTTCTTCAAAATAAAACTACCGTCGTGCTCTAAAAGGATATAAGTGAAGCACTCGAGCAAACGACAAACTACTCCGAAAGATATAAGTGAAGATCAATGAGTAGTTTAATAATTATGCAACTATGTGAAGACTATATAACATTTAGTAATTTCAGATCTTGGTATTTTATTCAAACAGAGAGCAAAACAAAAGAAAATAAAATGACGTCCAAGCAAAACACATATCATGTGGTGAACAAAAATATAGCTCCAAGTAAAGTTACCGATGAACGAAGACGAAAGAGGGGATGCCATCCGGGGCATCCCCAAGCTTAGGCTCTTTATTATCCTTGAATATTACCTTGGGGTGCCTTGAGCATCCCCAAACTTAGACTCTTGCCCTCGTTATTCCATAGTCCATCGAATCTTTACCCAAAACTTGAAAATTTCACAACACAAAACTTAACAGAAAATCTCGTGAGCTCCGTTAGCGAAAGAAAACAAAACACCACTTCAAGGTACTGTAATGAACTCATTCTTTATTTGTACTGGTGTTAAACCTACTGTATTCCAACTTCTCTATCATTTATAAACTATTTTACTAGCCATAGAGTCATCAAAATAAGCAAACAACACATGAAAAATAGAATCTATCAAAAACAGAACAGTCTGTAGTAATCCGTAACTAACACAAACTTCTGGAACTCAAAAAAATTCTACCAAAATAGTAAGACCAAGATAATTTGATTATTGATCTGCTGCAATTGGAATCAGTATTTTATCACGTTCTGGTGATTTTAAACAATTGTTTTCGTGAACAGTAAGTTTCTGAAATTTTCAGCAAGATCAAATAACTATCATCCAAGAAGATCCTATAGGTCTTACTTGGCACAAACACTAATTAAAACATAAAACCACATCTTAAAAAAAGCTAGATGGGTTATTTATTACTAAACAGAACCAAAAAGCAAGAAACTAAAATAAAATTGGGTTGCCTCCCAACAAGCGCTAACGTTTAACGCCCCTAGCTAGGCATGATGATTTCAACAATGCTCACATAAAAGATAAGAATTGAAACATAAAGAGAGCATCATGAAGAATATGACTAGCACATTTAAGTCTAACCCACTTCCTATGCATAGGGATTTTGTGAGCAAACAACTTATGGGAACTAGAATCAACTTGCATAGGAAGGTAAAACAAGCATAACTTCAAGATTTTAAGCACATAAAGAGGAAACTCGATATTATTGCAATTCCTACAAGCATATGTTACTTCCTCATAAATTTTTTAGTAGCATCATGAATGAATTCAACAATATAACTAGCACCTAAAGCATTATTTTTATGATCTACAAGTATAGAATTTTTACTACTCTCCACATAAGCAAAATTCTTCTCATTCGGAATAGTGGGAGTATCATAAGAAACTCGAATACTATAAATTGTTTCCACATTAAAAGAGTGATCACTACAAAAAAAATACACTTCCGTGATGATACATGTTTGTCACAGTAGGTCGGGTTTTTTTTCATGCATGTACATCCATGACAAATTTATGACAGAATCAAGATAGTCATACCTGTGCTGTCGTAGAAGTGTTCAATGACATTACAAAAATTATCATCACGGAAGTGTCCACTTCCATGACGATAAATCGCGCATCACAGAAGTGCTTTTGTCAAGGGTGAACGACACGTGGCATCCACCGTAATGGAACGCCGTTAAGCTATCGGGTCGGGTTTTGGATCCGATAACCCGTTAACAGCCCCGACAAATGGGGATTTTCCACGTGTAAAATCATCATTGGCTGGAGGAAACACGTGTCGGCTCACCGCTGGGACAGATGTCATCCACTCATTGGACAGAAGGCGCCTATGATACGTCGACACGTGGCACGGCCCAACCGAGGCCCATTGATGTGAGAAGGCCGGCCCGTTTGACTTGGTCAAAAGGTGGCGGGCCGACCCATGGAAAGCCTGTTAACGGCCTGTTCGCATATAGCCCATTTACAGACCGCTAACCCAAAGCCCGTTACGCCCTATTGAATTAGGCCCGATGGCGTCATCTAGGCCATCTTCAGCCCGTTTTCACTTCGCCCATGTATGGCCCATGGCGTCTTCGGCCCATATGGCGCCCTATGTAACTCTTGGCCTATTAACGGCCCGTGGTGAAATCGGCCCGTAATGAGCGATGTATCACTTTACACCCATTAACGGCCCGTGGTGGCGGCCCGTATAAACGATGTATCACTTTATACCCATTAACGGCCCATTATTCCGTTGGGCGTTTCAACCATGTTATCTTTCGGCCTTCTCGAGCCCATTTATTCTTGGGATCATTTCAGATTCGTTTACTTACGGCCCACATTGTCATTTTACGCTTGTGGGCCAAATTCAGCCCGTGGTTCTGATCGGCCCTTTGTGGTCCGTTAATAAGTTGGGCGTTTTCATAGCGTCATCAAATCGGCCTATTAACGATGGCCCATTATGGTCGGCCCATGAGCGGACGATTCCAACTCTAGCCCGTTTACGGCGAATGCGATCTGTTTGGCCCATGTTTGCCAATCGATCATCTGCCCGTATAAGGCCCATTGATGATCTGCCCGTAGAAGGCCCATTGTTTCTGCGGCCCATAGAAGGCCCGTTGTTTCTATGGCCCGTATAAGGCCCATTGTTTCTCTGCCCGTAGAAGGCCCATCGTTTTCTGACCCGTAGGCCCAAAGTGTCACTCTTGTGGCGTTTATTGAGGCCTAGTTTTAAAAATAGGTTATTGCAGCCACTAGCAAACCGCAAAAAAGAACTGCGACTACAAGCAAACAAATAAACAAGACAACAAGGAAATAAATAAGCAAGCAACTTACACTAGGCTATCACGGCTATTACACATATTACATCCTTTGGGCATCAAAGTTCGCCACCGGTGCAAATATATGGAACACAACAACATATAAACGCTGCAGACAAAACAAGTCGAACTGAAACCACTTGAAGAGCTCAAGAAACAATATCCTAGGTACCCATAATCTGGCAAGATGCTTAGCAAGCTTATGAACTTTCTCTTGTTTGGCACTTAAGTCCTCCGGTAGCTTGTTGTTGCACCGGAAAGTATGCATCTGAATTTCGGGGACTTCCTCGGTCCTTGACTTCTGTCGCATAACATCGATCGATGTCTTTCAACTTGAAGTTGGAATCAAGAAGCCAAACTGATTCAGAACAGCGAGTTGAAGAGCTGGTGCCAAGAAGTGGTAGCCGAGAACTCGAACACTACATAAAGACAGGACTTTGGGGTTGTCTCAGTATCTTCAATATAGTTTTTATCAGCTTTCTTGCAGACCAACAGGGATGTCTCACTTCTTGAACCTTATCTGCATTACTTCCTTTACCATTGCATAACAGGGTACTCTTCTCCAATATTTTATCCGCGTTCTAAAAGAGAAACAAACAAACACATCTCAGGTTTACAATGTAGTATATGAAACTCATTTTGGTAAACAAGTTCAGTAGTAAGGTGGACAGGATAACAGCATGAAACAAACATATATCTATGTAGTATGGTCTATATCATTCTAGTTTATGTTGCCAAATCAAGATAGATACAGTTCGAATCATATCAATTTAAGACAAAGCAGCATAGACAAAATATAAGTGTGGGAAACTACACAGCAATAACAACACTTGTAATGTGCATGGCATGAGAACATAACTGTTTATTCAATTGAAACTGAAATCAACATAGAGAAAGTTACAAAAGCAAACAGCCAAACACGTTGAAGAAACAGGTTTAAAACATACCTGTTGTGCCATTGGAGTTTCAATTGCATCCTTCAAATTTGAAATTGGTTGGTATCAGTAAATACAGTGATGCAAGAGCAAAGTAGTATGAACCATAGCTACAGAACCTGACTTGAGAACAATTCTTCTTCTGCTTTAAGCGTTGACTTCGGGTTCGGAGTGGTGGTCCTCGTGATTTTGGCGCTGTAGTTGCCTTACTAACTACTCGTGTTTGGGTGCTCTGTGGTGGAGACGATGTTGTGTCAACGGGAACTGGGTGTCTATCTGCTGGGGTTGGGGTTAGAAGGGGTGTAGCTGGTTCTCTGTCCAACTGGGTAGGGGTACAATCTGCATGAGTGTGGGTTATGTGTGGTGGGGCTGGTTCTTGGGCAAGTACAACCGTGGTTCTATCTGCATCGACAGGTAGCACGATCTTTTCTGAAGACCGTGTTTTTACTCCCACAGATACTGCCATCACTCCCTCCAATTGAAATGGCCGATAAACAAGAAAAGTAATTGAATATACAGACATTGTAAGATAGACATGTGCAATGGATAGTCGGGAAGAAAATAGGGCGTGAAATAATTCACATTTATGTTGTCTAAGCAAACAGAATAGCAGGAAATAATTTCACATATATGATGGCTAATTAAACAGGATAGCATGACACAATTTCACATGTATGATGGCTAACTAAATAGGATAGAATGACATACTTCAAAATATGATGACTATGTAAACAGGATGACATGATATAACTATACGATGTGTTTATTAAAGTGGTTGGCATGCCATAAATCACAAACATGCCGTCGATGGAAACATGATGGCATGATATAATTCACGGATAGAATGACATAATTTAAAATATGATGACTATGTAAACAGGATGAGATGATATAACTATATTATGTCTTTAGAAAATGGGTTGGCATGCCATAATTCAGATACATGCTGTCTATGTAAACATCATGGCATGACATAATTCAAATATATGATTTATATACTAAGGAAGTGAGCAGAGGGCAATCACATATATGATGTGTCAACTAAGGAGATGGCATTCAATATTGTGTATATGATGTAAAAACTAAGCATTGCAATACAACATATGCATTATATGAGTAATATAACCCTGCCAAGTTTGAGCATACATCTCAGGGGGATAATAGGACTGGTCATCTGCCTCTGAATCCTCCTCTAAAGAGCTATCTGTAACCAGCAAGATATCTGCTTCAGCAGGTAGCATTGTCTGCTCTGAAGACCTTGTTTTCACTGCAGATTTCTCCATCACCAATTCAAATGGCTAATGCACAGGAAGAGTAGTTGAATATACAAACATTGTCGACAAAAGCAATGAGAAATACAAAAAAAGGACAACATGATATAATTCACATATATGACGCTTGCCTAAACAGCATGGCATTGCATAATTCACATACATAATGCCTTGCAACAAGTAACATTGCATAATTCACATATATAATGTCTTGCAACAAGATGGCATTGCATAATTCACATACATAATGCCTTGCAACAAGTAACATTGCATAATTCACATATATAATGTCTTGCAACAAGATGGCATTGCATAATTCACATATATGGTAATTAGACACTAAACAGGTGGCATTCACACAAAGCATGTCTAAACAAAGCAAATGGCATAACAATGCAAGATACCATACGCACGATATGAGCAACATAACCCTGCCAAGTTAGGGAATTTACCTCGAGGGGGGGGGAATATGACTGGTCATCTGTCTCTGAATCCTCCTCTGAGGAGCTATCGGTAACCAGCAAGACATGTGCTTCGTCAGATAGCATTGTCTGCTCTGAAGACCTTGTTTCCACTCCAGATTTTTCCATGACCGTGCCGAATGGCTGATGCACAGGAAGAGTAATTGAATGTACTAAAATTGTTGACAAATTTAACACGTAATAAAAAATGATGGCATGATATAATTCACATATAAGATGGTGGCTAACCAGGTGGCATTGCAAAATTCACATATATGATGCCTGGCTACACAAGATGGCATTGCATGATTCACATATACGATAAAGAAACTAAGCAGATGGCATTGACACAAAGCATGTCTAAACTAAGCAGATGACATCTTTAATGTATACGATAAGCAATGCAAGGCACCATATGCATGATATTACCAACATCGGCATGCCAAGTTAGGCGAAGACCTCATGGGGTAAATAGGAGTGGTCTTCTCCTACGAATCCCCTCGTAACAGTTATCTTCCTCTTGATTACGATCCAAAATGGGTGGAGGGGGCTGCCTTTGCGCCCACCATGGAGCAGCGTCTGCATGAAATTTTATTGCCACGCAAGGCTTGTCTCTTTTGCTCTACATGATCAGTTCCATTGTGTACAATAACTGGCATGTATAGGAATAAAACATAGTGAGATTATGTAAGGAGTGCATGCACAAATCCAGAGTGATGGTAGCAAACTGTGGATAGACCCAAAACCAATGATAGCAGGCAGATAAAAGCTTTAGTTAAAAATACAGATAATGGCTCCTTTAATGTTTGTTTGCACCCAACATGAAACTCATAGTAGACTCCGGAGATTAACCAGATAGTAGACAGATAGTACTGATTGCTGCCCCAATATGTACCCCACAACCATTTAAAAACTCAAGTTTCAGCATGGGTTTGGACCTGACTCGGAGTCTAATAGGTGAACACGACGATAATGTAGCATGTCATCATATTAAGCGACGCATAACGTAAGCAGGCATGGAAGAGTGCGACCTCTCTTGCGGACCCGTGTAGTCCTCAAGGTCATCTGCTCAGTTGATGATGGTAATGTAGTTGTCGTGGCTGCGGTAGGGAAGAAGATCGAGGCGGCGAAGACAGTCTGGAGGCGGATCCTGCTGTGGTGAACCCTTCCATCATTGGAGCAGCTGAGCTGGGTGGAACACAACACCGCAGGAGCAGGACAAACCACATACGGTTTTCTTTGACACATATCTGTAACAGAAGTAATTGAGTAAGGGCTTGTTTGAATTTGAGGATTCTAACAATGCAAGGATAGGAAATAGACAGGAATCGGATAGGAATGCACGTGCAAAACAGAGAACTTAAAAACACAGGATTTCTGCCAATCTGGGTGTTTGATTCACAACAATTGGAAGATCACAGGATGCAAAAAAGCATGGAGAGATTAAGTCAAACCACAAGAAAATGTACGGTTATAATGCTATTATGCTACTATATCTTAGTCTTGTGCTTGATGAATAGGAATATGAAAAGGAGGAGAAGTGGAAATTAGAATTCCTACGGTTTTTCTTTCAAGGAGACACTAAAGGAAAAAATCCTACAGTTTTCCTTTGCTCCATTCCTTTGCACCAAATTCATGAAAAGTAGTACCATAGAAAACTTTCCAATTCCTATGTTTTTCATTCACTTTTCCTTTCAAGCACTGGCGATTCTAGTAGGCAGGCTTGAGCAAGGAAAATCCTACACTAAAAAAATGTTTTTGTGCTACTTCTATTACTTTGGATCCAGGCCACTGCCATACTAGCTCAACTCCCAGGCCCATCGACAAATGCACAGCTGAAACACGCAGAGATAAATAATGATGGCGTTCAAGAGAGTCCATCACGGATAGCTAAGTTGCCTGGTACCTCACAGCTTGTCATATAGTAGGATAAAATAATCGTATTTCCCGTTACTACGAGTGCTCAGTGGACAACATATATAACATGTAGAGTAAAAAAGAGATGCAACAAGTGTACAACCTCTTTGGCGAAGCCATGTTGATCTCAGCGTGATTGGGTTGGTCGGCGAGGATGCTCCGGTTGACTTTGCTATTGGAGGAGGGGAAGAAGATCTTAGGCGTCTGGAGATGGAGCCCAAGGTACTGCTCCGCTGTGATGGAGGGTTTCATCGTTGGAGCAGCTCAGGTGAGTTGTACGACGCCGAGGCTGAAGCAGGACAAGAAAGACAACGAACAATGTTAACCTGAGTGGAATTCTAATAGGATCTCCAATACATGACGTAAAATACATAACCACAAAGTGCTAGATGTAAAATACATCAGCCGCTCATCTCTGAACTTAACTGTCGAAACAGAACTTAACTGTCAAAACTGAACTTAACTGTCGAAACTGAACTTAACTGTCAAAACTGAATTTTGCTGTCGAATCTGAATTTTGCTGTCAAAACTGAACGCATGTCAGGACCCCGATTCCAAGTCACATCGACTTAGCCGGTAACACCTCATATCACTTTTGCGGCCTCACAGACGGTATTCCCACGGGTGTCGCCTTACCATGGCTTGGGACCGTTTGCGCCTTTTGGCTCACGTATATGATAGTGTCGCTAGCATCCATATGACAGAGAACCCGGGCCGACATGGCTAGTCGTGAACCCAAAGCAGCACTAACCCATGGGGACAGGCATACATGAATCACATCGAGCATGTCGGTCATCAACGTGTGAATCCGGGCTGTAGCACTGGGCTAACAGGACTCCGGTATCCTGGCTGTAGCAGGCTAGGCAGGACTCGGATGTCACCGCGTGACATTTCCCGAAGGACAGAACCACAGAACGAAGTGAAACACATACCCGGCCAGTCAAGTGTCAGAGCGGTAGTCTTTGGGCTAGCAGGACTCCGTGAACCGGGCTGTAGCGGACTACTATCGCTCGGGAAGCACTAGACTACATTTCCCCATATGAGAGGCTGCCAAGGATAAACAACTAGATTGTCGGATCCCACACATACCAAGCATTTCAAACATACACACAATATGCTAAATATGTGTAAATACAACATGGCATCACAACATAACTCTCGACTCAAATATTTATTCATTAGGCTCCGAGGAGCGAGATATTACAAACATGGGTCTCATGACCCAACACTCGAAACATACAAGTCAAAGCACAAGCGGAAGCTTAACATGTCTAAGTACAGACATCTACAAATTAAAAAGGCTGAGAAGCCTGACTATCTACCAGATCCTGCCGAGGGCACAAGATCGTAGCTGAGGTAAGAAGCTAAACGTCGAAGTCCACGCGGAACTACTAGCGAGACTGGCGTCTCTCGCAAAACATAAAATAAGCAAGCGTGAGTACAAATGTACTCAGCAAGACTTACATCGAACTAACTACATATGCATCATTATCAACAAAGGGGTGGTGGAGTTTGACTGCAGCAAGCCAGCTTTGACTCGGTGGCTATCCTAAACTACATTGCAAGTAACTCATTTGAGGTGGCGCTACGAGTCCACATATTCACCAATCAATACACCACTATGGATCCGATCCGTCTTCCCACGGAACGCCATCCATAGCACTCACGCTTATCTTGCGCATTTTAGAGTATCCACTTTCACTTGTCTATGAACTGATATAGGCAATCCGAAGTCCTTTTCGCGGACACGGCTATTCGAATAGATCATATTAACCTGCAGGGTGTACTTCTTCACACGCTCCCACCACTTATCGCCGTTTACGACATGTACTCGGCAACCTTCAAGCGGAAGCCCAGCGAGGGTGTCGGCCACGGCCTACCTAAACACTCAAGTCCCTAGTCCAGTTTTATCGCCTATTCGGGTTCCATCCGCAGGAGTCCGGCGAGGTTTCCACTAACGGCCCCGAGCGATGTGTGCAGGGTTCCCGAGATACCAAGCAGGCATTGATTTTACACCGGGCCACGGTGTATCTACCGCATCATAGCCCACCCCTAGGGTCAGCGCCACGCACGGCCTCCAACACATATCCTACAAACACGAAACTAGTTGCAACTCCGGACAGAGAACAAGGGTGGTTAAGAAGCCGAGAGAGTCAATTAAGGATCCCAATGTGTGGTAGTAACTGTTTCATGGATCACAAACACAGAACTCAGTTCCTGAGGACGGCTTCAATGAGACAACCCACCATGTACTCCTACATGGCCTCTCACTGCTACCTTTACCAAATCGTGTTCACACACTTAGCTCACACACAGTAGGACATGTTCACAGACCTCCGATTCATCCCGATGAATCAGACGACTCAACTCTAAGCAGAGCAGGCATGACAAACAAGCATGAATGAGTAGGCACAACAAGGCTCAAACAACTCCTACTCATGCTAGTGGGTTTCATCTAATTCTTGTGGAATGACAGGTCATGCAGAGGATAAAGGGTTCAGCTACGCAGCAAGTAACAGATGAATCATTGTTGTCCTAATGCAGTAAAAGAGAGCAGGAGCGAGAGAGTGGGATTGTATCAGAATGAACAAGGGGTTTTTGCTTGCCTGGCACTTCTGAAGATAATATAGTTCTTCATCGGTGTCATCGAACTCATCGTCGGAACCACGTCTATCGAGAGGGGACAAGCACCGACAAACAAAGGAGAAACACAATCAATGCCATGCAACAATATGATGCATGAAGATGACATGGCAATATGCTGTTGATTGGCCTAATGCATCTAGCAGCAAGTTAAATCGGGTTGGTTTGAACACTAGGTTCAAATTCAAACTCCATATGTGAGAGTTTAAATGCCATTTAATTGATTTGACATGAAAATGGTACAGATGGATAGATTGGATTTTTCTGATAATTTTTCATATATGATTTATCTTATTTGAAGTTACGGTTGAATTTCTATGATTTTTAGAAGTTTAGGACATTTTCTGGAATTTCCTGGATTAAATTAAATCCAGAAAATGAGTTATTGCGTCAGCATTAGGTCATCTTGACCTCGGAGGTCAACAAAGTGGTCGAGTCAAACGACGATGGGATACACTGGTCGGTGACACGAGGCTGTCAGGTGGTCATTTATGTGGGGTCAGGTCAACGGCCACGTCAGCACGGTCAACTCTGACTGGTGGGTCCCGCGTGATTATAAACTAATCTAAACAGAAATAAAACCTAGATTATTTAGGGCGTGGGGCCCAGGTGTCAGTGAGCTAGGTGGGTTAGTTAGGGCGTCATCAATGGCTAATGACAGCGCCACGTCGGCTT
Organism: Aegilops longissima; assembly: GCA_021605205.1. Taxonomy (NCBI): domain Eukaryota; kingdom Viridiplantae; phylum Streptophyta; class Magnoliopsida; order Poales; family Poaceae; genus Aegilops; species Aegilops longissima. The sequence continues at coordinate 632,790,522 of CM038677.1, read as the reverse complement.
TGCCGGAATTTGGCCGGCGACGACCATGGAACACGGCGGAGGCACGTCGGAATTGCTCGGGCTCTCACTACAGGCGGCGGTTTGCGGCGGGGTTTGGCTCTACGGCGAGCTGGCGTTCGCGCGCATCTGCTAGGGCAGGTGGGAGGGGCTGGGACGACACAAGCTTGCCGGAATCAAGCTCGCGGCGGCGGACGGATTTCGGGTGTGCACGGGGTTGCGGCTACGATGCAGGGTAGGCCTAACGGGCGGGTGATTCGAGCTCCTGGAGACTCCCTGAGTGCGTTGACGTGCTCGGAGGCGAGCTTGCGCGGCCGTAGCCGCGGTGGCGGCATGGCCGGCGGGGAGGAGCTATCGGCTCCGGTGAAACTAGAGGCTCTGTGGCGCAAATGAGGCGGGAAGAGAGGGTTCGGGCGGAGCTCACAGCGGTCACGTGGGGAAGCGCAGAATGCTCGGGGAAGGGCTGGAGGGTTCGGGGCAGCGAAGGCGATCTCCGATGGCCGGAGGTGAAGACGACGTTGATGGCGGCGTTACGGCGCGCCCCTGGTTGCTTGACTCGTCGAGGATGATGTAGGCGACGAGGCGGAGCTCTAGGGCGTGGAGACAGGTCGAGGGGGATGCGGTGGCTACGGTGGTGCTCGTCGGCGCGGACGCGGCTGCGGCGGCCATGGCGTTGAGGAAGCGAGGGAGAGAGCAGGGGGGAGTGTGAGGTGTCGGGTGGACCGGGGCGACACCGGGGAGGCGTTCGCGGCGTCGAAGCGGTGACCAGGCGATGCAAACGAGCAGGGTGGTGGCGTGGCGAGCTCGGGCGCGTGCGCCGTGTCCCTCCTCTGCCTACTGGCAGAGGTAGGCGATGACTGGCACGGGCCAGCACAGTACTGGGCCGGCCAGTGGGCTGCCAGGTGGGCTGCGCCAGGTAAGTGTGTGGATCCTTTCTCTCTCTCCTTTTTCTAATTATTTCAGTTTTCTGTTATTCGTAAATTTTTAGGGCTTTATTAAAAATACCTATGCACTTTCAAAAATCATGAGACTGCTTGTGGCCACTATTTGGATTATTTCCAATAACCAGAATTTCAGCTCATGAATATTTGGACATTTAATATAATATATAAAATTTAAATGCCCAAATGCAAATAAGGTATGATTTAAATCCAGAGCCCAATATGTCATGGAAAAATGTGCATCACCTGGTTACTGTTTCCAGCATTTTCCAAGAATGATGAACATTTTTGAAAGTCATTTGGATTTACTGGAAATATTTTGGTTGAACCTAGTGAATTTCATTTGGTGCTAGGGTTTCAACAATCCCCATTTCAAGTTTCATGAAATTAAACATGATGCATGGATGCTAATGCAAAGGCAAGCAAGGCCTGAATTGGGGCTGTGACAACGCACTAGCAAGGTGAGGCTACACGTCGGTCGACTGACTTTTTGTAACACCCCAAAAATTTAACCAGGTTTTAGTTATTAAAATTTTGCCAAGAGTTTAAATTTTTTGCCTGCAAGAATATCTCTGTTGATCTCAAAACTTTTCCTTTAATATTAAGGAATTTATCCCAAGTGGATCCCTCCAAAATATATTGGACTTCTATGCCCTCTCATTAAAACAATTTCCTAATCAGTAGATTTATTTATTAAATTATTCCACCCTGAGCTATATTCATTAAAATGACTTGTTTTTAGTTTTGGAGCTCTTTTTGTACTACAACCATTTGATAAAATTAACTAAAAATTCCACCAAAATTTGGAGATGTCATGTGATGCCTCTAAATCACTTTTATGCAATAATATAGTTCATCCATTGCATATTTGGAGTGCTACACATGTTTTTCTTCTCTGGTCCAGTGGGCAATTTTACACTACAACCCTTTTAAATATTTGTTTCTAGCTTCCACCAAAATTATGGGATGTCAGTAGCAGCCTATGATTCCATTATATGCAATAATCCAAGGATGTTCTTTGAAGATTTTGAGTAAATCAACCTAATCTTCATTCTGGTCCATCAAGATGGTTTGTACAACATCCCTATTATTGCTTGCTCTTTGGCCCTTGATTCGTTCTCCTACTTGTAGTCCTCCATGCTAAACCCCTAAGTCCAGGAGCATGCAACCATTGACATAGTTTTGGTTCATGAAATAATGCCACTCACATCCTGTCCAGATTTGAAGTTCTGCAAAACTTGCACTAGCAAGTTTGTGCTTTTCACCAACTAACCCCACCACCCTCTTGTGCATCCAAGGAGACACTGATCTGGAAGATTTGTCCCCTCCAAGTATAGCCTAGGTGCCTTTGGCATTTTGACAAACACCTGGAGTGCATGGACTGATTTGGCATGATCTCAAGTATACATAATGAACTTGGCCACCTGGCCAAACCACCTTGTCCCTGGAGTTTCCCTCCATCTATAACCTACTTTTGTTACCTGCCAACCTCACCGGTGACCTGTAGCGTGCCACGGCATTGTGTCGAACACCTTCCGTGCGTGCACTGGACGCGCCCAGAGCGCGCGTATTGCACGAGCCGCGCCCGAGCCGACACGCTGGCCCCCAGGTTTTGGCCCGCTCTGTAGCGCCACGCCACACACTAACCTCCTCACAGCAACGTGCCAAGCCGCCCTGGCAGCCGACAACGCCGCCGACAGAGCTTTTGGCGGCATGCCAGCGTCCGCAGCGCGCCTCTGCCATGGACGGCGCCGCCCAAACCTCCTCCGCTCGCCAGCTGCCCCCTTAAGCATCTCCAACTCAGCCGCAGCTTCGTCCTCTGGCGCGCGTCGCCGCCACGTCACCATTGCTACAGAATGACGGTTCGCCGCCATCCTTATCGCCGGCCGCCTCGGAACCGACCTCCACCGCGTATATAAGGGCCCCGGAGACCAATCGTGTTCTCAGGCAACCTCTTCTGATCCCCCTAGAGCTACCACGGCCAGCAGTCGAGGAGGGGAAGGCCTTCTTCCCCGAGTCCGGCCGGTTCGGTCGCCGCCTCGCTCCGGCCGATTCCGTCGCCACCAGTGCCCCTCCCTCTCCATTCTCTCCACCAAGAACTCCCCCTTCCTGTCGCGAGTGCAACCCCTCGATCAATTTTGGTCGGAGACCACCACAGCCCCAAACTCACTATCCACCCGAACGCCGGCTCCGCCGCGAAGCTCATCGCCGGCAACTCCGTCCACGTCAGCGACCATGGCGGGTACCCATAGACTCGTCTCGACCCCCCGAGCACACCCATACCCTCAGATCACCAAGAGACGCCCCCGTTCGCCGGCAAAACCTCGCCGGAGCTCCGCCTCCGTTCGGTCAGAGGGGAAACGGCGCGCGCGTGGCTGGTCAAACCTGACCAGTGGGCCAGGCGGGCCCTCCGTCAGTGACCCAGCGCCTGTCCACGCAGGAGTAAGTGGACGCGCCTTTTTCCGAATACGCCTTCGACGTGTTTTTCTTTTAAAACGTTTTCTTTTCTGTTTTATTTAAAAAAAACAGATTTTGACCAAACTTTGACCTGCTGTATCTTTTTAAATATAACTCCAAATGAATTAATTCTTTTTCCTACCTCTCTCAAATATTGTCTAGTTTATTTTAAGATTTATTTGAAAAAATTTTAGAACAACTTTTGTGTTGTTTTTATTTTTGTGTTAATTCTTTTATATTATCAAAATAGGATTTTTGAAGAGAGGAGAAGTATTTCAAGAGTTTGAAATGCACCTGCCTTCCCATGACACGAAGGCAAGCATTACGAACCCCGGCATAAATATTTTTGTGTGTTTGATGACACGCTTATAACACTACCTCATTTTTGGACTTGTTATTTCATGTGAGATGATCATGTGCATGGATGCATATTCGTGATTTCCATGCTGTTGGGAATGATCACACTTGTGATAATAATCATCCTCATGTGCCTTGCTTGCATGCCGGAAGGTATCCGGGAAAGCCTCTGCCTTGGGTAGGCATGAGTTTGTCGCCGGTCCCCGTAGGGACGGTCATGTCCGGTATGGCATAGTGAGGTATGGTGAGCAGTGATCGTGTTGGTTGAGATATATTTGTTATACATGTCATGCAGGGAAATACTTAAACCTCCTGAGTCAACCGTAGATCGAGTCTTGTTCCAGTAACCCCCATACTTGCTTCGTACTACCACTCGTCTCTACAACAAGTAGAGTACGGTTCAGTAAGTTGTCAAGCTCTTTCTAGCACACACCGTACAGAGAGGCCAGGGTGGAAGATACCGGTTGTAGCTGGTAGGCAGTCCACCTGGTCCGGGGGCATGGGTGTTCCCGGTTGAGACCGAGAGGGGAGGCCACCCCTTAGAGCGCGCGATATAAATTTGATCCCATGCTACGCGAGGTTGTAGCCTCCCCACTTAGAGTTTGCTTGACAGGTGTCGTGGATGATTCCAGACACGTGTGAGATAAGCTGGTGTGTGCAAGTTAGGTGTGTTTTCAACAAAAAGACCGTAGACGGAATTAGTCTCGATGGACTAAAGAAATCCGTTACTCGTGGGTAAAGAGTACACCCTCTGCAGAGATTAAACCTATTCGAATAGCCATGTCCATGGTTAAGGATTTCAGTCTGGGATGGGTCAAGTGTTGGTCTTAGTGTCGGTCTTCGGAGGTGAAACTGTTAAGTCAGAACTGATATTACTACTTGTGACTTGCGATAATTAAGATTTTTATTATTGTTGACTAACCGATGAATATTATTGTTATCATCTAGTATCTATGGGATGGTTCTACCTCCGGGATATTCACTATGAATGTTTCTTTTAAAGCCCTTTATGTGGTGTCGCTCGGGGCGCCCGATCATGCATTTCTTTTAAAGCCCTTTATGTGGTGTCACTCGGGCCGCCGATTGCGGCATTTCTTTTAAAGCCCTTTATGTGGTGTCGCTCGGGCGCTCGATCATGCATTTCTTTTAAAGCCCTTTATGTGGTGTCGCTCGGGCCTTGATCATGACATTTCTTTTAAAGCCCTTTATGTGGTGTCGCTCGGGCGCTTGATTATGACATTTCTTTTAAAGCCCTTTATGTGGTGTCGCTCAGACGCCCGATTATGCATTTCTTTTAAAGCCCTTTATGCGGTGTCGCTCAGACGCTCGATTGTGGCATTTCTTTTAAAGCCCTTTATGCGGTGTCGCTCAGACGCCCGATTGTGGCATTTCTTTTGAAGTCCTTTATGATATTTATTTCATAATCCTAACACTATCATATTATTGCATATTCATGATTAACATGCTTGCACACATCAGAGTTTATTTACCTTTTGTGACTGACATCATGGGCATAAATATTTCAGAACATCATTGCAATATTATCCCTGTGTTCATAATGTTTGCGAGTACATTCAAAGTACTCACTGGCTTGTCCCTGGCTATTGTCTTGGCCAGATTTCTTGCGCGGAGAGGAGCGACGTGATGTCAGCCCCGGAACCTAAGCAACGGTGATAGCAGCCTCGCGAAGATAGGAGTTAACCTGGTCAGCTGTTCCCGTGGGAAATGGAGTCCCATAGACACTGATAATTTACAACCCGCTTCCGCCATCAACCACTAGAAACCATTTGTTGTACTCACAGACCAGAATGGTCTTGTACTACATACTTTGTATTTGCTTGGAATTTCTGTATCAAGTTGGTGCCTCATCAGCTAACAGTTATCCTAGGGCTGATGAGCACAAGGGCCATTTTCTGGGAATTAATACCCGGAGAATCGGTCGCCACAGACTTGGTATCAGAGCCAGGCTGACCATTGACTAATCCTATCCCAGCCAGGTCGTTAAACTTAGGCAAACCAACCTACCAGACCTTAACCAAACCCCAGCCAAGCTTCCCGTACAAGATAGCCACACAGTGACCCCGACACATTTGGCAGTCCGTGCCCAACCTATCCGCCTAGCCTGTCGATCACACACCAGTGACCGATGGCAAAAATGTCTCATTCGCAAGCGTGCGAAGGAAGACTCCGTTCCCTTTTTCTATAAAAAGGGCACGCTAGCCTCAACCCAGCACAGCATCTTCCCCAACCTAGCCACAATGCCTGGTCCCATAGTGCACAATGAGACCACAGCAACCAATCTTGGAGGTTTCGTGACCATACTCGCAAACCTCACCCGTCGTGCCTATGCGTTAGAAGAACCCCCAGAATATGTTGTGTACCAAGGACCCATGGGCGGTGAAAGCCGTCAATTTTGGGCCACTGTGCACATCTACGGTAGGGGTCTGTCGCCAGAACGCCCCTACAGGTTCACCGGAAGAACCACTTCCTTTGAGCCACAAGCCATCCAGCTAGCTGCTCGAGAAGCTATAGTTCATCTCAGGCACCTGTCGCCCAGAGTTAACTGTCGCTCATTCTACTACTACCCCAGGCGTGAAGGGTATGGTAGACCACCCCAAGTTGCCAACGGTAATCACGAGACGGATCCCGCATTGCTACACCTAGTGCGCTATGTAAGTGCACCAGAGGCCTTGTTCGATCAAATTAATATTGATCTGATCACAGCTCGAGGAGAGCTGGCTCGTCGAGCCCCGGTAAGCAGAGAAACCGAGGCCGACACCGACAACCCAGTCGTGTTGTTGGGACACGATTGATATACCGAGGTCAGCCCAGCCATCATCAAGATACTATGATGACCCCAGAAGTGCTTCGTCGCCTTTTGGGAACACACTCCAACGGGATTGTGGCCAACAATCCCCGCGATGGTCATCATAGCTACCCCGACCCTGCAGTTCCTCCACCATCTTCGGCTAATCCCGACGGTGAGACACGTGGAGAGGCCTCGTCATCCACCAGGCACGCCCGTTTAGACGTAAACGAGGTAGACTAAGCCGTACCAGTAGTACCGAGTCTCAGTGTATCCTCGCTTTGTAATCGTGCGACCTTGTTTATAAACGCATCCCGTCGTTGTGCCTCTGTTTTAATAGTAGCCTTGCGTATTTTGTCAACGCATAGTTGCGTATTTTCCGGGCACATCTACCAAGACCAACCCCGACGACAACCACAGTAACACGTCTCTTTATGAGATATGTGTATCTCTGACACTGAACCGACCTTTGGAGCTAAGCCGGTAAATTTATTACCTTTCACTAGGTAAAATGACCCAGCTCCTTTGCTATATAAAGACCACCTTGTGATCTTACCAAGCACCCCACACCTTGTGCACCACCCTCACAACCTTTTCCTGTCATTCCAAGCCCCAGTATTCATCTGAGAACCCCAGATGCAACCCCAGGTAGCTTTGTCAAAATATTGTGGGACTTTACCCGCAGTACTATGGGTTCTACATATCCACCCCAGTACGAGCTGTTCAAATCGAGAATCACTTTTTCCACCTCGGAATATTGGGCAGTTGTACACATTCCTCCCATAGACCCCAACCAAGATCCAACGGAAGTTTCCTTCGTGGGGAAATCTATGCCAACCCCACACCTGGCCATAGAAGCTGCTGCAAAAGAAGCGACTGCTCGTCTTCGATCCGCAGTACCCTATGCCCGCGAATGTGGATATTATTACTTTCCGAGCCGTGCAGCCCCCGGAGGAGTAATAACTTTTCCCGGTGGGCGGATTGAGAGAGACCCAGTACTGGCCAACCTCATCCAGTACATCATCGCGCAAGAGCATTTGAATCAGCAAGTGATGGATTATCTCCAGAATCTCACTGATCTGAATCCTCAGATTGCCATCGGCAGACCACTGAGGCCCGATCCGGAGAGACTCATACATCGACTGATCAATCCACTTCCTTCGATAGAAGAGGAGTGCGTTCCACTACCAGAGACTTTTCCTCGAGACCCTGTCCAGTTACCATCTTCATTTTAGACGTCGCTACCGTGTTGGTAGTTCAGCATTTAATTTTACGTTATAACTTATGCTTAGTACCTTAAATTTGTGCGACGAGTCGAGTATTTAGTTCTTACGTTTGTGAGTGGTTTTCTTTGTGAGCAACCTGTGTAACCGCGAAAAATCCTAGAATGAGATTTCTTCTCCCTGAGTTGCTGCATCGTTTATCCCCTCACTACATAGTTTATTTTCATTCACGCAGCACCAAGGCAGCAGACTCACAACCACTCGGACGCATATAGAGTATTTGTTTTTCCCAAACGGCTCTTAGCAAATCTCGAGGACGAGAATTTTTCTTAAGGGGGGTAGTAATTGTAACACCCCAAAAATTTAACCAGGTTTTAGTTATTAAAATTTTGCCAAGAGTTTAAAATTTTTGCCTGCAAGAATATCTCTGTTGATCTCAAAACTTTTCCTTTAATATTAAGGAATTTATCCCAAGTGGATCCCTCCAAAATATATTGGACTTCTATGCCCTCTCATTAAAACAATTTCCTAATCAGTAGATTTTTTATTAAATTATTCCACCCTGAGCTATATTCATTAAAATGACTTGTTTTTAGTTTTGGAGCTCTTTTTGTACTCCAACCATTTGATAAAATTAACTAAAAATTCCACCAAAATTTGGAGATGTCATGTGATGCCTCTAAATCACTTTTATGCAATAATATAGTTCATCCATTGCATATTTGGAGTGCTACACATGTTTTTCTTCTCTGGTCCAGTGGGCAATTTTACACTACAACCCTTTTAAATATTTTTTTCTAGCTTCCACCAAAATTATGGGATGTCAGTAACAGCCTATGATTCCATTATATGCAATAATCCAAGGATGTTCTTTGAAGATTTTGAGTAAATCAACCTAATCTTCATTGTGGTCCATCAAGATGGTTTGTACAACATCCCTATTATTGCTTGCTCTTTGGCCCTTGATTCCTTCTCCTACTTGTAGTCCTCCATGCTAAACCCCTAAGTCCAGGAGCATGCAACCATTGGCATAGTTTTGGTTCATGAAATAATGCCACTCACATCCTGTCCAGATTTGAAGTTCTGCAAAACTTGCACTAGCAAGTTTGTGCTTTTCACCAACTAACCCCACCACCCTCTTGTGCATCCAAGGAGACACTGATCTGGAAGATTTGGCCCCTCCAAGTATAGCCTAGGGGCCTTTGGCATTTTGACAAACACCTGGAATGCATGGACTGATTTGGCATGATCTCAAGTATACATTATGAACTTGGCCACCTGGCCAAACCACCTTGTCCCTGGAGTTTCCCTCCATCTATAACCTACTTCTGTTACCTGCCAACCTCACCGGTGACCTGTAGCGTGCCACGGCATTGTGTCGAACACCTTCCGTGCGTGCCTTTGGGACGCGCCAGAGCGCGCCAGATTGCCTGAGCGCGCCCGAGCCGACACGCTGCCCCCTGGTTTTGGCCCGCTCTGCAGCGCCACGCCACGCACTAACCTCCTCACGATGACGCGCCAAGCCATACGGCAGCCAACAGCTGCCCGCAGAGCTTTGGCGGCATGCCAGCGTCCGCAGCGCGCCTCTGCCATGGACGGCGCCGCCCAAACCTCCTCTGCTCGCCAGCTGCCCCCTTAAGCATCTCCAACTCAGCCGCAGCTTCGTCCTCTAGCGCGCGTCGCCGCCACGTCGCCATTACTACAGAATGACGGTTCGCCGCCATCCTTATCGCCGGCCGCCTCGGAACCGACCTCCATCGCGTATATAAGGGCCCCGGAGACCAATCGTGTTCTCAGGCAACCTCTTCTGATCCCCCTAGAGCTACCACGGCCAGCGATCGAGGAGGAAGGCCTTCTTCCCGAGTCGGCGGTTCGGTCGCCGCCTCGCTCCGGCCGATTCCGTCGCCACCAGTGCCCCTCCCTCTCCATTCTCTCCACCAAGAACTCCCCCTTCCTCTCGCGAGTGCAACCCCTCGATCAATTTTGGTCGGAGACCACCGCAGCCCCAAATTCACTATCCACCTGAACGCCGGCTCCGCCGCGAAGCTCGTCGCCGACAACTCCGTCCACGTCGGGGACTATGGCGGGTACCCATAGACTCGTCTCGACCCCCTGAGCACACCCATACCCTCAGATCACCAAGAGACGCCCCCGTTCGCCGGCAAAACCTCGCCGGAGCTCCGCCTCCGTTCGGTCGAGGGGGAAGCGGCAGCAGCGTGGCTGGTCAAACCTGACCAGTGGGCCAGGCGGGCCCACCGTCAGTGACCTAGCGCCTGTCCACGCAGGAGTAAGTGGACGCGCCTTTTTTCGAATACGCCTTCGACGTGTTTTTCTTTTAAAACGTTTTCTTTTCTATTTTATTAAAAAAAATAGATTTTGACCAAACTTTGACCTGCTGTATCTTTTTAAATATAACTCCAAATGAATTAATTCTTTTTCCTACCTCTCTCAAATATTGTCTAGTTTATTTTAAGATTTATTTGAAAAATTTTCAGAACAACTTTTGTGCTGTTTTTATTTTTGTGTTAATTCTTTTATATTATCAAAATAGGATTTTTGAAGAGAGGAGAAGTATTTCAAGAGTTTGAAATGCACCCTGCCTTCCCATGACCTGAAGGCAAGCATTCTGAACCCCGGCATAAATATTTTTGTGTGTTTGATGACACGCTTATAACACTACCTCATTTTTGGAGGACTTGTTATTTCATGTGAGATGATCATGTGCATGGATGCATATTCGTGATTTCCATGCTGTTGGGAATGATCACACTTGTGATAATAATCATCCTCATGTGCCTTGCTTTCATGCCGGAAGGAATCCGGGAAAGCCTCTGCCTTGGGTAGGCATGAGTTTGTCGCCGGTCCCCGTTGGGACGGTCATGTCTGGTATGGCTTAGTGAGGTATGGTGAGCGGTGATCGTGTTGGTTGAGATATATTTGTTATACATGTCATGCAGGGAAATACTTAAACCTCCTGAGTCGACCGTAGATCGAGTCTTGTTCCAGTAACCCCCATACTTGCTTCGTACTACCACTCGTCTCTACAACAAGTAGAGTACGGTTTAGTAAGTTGTCAACCTCTTTCTTGCACACACCGTACAGAGAGGCCAGGGTGGAAGATACCGGTTGTAGCTGGTAGGCAGGCCACCTGGTCCGGGGGCATGGGTGTTCCCGGTTGAGACCAAGAGGGGAGGCCATCCCTTAGAGCGCGCGACATAAATTTGATCCCATGCTACGCGAGGTTGTAGCCTCCCCACTTAGAGTTTGCTTGACAGGTGTCGTGGGTGATTCCAGACACGTGTGAGATAAGCTGGTGTGTGCAAGTTAGGTGTGTTTTCAACAAAAAGACTGTAGACGGAATTAGTCTCGATGGACTAAAGAAATCCGTTACTCGTGGGTAAAGAGTACACCCTCTGCAGAGATTAAACCTATTCGAATAGCCGTGTCCATGGTTAAGGATTTCAGTCTGGGATGGGTCAAGTGTTGGTCTTAGTGTCGGTCTTCGGAGGTGAAACTGTTAAGTCAGAACTGATATTACTACTTGTGACTTGCGATAATTATGATTTTTATTATTGTTGACTAACCCATGAATATTATTGTTATCATCGAGTATCTATGGGATGGTTCTACCTCCGGGATATTCACTATGAATGTTTCTTTTAAAGCCCTTTATGTGGTGTCGCTCAGACGCCCGACTGCGGCATTTCTTTTAAAGCCCTTTATGTGGTGTCGCTCAGACGTCCGACTGCGGCATTTCTTTTAAAGCCCTTTATGTGGTGTCGCTCAGGCGCTTGAGCTATGACATTTCTTTTAAAGCCCTTTATGTGGTGTCGCTCGGGCCTCGATCGCTATGCATTTCTTTTAAAGCCCTTTATGCGGTGTCGCTCGGGCGCCCGATCTATGCATTTCTTTTAAAGCCCTTTATGTGGTGTCGCTCAGACGCCCGACTCATGCATTTCTTTTAAAGCCCTTTATGCGGTGTCGCTCGGGCCTTGATTGTGGCATTTCTTTTAAAGCCCTTTATGCGGTGTCGCTCAGGCCTTGATTGTGGCATTTCTTTTGAAGTCCTTTATGATATTTATTTCATAATCCTAACACTATCATATTATTGCATATTCATGATTAACATGCTTGCACGCATCGAGTTTATTTACCTTTTGTGGTGACATCATGGGCATAAATATTTGAACATCATTGCAATATTATCCTGTGTTCATAATGTTTGCGAGTACATTCAAAGTACTCACTGGCTTGTCCCTGGCTATTGTCTTGGCCAGATTTCTTGCGCGGAGAGGAGCGACGTGATGTCAGCCCCGGAACCTAAGCAGCGGTGATAGCAGCCTCGCGAAGATAGGAGTTAACCTGGTTAGCTGTTCCCGTGGGAAATGGAGTCCCATAGACACTGATGATTTACAACCCGCTTCCGCCATCAACCACTAGAAACCATTTGTTGTACTCACAGACCAGAATGGTCTTGTACTACATATTTTGTATTTGCTTGGAATTTCTGTATCAAGTTGGTGCCTCATCAGCTAACAGTTATCCTGGGGCCGATGAGCACAAGGGCCATTTTCTGGGAATTAATACCCATAGAATCGGTCGCCACACTTTTTCATCTCTGGTCAGTCGATTTTGCAGCCATTGGATACGAAATTAAGGGCCTGCGGTTCATCTTCAACCTCCACCCCCCTGAGCCGCCAGCCACCACCGGCCCAACAGCAGCCCCCCGCCGCCCGCGGCCGGCGGTGCACCGCCTCTCCCGCCCCGAAAACACTCCCCACCGCCGGTCCGCCGCCGCCCCGGCCATCCCTCTAGCCCCCCATGCCGAGCTTTTCTCGGCGATCCCCACGCCACCGCCTGCCTAGCGCCCGCCACCGCATGGCGACCACCGCCCCATCCTGAACCCTAAGATAGATAGTGGGGTACCTCTCCAGTGAGCCCCCTCCGCTGTAGCTGGTTCTTCCTTCACCCGTGAGCCCCCCACCCCTGAAAATTGGTGACCCAAAGTCAATTCATTCGACTGAAGTGTAGCTAAATCGGAGCTGCATCGCAAGCAAGAGCAAGAGCGAGAGCAGCAGCGTGAGCAAGAGCAATAGCAAGAGCAGACAAGGCAGGGGGCCGAGAGCAAGAGCAGAGCAACAACACGAGTGAGAGCTAAAGCAGCAGCAGCTCCTACTGATGTGGACGTCACCGCCGAGGGAGCGACACCGTGGAGGAAGTGGCCGGCTACGCCGCCATGGATGGAGCGGCGCCGTGTCGGCTCGGGATCGAGCGCCGGCAGCACCGTGAGATCGAATCAAGAAGAAAATGCGGCGATTAGTGTACAACCTCTTTGGTGGTGCCGATTAGGCCACAACTTCATCTGAGGAAACAGTGATGATGATGCTCTTCCGGTGGTGCAGGTGAAGACGACAGTGTGGGAATGGAGGTGGTGCAAAAGACGAGGGGAACGTCGGGACAGCTCCTTGGAGGTGGAGGATGGGGTGGCTGAACCGGCGGGATGATGAGATCGACGATGGATCCTCATCCGGTACGGTGGATGAGGGACGTTGAGGTGTTGCTGTGAACGACGTCGTCGGGGAAGAGGCTCCGGCTGGGTGGCGGACGGAGCAGGGTGTTTCGTCGCGGGTTTTCGCAGCCTCGGTGTACGAATGGGTGGGCGGATGGGATGGCAGTGGGGAGCCATGGCTTGGAGACGCGCTTGTCCGAAATGTGGGGTAAGTTACGAAATTACCCCCCACCGATTTGAGGCGGTTCTTTCAGTTCAGTGGTACCACGGGCATTTCGCGTGTCGGGATTTCACAGGAGGTGGGAGTTTTCGCGCGCGTTGTAATTTCGGAATAGCAAAGCGCGGGTTGAGATGGAGGGAGTTGTCCGAACTGTGAGACAAATATATATCTTAAATATTTCGGGCTAACAAAGCGCGGGTTGAAGGGGCGGGAGTTTAGCGCCACGATGAGCAGAGACGCTAAGCTTGAATTTTGGCATAACAAAAGCGGCTTGAAATTTTGGAAGAACAAGCTTAATGTGTACCAAAAAAGACAATTTGCACCTCAACACGCACAACACACACACAAACACCATTTAGACTAGAGTAAGGTACCGTGCATTGCACGCATGAGATTTGGCAACCAAATTATGAATAAATACCACATTATAGCATGCAAGCTTTGAGTCATATATGCATGATGTAGATGTTTGTTTAATTCTTATAGTTCATTTCATTCAAAATCATCTAGTTTTTATAAGAAAGCTAATCTATTTTAAGATTCATGGAATTGTGTGTTGTAATACATAAAGTAATAACAAATAATGGAAAATCATGTAGAAAAACATTTGGGCAATTCTGATACGGAAGATTCTAGAACAAATAAGAAGTGCTTGTGTTTTGATGTTTGTGCATTATGCTTAAGTTCAACCATGGAGTCTTCTAGATTATACATGTGGCAAAATTTGGTGGAATCTAGATGATATCCAACGACCAATAGTGCTCAAATTTGCCATCTTTGGACCATCCGATTCGCCTCATCCAATGACCATCTTTCAAAGTTAAAGTTACCCACACACAATATAAAAAAATATAAAATATAATATATATATATATGGGTATAGATATACATATATATGTGATGCGAAGCCGCCCATCATCTCCAATTAGAATAATGTGTCCATGCACGGATGCGACGTGGCCAAATGAGGTCTGCCATCGGTATCTCAAATTCAAATCAGTCTGACCTTGTTCAATGTGTATACATTACAACATGCTCGTTTCCAAACCACACCGCGCAGATCTCCGTTATATTCACGCATTCATGGGTTTCAAACATCAGGATCTCTTATTCAAATATTTGAATTCAACTTTACATTGATTATGACCTCACCTATTCTTTTACACCCACACAGTAGTCTTCTCTTTATAATTGTACCACTAACTTTCTCTCGTGCATGCATGCACACACACTACCAGTCGGCATTATCCATCGCATGCATGCAATCTTTTTCTTCAGGTCGGTCTCCCATGAAGGCACACACCCACACATCCCCTCTCCATCATATCGGGCATTCTTTATCTCTCACGCGTGCATGCGCGATCGATGTTCCTCTATGTATGTGTGTATATAGCTAGGTCTTTCATAGTTTTCCACACAAACCAATCAATCTATATATCCAGTGAGGTCTCACCCTCTTTCCCACGTCCACATCGATCAATCTATACCTCTCTATATAGGATTAACATATATAGATAATACACCCACATTAATTATATATCCAACGTCCCCCTCTCATCATCCATGCCTTCCGCTTCATCTCTCGACAGCGTGCACAATGGCGAAGGCGAGGCGATAAGGGCCCTGCCCCCTAACATCACTATATATCGAGGCTAATATGAATGTGATCATTAGACAATTGCTGCTAAAAAAGGTTTAATTTCATGAATTAACCCTCCTCGTAAAGGATTAGCAATGCTTGGCCCCCTAGCTCATTTATTTTTCATGGCTCCGCCACTGCGTGCAACAGCGCACGTGTTCGCCCCCTCTCTCCAAATATCGATCTCGCACTTGTGCATTCCTTCATAGTCACCCTCCACTCGGCCCCTCGCACCATCTTCTAGCCCCCACCGGATTTTGCCACATGTGGAATCTAGCAGACTCCATGGTTGAACTTAAGCATAATGCAGAAACCTTAAAACAACAGTGGTTCTCTTTTGTTCTAGAATCTTCCATATCATAACCGCCCAAACTTTTTTTCTAGTTGAATTGCCATTATTTGTTTTTACTTTATGCTCTACAATGCACAATTCCATGAATCATAAAATAGATTAAGGGCTTCTTTGATTCAAAGGATTCTTAAAGGAATTTTGGAGGATTCTAATCATTAGGAATTTTTCCTATCTTGGTTGTTTGATTCGTAGGATTGTAAACCATAGGAATTTTTCCATATGATTCATTTGCACTAGATTTCATAGGAAACATCCCATCCACTCAAACCTCTTTGAAAGAATTCTGCGTTTTTTTTGACTATATACTGCAAGGCAACAGCCTCACAGCCTTTTATTAAACCACAGAGCCAAAGTAATACAAAGTTACAAAGTTAAGACAGAGGGGGGAGAGACTAATACTTACAAGGAAACTGATTAGGGTAAGGCAGCTATCCAAGATATTAGTCTATTCCTATATTTACATTTGATTCTATGAGCTAAAAGAGAGATGTCATGCAAAAAATTCCTCCTCCATGCCCTAAAAGAAGGTGTCTCATTCCTGAAGATCTTCCCATTTCTTTGTGTCCAAATATTCCAAGTGGCGGTGAAGACTACCTCGGAGAAAAAGGAAGGCCAAAATCCTCCTAGCATCGAAGCCATCTCATAAGTGGTGCAGTTAGGATGAGGACTCCATGAAATACCAGGTAGTTCCAGATGCGCTGGCTAAAATTACAAGCAAAGAAGAGATGTGATTTGTCCTCATGTGATGCCAAGAGGCATAGGACACATGTGTCATCTTGGATAATCCAATGCCGCCACTGCATCATGTCCCTAGTATTTAGGCGATCCATCAATAAGAGCCACCCAAAAACCTTAAACTTGAGAGTACAAGAGCAATTCCAGATCCACCGAATATGGGGTCAACCACGATGTATCAAAAGCAGGACAAGTAATAGATCTGGATGGTAATCACCAGATTTGGAAGGCCATTTCCAGACATCATTAATCCCATCTTGAAGATTAAGCAAAGGGAGCATCTCCTGAAGTTGATTAAACTCCTCAAAGGCCTGAGCGAAGAGAGGCAAATGGAGATTATCAGTGAACTCAGACAGCTCCATAATATCCTTAACTGTGAGAGTGTCATCGATCACAAAAGAGTGGAGCCGCGGAAACTGATGTTGCATGCTAACCATATTGGTACCAATTTGCCAACAATCAAGCCAGAAGATCACCGTATCTCCAGATTGAACTAGAGGAATTGCCAACTTGCAAAACTTATCATATAACTTGAACACGTCCCTCCACCAGAAAGAACCGCAGGTTTGAGTGGCTTCGGGGGGCGCAGAGGCATAATAAGTGTCCCAAATAAGAGATACCCATGGCACGTCCAACTTATTATAGAACTTAAAAAGATGCTTGATGAGCAAAGCATCATTTTGAGAGCTCAAGTCCAGAACCCCAGACCACCCAAAGATTTAGGACGACATACCAAGTCCCAAGCCGCCAAGGATTGCCGGGGTGTATCCGTATTCCCTCTCCACAAGCATTGTCGCATAATCCGTTCAATCTGCTTCAAGATACCCTGTGGCAGCGATAGGGTGCAGAAGAAATATATTGGTATAGAACTAAGGACTGATTGCAAGAGCTGTAGCCGGCATCCTTGATTCAAGAGGCAGGAAGACGCAGATAATCGCCTCTCAATACGATCCACCAAAGGCAACAGATCATAAATTGTTGGCCTAGATGTGCCCATTGGCAAACCCAGGTAAGTGAATGGCATGGAACCAACATCACAACCAAGCAAAGCAGCAACACGCTTGCCCTCGTCATCACTCATATTGATAGGTATCAAAGATGACTTACTAAAATTCACTTTTAGACCGGTTGATCTGGCAAAAACTTCAAGCATTTCTTTGAAAGCAATTAACTGGCTGTCAATAGCAGGAAGAACGATGAGGGTATCGTCAGCATATTGAACAATCGGATAGTCCTTCGAGGTCGTTGGGATTGGTAAGGTGAGGATACTCTTAGAGCACATCTCATTTACAACCGATTGGAGCAAGTCCACCACGATCACAAAGAGCAAAGGAGACAGTGGATCTCCTTGGCGAACACCCGAACGACAGACAAAATGGTTCCCAGGCACTCCATTCAAGAGAACCGAAGAGGAGCCCGTGGACAGAATGCTGTCAATCCAACTTGTCCAACGATCATCAAATCCCTTGCATTTCAAAATCCGAAGAATCAGCTCATGCTCAATGGTGTCGAACGCCTTTGCGAAGTCAAGTTTAATAAGAATGATAGGCCTCTTGGAAGCTTTGCATTGGCGGATATACTCAAACACCATGCCAGACAGTCTTGAATGGATCGACACCGGAGGAAACCATATTGGTTGCGGTGGATACATTTGAAGATCACACCCTGAAGACGATTTGCCAAAAGCTTGGTTAAGAACTTTAAACATGTATTAGTCAAAGATATGGGCCGGAAATCACCGACAAATTCAGGGCTCAGCTTCTTCGGAATGAGAGTGATAAGAGATGTATTGAGACACTCCAAATTACATTTCCCCTCATAAAATTCTTGAACAAGTTTCATAAAATCCGCTTTCAAAATAGGCCAACATTTCTTCAAGAAAAGCCCAGAAACCCGGTCAGGTCCCGGAGCGCGGTCAGAAGGCATATACTTAATTACCGCATCCACCTCAGAGTCCGTGAACGGTAAAGACAACTCCTCCAGACCATCAATCCTGGTAATTAATGTGTCTAGATCCCATTTGAATGCCTTTTGATTGTCCCATTCGTTGGTTAAAATCAGCCCAGAACATCCCAGCCAACTGTTGGTGATCCTCCACAGTCTTGATCGAGGAGATAGCATTCTTACGAAATCCTTCTGTAGCCATGGCATGAATTTTTTTTGAATTCTCTTCACCAACTTTGATGTTTACGATGGTACAGCGTTGCTTCGATAAATAAATTGCGGTGCAAGACATCTTCAAGATGCAATTTAACAATTCTACGAAAATTAAACTCCGGCCTACTCAACGGCCTAATTTCCTCAAGATTGTCCAGGAACATAATCACTTTATTACAATCAGCAATTAGGGCTTTCACTGTGGACAAATTTAAATGCCATTTCTTGAGAGCAAAACGGAGAGACTTAAACTTAGCCAAGATTGTTAGAGCCATCGACGATTTTACCACTGGCCTATTCCAAACCTCAGCAACACAGTCAGCAAAACCAGGCAGATCAACCCAATAATTCTCAAAGCGGAAAACCTTTGCCTTGGGGATACAGGTGGCAATCAAGACCACACACGGCACACGATCGGAGGCAGTGCGTGCGAGTGGGAAAACCATCGTGTTGGGGGTGGTCCGATGTCCAAGCAACCGACGTGAAAAACCAATCGATCTGCTCAAGAAGCGGTGAAGATTGCATATTCGACCAAGTATATTGGCGCCCCTTGATTGGCAGCTCAACAAGACCCAAATGCCCAATTATTTCACTAAACAAGAAGATATCATTAACATCACCTCCCGGAAGATTGCGGTTCTCATGCGATCGCATGAAGTTGAAATCACCCAAAAGTAGCCAATTTTCACCAAACGGAATATTAAGATTATATAACCACTGAACAAAATCATCACGGGCAGGGCCTTGACACGGGCCATAAACAGAGACTAAAGACCATGTTTCTGAAGTATGTTTGGATTTAAACTCCACAATTATCCCATAGGAATTGGCCTCAATTAAAGAACCAATGAAAAAGGAAGAATTCCAAACCACCACCATCCCAGCAGACGCACCAGCCGAAGGAACATAAACAAAATTATCAAAACGCCTCGGACAGAACTTCCTAATGAAACGCTAGTCCATATGCACGCATTTAGTTTCCTGAAGACAGACAACAGAACAACCACTTTCATCGATCTTTTGCCTAACAGCAAGCTGACGTGCTTCAGAATTGAGGCCCCGAACATTCCAACATAGAACTTTCCACTCCTTAAATCTTGTCTGATTCATTACAAACCAAAAATGAAAGCATAGAGAATAGGCCACGTAATGACCTACAACGACCCACAAAGCAGACAAGCAGCACATAGTTCTGAACAAAGAAATAAAGATAAATGGTGATTACGGTACGCCATAGACCATAACCCTGCATGAGGTGACTATACATCAGAACCCCCGCTGCTGTGGACTTAGCAGGATCAGCCACAAGCTTCTCCTTAGAGATCTTCTCAGGTGCAATGCGAAGACGTGCGCCAATGCGTTGAAGGTCTGCAATAGCAGTTGGTGGTGGTACAGAAGGAGAATCTTTAGACTGAGAGTTGCTAGTCTTGTGCTTCTTCAGAGTGGGATTTCTTGGAAGAAATGCCACTAGTTACTTTGCGATAGCCATCACGGAGGGCGCTCAGACGTGCACTACACCGAACCTCTGTATCAACAATAATTCTTGAGGCTTTGGGCTTCCTCGCACGCTTCAGAGATACATCAGGCACAGCAGAGAACTCAAAGGCTTCAGAAACTGGGTCATCCAGGTCATCAAAACAGAGCGCCCGAGCAACTGGTCGTTTGACAGGAGCAGTTGACACATCCAAAGTAGAGTTGATCGAGGAGTCAGGTGCAGGCATAAGCTTTAGGGAGGAAACTGGGGCACTGCAAAGGGCCTCGCAGTTCTGCTTGCTCAGCATAGCACCAATGTCAGCATTGAAAACAAACTTGGGAATACTGGAAGACCATATAAATGGCAACATCTTCTCAAAAGAGCGCTGCCACTGCATCACAGGTGGCAAAACCGGTCCATAGATAGTGAGAACTTGTCCAATCATAAGAGGTGGTTGCTGAGGTTCCATTGGGGGCTGGAAGAGAGCCACCTCAGTAGCATTGTCACCAATGTTAACTGAATCATCAGAAGGTTGCAGAACAATGGACTCCTGGGACTGAATTTCCTGAACCTCCTCATGCTGCACAGCTTCATGAACCGGGTGCTCATCATTGTTTTGCTGTTCATTGACAGGATGTGGCACATCATTCCAGCCCAGCTCAGGAAATTCAGGCATAACCCAATTGTGATTCTAAAACTGTAAATTGCCGGGAGGGGTGCGGATTGCCATTGAAAGGCATGGGATCTTCATCGGTGGTAAGATGTCGCAAAATCTCTGACGGGATATAGACAGTGCAGACCAAGAGATCCTAGCCCCTCCAAAGTTAGCATATTCTCTATAAGTCACAGAGCGAGAGCGAAAGTCGGCGCAGGATAAGACACATAGGCCAGCGGCGGACAAGCATCGAGATCATCTTGGTGCCAATGATGAAATCTCCCAAACTTGCTAATTACATCCGAAGATATCTTGAAGCGCTTGTAATCCAGGGGGACACCAAGCAACATAATCCATCCACGTCGGAAACCCTGCGTTGCTCTGTAATTTATGCCCTCATCATGCGGGATAAACCGAACAAATCTATCATTGCCCAGATCGGAAGGTGGATGATCAACTAGAGCTTGACGAGCCAAAGCACTACGAAAATGAAATATCCCAACTCCTTGTATCCAAGGTTGGGCATCCAGAACAGCTCTTCCTAGATCATTGACAACAAAGTTACTGACCATGTTCCGAAAGATGGCGATTTCTTCAGGCAACGGGGCTGGCTCCACAATGGCGATGGCATACTCCTCATGCTGCCGATCTGGAGCCACCGCAGGCGCGAAGAAGGTGCGAGGCAGGCGCAGCTCGCCACCGTCGATGATGTCGAAGCCTTGCGGGACATACTCCATGGGGTCTAACTCAAAATTCGCCATTGCCGGTGCCGAAGAGGTGGCGCAAAAGGTAGCCGGCGATGAGGTTGTAGAAGGCGATGCAGGTGGCGATAATGGGGGTGGAGGCGTGATGGGCGGTGGCTCTGTAGGGAGAGGCGGCGCAGATGGGGTGGCAGGCTCGACGGGACTGGGCAGAGACCCAGCGGGACTAGCTATGGAGGGAATCGAGGCGTCCAGCGTAGAAAAACCTGCTGACCGGCTGGAGTCGCAAGATTTGATCCGTGGGACCCACTTGTAAGCGGGAGAAGGGGTAGAATCCGAACAGCCCTTCGCCTGGTGCCCCAACCGAAAGCATCTACGGCATCGAACCCTGCTGGTGCACGCCTTGGATAAATGCGCCATGGATAAGCAATTCTGGCACTTCCACACCTTAAAAACCATATCATCAATAAGTTCATTAAAATCAGCAGAATCACCAGATAAATCCGTTGGTTGCAAATCAATATTCTCCTCATTGCCAAAATCAGATGGGGATATATCAGAACAATCCAGGTTAGTTAGGGCCGGGGAAACAATCTGGGCCATTGGAGATGTGACGGTTTGGGCCGGGGAGGTGCTGTGGGCCGGAAGCGCAGCTGATCCAACCAGCTCGTTCCCATGCACATGAAGATTGACGTCGGAAGTGGTTTGAGCTGCCACAGAAATCTCACGAACGTTAACTGTTCCGAAAGTGATGGGTGGCTCCGCCACTGTCCATCGGAGGTCAGTCACCGGCGGCGAAGGCAAAATTACACGTTCACGAGGAAGAACCGAATACCCAGCATGAGCAACAGCATCAACCAGACCAGGCGAGGCAGGGTAACTATACCCCTTACAAACATCGTATTGTTGAAACGTTGCAAACGAAATTTTCTTTGAAGATCCAGAACCAGAACGTAAGGCAGATTTAGATGGTGGTCTATGCATCGCGATCAAACCAAGAGAAGCACGCCTCTTAGAAGGAATGATTAAGATCCATTCAGCATCACATTTTTTTCCAAATACGAAATTCACGGCTCCAATTAGGACCACCATTGCCCCAAAGATGGAAGAAACATTTGAATTGTGGGCACGCAAAAGATCGCATTTGCAGAATAAGAAGGCCAACACGTTTGCAAGAGACAATGAATGAAAATACCTTGTCTTTAATGAGCTGAACAGACAAATCAATTGCGGATCCTCCAATTGCAGATTCCAAAGCCGCCGCCACCGAATCCTCATCAAGACGAAAATTGTGCCGGCTAAAAGACACGACCATAATAAAATGGCCCGTGTCATCCACGGGATGAATGCATTTCCCAAAAGATCTAAAAACTTCCTCCGCAAAAGCCAGACCTTTAGAAAAATCCAGATCCAGAGTTGATCCCGCATGATGACCCATGTGAGATGGGTATAGGGAGAGAGATTAGAGGACGCCGGAGGTGATGCGTGGAGAAGGACCAATATTTACTGGTTGGAGAGGGAGATCACCGGAGGGCCTAGAGCGCCGGTGGGAGGAGAGGTGGGACTCTCATTTTTCTCCTCAAAAAGGAAGGAGTGCCTCCCCTAATTCAAACACTCGTACAATCCTATAGGATTCAAGACGACATTCCACTATAATCCCATGTTTTTCCTATTCCCGCGTTCTTAGCTTTATTTATAAATGAATGAGATGAACTATAAGAACTAAAGGAAGGGCTACATCAGGCATATATGACTCAGAGCTTACATGCTATAGTGTGGTATTTATTCATAATTTGGTTGCAAAATCTGATGCGTGCAATGCACGTGTACCTTACTAGTACTTCGAGTATGTGCAAAACACATAAATTAGAAATACCAATGGCACGCTACACAGTGTCTCTCTTACAGTTCATGAAGCCACGTGGCACATGTGGAGGCGTTGTCGTGACCTCCTTGCATGGATTGATCACAGTGACGTGCTGCTGGTTCCAGAAGAATGTACTCGTCCTCCCTGAGCCATACTGGCGGTACATGCACGAAGCGAAGATGTGCACGCACGCCACGCACGCACTCATTCGCACGCACGCACACGCGGGTACACGGGCGGACGCAATTTTGTGTTGCAAATATGCCCTAGAGGCAATAATAAATTGGTTATTATTTTATTTCCTTTTTCATGATAATTCTTTATTATCCATGCTAGAATTGTATTGATAGGAACATGTGTGGATACATAGACAACACCATGTCCCTAGTAAGCATCTAGTTGACTAGCTCGTTGATCAATAGATGGTTACGGTTTCCTGACCATGGACATTGGATGTTGTTGATAACGGGATCACATCATTAGGAGAATGATGTGATGGACAAGACCCAATCCTAAGCCTAGCGCAAGATCGTGTAGTTCGTATGCTAAAGCTTTTCTTATGTCAAGTATCATTTCCTTAGACCATGAGATTGTGCAACTCCCGTATACCGTAGGAATGCTTTGGGTGTACCAAACGTCACAACGTAACTGGGTGGCTATAAAGGTGCACTAGGGGTATCTCCGAAAGTGTCTGTTGGGTTGGCACGAATCGAGACTGGGATTTGTCACTCCGTGTAAGGAGAGGTATCTCTGGGCCCACTCAGGTAGGACATCATCATAATGTGCACAATGTGACCAAGGAGTTGATCACGGGATGATGTGTTACGGAACGAGTAAAGAGACTTGTCGGTAACGAGATTGAACAAGGTATCGGGATACCGACAATCGAATCTCGGGCAAGTACAATACCGGTAAACAAAGGGAATTGTATACGGGGTTGATTGAATTCCTGACATTGTGGTTCATCCGATGAGATCATTGTGGAACATGTGGGAGCCAACATGGGTATCCAGATCCCGCTGTTGGTTATTGACCAGAGAGATGTCTCGGTCATATGCGCATGATACCGAGCCCGTAGGGTCTACACATAAGGTTCGATGACACTAGGGTTATAGGGAAAGTATATGCGTGGTTACGAATGTTGTTAGGAGTCCGGATGAGATCTCGGACGTCACGAGGAGTTCGGAATGGTCGGAGGTGAAGATTGATATATTGGACGAAGGGTTTTGGAGTCGGAAGTGTTCGGAGGTACGGGTGATGACCAGCATGACCGAAAGGTATTTGGGAGCCCGGCAAGTGTTGGGGGCTTCATGGGCCAAGGGAAGGGGCAAACCAGCCCACTAAGGGATGTGTGCCCCTCACCTAATCCCACGTGACCAGGGGGTTTGGGGCGCCCCATCTAGGGTTCCCACCTCCTTGCTTGGGGGCCAAGTCACCCAAGGGGGAGATCCCATCTGCCCTGGCCGCCGCCCCCCCAAGGGGAAAACCTAGGGCGCCTCCCCTTCCCCTTGCCCCTATATATAGTGGAGGTTTTGGGGCTGCCCAACACACGAGTCTCTCTCTCCCAAGGCGCAGCCCTACCTCTCTCCCTCCTCGTCTCTCGTAGTGCTTGGCGAAGCCCTGCTGGAGTACCGCGCTCCTCCACCACCACCACGCCGTTGTGCTGCTGCTGGACGGAGTCTTCCCCAACCTCTCCCTATCTCCTTGCTGGATCAAGGCATGGGAGACGTCAGCGGGCTACACGTGTGGTGAACGCGGAGGTGCCGTTGTTCGGCGCTTAGATCGGAATCGACCGCGATCTGAATCGCCACGAGTACGACTACCTCATCCGCGTTCTTGCAACGCTTCCGCTAGCGATCTACAATGGTATGTAGATGCACTCCCCTTCCCCTCGTTGCTAGATTACTCCATAGATTGATCTTGGTGATGCGTAGAAAATTTTAAATTTCTGCTATGATCCCCAAAAGTGGTATCAGAGCTAGGTCTATGCGTAGTTTCTATGCACGAGTAGAACACAAAGTAGTTGTGGGCGTCGATTTTGTCAATTTACTTGCTGTTACTAGTCTTATCTTGATTCGGCGACATCGTGGGATGAAGCGGCCCGGACCGACCTTACACGTACACTTACGTGAGACAGGTTCCACCGACTGACATGCACTAGTTGCATAAGGTGGCTAGCGGGTGTCTGTCTCTCCCACTTTACTCTGATCGGATTCGGTGAAAAGGGTCCTTATGAAGGGTAAATATAAATTGGCATATCACGTTGTGGTTTTGGCGTAGGTAAGAAACGTTCTTTCTAAGAAACCTATAGCAGCCACGTAAAATTTGCAACAACAATTAGAGGACGCCTAACTTGTTTTTGCAGCATATGCCGTGTGATGTGATATGGCCAAAAGGATGTGATGAATGATATATGTGATGTATGAGATTGATCATGTTCTTGTAATAGGAATCACGACTTGCATGTCGATGAGTATGACAACCGGCAGGAGCCATAGGAGTTGTCTTAATTTATTTATGACCTGCGTGTCAACATAAACGTCATGTAATTACTTTACTTTATTGCTAAACCGTTAGCCATAGTAGTAGAAGTAATAGTTGACGAGACAACTTCATGAAGACAAGACTATGGAGATCATGATGATGGAGATCATGGTGTCATGCCGGTGACGATAATGATCATGGCGCCCCGAAGATGGAGATCAAAAGGAGCAAAATGATATTGGCCATATCATGTCACTATTTGATTGCATGTGATGTTTATCATGTTTTACATCTTATTTGCTTAGAATGACGGTAGCTTAAATAAGATGATCCCTCGCAATAATTTCAAGAAAGTGTTCCCCCTAACTGTGCACCGTTGCTAAGGTCCGTTTTTCCGAAGCACCACGTGATGATCGGGTGTGATAGGTTCTAATGTTCGCATACAACAGGTGTAAGCCAGATTTACACACGCAATACACTTAGGTTGACTTGACGAGCCTAGCATGTACAGACATGGCCTCGGAACACGGAAGACCGAAAGGTCGAACATGAGTCGTATAGAAGATACGATCAACATGAAGATGTTCACCGATGATGACTAGTCCGTCTCACGTGATGATCGGACACGGCCTAGTTGACTCGGATCATGTATCACTTAGATGACTAGAGGGATGTCTATCTGAGTGGGAGTTCATTATATAATTTGATTAGATGAACTTATTTATCATGAACAATAGTCTAAGTTGTCTTTGCAAAAATAGGTTGTAGATCAATAGCTCGCGTTGTAACTCCATGTTTCAATACGTTCCTAGAGAAAGATTAAGTTGAAAGATATTGTAAGCAATGATGCAGACTAGATCCATTGTCTGAGGAGTGTCCTCACTGCTACACAGAAGGCTTATGTCTTTGATGCACAACTCGGTGTGCCAACCCCTCCAGCGTCGTCTATGGATGTTATGAACATCTGACAAATACGTCCTGATCACTACTTGATAGTTAAGTGCACCATAATTTACGGCTTAGGATCGGGATTCCAATGACGTTTTGAACGCCATAGAACATATGAAATGTTCCAAGAGATGAAATTTGGGATTTCAGGCTCATGCCCGTGTTGAGAGGTATGAGACCTCTGACAAGTTCTTTTGCCAACAAGATGGATGAGAATAGCTCAACTAGTGAGCATGTGCTCAGAATGTCTGGGTGCTAAGATCACTTGAACCAAGTGGGAGTTAATCTTCCAGATGAGATAGTGGTTGACGGAATTCTCTAGACACTATCACCAAGCTACTAGAACTTCGTGATGAACTATGACATGCAAAGGATGGAGATGATCCCGGAGCTATTAGCGGTGCTTAAAACCGCAAAAGTAGAAATCAAGAAGGAGCATCAAGTGTTGATGGTTTATCAAGACCACTGGTTTCAAAAGGGGCAAGGGCTAGAAGGGAAACTTCATGAATGGCAAACCAGTTGTCGCTCTAATGAAGGAACCCAAGGTTGAACCCGAACCTCGAGACTAAGTGCTTCTATTGTAAGGGGAACGGTCACATGGTAGCGGAACTACCCCAAATACATGGTAGATAAGAAAGCTGGCAACTTCAAAAAAGTATATTTGATATACATGTTATTGATGTGTACCTTACTAGTACTCCTAGTAGTACCTGGGTATTGGATACCGATTCAGTTGCTATTATTAGTGACTTGAAGCAAAAGCTACAGACTGAACGGAGACTAGCTAAGGGCGAGGTGACGATGTGTGTTGGAAGTGTTTCCAAGGTTGATAAGATCACCATCGCACGCTCCCTCTACCTTCGGGATTAGTGTTGAACCTAGATAAATGTTATCAGGTGTCTATTTTGAGCATGAATATGATTAGATCATGTTCATTGCAATACGGTTATTCATTTAAGTTAGAGAATAATGGTTATTCTGTTTACATGAATAATACCTTTATGGTCATGCACCCAATGGTTTATTGAATCTCGATCATAGTAATACACATGATAATAATATTAACGCCAAAAGATGTAGAGTTAATAATGATAGTACCACTTTCTTGTGGCGCTGCCGCTTAGTTCATTTTGGCATAAAATGCGTGAAGAAACTCCATGCTGATGGATGTTTGGAGTCACTTGATTTTGAATCGCTTGACACATGCGAGCCATGCCTCATGGGCAGGATGACTAAGATCCCGTTTTCAGGTACAATGAAACAGGCAAGTGACTTGTTGGAAATCATACATGCTGATGTGTGTGATCCAATGAGAATTAAGGCGTGTGGTGGATATCGTTATTTTCTCATCTTCACTGACGATTTGAGTAGATATGGGTATATTTACTTAATGAAGCAAAAGTCTGAAACGTTTGCAAAAGTTCAAGCAATTTCAGAGTGAAGTTAAGAATCATCATAACAAGAAGATCATGTTCCTACGATCTGATCAAGGGGAGATTTTCTGAGTTATGAGTTTGGCAATCACTTAAGACATTGTGGAATTGTTTCGCAGTTGAAGCCACCTGGAACACTGCAGCGTAATGGTGTGTCCGGACGTCATAATCGAACCTCATGAGATATGGTGCGATCTATGATGTCTCTTACTGATCTACCGCTATTATTTTGAGGTTATGCATTAGAGACAGCTGCATTCACTTTAGATAGGGCACCATCTAAGTCCGTTGAGACGACGCCGTGTGAACTATGTTTTGGCAAGAAACCAAAGTTGTCGTTTCTTAATGTTTGGGGCTGCGATACTTATGGCTTCAGCCGGAAAAAAAAAGCTCGAACCCAAAGCGGACAAATACATCTTCATAGGATACCCAAAGGTAACAGTTGGGTATACCTTCTATCTCAGATCCAAGGGCAAAAATGTTTGTCGCTAAGAACGGGTCCTTTCTTGAGAAGGAGTTTCTCTCGAAAGAATTGAGTGGGAGGAAGATAGAACACTATGAGGTTGTCGAACCCTTACTTCAACCGGAGAGTAGTGCAAGACAGAAAGATGTTTCTGTGGAGTCTACGACTGTTGAAGAGGAAACTAATGATAGTGATCATGAAGCTTCAGATCAAGTTGCTATCGAACCTCGTTGGTCGACAAGGATATGTACTACTCCTGAGTGGTACGGTGATCCTGTCTTAGAGGTCATGTTGTTGGACAACGATGAACCTACGAGCTATGGAGAAGCGATGGTGGGCCCATATTCCAACAAATGGTTAGAAGCCATGAAATCTGAGATAGGATCCATGTATCAAAACAAAGCATGGACTTTGGTGGACTTGCCCGATGATCGGCAAGCCATTGAGATAAATGGATCTTTAAGAAGAAGACGGACGTGGACGGTAATGTCACCATCTATGAAGCTCGACTTGTGGCGAAGAGTTTTTCACAAGTTTAAGGAGTTGACTACGATGAGATTTTCTCATCCGTAGCGATGCTTAAGTCCGTCGGAATCATGTTTGCATTAGCTGCATTTATGAAATCTGGCAGATGGATGTCAAAACAAGTTTCCTTACCAGTTTTCGTAAGGAAAGGTTGTATGTGATACAGTCAGAAAGGTTTTGTCGATCCTAAGGATGCTAAAAGGTATGCTAGCTCCAGCGATCCTTCCATGGACTAGAGCAAGCATCTCGGAGTCAGAATATACGCTTTGATGGAGTGATCAAAGTTTTTGGGTTTATACAAAGCTTGTTAGAAACTTGTATTTACAATAAAGTGAGTGGGAGCACTACAACATTTCTGATAAGTATATGTGAATGACATATTGTTGATCCGAAATGATGTAAAATTTCTAGAAAGCATAAAGGGTTGTTTGAAAGGAGTTTTTCAAAGGAAGACCTGGATAAAGCTGCTTACATATTGGGCATCAAGATCTATAGAGATAGATCAAGACGCCTGATGATACTTTCAAAAGAACACACACCTTTGACATGATTTTGAAGGAGTTCAAAATAGATCAGTCAAAGAAGGAGTTCTTACCTGAGTTATAAGGTGTGAAGTTGAGTAAGACTCAAAGCTTGACCACGGCAGAAGAAAGAGGAAGGACGAAGGTCGTCCCCTATGCTTTTGTCATAGGCTCTATACGGTATGCCATGCTGAGTACCGCACCTGATGTGTGCCTTGCCACATGTCTGGCAAGAGGGTACAAAGGTGATCCAGGAGTGGGTCACTAGATAGCGGTCAAAATTATCCTTAGAGGAATAAGGAAATGTTTCACGGTTATGGAGGTGATAAAGAGTTCGACGTAAAGAGATACGTCGATGCAAGCTTAACACCTATCCGGATAGCACTGAGTAGAGATACCGGATACGTATAATGGATCAACAATTTGGAATAGCTCCAAGTGGAACATGGTAGCAGCATCTACGATATGACATAAAGTTTTGCGAAATACATAGGGATTTTAATGTTGCAGAGCCGTTGACTACGACCTCTCTCACAAGCATAACATGATCAAACCCAGAACTCATTGAGTGTTAATCACATAGTGATGTGAACTAGATTGTTGACTCTAGTAAACTCTTTGGATGTTAGTCACATGGCGATGTGACCTGTGAGTGTTAATCACATGGTGATGCGAACTAGATTATTGACTCTAGTGCAAGTGGGAGACCGTTGGAAATATGCCCTAGAGGCAATAATAAATTGGTTATTATTATATTTCCTTGTTCATGATAATTGTTTATTATCCATGCTAGAATTGTATTGATAGGAAACTCAGATACATGTGTGGATACATAGACAACACCATGTCCCTAGTAAGCCTCTAGTTGACTAGCTCGTTGATCAATAGATGGTTACAGTTTCCTGACCATGGACATTGGATGTCGTTGATAACGGGATCACATCATTAGGAGAATGATGTGATGGACAAGACCCAATCCTAAGCCTAGCACAAGATCGTGTAGTTCATATGCTAAAGCTTTTCTAATGTCAAGTATCATTTCCTTAGACCATGAGATTGTGCAACTCCCGGATACCGTAGGAATGCTTTGGGTGTACCAAACGTCATAACGTAACTGGGTGTCTATAAAGGTGCACTACGGGTATCTCCGAAAGTGTCTGTTGGGTTGGCACGAATCGAGACTAGGATTTGTCACTCCATGTAACGGAGAGGTATCTCTGGGCCCACTCGATAGGACATCATCATAATGTGCACAATGTGACCAAGGAGTTGACCACGGGATGATGTGTTACGGAACGAGTAAAGAGACTTGCCGGTAACGAGATTGAACAAGGTATCGGGATACCGACGATCGAATCTCAGGCAAGTACAATACCGGTAGACAAAGGGAATTGTATACGGGATTGATTGAATCCCCGACATCGTGGTTCATCCGATGAGATCATCGTGGAACATGTGGGATCCAACATGGGTATCCAGATCCCGCTGTTGGTTATTGACCAGAGAGATGTCTCGGTCATGTCTGCATGATTCCCGAGCCCGTAGGGTCTACACACTTAAGGTTCGATGACGCTAGGGTTATAGGGAAAGTATGTACGCGGTTACCGAATGTTGTTTGGAGTCCCGGATGAGATCCCGGACGTCAGGAGGAGTTCCCGAATGGTCCGGAGGTGAAGATTGACATATTGGACGAAGGGTTTTGGAGTCTGGAAGTGTTCCGGAGGTACCAGGTGATGACCACCATGACCGAAAGGTATTTCGGGAGCCCCAGCAAGTGTTGGGGGGCTTCATGGGCCAAGGGAAGGGGGCAAACCAGCCCACTAAGGGGTTGTGCGCCCCCTCACCTAATCCCACGTGACCAGGGGGTTTGGGGCGCCCCATCTAGGGTTCCCACCTCCTGGCTTGGGGGCCAAGTCACCCAAGGGGGATATCCCATCTGCCCTGGCCGCCACCCCCCTTCCCCTTGCCCCTATATATAGTGGAGGTTTTGGGGCTGCCCAACACACGAGTCTCTCTCTCCCAAGGCGCAGCCCTACCTCTCTCCCTCCTCGTCTCTCGTAGTGCTTGGCGAAGCCTGCTGGAGTACCCCGCTCCTCCACCACCACCACGCCGTCGTGCTGCTGCTGGACGGAGTCTTCCCCAACCTCTCCCTCTCTCCTTGCTGGATCAATGCATGGGAGACGTCACCGGGCTACACGTGATGCGTAGAAAATTTTAAATTTCTGCTACGATCCCCAACATTTTGTACCAAGATCCACCCCATGTGACAATTTGACGCGTGTAAAGTTGTTCACTTCATTGATGGTCAATTAATACAGGGCATGCAAATTGAGTGGACGTGAGGGCGGAAGAGAGACATTATTACTCCACTGCGCGCATGCGAGTAGTTAAATTGTGGGTTGCTAAGTAGTACTTCCATTGGTCTCCTTCATATTTTGTGCCAATTTTTGACAGTAACATAATATTTACGCATTTGAGCAGTGTAGTACTTGAAATTTATGTTGCGCTAAACTCATCGGGAGCCGTTTCGGGCCTCGAAACCAAAACCATCAATTAATCTTTACCTTGTTCCCATCACATTCGAAAGCCTGCTCACACCTACTAGTACGTACCAAACCTGAACGTGTCCCCACTATGCAGGTATTAGTACTAGTGCTAGTACTTAGGTTATAAAAAGGGGAACTACCTAACCGAAAATTACTCTACCTTTCCTCCTCATAAGTGCTTTCTCTTCGTCCGTCGTTGCCATGGCTGGTGAGTACAACTCTAGGTCGAGAACTACTCGTAACAAGGGAGCGGCAACCAAGGCTGCCAAAAAAAAGAGAGGGCTCGCCGCCACGCAGAGACCTCGAAAGATCTCTCAGGGGCAGGCGATGGCTCCCAGGAGCGCCCTAGCCGCGGAGCGAACATGCCGAGCCGGCGGAGCTGGAGTCATTATCCCACGATGGCATGCCCAATCAGCTCAATAAGCACCAATAAGCAGAAGGAGTTCATCCAAGGCTTGATGGAGTTGCTGAAGGAGAGCCTCGACGACATGCCCGCTGAGCTCAATCAGCAGGGGGAGTTGACAGCTGGCTTGGTGATCTTTCTTGAAGAAGAGCATTGCCTCGGAGAAGAAGGCGACCGCGAAATCCTGCGACTTCAGGAGGACAAGGTGAAGCTCGCCACGAGATCGACTGTTGAAGGAGAAGAACGCCGGCTAGAAGAAGCTGCATGAGAATAGTAGTTCCTCGATGAAGATGCTGCAGGCCCTCGTCATGGAACTGAAGGAGGAGTTGGCGAAGCTCCGCATCGAGCACCCGGGTACTGTCAAGGTACGTAATGCGGCCGTGGAACAGATGATGAAGGCTCGCGTCGAGAAATACCGCGTCATGGACAGAATGAAGAAGATAGCGGAGGATACGCGCAAGGATATGGAGGTCGTGGAGGCGATGAAGAAGCAGTTACGACTCCGCGGCGAATTAGATCATTTGGGGTGATAATATTCCTTCTTCTTTTGCTGCTGTGTTTCATCTTTTGCTTCGAGTGTTTCGCCGCACGTGTCATGTTCCCTGCGAGGCATGAATAGTACAATGGTTTTTTTTTGAGGGAATGAATAGAATAATGCTAACAATGAGATGACTAGCAAATTAGATCATTTTATCGCCATATGGCACTGGGCTGCCGTGTTTCGTGCTCCTCCATCGCAGTGCAGTACTACTCCAGTGGAAAACTTGAGTATACCGCACGGTTCTTTGCTCCTCCTCGATCAGGTCGTCGGCGCATTTATCGAAAGCAGTCAAATCACAAGGCCCCGCCGAGCAGTAATGAGCCGTCAAATCACAAAGGCCCTCGCCTCTCGTGAACTCGACCAAGCTAGACTGCCCGCCCTCTAGCCTTTTAAAAATGTATACTTTTGTACAGCGAAGAGTATCGATGGATTGCGCCATGGAGCAAAACTTGAAATTACAAAAAAAGTTGGTACATATAGAGAGCGCTGGTCGCCAAATTATGCATATAGTACTATTAAAAGGCTAGTCACAATAATGGTGTCCAGCACAACCTACCCTCAAATAAAACTAAGCACCCCGAATTCTTTGACAAAACTAAGCACCCTGAAATTCTTTGACAACTAAACTGCTGGCTATATGATGTTGGCCATATATATTGTGCGTATATAATGTGAAGAAGCAGTGGTAGTACTATACCAACTAAAAGATGAAATGTAAGAAATACTAGTATGTACGTCATGAAGAGTTAAAGTAACAAGAAGAAACATAACATAGTTCTTCTAGGGGCTCAAGACAACACACCCTCAAATTAAATTAAGCACACCTGAAATTAAACTTTGCAACTATCCCGTAGACACCTGCATTAGAACCACCAGAGCAACGACATCGCCACCTTACTTGGAGTCCTCGTCCACATCCTCGACTTCGTCCTTGTCCCTCTTCCTCTTGGCCGATACTTCTTTGCTTGAACCGCCAACTTGGCTGTTGCTCTTCATCCAACCCTTGTAGATATTGAAACAAAGGTAGCCATCCATTGTAGCGTAGTGGATGTGGTCTATATCTAGTACATTCTGTTGCCATGCATGACGATGAAACGTGTATGGAGGTTTGTCCAGTTTACCGTACGAAGGATGAACCATGGCTCCTTCCAGGGTAAGCATTGAAGGCTGACGAGAGCACACCAGCCGATTCTTTTGGAGGTCAAAGGTGTTGCCTACAACGAGGCCTATCCGACGCGGGACTTCTTTGTCGTTACCAAAGTCTATAGTAACGAATTTGACTAGGTTGCTCTCGAGGAAGTCCTTAAAATCCTGGCACTCAACGTCGGCATGGCATATGTGGTAGACCAAGCATAAGTTATGCACGCAAACCTGGATCACAGCGGGCTTCTTCCTCTCTTCGTCCTTTAGATCCTTCTCTCGTCCCAGGACTGTGGTGTACTCAACATCTAGCCCAGCAACCCACTCATCATCTGAGTCTTCGAACATGCGTCTGAAGCGAGAAAGGCATCCTTTCACCGTTGCGGAAGAACGGGTGTAGATGACGTCGAACTCATCGCCGGTGATGGTTCTGACCTTGTACTCACCGCCGATCGGGGAGATTAGGGACGCCATGGATTTGAGAGGAGGGTTAGGATTAGTGGAACTGCCGTAATGTGAATGGACGGGACGACTAGGAGCGAACCGCCGTAGTATTAAAGGACGTGCAGGGACGAGTAGGAGCGAACTGCCAGCGTGCGAATGGCAGGGTAGTGGCTTTCCATTCTCCCATGATACGGGCTTCCGAGAGCCCTTGGATCTGAGATCGAACGGTTGCATGGCGTGATTCTAGACCTGTGGGTGAATATCCTATCCTTGAGGGTTATTCTGCAAATTTTCAGCAACTTAGCATGCGACCGTTTGATCTCAGATCCAAGAGCTGCCAAGACACCCGTATCATGGTCGCTACCACGACCGTCGCGTCGCGGTCGCGCTCTTGGAGATTTAACACGGTGCGTTAGACTATTTGATGTTGGCATGTCATACATAGTCATCACTTAGTCACTCATACTACAACAAGGTTGGCTATAAGGTTGGCTATAAGTGTATTTTTTACTCCTCTCTATCTATTTCTTCGTACTCCCTCCGTCCCATAATATAAGAACGTTTTTGACACTAGTGTAGTGCCCGTCCGTTGCACGGAAGAGTGAAATGCATTGATCGGGGTGTTGTTTATTTTGACAAAGGATGTGGGGGTCATCTCATGTGTAACAGGTATCGATAGGTTTCTTCGGATATTATTTCATCTCTAGAGCTCAGAAACATCCGGGTGAAATAGATAAAAAAGTATCTTTTGCAAACAAAAGCGTTCAACTGTTCAACCTGCATCCAAAACTTGTGAAGAAATAACTCTTATTGTGCTTTGCAGGAAATGGTTCATCATAAGTCTTTCACCGGTACTGTAGTAAAAATTCATACATGGAAGATTCTAGACTAAACCATAAATGGATACACTTTTATTCATGCGCGATACTCCAATAGAGCAAGATCATGCATGGAAGTCTCCACATGCTTAGACAGTGGATTACATTGAGCGAAGACTAATGATCAACATTTAACTTAGTAACGCATATGTCCAAGTGAACCTCCTTGGAGTCCCCATGCACATTGTTGGGGTTCAAATAATACCATGCGTCTTCCATGTCCACATCGGCGGGAAGGTCCCAGCTCGGCAGAGTCCAAGTCAGCATGACGTAGCCAGTGTCGCCGCCCACGGACCTCCGAGGGGTAGTAATAGTGAGCACGCACCCGTACATCGGCCTCGTGTCAGTGTCAGCGTCAGCGGCATTGCCCCTGACGCACACTACAGAGATGTGGCGGCGGCCTGCGCGGGCCTCGCCGGTGGCCACGATCAAGAGGAAGACGATGTCGTCCTCCTCCGAGACTAGCAGGCAGCGCTGATCCTCCAGCGACTCCGGCATGGTGAAAGGGTAGCACGTCTCGTACTTGATGTTCTTCGCCAAGGGCCAGTAGTGATCGCCGCACGCCGGCGTCAGGTGATGCACGATGTCCGCCGGTGAGCCCCAAAACGGCACCGGGTACTCATAGCAGTAGACGAAGGGCTCCTTGGAGGCATCGACCAGGCTGTCCATGAAACGGGAGTGGCTGTAGGGGACGTTCTGCCAGTTGAATATATGAGCAAGTTACTACGAGATTTACTACAAAATAAATCATGACGGCTATAATAGAGATTAAACTAATCATGCGGACTAGCATAGTAGATGAACAGATCGAGTCTAGGACACAGAGTAGAAACATGAATTCTACCATGATTTCAAACAGGAAGGACAGAAACACATACGGTGCAACGGGAGCAGCACCATTGGCATTGAGGTTGTCGTCCATGTCGTTGAGGAAGAGGTTGCCGAGGTCGGGGAAGAAGTCGTCGTCAGTGAAGTCGTGGCTGCTAGCAGTCGCGAGAGTGCACTCCCCAAATGTCAACAACGCCCGCCGAATGGAGCGCAGGAGGGAGTGGTTGTAGGGGATGTTGCGGCCGCCGAATGGAGCGCAGGAGTAGCCCACGAAGCAGTAGATGGTACTCCTCCCTAGTCTCTATTCTTATCTCTATCTCTACTACTCTTCTTTGTTTTTTATAATATACTAGTTGTAGTTGTCAAATCGAATAGTACTGCACCGTCCACTGCACGCCCGACTGAACACGCCTCCTCGCCTCCATTAAACCCGCATGCAAACCGAGAAACCTACTCCGGCCCGCAGGAGGAAATTTGCCGGTTGCAGCGGGAGGGTTATTCTGCAAATTTTCAGCAACTTAGCATGCGACCGTTTGACCTCAGATCCAAGGGCTGCCAGCACCCCGTATCATGGTCGCACCTACCACGACCGTCGCGTCGCACGCGCGGTCGCGCCCTTGGAGATTTAACATGGTGCGTTAGGCTATCTGATGTTGGCATGTCATACATAGTCATCACTTAGTCACTCATACTACAACAAGGTTAGCTATAAGGTTGGCTATAAGTGTATTTTTTTATTCCTCTCTATCTATTTCTTCGTACTCCCTCCGTCCCATAATATAAGAACGTTTTTGACACTAGTGTAGTGCCAAAAACATTCTTATATTATGGGACACAGGGAGTACTAGTATTTATTGCATTTGCCAAGGAGTGACCTCTTCCAATGAAATGGTGTTTCTAAGTTTGCTTCATTTAATTGGCTATAGACTCAAAATTGTCTTTTCACCTAGGTACACGCGCTTAGCACCGTTTCTTCCTTGGGTCACCAAACTAGTCTCTCTCTTCTTGATTAACTTGCCACAATAGAATTTATGCCTATGTGGCAAGCTTAAGCACCTGTAGGAGCAAGTAAGTACAATAGTGCGCTTTACATGGCATTTTTGCATATGTGGAGGAAAGAGAGGCATGGAAAAAGTGGAGAAGTAGGCTCTCATGCAAGAGCCAGCCTCTACTACATGGTGGAGCATTGGGAGAGGCACCTGTATGGAGGTGGTCAGGAATCGGGAGACTCACACCGGTCGTAGCGCCGCAGTTAAAATGATAATGGCAAGTCAAATCAAGGGGCCTCACCTGTCCAGCAATAACTCGCTGTCAAATCACACAGCCCTACGTTTGTAGCAGCCTACTCCCTCGTCTTCTCGCGTCTCTGTCAAACCGACTAGGCGGAACTGCCCCGCCGCCTACCGCGCAGGAAAAGCCCCGCCCTCGACTTTTAAATAGTATACAGTATACTAATTTTGTATCCGTGGATTGCGCCCGCGCCATGGAGCAAAGCGTCTAGAAAACGGTGGTACACATGTACGGAGTATACAGCACACCCGTCGCGTTCGCGTCGCACCCCAGACGATCGGTTGGTCTGGCACGCTGCTCTCCGAATGGAACGCGCGTCGTATTGCGTTCGCACACACATGTGGGACGACAATTGAGAACGGACCATAGGCACACTCCCTAGCCCCGCAAGTCGGGTGACTTAATAGAAGAGGGAGACAAACGATAGTACTAGAGAAGTGTTGTAGTACTACGTTAGTGCCTGGATGATCCCTGCAAGACACGGAAGATCAGTTCGTCCATGCATGTGACCAGACTCCAGCAGACACGCCTGGCTTGGCTATCGTCTACATATCGTGCAGGCTGTGTTGTACATGGCTGTAGTTGTGGTGAGAAATCTAAAAAAGGTTTCTTGTCATCTCGCAAAATTAGGTGTCATGTGCTCCGGATCACTGCGAGGGTTAAACAGCGACAACTGAGTTGGGCTAGTCATTGGGGGCACATGCACGAATAGTGACTACTCGGCTGCCATCTAGGTCAAGCCGGCTATGTTAATTAGGACATCTATCGATGAACCCCTTTTCTACGAGTTTATCTTCAATTTGAGCTTTGTTCCTCGTCTAGTTTGTCCGTCGGGATTCATGTTGTCTCCGTTGGGCAGTGAGGCTATGATTTCTTGTCATGTGGCATTTTTTCGTGTTATATGTTATAATACGGTGCTTCAGATCAAAATGACGACAACTGCGCCTCCGGGCCACGTGCATGAAGACTACTCGACAATCATTGACGAGGTCAAGCCGGCTCCGGTAGACAAAAGAAAACAAGTACTACTCCACTATATAGGCAGGAGCCTCCGCACTTGCTTGCTAGTGTTGCTCTCTTCACACTATCTCGGCCTCTCCAGATCTAAACACGACAGCGGTGGCCACTCTCTCTCTCTCTCTCTCTCTCTCTCTCTCTCTCTCTCTCTCTCTCTCTCTCTCTCTGGCTCACGCTGGTCCAGATCCAGCCGGATCCTCTCCGCCGGGAAGGTGAGAAGGTGCAACGTTCACGCAGTGCGTCCTCGCGACGGCTCTTACCCATCTGCTGGCGCGTCCCAATCAGCCTGCCTTGCCGTTCTCTCCCAAGCACTGGCGAGGGAGGGCCTCCGAACCCTTCTTCCTAGCTGCCGTAGTGTGGGCAGATCCGGCCTCCCGCCGTCCACCTAGCGACATCTCCGCGACCATCAGGTATAACATCCTTCGAAACCGGCCTTGCTCTACTTCCCGAGCTCCTGACGTCGCTGCATTTGTATCTTTTACTATTTCTCAGGCCCCCTCGTAGATAGGATCGATGCACTCGAATCTAGTACTACTTGGTTCAAACAAGGAAGAAAGGGGGTGGGGGTGGGGGAGGATTTGTTACCTGAATCTAGGACTTGGTCGAAAGAGGAAATAATGGGGGCGAATAGTAGCAGAGACTGGCTATCCAACTGGTCTCTAGATCTAATAGGGAAATAAAGGGAAACACAGTACAAACTCAATATAAACCCAATCTATTGGTTGAAAAAGGAAAGAAAGTGGGGACTGGGGGACAAGTCAACAGAGTAAGTACAGCACTAGATTTGCTAGCCTCACACAGTATAAGGTGGCTATACCGAACAAAAATGGGACCAACCCATATATCCTGTTCTGATGTTTGTTGCCCCGAGCCACTCTTATGTAATGCCTTTGGTAAAATGTAGCGATCGCACCATTAAAAGTAAGGACACGTTAAACCAATGTTGTTTTCAATGTAATGCCTCCGAGAATATGAATCAATGGCACTTCTTTACATGTCCCGCTAAAATTTCCCATTAAGATAAGTTGGTTCTTTTGTTAGAAATGCAACTGTCCTAGTCCGCCTACTCTCCCGTGCCCAAAGTAATGTCGATTTAACGGTTGTCATAGTTAATCCTAATGCCCACACTAATATCTAGCAATGCCACTGCTTTAGAAATTGCTACTATCCTTGTAGGATTGCCATTCAGATAAGGAACATGCTTCTTTTCATTTGATGCATGTTTCATCACTTGTTAGTCACCCTCCTTTCCACCTTTTTTGTGCAAACAGAGATATACATTTCACGCTCGATCTTAGTTGAACTGCACAAATGATATCCAAATTATAGTTGAGCATTCCAGGAGCTTCACAACCAACCTTGATGTTGCTCAATTTTATTGCAACTAATGAAGAAGAAGCTCTGTGGGTTTCGTTTTCTGATGGAAATGGAACCGGGGCTGGAGCCCTTTTCTTAAAAAAAATTGAAGAAGAAGCTGCTAGCTCACGGGACATTGCTTCATTTTAGGTGAACTGCACCAAAAGGTCCCATGAATTGAATCATCCATGTTGGTGACTGAAAGAGCCAGCTTCAAAGATCCCGCCTAAGCACCCCGGCCTCCATCCTTGTGACGCACGGTACACCTCGTTTGCCACCTGCTCGACCCTAGTGTCACTGATAAAATGAAGTAATAATACAGTTAAAATAGAGCGAGTGTCATCTCTATCATTTCATTTGCAATGTAGATAAAGAAAGTGCTTCTCTTCGTTAAAGTATGTTTCATCAACTAGTCCCATTGTTAATGTTTTAGCGTTTATGCAAACTGGGGTGCTTAATTTTAGTTGATATGTACAAAAATAGAGATTTGAATGTCTCAAGGCGCCTCCTTGTACTACCGCTGTACACCGATGTTCATCTTTGGCGTAAGGTGTATCTGAGAGACTTGGGATGATGTCGAGATGAGGCGCATCAGATGAGGCGTCGAGGCCCATCTCGCCTCATGACATGGCATACTATGATACTATCGCAATATTTTCTTCTATTTATTTTGTGTGTTTCATCAACTAGTGCCACTATAATGTAATCACGCTTTTCATTATCTATGCAAACAGGGTTATTCAGCTGCATTTTGGTGGAACTGCACAAATGTATGTATGGAACCGGCATATATGCAGAGTGCGAGGTGTGCCAAGTAAAAATTACCGACACCAACCATGCTGCATGCACGCATTGGCATCCACCACCACCAATGGGATGTGTGGCGCTCTCTGTGGACGGATCTTTCTCGGCAGCAAATCCTCTAACCAAATACTAGTAGCTTATATTGGCAGTTTTCTAGGGAGTACTCTTTTCTGAAAGAAGCACCAATCTATTTTTCTTTATTTGTACACTGTGTCAGAACTTTGACCCAAAGGTCCAGAGCTATTTTAGGGTGATTGGCGTAGTACTCGGAGACTGATTGTAAGCATGATTTTCATTAGCTGTCACATTGATTGTAAGCATGAGCAGGTGGAATATTAGGTTAGTGCGAAGCTTACCTTAAACCCTACCGCCGCAGTTGAAACGAGGCGAGCGTCAAGGGAACCGTGGAGAATGGCGGGGAAGCGACGTCGTGCCATCCGGCCTCCTCTTGCGGTGGGAGAACGAATACTCCTGTGGCTCTGGCTGGCTCTGCACCCTCACGAACGGCACACCATACTCGATCGATTCGTTATCCTCTGGGTGCTCGACCTTCGACCTGACGCCCACCACCTCCGCTTCGGCTGTCGCCTCGGGCGAATCTGTCTCTCCATCGCCGGAGGAGATACTCGATGAACTCGGAGGATCTGGCGTGACTGCCGCCGAGGAGTACATGTACATCGCCGCCTCATCGCCGCCGTCTCGCTCTTTCGCATACATTGCCACATGGCCCGCACTGCCCTCGAAATCTCCCACTCATTGTCAAACCAACTAAGGATCTCCTTCAACCTGGCTAACTTTGTCAGTCGCCGCCATGGCGATCTGCTGATTATTCTTGCATCCTCTCCATAGATGTCCTTTCGAGTGGTCGGTGCTAGCTTTGGAAGATGGGAGGAGAGACGGTGGTCCTGCAATAGAGAAGAGGGAGAGATGATACAGTGGTTTTGGAATGGAGATGATGGAGAGGAGAGGAGGTGGTTTTGCAATGGAGAATATCATAAGAGGGAGAGGCGAGACGATGGTTTTGGAATGGAGATGATGGAGAGGAGAGGAGGTGGTTTTGCAATGGAGAAGATCAGAAGAGAGAGAGGCGAGATGGTGGTTTTGGAATGGAGATGATGGAGAGGAGAGGAGGTGGTTTTGCAATGGAGAAGAGGGAGAGGAGCGTACGGCAACGATTTAGGATTGGGTAAGAGGGCCGGCGCACTGTGACTGGATCAAAATCAAAATCAATTTACCCTTCAATTAAGAAAGCGACCCCACATTAACTAGTCTCCCTTTTATTCTGGGTCATAATTGACCATGATTTTCGCACAGAAAATATATGTTATACATTGCAAAAATAATATAATTTGAAAGTACATTCAGATACGAACCAAACGATACAATTTTTGGTGACATGCATTCACATTTTGCTTGTCAAATACAGTACATGGTCAAACTTTGACCCAAAATACGCAAAACAGCAAAAAAAATACTTCCAAGACCAGCGCCGCTCTTCCGCTCTTCTCCTCTTAAACCAACGCCGCTCCTCTCCTGTTCCAATCTAAATCCAGCGCCACTCCTCTCCTCGTCCATTTCAAAACCACCGCCCCTCCTCTCCTATTCAAGTCCAAAACTAGCGTCGCTCCTCTCCCGTTCTAATCCAAAACCAACGCTGCTCCTCTCCTCTTCCATTCAAAAACCACCGCCGGCGAGTGAAGGTGCTGTGGAGAAGTAGATCGATGGAGGAGTACAACCGACATGTGCGCAGACGGCGACCCTGTGAAGCTAGCTAGGATGTTTAGTCTTGGTTTGACAACATGGACCAACTTGCGGCGACGGCGACATCCATGGCCAAATATCTACAACAAAGCGAAAAGGCGGCGATACTCCCGGAGGGAGTCGCGCCGGAGTACATAGAGCTGCTCCTCTGGGCTATGGAGCAAATAGATTCACCGAATCCGATCGTGAGGGAGCGGTGGTGGGAGTATCGATCCCAGATGGAGCATCCACCAGAGATTGAAGGATCGAGCATCTACAGAGTGCTGTTTGTGAAGGTGTCCTGCCAGAGCGAGCCGGTGGAGTCTTCGTCGACCGAACCCAACTGCAAGAGGAGAAAAGCAGTTGGCTCGATGACGCTTTCCCGCCATCGTCTCCCTCACCGTTCACATTGTCTCACAGGGCGGCTATCTGCCGCCGAGGAATAGGAGGGGGCTGCCCCCCAGCCCAATAGTCGGGCAGGTTGTGAATTGTCAGGAGGAGCTTAGAGTTGTCAGTATTTGTAGGTTGTGAATTGTGTTTTGTGTTGTGTATTTTGAGAGTACTTTCAGATATGAATGTCTTTTGAATTTTAGATTTGCAGTATTGAGCATATGAAGTATTTTATGAATTCTAGAGATCTATTTTAGCACTTAAAAATGTAGTTTCATAGGAGTATAAAAGTGTAGACAATGTGATTCTCGGAGAAGAAAGCGCAAGTTTCAGTTTCAGATAAGAAACTGCAAGTTCAGTTTCAGATAAGAAACTGCAACTTTCGTGAGGCGAGCATTTATATTAACACGGCCTTTTCAAACAGGGTTAACATCATGTTGGAAGTTTTATTCATGGTCGAAGATGGAACTACCAGCCAGTTAACATCATGCTGATCAACATTCATGCATAGCACATCTTCATATGATGCACAATCAAAATGCCCACACAATGTCGAGTGTGCGAAACATAGAGAAAACGAGGGACGAAGTTTTGGCAAGTGTTGGACGTGGTTTTGGGCTGCCCCGTGTAGGATTTCATTTTTAACATGCGCAGCCCACGACCTCGGATGGGAGGTCCATAGGCCTATTTGTATTTTCTTAGGGCCATCATGTATCGACCGGCCTATG
The DNA here is from genome assembly GCA_021605205.1 of Aegilops longissima. Classification (NCBI taxonomy): domain Eukaryota; kingdom Viridiplantae; phylum Streptophyta; class Magnoliopsida; order Poales; family Poaceae; genus Aegilops; species Aegilops longissima. The sequence goes on along the minus strand of CM038677.1, from coordinate 632,746,953 downwards.
GACCTCCCATCGGAGGTTTTATTTTTGGCAGCCCAATTTATGTATTTTTTTGAAGAAAACGCAGAGGTCTGTTCTATTTTTCTATATAAGAATAGGAACGCCAGGCCCAACTTATGTTTCCCTTCTAACTATATTATATATATTTAAATTATTTTATATGTTATTATATATTATTTTATTGTCATCATATATTTAATGAGATACTTACATATGTAAGAAAACAATATCCCACATCTTATTAACTTATAAAAATAATTTCTTAACAAATAAAATCCTGGATTGTTTTGGCACAAAAATCCTAGTGATTGTGTACAAAAGCTTGGTAAGATTTAAGGACGAATGTAATAATATCACTTATTATTTAAATATATTTATAACAAAATGCTCAGCCCCTTTTTATTTTTTGATAACATTGCTGGCCCAACCCAACATTATAATTAGAATCAGCCCAGCAAAATCGTGTATTTTGAGAAAGTGCAAATGGCCTGTAATTTTTTAGGAAATAAAATAAATGGGCCGCATGGACGCTACATTATTTGTTCACCCAGCCCAGCTAATGGCTGTAATTCAAAAAAAAGATCAAATTGACTCTAAATTCTACCGCGCAAAAAAAAAGACTGTAAGTTCTGAAAAAATGGGTTGAATACGTGCCACATTTTTGGAGGCTGAAATGTGGGCCAATAGGTCGAAGCCAACGCAAGTCGTTGTCAATTTAGTCAACAAATGATTCTGACATGTTAGCCGTTGGATTTACATCCAACGACCGGCATGCATCTTTAATCTCTCGTCTTCTTCCTCCAGCGCTGCCGGGACCACCTCCCGCCTCCTGCTGCTAGCAGCTCTGCTTAGCACGCTTCGTTATGAAACGCTACTCCACCATTGGCCAGGCCATCCCTCCACCCCTCCACACCTCCTGTTATTCTCCACCGACTACCGAACCACACCGCACTAGAACTAGTTAACCCTCGTACACCTCTCTGTCTACGACTCAACTCCCACGTCTTCCCATCTCCGGCTCGTTGCTCTCCGGGGCCTCGCCGTCGTCCACCACCTTGGATGCGCTCGGTGCGGCATGGTCAACGTGGTCAACGAACGACACCATCGGAAGTAGACTGTGCGTGGAGAGGCTGACAGCTGGGTCAACGGCCGCACATAAGGAAATGCCTCCTTATTACGCGTAAAATAATGAATCCTCCACCTGACATCTGGGACCCACTGGAAGGGCCTCTGTATTTCGCGAAAAAAATGTGCCCCCAGCTGACATGTCAGACCCACCAGCTATCTTCGCACGCAAGGAAGTGCCTCCTTATTACGCACAAAAAAATGAATACTCCCCGCTTGGTGGAACCCAAAGCATAGTGGGAGGCTGACTTGTGGGCCTACCAAGTTGACGGGGACGGAGGGCTTTGTCAACTTAGTCAATATGAATGATTCTAGCTCATGTTACCGTACGATGTTCATCCAACGGCCGTAGTGCTTCTTCAACCTCTGGTCTTCTTGCTCCAGCCGCCCACACCAGCGCCGGTCGTGCCGCGTGCTCCTGCCTCCCGTGGCCGGCTGTGATGCCGAGGAGGCCTCATCGCCCCCTACTACTCCCATCGCTGGCCAGGCCATCCCTCTACTCACCCACACCCCCTGTTATTCTGCGGCGATAACAACCTCACACCGCAGCCAAACCAGTGAGCCCTCATACTCCTCTTCGCGTGGGCATCCACTGTTGCGTCTTCCCCGGCTTCGATTCGTCCCCTTCCTAGGCCTCGCCGTCGTCCACCGTCGTGGTGCTCTCGGCGCGGCATGGTCAACGTGGTCAAGGAACGACTTCCATTGGACGTGGACTGTACGTGGAGAGGCTGACAGCTGGGTCCACGGCCGCAGCAAGGAAGTGCCTCCTTATTACGTGCAAAATAATGATTCCTCCACCTGACAGCGGGGACCCATCGGACGGGCCACCGAATTTCGTGAAAAAAATGTTCCCCCTGACTTCTGGGACCCACCAACTACATCTTCGCATGCAAGGAAGTGCGTCCGGGCAAAAAAAAACGATTCGCCCCCCTGACTGCTGGGACCCACCAGCTACATCTTCGCACGCAAGGAAGTGCGTCCGGGCAAAAAAACCGATTCGCCCCCCTGACTGCTGGGACCTACCAGCTACATCTTCGCACGCAAAGGAAGTGCGTCCGGGCAAAAAAAATTACGATTCGCCCCTCTGACTGCTGGGACCGACGAGCTACATTTTCACACGCAAGGAAGTGCGTGACAGTCGGGACCCACCTAGTCGAAGCGTACGTAGTGTTTTCATTCTGGTCACGAACGTGTACGTACATACTGGTCGTTGTAGAGGCGCGCATGTGTCGTAGTAGAGGCACGCACATAGCATGTACACATACGTACAGCGGCCAGGGTGCAAGAACGAAAATACAGCCACGTACATACATACGGGCAGGGTCTCGAACGCCTACTCGCGCATACGTACGGCGAGGGCTCATGTACATGGCTGGGTCGGAATGGAGAAACAACGTCGTCGTCGTGTTCATGGGGAGGCAACGGAATGCGTCGTGTTCATGGGGAGGCAACGGAATGCGTCGTGTTCATCGGGAGGCAACGGAACGCGTGGGAGCCAACCGGCTTGGACGGAACAAGCGATGGAAACGAGGCCTTGTGTTCGACTGGGCACGTTCGAAACAGGGTCATGTTGATCAGGAGGGGTCTGGCGTACCGCAAAACAGAGGAAATGGACCTCCTACGGTCGAAACGGGGGTCCTGTTGATCGGGAGGGGTGTGGCGTACCACAAAATGGATGAAACGGACCTCCTACATTCGAAACGGGGGTCCTGTTGGTCGGGAGGGTTGTGGCGTACCGCAAAACGGATGGAACGGACCTCCTACGGTCGAAACGGGGGTCCTGTTGATCGGGAGGGGTGTGGCGTACCGCAAAACGGACGAAACAGACCTCCTACGGTCGAAATGGGGGTCCTGTTGATCGGGAGGGGTGTGGCGTACCGCAAAACGGGACTCCACGGGATACTGTTCATCTCCACCGTTGACCTCCTCAAGCCTACACGGGCTACCGTCGACCTCCTCCAGCCTCCACGGGCTCCTGTTCATCTAGCCTCCACCGTGCGCTACTCCACCAGCTATTGTTCAACCACCCTCCACCGTCTCTGCTCATCCAGCCCTCCACACCACGGGTCCTGTTCAACCACCCTCCATAGGCACCCTCCACCGTCTCACTGCTCATCCAGCCCTCCACGCCACGGGTCCTGTTCATCCGAGGCAAACGCCACCGCCACTCGCTCATCCACCCCCGCAACACTCACTATTCATCCCGAGGCAGCATCGATCGGCTTGATTAGCAGCATTAGCGGCGAATCGCCGATCGGGTTCGATTAACGACCATCGATCGATCGCTCGGGTTCGATAACTTCGTAGCTGCAGGGCAATCGCCGGGTTCGATTAGAGCCCAACGCCTCGCTTGGGTTCGATTAGAGCTAACGCCGCACACACGCGTGCGTACATGTACGAGAAACGCGATCGCTCGGCCCCCGACCTCCCACCGTAACTGGGAACTCCCCGAAATTTTCCTCCCCCTCGCTCCTACCACGGTTTTTTCCGTCATGGACGGCCTAAAGAATGTCATGCATCTGCGTCTCCGGCCCGCCCAGGACGAAAAGCCCATTTTCTGTCATGATTTTTTGTCATAGAAGTAGGAGCCCACCACATCTATGATGATACCGGGTTTTGTCACAATTATCATCATAGAAGTGTCATATGTTTGACAGAAAAAAAATTCGATCGGCCCAAAATGTCATGGATGTGTCTTTTTTTTTGTAGTGGATGTTCAGAAAAAGAGTAATCATAATCATTTCAAGTTTTATAAATATAATCATCTCTCCTTTTTATATCATAAGTATTATCACAATTATCATCATAAGTAGGAGGCATGCTATCATCATAATAAATTTGCTCATCAAAACTTGGGAGGCTAAAAAATCATCTTCATTAAACATAGCATCCCCAAGCTTGGGACAAACATTAATTGCAGCAAATATATTCTCAAAAATATCATATTCATCAAACATAGCATCCCCAAGATTGGGCCTTTTCATAACATAAGCATAATCACTCTCATTATTAATTGTATGGATAGCACCAATAGTATAGCAATTATCATCGTCACAATGAGTAGTAGGAGCAACACCATTTGGGAGGGATACCTTTTTACCTTTGCTTCTCCATTTTTTATTTTTCTTCTTCACATCATGTGTGGGTTTATCCCTCTTTTTTGAGCTCCTTATTGATGAGATTGGTTGAATAGAAAGCTCCTCCTCGTTACCTGATTCATCATAAGAAATAATAGGAGGATATTGGGAAGTCTCTTCCCTTTCATTAGTGTTCTATTCATCTTCTATTTGCTTTCTTTTCTTTATGTAATTGGCAATATAAGGATTTTCAATGCAATTCACTGCACAATACATATAAATTTCCTCTAGATCAAATCAAGAAGTTTATCACAGGCAAATACTGGAAGATAGTAGTTATACGTTTCATTTCTTCATAACCCATAAGCAAACTAAGTTCATTATAATGTGCAAGGAAATCAAGTCATCACAATTTTTGGAAACGATTAGATCATGAAACAATTTGCATCGGATAGTTAAATGACCACGTTCATTGCAAAGTTCACAAGTACGGCTAAGAAAATTTAAATTTTCAGCACAAACATCTAGCCTTTCTTGCAACCATTTAGTTTCTAAATACTTATGCCTCTTGCAAAATCTATCTTCTCTATTTGGTATGTACTGCAAACACTATGCACTCCACAAAAATCGACATGCTTATAAGATATATTTTCATCATGACTAGTGCAATCATCATTAGTACTACGGATATTCAAAGAGTTCATACTAACAACATTCCAATCATGCTCATCATTCAAAGATTTAGTGCCAAACATTTTATAGACTTCTTCTTCTAGCACCTTGGCACAATTTTCCTTTTCATCATACTTACGAAAGATATTAAAAAGATGAAGCGTATGAGACAAACTCAATTCCATTTTGTTGTTGTTTTCTTTTATAAATTAAACTAGTGATAAAACAAGAAACTAAAAGATTCGATTGCAAGATCTAAAGATATACCTTCAAGCACTCACCTCCCCGGCAACGGCGCCATAAAAGAGCTTGATGTCTACTACGCAACCTTCTTCTTGTAGACGTTGTTGGGCCTCCAAGTGCAGAGGTTTGTATGACAGTAGCAAATTTCCCTCAAGTGGATGACCTAAGGTTTATCAATCCGTGGGAGGCGTAGGATGAAGATGGTCTCTCTCAAACAACCCTGCAACCAAATAACAAAGAGTCTCTTGTGTCCCCAACACACCCAATACAATGGTAAATTGTATAGGTGCACTAGTTCGGTGAAGAGATGGTTATACAAGTGCAATAATGATGGTAGATATAGGTTTTTGTAATTTGAAAATATAAAAACAGCAAGGTAACTAATGATAAAAGTGAGCACAAACGGTATTGCAACGCGTCGAAACAAGGCCTAGGGTTCATACTTTCACTAGTGCAAGTTCTCTCAACAATAATAACATAATTGGATCATATAACTATCCCTCAACATGCAACAAAGAGTCACTCCAAATTCACTAATAGCAGAGAACAAACGAAGAGAATATGGTAGGGTACGAAACCACCTCAAAGTTATTATTTCTGATCAATCTATTCAAGAGTCCGTAGTAAAATAACATGAAGCTATTCTTTCCGTTTGATCTATCGTAGAGTTCGTACTAGAATAACACCTTAAGACACAAATCAACCAAAACCCTAATGTCACCTAGATACTCCAATGTCACCTCAAGTATCCATGGGTATGATTATACGATATGCATCACACAATCTCAGATTCATCTATTCAACCAACACAAAGAACTTCAAAGAGTGCCCCAAAGTTTCTACCGGAGAGTCAAGACGAAAATGTGTGCCAACCCCTATGCATAAGTTCACGAGCGGAACCCGCAAGTTGATCACCAAAACATACATCAACTGGATCACGTGATATCCCATTGTCACCACAGATAAGCACATGCAAGACATATATCAAGTGTTCTCAAATCCTTAAAGACTCAATCCGATAAGATAACTTCAAAGGGAAAAATCAATCCATTACAATAGAGTAGAGGGGGAGAAACATCATAAGATCCAACTATAATAGCAAAGCTCGCGATACATCAAGATCGTACCACCTCAGAACACGAGAGAGAGAGAGAGAGAGAGAGAGAGACCAAACACATAGCTACTGGTATATACCCTCAGCCCGAGGGTGAACTACTCCCTCCTCGCCATGGAGAGAGCCGGATGATGAAGATGGCCACTAGTGAGGGATTCCCTCTGGTGGTGCCTAACAGGGCCCCATTGGTTTTTGTGGCTACAGAGGTTTTGCACTACAGAACTCCCAATCTATTTCTGTTCTCAAGGTTTTAGGGTATATATATATATATATATATATATATATATATATATATATATATATATATATATATATATATATATATATATATATATATATATATATATATATATATATATATATATATATATATATATATATATAAAGAAGTTTGTAAAGGGAGCCACAAGGGGCCCACGAGGGTGGAGGGTGCGCCCAGGGGGTGGGCGCGCCCCCTGCCTCGTACCTTCCTCGTTGCTTCCCTTACTTACACTCCAAATCTTCTGGATTGCTTCCGTTCCAAAAATAACTCTCCCGAAGGTTTCATTCCATTTGGACTCTGTTTGATATTCCTTTTCTATGAAACACTGAAACAAGGGAAAAACAAAAACTGACACTGGGCTCTGGGTTAATAGGTTAGTCCCAAAAATAATATAAAAGTGTTTAATAAAGCCCATAAACATCCAAAACAGATAATATAATAGCATGGAACAATCAAAAATTATAGATACATTGGAGACGTAAACAACCCGGCGTTCATTGCAAAGGAACCATGAGCTGGGGTTTAATGCCTCTCAAGATATCTTGATTGGCTCTCTCCGCTTGACCATTAGATTGAGGGTGAGCCACTGATGACACGTCAAGATGGATGTGCTCACGTTGACAAAATTCTTTCATAGCACCCTTGGACAGATTAGTGCCATTATCAGTTATGATGCTGTGTGGAAAACCAAACAGGAAAATCACCTTCTTGATGAATTGAACCGCCGTAGCTGCATCACACTTGCTAACTGGCTCTGCCTCCACCCACTTAGTGAACTTATCAACTGCCACCAGAAGGTGGGTCTTCTTATCATTAGATCTCTTAAAGGGCCTAACCATATCCAGCCCCCAAGTCACAAACAGCCAAGTGATTGGAATCATCCTCGATTCTTGAGCCGGTACATGAGCGCGTCGTGAGAATTTTTGACAGCCATCACACCTTTTAACCAAGTCCTCAGCATCGGCATGAGCTGTCAGCAAATAGAAACCGTGACGAAAAGCCTTGGCGACCAGAGATTTTGAACCGGCGTGGTGACCACAATCTCCTTCGTGGATCTCACGCCAAATCTCACGGCCTTCTTCAGGAGACACGCAATGCTGAAACGCCCCTGTCACACTGCAATGATGTAACTCTCCATTGACAATGGTCATGGATTTGGACCGCCGGATTATCTTCCTGGACGAAGTTTCATCCTCCGGTAACTCGCCCCGGTTCATATACGCCAAATATGGGACCGTCCAATATGGGATGACATGAAGAGCCGCCACCAACTGAGCCTCCGGATCAGGAACAGCCAAATCCTCCTCTGTAGGGAGCTTGACCGACGGATTATGTAGAACATCCAGAAAGACATTGGGTGGAACCGGTTTACGTTGGGAACCCAAGCGACTTAAAGCGTATGCCGCTTCATTCTTCCACCGGTCCACATGATCGACCTGATAACCTTTGAAGTAGCCTGCAACAATATCCACCTCTCGACGATATGTTGCCATGAGTGGGTCCTTGGAATCCCAAGTACCAGACATTTGTTGAGCCACCATATCGGAGTCACCGAAGCACTTAACCCGGCTTAAATTCATATCCTTAGCCATCTGAAGACCATGGAGTAAAGTCTCATATTCAACTGCATTGTTAGTGCAAGTGAACATTAAACGGAGAACATAACAGAACTTATCACCTCGTGGGAAAGTTAATACGACTCCAGCCCCCGAGCCCTCCAATTGCCTGGACCCATCAAAGTGAATAGTCCAATAAGTATGATCCGGCTTCTCTTCTGGCGCCTGTAACTCTATCCAGTCATTGATGAAATCCACCAACGCTTGGGACTTGATTGCCGTCCGAGGCATATATTTTAACCCATGAGGTCCAAGCTCAATGGCCCACTTGGCAACTCAGCCAGTTGCTTCCCTGTTCTGGATTATATCCCCCAAAGGAGCAGAACTGACCATAGTGAGGGGATGACCCTGGAAATACTGCTTAGGCTTCCGGCTTGCCATGAAAACTCCATATACTAGTTTCTGCCAATGTGGGTACCTTTGCTTGGACTCAATAAGTACCTCACTGATATAATAAACCAGCCGTTGAACTGGATACTCCTTTCCGGCCTCCTTGTGCTCCACCACAATAGCCACGCTAACAGCCCGGGCATTAGCAGCCACATATAACAACAAGGGCTCTTTATCAACAGGAGCAGCAAGGATAGGTGGCTCGGCTAGCTGCCACTTTAAGTCCTCAAACGCTTCATTGGCGGCGCTACCTGCATTTAAGTCATCTGTCTTCTTTAGCATCTGATACAAAGGCATGGCCTTCTCCCCAAGGCGACTGATAAACCGGCTTAAGGCTGCAATCCGTCCTGCCAGGCGTTGAACATCATTGATACACTTCGGTTTAGACAAAGAAGTAATAGCCTTGATTTTCTCCGGATTAGCTTCAATGCCCCTGTTAGACACCAGAAAGCCCAAGAGTTTGCCTGCCGGTACACCAAAGACACACTTGGCTGGATTAAGCATCATCTTATAAACCCGGAGGTTATCAAAAGTCTCCTTCAAGTCATCTATCAATGTCTCCTCCTTTCTGGATTTCACCACAATATCATCCACATAGGCATGAACATTGCGGCGGATCAGATTATGAAGACAATTCCTCACACAACACTGATAAGTCGCCTGGGCACTCTTGAGCCCAAAAGGCATAGACACATAGCAAAAGGCTCCAAAGGGAGTTATGAAAGTTGTCTTCTCCTGGTCCTTTACTGCCATTTTGATCTGATGGTAACCAGTATATGCATCCAGAAAACTCAAATGCTCACAACCCGCCGTAGCATCAATGATTTGATCAATACGAGGGAGGGCAAAAGGATCCGTTGGACAAGCCTTGTTCAAATCTGTGTAGTCCACACACATACGCTAGGTGCCGTTCTTCCTAAGTACTAGCACCGGATTAGCTAACCACTCAGGATGAAACACTTCAATGATAAATCCAGCCGCCAAGAGCCTGGCTACCTCCTCACCAATGGCCTTGCGTCTTTCTTCATTAAACCGGCGGAGAAACTGCTTGACCGGTTTAAACCTGGGATCGATATTAAGAGTGTGCTCAGCGAGTTCCCTCGGTACACCTGGCATGTCAGAAGGTTTACACGCAAAGATGTCCCGGTTCTCACGGATGAACTCGATGAGCACGCTTTCCTATTTCGGATCCAAGTTAGCGCTGATGCTAAACTCTTGGATGGATCGCCAGGAAAAAAATCAACCAGCTTAGTCTCATCAGCCGATTTAAACTTCAAGGCCAGATCATGCTCTATAGTTGGCTTTTTCAAAGAAGTCATATCTGCCGGATCAACATTGTCCTTGTAGAACTTCAACTCCTCTGTTGCACAAACCGACTCAGCATAAGCCGCATCCCCTTCTTCACACTCCAAAGCGATCTTACGGCTTCCATGTACTGTGATGGTTCCTGTTGAGGATACAACTACAGAGTGTGAACCGCCCCGGAGGGGCCGGTTTACCTCAGGCGTGATCCAGCCCATATGGAGGCCCGGAGCCCGTAAGGGAATTAAAGATCCATACATGTAAACCGCCCTAATATCTGAACTTGTATTGTAAGACAAGAAAGGAGAGACCAAACCGACTCTTGTATGAGCCGGATTGGGATTCAGAAGTCGCCGGGCGTTAACCCGTATATAAGGGACGACCCGCGGCGAAGTTAGGGACAGAGATTCGAGGCCAAGGCAAAGCTATTGATCCCTAGTCGCCGAATCATATCAATCACACCACAACCGACGTAGGTTTTACCTTCATCAAGGGGCGAACCAAGATAATTCCGTGTCTTGTGTCCGCATTAACCCTCTAGGTAACCCGCACGATGGCCCCGCGACTAAGTCCTTTCATGAGGACATCCGCCGTGACAATTCCACGACAGCTTGGCGCCACCGTGGGGCTATCGCACGATGGTTTGATGATCTTAGAGGGCAAGTTCGAGGGACTCAAGGCTATGCAAGGGCCGGATGACTAAAAGTCGTCGCGCAAACTCTACATCGACGATGCGGATCGGGGCCCCGAGGCCAGCTCGGTGGAGTATGGATACCGGTCCCTTTGGCGGTATACACGTGTTCATCGGCAAGATTGGCGAAGTCAGGCCTGGGCTGACATCTGCACCGCCTCGCCGAGACGGCTCAGCGGGCGAAGAAGAGTCCTGCCTCGCCAAACCGGGCGTCAAGCATGTTTTCGTGGAGTCGCCCACGGAGGTTACGAGGCGGATCAGCATCTGGTGACGAAACCGTTGCTTACTCTGGCGACGAAGTCGCCGGCCGGGAAACCGAAGTCTTTATACCAGCTGCAGGATGGCCAGATCGGGGCTGTTCCGACGGTGAGAGCATTCCGACCCTTCGATCTACCCAACCGGTCGGGTCTTCATGGCGCACGCAGGAGGCGCTTCACTCTTCGTCATGGCGCGCCTAGTCGCCGGTTCAACAGCCGTGATGGCAGCCGAAGGAGGCCTGTGCGCCCGCCGCTCAAGTTTTGTCGAGCTGACGCGTTAGCTGTGCTCCGGCGGAGGCTAATCCGCCGGATCAGGACTTTCACAACGCGGAGATTGCAAAGGTGAGGGACAGATCACCACGCTAAAGCGGACTTGGCAGCCGCGACGAAAGGATGGCAGCGGAACGGGCCGCTGGATGCGCAGCTTATAGGCTCAGCTGGACCAGAGCGCCGCACAGAAGTCGCGAAAAGGAAGTACAGTCCCGCTTACCTTCCGCTTTTGAGGGAAGGGAGCTTTTCAATACCCCTGGTAAGGGACCAGAATCCGCCGCCATTGGTAAACCGCCGAAGCACTGGACGGCCGCACCGTTCAGCCCGGATGATAGATCTACTCGCCATCATACCGGGCGCACCCTGCACGTGCGTAGACACCTCCGGTCATTACTCCAACCCGATGGATAACCTCGTGAGCGGCCGCGGCCGGTTAGAGGCAATCCCAATTGAAGGCGATTCACCACGTGTAGTGGAGACACGCGGGTCAAGGAGCTCCTCAGACGGCCTTGGCTCAGCAAGAAGCGACTTCAGACACCGAGAGAGGATCCATTCCACCCCCGCCCGAAGTCGGAGCTGCAGCCGACGCGCCGATGAACCGCCAGACGAGCAATGCGCAGCGTGGACCGCCTCAAGGCAACAATCCGGCAGGCGGCTTTGAGGATGCTCAAGTGGTAGTGGACCGCGCCAGGGCACGTAGGGAGGCCGGATTAGCAGCACAAGCGGAGGATCATCCGCCTGCGCCGGTTCGACCAACCATCTTCGAACCAGGGTCACGTCCGGCTCTTTGGGGGTGCCTTGCCTCGCCCTCGCTTTTACGCAACGCGGCGCTGCCCAAGGATTTCAAGGGGCCACGCAAGGTGCCCAACTATACTGCCGACTTGGCTCCCGAGGCATGGATAGAAAGCTACGAGATGGCCATGGAGATGCTAGATGTGGATGAAGCAGCATGTGCAAAGTACTTCACAATGATGCTGGAAGGTACCGCCCGACCTGGTTGAAAAACTTGCCGCCCGACTCTATCACTCGTGGACGCAGCTTGAGAACCCGTTCATCCAAAATTTCAAGGACACCGTAAACAGCCCATGTCGGTGGTGGATCTGGCGACTTGCGCCCAAAGCGGACGGAGAGTCTACAACCCATTGGGTGCGCCGTGTCTCGAAGTTTTACATTCTTCGACCGATCAACCCTGGTTCCGCGATCATGACCTTGGAAGCCAATTGCCGGTTCGAGCCGCTGAAGCTGAAGCTGGGTCGCATGAAGCGCTTTTTGTCATGATATGGGCACTTTAATGGGTGTTTTGGTAAATTACGCTGATTCTCGATAGTACCAAGGATCCTGAATCGGAGAATGATGAAGCGGGAAGGGAAAACAGAACGGCAATTCCGTGGAGCCAGCAGATCACCGGCAGCAATGGAGGGCACAAGCGTAGTTTAACGGCAACATGGGCTTTGTGGCCAACACCAACACGCAGGACAAGGGTCAGCGGCGCCGGGTAGGCAGTCAAACCGGGTGGTCACAATCCGGATCGATTGAACTTCAGATAAATCAACCTTGTCCAAAGCATCGGACGAAGGAGGCACCGCGAACCACCTTTGAAAGACTGTTATATTATGCAGGAGTTTAAGAACTCCAACTCTTTCCGGTATGATCAAGGGTCCGGCGGCGGTTCGTGGTCCGCCCGGTTACGACGGAGGAAATTCGCCTGTGGTTCGGGCGGTAATCCGGGCGGCAAGGCAATCGTAATAATGAAGGTAATCGTAACAACCGTAACTAAGGGGCTACAATCAACAACAGCAGCAATCGGGTTATCGAGCAATCCAAAGCAATTGAATGGCGGACAAGACCACGCCTTTACCACCAGCTTAGACCGACGAGACCGGAAACTTCAGAGGCGGGCGGTCGGTGTTGTTGAACTGCTGCGCCAGACACCGCGCTGGTCCGAGCAGCCGATTGTGTGGAGCAGAGAGGACCATCCTCCCCGTGTTTACAATCCGGGTCAGTTAGCCCTGGTGGTGGCACCCCAGGTAGGCGGGTACAAGTTTACCAAGGTTCTTATGGATGGAGGAAGCAGTATTAACATCTTATACTACGAAACTTTCCGACGGATGGGGTTAACAGACAGGCATCTCAGGCCGTCCAGTACAGTGTTTCACGGAGTGGTGCCTGGTAAGTCGGCATACCCGGTCGGTAAAATAGTTCTGGAGGTAACCTTTGGAGACGAGCATGACTCGCAATGTAAACGTTGACATTTGAGGTGGTGAAAATTCAAAGCCCTTACCACGCCTCTTTGGGCGGCCGGTTTATGCTAAGTTCATGGCACGGCCCTGTTATGTTTACTTACAACTGAAAATGCCGGGTCACAAAGGAACAATAACGGTTCATGGAGCCGCCGGATCGCCTCGAGTGCGAGGAAGGTGATGCGCTTACGCAGAGTCGGTTTGTGCCACGAGGAGTTAAAGTATTATAAGGATAATGTTGATCCGGCGGATATGACCCCTTTGAAGAAGCCAACTACAGAGCATGATCCGGACTTGAAGTTCAAATCGGCGGCTGAGACGGCTTGTTGATTTTGTGCCCCATGAGTCATCCAAGCAGTTCACCATCGCCAACCTGGATCCTAAATAGGAAGGCGCCATCGAAGTTCATCCGTGAGAATCGACATTTTTGCATGGAAACCTTCCGACATGCCGGGTGTACCGAGGGAACTCGCTGAGCACACTCTTAATGTGGACCCGAAATACAAACCGGTAAAACAGTTTCTTCGCCGGTTTAACGAGGAAAGGCGCAAGGCCATCGGAGAAGAAGTCGCTAGACTTTTGGCGGCAGGGTTTATCGCTGAAGTCTTTCACCCGAGTGGCTCGCTAATCCGTGTTGGTCCTAAGAAAATGGCACTTGGCGCATGTGCGTGGATTACACAGATCTCAACAAAGCTTGTCCAGCGGATCCTTTTGCCCTCCCCCGCATTGACCAGATCATTGACGCAACGGCGGGTTGTGAGCGTTTGAGCTTTCTGGATGCATATTCTGGTTATCATCGATTAAGATGGCGGTTAAAGACCAGGAGAAGACTGCGCTTATCACCCCTTTTGGAGCCTTCGCTATGTGTCCATGCCTTTTGGGCTCAAGAGTGCCCAAGCAACTTATCAGGCGCTATGCATGTAATTGTTTGCATAAGCAGATCGGCCGTAATGTACACGCCTATGTGGATGATATCGGTGAAATCAAGGCAGAAGGAGACATTGATTGAGGATTTAAAGGAAACCTTTGACAACTTGCGGGTGTACAAGATGATGCTCAACCCGCCAAGTGCGCCTTTGGTGTTCCGGCAGCAAGTTGTTGGGTTTTCGTGTCAAACCGGGGATTGAAGCTAATCCGAGAAGATTACAGCTATTACTTCCTTAGCTAAGCCAAAGTGCATCAATGATGTTCAACGCTTGGCAGGCCGGATTGCTGCGCTTAAGCCGGTTTATCACGCTCGAGAGAAGGCTATCCCTTTATACCAGATGTCAAGAAGACGGATCAATTCGCTTGGAGCTCACTGCCGATGAGGCCTTGAGGATCTAAAGCGCAGCTGGCCAACCCGCTGTTTGCTGCCCCTATTGACAGGGAGCCGCCCTCGTTATATGTTGCTGCTAATGCCGAGGCAGTGAGTGTGGCCATTGTGGTGGAGCGCAAGGAGGGTGGAAGGAGTATCCGTTCAGCCGCCGCTTTACTATATCGAGGTTCTCATCGAATCAAAACAAAGGTATCCACATTGGCGAAGTTGGTATATGGTGTTTTATGGCGTCGGAAGTGAAGCAATATTTCCAAGGGCACCCCATCACGGTGGTCAGCTCGCCCCTTAGGCGATATCATACCGAACCGGAAGCGATCGCCGGATTGCTAAGTGGGCTATAGAACTTGGGCCTCACGGTTTAAAGTATGTGCCCGGACGGCAGTAAAGTCTCGTGCACTTGTGGATTTCATTAATGATTGGACGGAGCTGCAAGCGCCGTAAGAGAAGCCGGATCACACCTATTGGACCATCCATTTTGATGGGTCCAGCAATTGAGGGCTCGGGGCTGAGTCGATTAACTTCCCCACGAGGTGACAAGTTCTGTTATGTTCTCCGCCTAATGTTCCCTTTGTACTAACAATGCAGCTGAGTATGAAGCCTTGCTCCATGGTCTCCGGATGGCCAAGGAAATGAATCTCAGCCGGTTAAATGCTTTGGTGACTCGGACTTGGTGGCCCAAAGAAGTATCCGCACTTGGGACTCCAAAGATCCGCCATGGCTGCGATCGTCGGGAAGTGGATGTTGTGGCAGGACATTTTAAAGGGTATCGTAGACCATGTGGATCGTCGGAAGAACGGCGGCCGATGCTTTGAGCCGCTGGGTTCCAGCCAGAACCGTCCCGCCTAACGCTTTTCCTTGATGTGTTGCACAAACCGTCACCAAGCTTCCTCGATGAGATTGATTTGGCTATCCCTGATCCGGAGGCTCAACTGTGGCGGCCTTGCATATCATTCCGATTGACGCCCCTTATTTGGCATACATGAACCGGGCGAATTACTGTGAGGATGAGACGCTGGTCCGGCAGATAGTTCGCGGTCTAAGTCTATGACCATTGTTAATGGCGAGTTGCACCGCCGCAGGTGTCGTATGCGTTTCAGCTGCCAGTGTCCCCTCAAGAGGGCTGTGAGATATTGCGAGAGATTCATGAAGGGGATTGTGGTCACCACGCCGTTCAAAATCCTCGTGGCCAAGGCATTCCGCCATGGTTTCTATTGGTTGACCGCCCATGCCGATGCGGAGGATCTAGTCGACGATGTGATGGTTGCCAAAGTTCTCCAGCGTGTTTCATGTGCCAGCCCAAGAATTGAGGATGATTCCAATTACTTGGCCGCTTATGCATTTGGGGTTGGATATGGTTGGACCTTTCAAAAGGTCCAAGGACAAAAGACCCACCTGTTGGTAGCTGTAGATAAATTTACTAAGTGGGTCGAGGCAGAGCCTGTTAGCAAGTGTGATGCAGCCACGGCGTGTTCAGTTCATCAAACGGGTGATTTTCCGGTTTGGGTTTCACACAAGATCATCACGGACAATGGCACCAATTTATCCAAGGGAGCTATGAAGGAATTTTGTGAACGAGAGCATATCCGCTTGATGTTTCTTCCAGAGCCCACCCACAATCCAATGGTCAAGCGGAACGAGCTAATCAGAAATTTTGAAGGGTATCAAACCCCGCTTATGGTCCCTTTAGAGAGGACGCCGGTTGTTGGGTGGAAGAGCTACCGCCGCTGATATGGAGTATAAACACTACTCCCAACCGATCCACCGGATATACGCCGCTTTTTATGATCTATGGAGCGGAGGCGGTTCTTCCCAAAGGATATCCGCCATGACTCGCCCGAGTGGCAGCTTATGTTGAGTCGATAGTGAGGCAGCACGGCAAGATGATCTGGATCGATCGGATGAAGAGCGTGATATGGCAGCAGCTCGCTTCGGCGGTTTACCAAACAGGATCTTCGCCGGTATCACAGCCAAGCGGTTAAAACCAGAACCTTTCAGAAGGAGACTTGGTGCTGCGGCTCATTCAAGATCGTAAAGATATGCACAAGCTATCCCCACCTTGGGAAGGGCCTTTGTGGTCAGCAAGAATCTATACAACGGTTCCTACTATCTCGATTGATGTTCGAGAGTAAAGGATTCACGACGCCGAGGAAGAGACCAACAGCCGTGGAACATTGCTCATCTTCGCCTTACTATACCGAGCCATTGGCTCCGCTTATGTACATATTAAGACAATGTATATATTTTGAATAAAAGCAATAAACCGGATCCTCGCTAAAGCGGGTATCTGCTCGCATAAACTTCCGGTTTGGGTACATGGAGATGTTGCGTGAAGCGGCCTCCGTTCAACCCTTAGCCTTGTTTTCGTAAACTTTTGTCATTTGGGGCTTGGTCGATCCAACCAATGCAATGCCTCTTGGCAGGCGTAAAGCCACCAGATCATTTGGGGACATGGTCATGTCTGAACCAACACGCCTTTGGTCGGCCTAAGGCCATAGAATCACTTGGGGCTTTTGGTCGAACCCAAACCATTGCAATGCCACTTGATCGGCATCATGCCACGAAGTTCAGCTTGGGGACCCGCTGACTTGAACCATCGCTACGCCAGATAGGGGCTTGGTCCCGTCCGACCATGGTAACACCATCTGATCCGTTCAAGACAGCTTTTTCTTGCAAAACGATTCTCTCGCTGATTTTGCTTTTATGTGGTTTTGATACCAATCATTTGGCTTTTGTCGGCCTTCTTAAACCGACACATTTTTTAAACCGGATTTATGTTGTCGGCACGCTTTTTACGCTGGCATTTTGTTCCGCTTGATTTTACCGTTAAACATCCCATTATGGAGTAACAGGGCTTATCATGCCCGCACGATTTACACGGTAAATCGGTCTTATACACACGTAGATTACTCTCCTTTGACGGTGATGGTTTATAAGACCTCCGCTTCGGATTGGCTAAAGCCAACCGTGTGCCCGATGTCTGGCAGGTATGTTTGTATCACATAGTTTTGGTCATGTGCCTCGGTATTTTCTCATATAAATATTGATCAGTCCCGTTAGAGGTGTAAATCGCCACGGCGGTTTAAGAACTTGTGATTGCAGGCAAAATATGTTGCAGGATTTACTACAAAAGCCAACGGATCCAAAGATCGCCATGCAAAAGTTTACGACTAAGGTTGTACCGCATTGTTCAATAAAAGACACTTGCTATCCTATTACAAAGCCTTTCGAGGCCCGGGCGCCACGCGGAGTTATGCCTTGAAGCTTTGGATATCACCCGCTTGACGGATTACGCTGCTTCACCGGGTTGGCGCGAAGTAGAGGGGACGGCGCTCGCGCCGGTTCAGCTTCTTCTTCTTCATCACCCAAAGCCCGAAGTCATTGGTAGACCACCAATCCGGTTAAGGCCTCGAAGACAGCTTCTTCACTTATCAGCTCAGCCGATCAACGCCGGGGGCGGTGTGCTTACGGATTGGGGAATCAGGCTCGCACTTCCGGATGACAAACTCCACCCGCTTGTTGTTGGCGCTATAAAAGATCGGTGAACCTCCAGTTGGCTTCAGCCGCCGCTTGACTCGCCAACGGACGACTTCTTTGGTAATCCGCTTCAGCAGATTGTTATCAAAGGCTTCACCATTCTCTTGAGCACTGGAAAACCTTTAGCTATGTCACCGGATCAAGATCCGCTATCCATGCTTTGGCACGAGTCGAGCCAAGAGCGTGCCAGCCCGGCTGCGGATCGCTTCATCTCTTCGTTGCCCCGAATCATCGACAGCCGTCCAGCGCCTCTCTCCGATCAGGGACGGCGCCGTGTTGTCATATGAAGTGGCGATATGACTCGCCGGGCGCCGTATATAGCTGCTCAATCAGAGTGTATGAAGCCTTGAGCTTTTTCCGCACGCCGAGCCTGTGATGAGCAATACGCTTGCTCGCACCAGGTTTAGACAGCCTGTTAAACCGCGGACGATTAACACAGTGCATAGTCAAGATAAATTTGCTTACCAAAGATGGCAGAGGTCATGGCATGCACTTGGCGCTTAAGTCCGTCAGCTCTTCCACACCGGTTTAAGGGCCGCCAGCTTCCTCCGCCTCGCTTTACTAAACCGCCTTCTCGGTATCCCAGCTTGACCTGCTCGATTTGTACCACTCCTTCAGCTGTTCCATGGTGGTCGTGGCAGTTTTCAGCTCATCCTTGGCTTTGGTGGCTTCGTTATTTGGGCTTCCAGATTGGTTCGAGGTCCTTGTTGCACAGCCCGCCGGTGTATTTCATTCGATGACAAAGGAAGCAGTGTTAGTGGTTTATTATGCAAGTCCCAAGCTTAATACAAGTATTCAACTTGGCACTTGGGGGCTAATGGCTAGTTGATCTCAATTTTGCTATGAAGAGAAAACACTTAAGTCCCGGTTTAACTTTGCAAAGTTAAACCGACCCTTGGGGGCTACTATGCGTTAAGATATAAGAGGTCAGTTCATTACCTCATAGCGTCCTTCATGCGGTTTACTAGACCGCTTCAAAGTCGCTGCTTGTGTAAAGCCGGTTCGTAAAGCCGAATGAAGCTCTTGGCGAGAAATTGTCGTAGTCGATATATCAGTCTTCCCTTGTCCTTGCTCATAATAGTGGCACTGCTTTTGATGCTGTGCTTTGTTAAAGCGACCGTTGGCCAGAGCAGGTAGCCAGACTGCCACAATAACATCGCTATTTTCAGCGGTCTTGTTTGGGCTTGCCGTCGCTTTTGCTTTGGCTTGGCGGTTCAACAGTCACGACTACCGGGCGGACGGATTTGATGGAACAGGTTGGGAAGTTTCCACTTGACCTCCGGTTCAACCTTCCGCGGATCAGCACTGCCGTTTTGTACAGTTCGCCGTAGCTTTCCTTGGCAGCTTCAGGAATTTTCGTGTTTGTTCGGGATGTTTTCCGGATCAACATCCGTGGTAGGATCAAGAGTTTTTGCCTTCTTGCTCAAGCGAGCCTTGGTGCTGCGATAGTCGAGTCGGATCAAGACAATTTCACCAGTGGTGACGGTGAGTCGAATTGACAAACAGAATTACGCACTCGCGCGCGATGTTCAGCCGGAGGCAGTTGTGTGGTGGATGAACCGCCGACGAGTTGGAAGAGGCCTGATAATTCGGGTCGACGGGTTGAGAGGACATCGGAAGAAACCTTTAAGGGATAACGCCGGAGAGCAAGTCACCTCCGCCGACGCTTCCGGATAGGTGTAACCGTAAACCGCTGAAGTAACCTGTTGGCCACTATGCCGGGTTGTACGACGCCGCCAGCCTGTTGTGTCTTCGTTAAGATTTGATTCAAGTAAGCACAAGAATGGTATTTTTTCACTTTCCGGACGGCGCGATTTAATTCTCTTAACCGCGCAAGATCGGATTCGAAGAAAGTAAGATTACCTCAACAGGTCGGCGTGGCTGGCTTCAAGATCATCCCGGGAAGAAAATTGTCAAGAAAAGATTGTAAAAGGGCTAAGCATGTTCAGGAAGAAACACAAAGCGGCAAGCCGGTTTACCTCAGCGCCTCGATTCTTCGCCCTCCGCCGGATTAGAGGACTCGGCGGTCTTCTTTCGCCCGCTTTCTTAGTGGCTTTTGATTTTACACGAGGCGCCCAACCGTTTGGTTCGCTCTGTATGAGCTGTCGGCCCGAGAAGGGATAAGGATTAACGGCATCGACGGAGTATTAAGAGCTTGAAAGACAGAGAATAGAACTTACCGGGCGGTTTGTTGGTGGCACAGAATGGAGCCAATCCGTGAGGCTGCAGACGGAGATTGGTTCATCAAGCATCTTCTTGACGATTTCGTGACCTCCTGTTCAGTTATAGGCAGCTCGTGACGCCTTTGAGGATCTTTTGAGGCTGCCGTGTACTGCAGCATCAATCCGGGCCGGCGGCTTAGTGGCAAACACCCCAAGAGACCCAGCAACGCATAAGATCTACGCCGTTAAACCATTGGCCATTAGAGCCCGGAGCTTGATTATTTGCGGTGAAGGTTTTTCCGCTCGCTGGCGGTTAAGCCGGAAGGCAGCGGATGCAAGTTGTGAGCCGGTGAGAACGGTAACCCGCAAGGGTTTTCATCGCAGGGCAGTGTTCCGCAGAGAACCAGGTTTGGTTCCATTCCTTGATGGCTGTGGTGCTTGGCGGTGGAAAATCGACTTCCTTCCTCTTCGATTGACACGCCGCCCAGCTCTGTGTTCGACCGCCGAAAACTCAGCGCGGGCGGTTCAAATGGAAAAATCCCTAACAACTCCACGATGGTTCTTCTTGAAGATAGACTTCACGTAAGACTTGAAAGTTGCATATATTCGACATCGAATTTGGGCCGATGTCCCGAGGATGAAGCTGCAGACCGGCAAGGACATCCCGAAAATTTTGAACCGGGCGACAGAACCCCGGTCTAAGTGATGCATGAACACGACATTTTTCCCGCCATGCTCGAGGAAACTCGCCCGAACACGCCAAGGAGGACACTTTTGGAGCCAAACCGCCAAGGTGACATAGTTGCTGAGCTGCGCCTCGTGACTCGACCGGACCCGCTGCAAGCGTAAAATTGAGGAGCCATTCCGAAGATTAAAGCTGCGAAAGAAAACGGTTCATCGTTAAACAGGTCAGCGTTAATATTGTTAAACCGCAGTTCAGAAGCTGGCTTCCCCGTCCGGTTTAACTAAGGACTAATGGAGGGTCGGGTTAGATATCGGGTTAAACCGCCAGAGGAGGTGGTGCTGAAAAAGTTGTTATATAGACGGAAACAGGTTTCCCATGCAAAAGGAAATAATCTAGATCTACCAGGTTCAAGAAAGAAAATTTCTGCGCACCTATACTGCACCTCCTACAGACGTAAAGGTTCAGGTATGTTAAAGTGCAAGATCTGAACAAAAGGGAAGGTGCCTAGAATCGGTAAATGGCTAAAGCAGCCGCTGCACATGAGGGGCGGTACGGCCGAGCCGCACGGCCATGGTGGAGCTGGTATGAAGGGTCGGCATGAACATTTACGAGCTATGCGATGAACCGAAGTTCCAAATGAGATCTAGGGTTCAAGATGACCTTACTCGATTTAACGGAACCGCTGGAGGAGCGCTTGAACTCGGTCAGGTCCGTTGATGCAGCGGCACCGCGGGGAGCGCCGGTCGAAGGTCAAGGCGACGGCAGGAGCTTCGTGGTCGGCGGTCGCGAGGAAGAAGAAGAAAGGAAGGAGAAGAAGAGAATGACCCGACCGGTCTATTTATAAGGGACCGGAGTAATCAATGGCGCGAGGATTGAGGAGCCAAAAGCGGCGGAAATGCAGCGCCGCCGATTTCCGGATAGCCTTAATGAAGAGAATCTTACTGCTTAGATTTTTTGTTCAAAATGATGTCAGGGCCCCGACACTAAGATCGAGGATGATGTCACGGCGGTTCAAGCAGATGGCGGTTTACAAGGGAGATCAAGATTTGCTCGAAGACGAGAAGATTAACTCGAACCGTTCAAGTCAACTGGGGCCTAATGTTGAGGATACAACTACAGAGTGTGAACCGCCTTGAGGGGCCGGTTTACCTCAGGCGTGATCCAGCCCATATGGAGGCCTCGGAGCCCGTAAGGGAATTAAAGATCCATACATGTAAACCGCCCTAATATCAGAACTTGTATTGTAAGACAAGAAAGGAGAGACCAAACCGACTCTTGTATGAGCCGGATTGGGATTCAGAAGTCGGCGGGCGCTAACCCGTATATAAGGGGACGACCCGGGCGAAGTTAGGGACAGAGATTCGAGGCCAAGGCAAAGCTATTGCTCCCTAGTCGCCAATCATATCAATCACACCACAATCGGACGTAGGTTTTACCTTCATCAAGGGGCCAACCAGATAATTCCCGTGTCTTGTGTCCGCATTAACCCCTCTAGGTAACCCGTACGATGGCCCTGTGACTAAGTCCTTTCATGAGGACATCTGCCGTGACAATTCCACGACAGTTCCCTTATGACCCGGCATCTTGAGCTGCAGATAAACATAACAGGGCCTTGCCATGAATTTGGCATCAGCCGGCCGTCCAAACAGGGCATGATATGGGCTCTTGATCTTCACCACTTCAAAAGTCAATGTTTCTGATCTCGATTCATGCTCATCTCCAAAAGCAACCTCCAGAGCTATCTTACCAACTGGATACGCCGATTTACCAGGCATGACACCATGAAAAACGGTGTTCGACGGTTTAAGATTTTTATCTGTTAACCCCATGCGACGGAAGGTTTCATAATAAATTGATACTACTACTTCCATCCATGAGTACCTTGGTGAACTTATACCCTCCAACCTGAGGTGCCACCACCAATGCCAGATGACCCGGATTATCAACCCGGGGTGGATGATCCTCTTGACTCCACACGATGGGCTGTTCAGACCAGCGCAAGTAATGGGGCACCGCCGGTTCAATGGAGTTCACTGCCCTTTTATGAAGCTTTTGATCGCGCTTACACAGGCTAGTGGTGAAGACATGGTACTACCCACTATTCAACTGCTTCGATTTGCTCTCGTAACCCTACTGCTGCTGCTGTTGATTCCCCTGATGATTATAACCACCTTGGTTGCCTTGATTGCCTTGATTGCCATGTCCGCTTTGATTACCGTGAAATCCTGAACTGGAACTGCTACCACCATAACCCGACCCATGAGATCCGGGGCCTGAACCGCCGGCCGGTCCATGATCATTCCGGAAAAAATCTGAATTTTTGAACCCCCGCATAATAAAACAATCCTTCCAGAGGTGCGTGGCCGGCTTTTCCCGCGATCCATGCTTTGGGAAAGGCTGGTTTAACAGGTAAGACGGGTGCTCCGGATTGGGACTTGGTCCTCCTCCACGCGGGGGCGGTTTACCCTTACAATGCTGAGCATTATCCTGTGCATTGGCATTAGCCACAAAATCTAAACTGTTATCCGCCTTACGCTTACCGCTATTTCCATGACCCGCCGGGTTATGCTGCTGCCCTTTGGTGCTGCCGCTCTCCTTTCCCTTTCCTGTCTTGTCATCGTCAGACTCAGGGTCCTTGGTACTATCGTAGTCGGCATACTTCACCGTGGCTGCCATAAGAGTCCCCATGTCATTGCAAAGGACGCTTGAGCCGCCCCAACTTCAACTTCAGAGGCGAACCGCAATTTCCTTCCAATGTTAAACTGTCAGACGGCGCTGATGCGGTCCGATGAATGCAAGATTTCCAAAACCTGGCGCACCCAATGGGTCCTTGATTCTCCTTCCTCCTGGACACAGGCAGCTAAGTCCACAATTGACATGGGCTGCTTGCACATGTCTTTAAAATTATGAATAAACCGGGCCCTTAACTCGGCCCATGACCCAATGGAATTAGCTGGTAAGTTTTTCAACCAAGTACGAGCCGTTCCTTCCAACATCATGGTGAAGTATTTAGCACACGCCGCATCATCCACATCCAGCATCTCCATCGCCATCTCATAGCTTTCGACCCATGACTCGGGGGATAAATTGGTAGTGTAATTGGGCACTTTACATGGACCCTTGAAGTCCTTGGGAAGCTGTACATTGCGTAGAGCCGGGACGAGACACTACACTCCCAAAGAACTGTAGGTAACCCCTGGCTCCACTGAAGTTGTCGGACGAACCGGAGTAAGCTGACGGGCCGCATACTGCGCCGCTAACTCGGCTTCTCGACATGCTCTTCCTTGGTCCACCATGTTCTGAGCATCAGCACCACCACCGGCCGGGTTATGGCCACGAGGCGGATCACGGTTCCGCGCACTGCTTGTTACAACCGGTTCATCAAGGCGCCGCAGAATCCGCTTGGGAGGGAGGAATAAATCTCTCGCGATCGCATTTAATAAGCTCGCTCGCTGAGTCAAGGCCGTCTGAAGGAGCTCCCTAGCCCGTCATGTTTCAACTGCTACAGGAGACTCACCTTCAATCGGAAGAGCTGCCAATCGTGAAGCGGCGGCAACAATGTTATCCAACGGATTAGAGTAATGACCCGGTGGCGTTATGCGAGGTGGATCCATCAGACGTGGCTGAACCGGCGCCCCCGTTCCAGGTGCCTCCACCCGGTTTACCACTGGCGGATTGCTGGTTCCTGCTCCCGGGGTATTAAAGAGATTCCTGGCCTCATAAACCGGGTTAGACCACTACCTTCTTCTCATGACATCGTTCAACGCGCTCTGATCCAACATAAGCTGGTAAGCTTGTGCCTCCAACTCGCCCGCTTCTGCGGTTATCTCCGTATCTCGCCGCCGTGTCTGCCTTGGCTTGAGTTATCTGATCCTTCACCTTTGCGATTTCCGCGTTATGTTCATCTTGATTCACCGGGTTAACTTCTGCTAGCAGCGCTACAAAGGCCAAATAAGTCAGAAAAACTTGAGCTGGCGGTCGACAGGCCTCCTCGCCTGCCGTCGCTGCAGCATCGATCCGAAACCATCGCCGCTGCGGTCAAAGTGTGGTGCGCAGGCTGTGTACCGGCCATGAAGATCGCAACCCGGCTCGGCGGATCGAAGAGGTCCAAATACTGTCGCCATCGGAACAGCCCCCAATCCGGCCATCTTGCAACTGGTACAATGACTCGCTCTCTCTGGTCGATGACTCGTCATCAGAGTAAACGATGGTCTCACCACCAGATGCCAATCTAACCTTAGATTCCGCTCCGTGAATGACTCCCACGAAAGCACGCTTTATGGCAGGCTGAACCAGGGCGGGTCTCGCACGCTGAGCCGTTTCGATGATGTCGGTGCAGATGTCCGGCTCAGGGCCCGGTTCGTCGATCTTGCCAATGAAAACGTGAATGCCATTGAAGGGGACCTGGTACCCATACTCGATTGAGCTAGCCTCGGGGCCCCAGCCCGCGTCGTCGATTTAGAGCTTGCTGCGACGACTCTTAGTCATCCGGCCCACAGCGTATCCCTTGAGCCCATTGAAGCTGCCCTCTAAGAACTCGAAACCATCATGCGATAGCCCCATGGTGGGCGCCAACTGTCGTGGTTTTGTCACGGCAGATGTCCTAGTGAAAGGACTTAGTCGTGGAGCCATCGTGACGGGTTAGCTTAAAGGGGTTAAAGCGGACAACGGAAGCAGGGAGTTTTATACTGGTTCGGCCCCTTGCGGTGAAGGTAAAGGCCTAATCCAGTTGTTGTGGAATTGCTAGGGTTTCAATGACCAGGGAACGAATCCGCTATGCCTGGCTCTCGAGTTATTGTTTGTTGTCCCTAAATCGCCGCCGGGTCGTCCCTTTTTATACATAGGTTGACGCCCAGCGGTTTACAGAATACCGAGGCCGGCCCATCAACGTGTCCGGCTCGGTTTCTACCTTTTCTCATCTTACAATACAAGCTATATATCACATGGCGGTCATGTCTATAGGCCTTAATCCGCCGTTGGGCCCTGGGCCGACGTAAAGCGCCACACTCCTTGTCATCATGGGCTTCAAATATGAATAACTCCTTCCGGGGATAACCCGGCCTCTCTTGGCCGGTTTATACCCAGTAGTAATATCCCCAACAAAACTCGTAACTCAAATATTCGCCTCCGCGATCGGATCGTAGAAACTTTATTTTCTTGTTACGATGATTCTCCACTTCACTCTGAAATTCTTTGAACTTTTCAAATGTTTCAAACTTGTGTTTCATCAAGTAGATATACCCATATCTGCTCAAATCATTTGTGAAGGTCAGAAAATAACGATACCCTCCACGAGCCTCAACACTCATCGGACCGCATACATTGGTATGTATTATTTCCAATAAGTCATTAGCTCGCTCCATTGTTCCAGAGAACGAAGTTTGTAGTCATCTTGCCCATGAGGCATGGTTCGCAAGTATCAAATGATTCATAATCAAGTGATTCCAAAAGCCCATCTGCATGGAGTTTCTTCATGCGCTTTACACCAATATGACCAAAACGGCAGTGCCACAAATATGTTGCACTATCATTATCAACTTTGCATCTTTTTGCATCAATATTATGAATATGTGTATCACTACGATCGAGACTCAACAAACCATTTACATTGGGTGTATGACCATAGAAGGTTTTATTTATGTAAACAGAACAACAATTATTCTCTCGACTTAATGAATAACCAGACGCAATAAACATGATCCAATCATATTCATGCTCAACGCAAACACCAAATAACATTTATTTAGGTCCAACAATAATCCCGAAGGTAGAGGGAGTGTGCGATGGTGATCTTATCAACCTTGGAATCACTTCCAACACACGTCGTCACCTCGCCCTTAACTAGTCTCTGTTCATTTTTCAACTCATGTTTCGAGTTACTAATCTTAGCAACTGAACCGGTGTCAAATACCCAGGGGCTACTATGAATACTAGTAAAGTACACATAAATAACATGTATATCACATATACCTTTGTTCACTTCGCCATCCTTCTTATCCGCCAAGTAGTTTTGGTAGTTCCGCTTCTAGTGACCATTTCTTTTGCAGTAGAAGCACTCAGTTTCAGGCTTGGGTTTAGCTTTGGGCTTCTTCACGGGAGTGGCAACTTGCTTGGAATTCTTATTGAAGTTCCCTTTCTTTCCCTTTGCCCTTTTTCTTGAAACTAGTGGTCTTGTTAACCATCAACGCTTGATGTTATTTCTTTATTTCTACCTTCGCCGATTTCAGCATCGCGAAGAGCTTGGGAATCTTTTTCGTCATCCCTTGCATATTATAGTTCATCACGAAGTTCTAGTAACTTGGTGATAGTGATGAGAGAAATCTGTCAATCACTATCTTATTTGGAAGATTAACTCCCACTTTGATTCAAGTGATTGTAGTACTCAGACATTCTGAGCACATGCTCACTGGTTGAGTTATTCTCCTCCATCTTGTAGGCAAAGTACTTGTCAGAGGTCTCATACCTCTCGACTCGGGCATGAGTCTGTAATACCAATTTCAGCTCTTGGAACATCTTATATGCTCCGTGGCATTCAAAACATTTTGAAGTCCCAGTTCTAGGCTGTAAAGCATGGTGCACTAAACTATCAAGTAGTCAGCATACCAAGCTTGCAAAACGTCCATAACGCTCGTCAGATTCCGCTGCTGTATTAGGTCCGCTACCTAGCGGTGCATCAAGGACATAATACTCCAGGCAGCAATGAGGATAATCTCAGATCACTTTTAATTCCAGTCCGCACCATTGCTACTAACATCTTTCAACTTATTTTCTCTAGGAACATATCAAAAAATAAACGGGGAGCTACATCGCGAGCTATTGATCTACAATATAATTTGCAAATACTATCAGGATTAAGTTCACGATAAATTAAAGTTCAATTAATCATATTAATTAAGAACTCCCACTTAGATAGACATCCCTCGAGTCATCTAAATGATCACGTGATCCGAATCAACTAAACCATGCCCGATCATCACGTGAGATGGAGTAGTTTTCAATGGTGAACATCTCTATGTTGATCATATCTACTATATGATTCACGTTCTACCTTTTGGTCTCAAAGTGTTCCGAGGCCATATCTCGTGATATGCTAGGCTCGCCAAGTTTAACCCGAGTATTATGCACGTGTAAAACTAGCTTGCACCCGTTGTATGTGAACGTAGAGCTTATCACACCCGATCATCACGTGGTGTCTCAGCATGACGAACTGTAGCAACATTGCATACTCAGGGAGAACACTTATACCTTGATATTTAGTGAGGGATCATCTTATAATGCTACCGCCGTACTAAGCAAAATAAGAAGCATAAAAAGTTAAACATCACATGCAATCAAAATATGTGACATGATATGGCCATCATCATCTTGTGCCTTTGATCTGCATCTCCAAAGCACCGTCATGATCTCCATCATCACCGGCTTGACACTTTGATCTTCATCGTAGCATCGTTGTCGTCTTGCCAACTATTGCTTCTACGACTATCACTGCCGCTTAGAGATAAAGTAAATCAATTACATGGTGATTGCATTTCATACAATAAAGCGACAACCATAAGGCTCCTGCCAGTTGTCGATAACTTTTACGAAACATGACCATATCATACAAAAAAATATATCTCATCACGTCTTGACCACATCACATCACAACATGCCCTGCGAAAACAAGTTAGACATCCTCTACTTTGTTGTTGCAAGTTTTACGTGGCTGCTACGGGCCTCTAGCAAGAACCGTTCTTACCTACGGATCAAAACCACAACGATTTTTTGTCAAGTGTACTATTTTAACCTTCAACAAGGACCGACCGTAGTCAAACTCAATTCAACTAAAGTTGGAGAAACAGACACCTGCTAGCCACCTGTGTGCGAAGCACATCGGTAGAAGCAGTCTCATGAACACCGTCATGTAATGTCGGTCCGGGCCGCTTCATCCAACAATACCGCCGAATCAAATTAAGACATTGGTGGTAAGCAGTATGAATATTATCGCCCACAACTCATTGTGTTCTACTCATGCATATATCATCTAGGCATAGACCTGGTTCGGATGCCACTGTTGGGGATCGTAGTAATTCAAAAAAATTCCTACAATCACGCAAGATCTATCTAGGAGATGCATAGCAACGAGAGGGAAGAGTGTGTCCACGTACCCTCATAGACCGAAAGCGGAAGCATTTAGTAACGCGGTTGATGTAGTCGAACGTCTCCATGATCCAACCAATCCAAGTACCGAACCTACGACACCTCCGAGTTCTGCACACGTTCAGCTCGATGACGTCCCTCAAACTCTTGATATAGTAGAGGGTCAAGGGAGAGTTCCGTCAGCACGACGGCATGGCGACGGTGTTAGTGATGTGATCCGCGCAGGGATTCGCCTAAGCACTACGATGCTATGACCAGAGGAGTAAACTGTGGAGGGGAGCACCGCACACGGCTAAGAAACAACGATAGTGTCTTTGGGGTGCCCCCTTTTACTACAAAAAAAGACACATCCGTGACATTTTGGGCCGAATGAAATTTTTTCTGTCATACATATGACACTTCTATGACGATAATTGTGACAAAACCCAGTATCATCATAGATGTGGTGGGCTCCTACTTCTATGACAAAAAATCATGACAGAAAATGGGCTTTTCATCCTGGGCGGGCCGGAGACGCAGCTGTATGACATTCTTCGGGCCGTCCATGACGGAAAAAACCGTGGTAGAAGTTCGGGGGAGGAAAATTTCGGGGAGTTGCCGGTTACGGTGGGAGGTAGGGGGCTGAGCGATGCGCTGCTTTCTCAGACACGACGCAGCATGTGTGCGTAGGTGTTGGCTCTAATCAACCGAGCGAGGCGTTGGGCTCTAATCAACCCGAAGCGACAGACCGCAGGCTACGCTACATCGAACCCGAAGCGATCGGTCGATGGCTGTTAATCGAACCCGATGGAGCGATTCTTCACTACTACCGCTAATCAAGCCGATCGATTGATGAACAATGAGCGCTATGGGGGTGGATGAACAAGAGCGTGGCATTGCCTGGATGAACAGGACCCCGTGGTGTGGAGGGCTGGATGAACAGTAGACGGTGGAGGGGTGGCCGTGGAGGGGTGGTTGAACAGGACCCCGTGGTGTGGAGGGCTGGATGAATAGTAGATGGTGGAGGGGTGCCCGTGGAGGGGTGGTTGAACAGTAGCCGGTGGAGTAGCGCACGGTGGAGGCTGGATGAACAGGAGCCCGTGGAGGCTGGAGGAGGTCGACTGAGAGCCCGTGGAGGCCGGAGGAGGTCGACGTGGAGATGAACAGATCCCGTGGAGTCCTGCTTATGCACGCCACACCCTCCCGGCGAACATGACCCCTGCTTCACCGTAGCACTCCAACACAAGCCTGCTTTCGCCTGCTTTGGCGGACGCCACACCCTCCCGATCAACAGACCACCGCTTTGACCGTAGGAGGTCCTGCTTTGTCCGCTTTGGCGGCACGCCACACCCTCCCGATCAACATGACCCCTGCTTTCGACCGTAGGAGGTCCGCTTCTCCGCTTTTGCGGCACGCCACACCCATCCCGATCAACAGACCCCTGCTCCAACGTAGGAGGTCCGCTTTCTCCGCAGCGGTACACCTGTGCCTCGCTTCCACCGCCTGCCTGGCCCAAGCCGTTGGCTCCCACGCTGCCTGCTGCCTCCCGATGAACATGACGATTTCGTTGCTTCCCCATGAACACGACGCACTCCATTGCCTCCCCATGAACACGGCGACGACGCTGTTTCTCCGTTCGACCCAGCCATGTACACGAGCCCCGCCGACATATGTGCGTAGTAGATGCTCGAGACCTCGTCAGATGTAATATATATGTGTACGACGACGCGTACATGCTATGTGCGCGCTTTACTACTACACGCGGCGCCGCTTCACAACGCATCAAGATGTATGTACACGTCACACTGCACGACAACACTACATACGCTCGACCGTGGGTCCCGACCGCCGTGCACTTCCTTGCATGCTAAGATGTAGCCGATGGGTCCCAGCAATGAGGGCGTAATCGCTTTTTTTGCCCGGATGCACTTCCTTGCGCAAAGATGTAGCTGGTGGGTCCCAGCCGTGGGGCGTAATCGCTTTTTTGCCCGCCGCCTTATGCGGCGAAGGTGTAGCTGGTGGGTCCCAGCAGCCGGGGGAAACGCTTTTTCACGAACACGGTGGCCTGTCCGGTGGGTCCCCGCTGTCGTGGAGGAATAATTATTTTGCGCGAATAAGGAGGCACTTTCTCATACGGCCGGACCCAGCTGCCGCCGCTTCCATGCATGCACTCTTCCGATGGAAGTCGGTCATCGACCACATTGACCACGCCACGCCGAGCAGCACCACGGCGGCCGACGGCAGGCCTAGGAAGGGGATTTACACGGAGGCAGGGAAGACTCGCAGCTTGTTTCCCACGAGGAGGGGAGTACGACCAGACGAGGGTTTATCGTTCGCCCGCCGTCACGGAGAATAACAAAGCACGTGGGGTGAGTAGAGGGATGGCTAGGCCAGCGATGGGGAGTACAAGGTCGGTGAGGCCCTCAAGCGCGTAATAGCCGGCCGTGGGGAGGAGGGAGTGTAGTCCTGCCGGGCGCTTGTTTGAGCGGCCGGAGCAGAAGAGCAGAGATTGAAGAAGCACGACGGCCGCTGGATGGACATCTAATACCAACGCCAGCGCCAACCTTTTTTAGGAAAGCCTCAAATCTGTGGAAAACAGATACAGCCCATCCGCCATTATTTCTAATAATTTACAGCCCATTTGCTAATTCTTAAGGTTTTTTGGAGCCCATATTCTTTTTGTTAGCATTACAGCCCATATTGTGGCTACGGTTAAAAATTTATACTTAAATTTTGTATATTTCGTGCAGTCCTAACTGTTTTAATCCCAAATTTCGACCACATTCAAACTTATTTTAAAAATAAATGTATATCAATATAAAATCCAACAAATTCTCCACGACAAACATTAATGTAATTTAAAATCTTGAAATGAAAAAAAGAAATTTGTAACTAATTGCCGTTTGATGTGTTTTAAAATGTATAGCCAATTTCTCATTACCGATGGGCTATTTTTCGCCAGCCAATGAAAGCTCTCCTTGTCTTGAAAGATTTGCAGCCCAATAGGCCCGACAAAGCGACTTTACTTGGCAAATCACAAAAACTAGGATGTGGCCGTGGACCCACTGTCACCTTTCCGTACAAGATTTTTTCGATGGAAGTCGCTTGACCACGTTGACCACGCCACTGGAGAGCACCACGGGCGGTGGACGACGGCGAGGCCTAGGAAGGGGACGACGCGAGTCGGGAAGACGCTGCAAGGAAGCCCGCGTGGAGAGGAGTACGAGGGTTCACCGTTCAAGGCGTGTGAGGTTGCCGCCGCCGCAGCCCCGCCAGTGGGAATAGTAGGGGCGGTGAGGCTCTCGCGACAAGCAGAGCCGACCACGGGAGGCAGGAGCATGCGCACGACCGGGCGCTGCTTTGGGCGGCCGGAGCAAGAAGACCAGAGGTTGAAGAAGCACTACGTGACGTTGGATGGACATCGACGGTCACCGGAGCTAGAATCGCTCATATTGACTAAGTTGACAATGCCCTTCATCCCTGGCCAACTTAGTAGGCCCATTAAGTCATCCTCCCACCAAGGTGGGTCCCAGCTAGCCGGGGAGTATTCATCTTTTGTGCGTAATAAGGAGGCACTCCGATGGGTCCGAGCCGACAATGGTGTCGGTGTCAAACCGCGGATCTCGGTAGGGGGTCCCGAATCGTAGGCCTAGGCGGATGGTAACAGAGACAAGGGACACGACAGTTTACCTGTGTTCGGCCCTGATGGAGGTAAAACCCACGCCCCGCTTGATTGATATTGATATTGTGGATGTTTACAAGAGTAGATCTACCACGAGATCAAGGAGGCTAAACCCAGAAGCTAGCCTATGGTATGATTGTAAGGGTTGTTGTGATCGTTGTCCCACGGACTAAAGCCATCCCGCTTATATAGACACCGGAGAGGGCTAGGGTTACATAGAGTCGGTTACAATGGTAGGAGATCTACATATCTCAGACGCCAAGCTTGCCCTCCACGCCAAGGAAAGTCCCATCCGGACACGGGGAAGTCTTCAATCTTCTATCTTCATAGTCTTGGAGTCCGGGTCGATGATGATAGTCCGCAAATGATAGTCCGCCGATGACGGTAGTCCGCTATCAGACACTCCTTATCCGGGACTCCTCAAGAGCCCCCTCAACCAGGCTTCAATGACGATAAGTCCGGGCGATATATGGCTTGGCATTGCAAGGCGGTTCCTCCTCCAAATGATAGAAGATTGGGAACACCAGATAGTGTCCGCTCGCAAAATAAATTCCACATTCCACCGCCGAGAGAATAATAACATATACACAAGTTCAATCTGCCGACGTTTTCCGTGGCATGACGCCATACCACTACCAAGCCATTACTCAATTGTTTTTACTTTACCACCTCAAGCAAGATTTAGCTAAGCGGTTTCTTGGCACGCCTTGTCGGCAGAGATCGTGTTTCCTTAATCCGGATTCTCATCAATACGGGCGCAGGTAACCCAACCGCGCTATTGATGGTGACGCTTGGGAGATAAGCGAGGTTTTACCAGGTCGGGGGACGCGTGAGATTTCGCCTACCATATAAGGGATAAGGATTCACCTTCTCACCCACGCCTTCTTCCTCCTTTGCTTATCCATCTCTCACAAGACTGAGCTCCAGCCTACCAAGTTCACAAGATCTCGTCCTCAACCTTCTCCCACCATGTCCGGAGCGGAGGTAAATGGTTGGCCTCCACCGCTAAGGAGGAGCAATCGCTAAACCGCTGACGCCGATACCTCTCCAAATGACATCACGACCGCTGCCCGACGAGGGGCAGCTCATCCCCACCCCCCAGCCCCATGAGAGGGTTGTCTTTCTTTCCCACTTCCTCCGCTGGATCGATTTTACTTCACCCCTTCGTCCGGGGCTCATGTTCTACTACGGCCTGATTTTCATGATCCGCGCCAACTTCATCCTCAACATCTCGGCGCTTATCGTCAGGTGCGAGGCCTTCCTTCCGTGATCCAGCCCCACTTCGCTTAGGCTCAAGACCTTCAATGTCGTCAAGGTAGTAAAGGGCATTCAAGCGGAGTGCGGAGGCGCCATGTTGGGCAAGATGCCCAACGCCCTTGGTTCAAGGGGCCTTCGTGGAATCCGCCAAGGGGTGGCAACCGGGTGGTTCTACATCACCGAGCCGCACACCTTAAATGGGCGGCGCCCCGAAGTTTAGATTCAGATCCCCACACAGCTCACCTCCGGAAAGAGAAGGGCTTGCTTGTAAGGGCAGTTTGAAGGAGCCGATGGACTCTGCACTCTATATCAAGAAGTCGTGAAGAAGCTCAGCTGGTTAACGTGGTCCAAGTCATGCTCGTCCGCCGGATTCTCCCATGCCAAGAGCGGCATTCAATCTATGGAGTTCGATCCGAACAAAGCACCAGCGCTGAACAAGCTCTTCGACACAACGCATTTAAGGCGCCCGAAGGTGCTGTTCAAGGGCGCCGGTTCGAGATCCGCGACGGAAGATCGCGGATTTCACTCGCAGCGCGAGGCTGACGAGGTAAGTGATTCTACCCCTTTACGGGACACTTGTTTTTCATAGTTTGACTCTATGCGGGTTTTAATTCCCCTTTCCTTTGACAGATCGACGAAGAAGGCGGAGCAGACACCGTCTGCCCTATGCCGAAAATCCAAGAGACGCTTGCCTAGCGAGGTTGCTGGTTCCGCACCGCACGGTGCCGGAGAAGAAGGCCAAGAAGGAGGCCACGGTGCTCGAAGAGTGCCGCTTGTGTGTCCGACGACTAGGGCTGACTCCTCCCCGAAAATGAGGAGGAGGAAGAGGACTTTCCTGCAGGAGGGAGAGAGGAAGAGGAAGGCTTCCCAATCGGGGAGGCCGGAGGGTCCAAGAGGGAAGGACTATTCTCGACAGCCTCGCCAACATCAACGCGGCGCAGGAAGAATGGCCTTCAGGGCCAGCCTCCCGCAGATCGTAAGTATCCGGATTCCTGAATGATTTATAATTTATTTTGCCGCGCCACATAGTGTCATTCTAACGCCGCATGCTACCCGTAGTCCGCCATGATGATCTCCCCGCTTCATCGAAAGCGGGTCGCTGGCTTCGCCGGATGTAGATTCCATCCCGACGCTTCCACCTCGCGACGCCGAAGACGCCGGTGGGATCTCTAAGGGACCCACCAGGGGAGGCCGAGGCGCCACAAGGCGCCTCGACTTCAAGGCCGACTCCACAACGGAACCCGCAGTGGTTCCGGAGTCCGGCAGCGCCCTTCGATCGAAGGGCAAGACCGGACGCCGCGGCTTCCTTCCAACCGGAGGCGCCGGGCATTTGTTGAGGCGCTGCAGAGCGCCCATCGAGAAGAACACCGCACTATAATGAGTGCGGTGATTCAAGGTGCAGCCGCCAAAGGCGGACCGAAGCTGCAATAGCCTTCTATCGTGCTTTGAGGTAAGAAGTTAAAATATGCATTATAATACCGATAGACAGAGCCCCCGATGCTCGGTTCGTGTTCGAAAGAAAAGCCGGACCGAGGATCCTAAAAAGATAAACGCAGGGTTGCTAAAAAATTATGTCAATATGGGTGTGTTACGCCGTTGACCTCTCGCCAGACCGATCATGGAGGTCGGTGCGTTGAAGCAGAGCTTGAGCGGTCCGGCAAGAGCTCGCCGCCGCCAGAAGCAACTCCAAGATAAAGAAGGTGAGTAACACCACTTTGAATTTGTACCTACAGTAAAAGGATTTAGGTTGCGTACAAAAAATAACAAGGATAACATGGGTACTGCAGGGCCACGAACGAGGTGGCGCCTCAAGGAGGCCGTGTGTCGCGCCGAACGCAATGCGCCACGGAACGGGCAGAGCGAGAAAAGCAAGAGGCGAGGGTGGCGGTGGTTCAGCAAGAGCCCGTGCTCTCATAGAAAAACATGAGAGTTTGGAGCATGACTCAAAGACTCGAGAGTCCGAGCTTGTCTCGCCTCGAAAGTGCCAAACCGCCAAGGCCGAGGCCCATAAGGCCCTTCAGTGAAGTTGAGTTGATGAAGAAGATAGGGCGGTAAGGCATTTTCATGCAAAGCAAGCATGTGAATGTAAATTACGTGATACTTACCCGAATTCGAGCTCTCTGTATGCTGTGCAGATCTGCCTCAGAAGCTGTCCGATGTCAGCCAGATTCTACCGAGTCGAGGAGGGAGCTCAACGGAGAAGGTCTTCTAGTCTCAAGATGTCGAGGCCGCCATCCGTGCTTTTTAGCGACCAAATAAGCAGCTGGTCGAAGCCACAAGGTGGCCGAGCAGGCCATGAAGGGGCTCTATAGTCCGCCAGGGCCGGAGGGGCCATGCCTGGAGCTACTTCGCCTCGGCGACGGGTTGGTGGATGCGTGTCCTCGGTGGAGGTTATCAAGCGCCCGCCTATATTGAAGGTGCTCGTCGGGCCCTTGCCCGCCAAAAGGTGCATTGGGGCAAGCTGGATGGAGAAGCTAATCATCGACGCGCCATCACGGGCAAGGAGCATCGACGCACTCAACTTTACTATAAGGCTGTCTCAAGGGTGCCCGCAAGATTGCGGATGAGTGCCCTGGATGTAATTATTGAGTGAATTCGCAATGTGTTATCCTCATGCGCTGAAAACTTTGTTCATATGCGCTAAGCAACGCTTGTTTAATTTAAAATATTACCTTCAGGCGGCCGCTTATTAAATATGAGAGATGGCAAGTCGTTTTCAATTTCATGCCATGAAAGTGCTGGGTGTTCGATAAACTTGAGCACTCTTGTTCCCATTTTTGGGTCCATCTAGGAGGCGCCAACACAACGAACCAGGCAACCGGACTTATAGTGCTTGAACACTCACTTAGCCATAGAATTCTATAATTTTAAATTTCGACGAAGCCCCTAGTATTCGGAAGACCGAATTGGGCGCCATCCACGCTTTCATCGGCATAATCCGAACTTCTCAAGCGCTGGTCTTTAGGGACCCGAAGGACCTCTCTAACAGCGACCAGCCTCACGCCTTATCATGTCGGTCAGTTTTAGCTTTCCATCGAGGCGTTAACCTGCTCAACCGGGCGCATCGCAGTGGTTCTCCCAAAGGCTACCTTAGCCGATAGAATGGGAATGTAAGGTGCCAAACATGGAGCCGGGCAAACCCAACTATTGACCCAAGACATGATTCGAGCCGATTCATATAATGCTATAAGTTCGGGTGCCGACTTGTGAAAGTGTGCGGACTTTATCACACCATAAAGCGGAGGACATAAGCCCTCGTGTGTTTGGTCAGTACTCAAGATGCACGGGTGCAATATGTCGAAATGAACATATATATAAAGTAATGCAATTAAAGGCAAAAGGTGCTGCATTTTATTCGAGAAGATATGCTATCAAATGAATGATACAAATAGTGCGGAAAGCAAGGGATTGATTTAATTAAAGGCGCTCTCTCTCCGTGGGTAGGTCAGCGGAATGTTGTATTTTAACAAATTTAATGCTCGTGATGGAGACCACCTGAGTGTTCCTCGCGCCTTAGTCCTTCCTCGCTGTTGCATCAAGAGTTCGCCGTTCGCCGGACCGAGTTCTCAGATAAAAAGAGAAAAATAAAACAAAAAGGAGCGACACACTTGAGAGCCCCCGTGTGGTCGAACCGCACTGGTCTGTTGTGGTGGTGCCCTTCCCCTATGCCCACGGTATCTCCAGTATGAATTATGTACGCGGAGAGTTTGTCTTGCGCTTTTGCGAGGGCCGGGTCGGGCCAGATAAGCATACGCTGCGGCACGGAACGCGCAGGTGGTCTTGGCTGATGTTGCTCCGGGCGTTGGTCATGTCCGTCGCTTAACGGCCGGACTCGAGAATTGCCTCAAAAGGCTGCTCAGACTTCCGCCGCGAGAGTCCGCCGTGATGTTCCTCCGCTCGAGGAGCGCCCGTGTTTCCATTGACCGTGATGACTCCACGAGGGCCTCGACATCTTGAGCTTAAGGTAGGCATACGCGCACCGCTGAACTTGGCGAACGCGTTCGTCCAGCAGGGCGTGATAGCTGCCGCGGAACAGACTATGTCAAGATTAACCTCGCTCGAAATTATCCGGGATCCAAGACCACTTCCAGTAATCGAGCTCGCATAATTGGCCTCGACACCGGTATGACGCCTTTGAAGGTCGCTGTAGGTTTAATCCTTGAAGGGTCTATGCCCATCTTGGCGCACCGTGTCCCGATAAAGCAGGTTCAGCATCGCCGCCGGCCCATCAGACTCTCGTGAGGTGAAATCCATCAACGATTGGGTCTAAAACCACGCGCGAATCCGCCATGGCGGATATCGGGTCGGATGGTCTCTTCGATCGAAGTGATCGGGCAAGAGGACCATGGGTTAAATTTTGGGGCGACTCGCTCCATCACAGATACGCCCTTTAGTACACGCTCGGCCCTCTTGGGAATATGCTATGATATCATGTTTACCATCCAACTTGAGGGGGGAATCCTTTGTCCTCTCGTTGTTCGGGCGGCCGGGTTTCTTCCTCGCCATCACTGTGTAGCCCCTTGTCACTGTTGGCGACATTTGCTCGCTTGCTTGAATACCCAACAATCTCTCATGCAGGCGATTAGCTGGCTTTTCGGGGTTCCATGTATCCGCAAGAGCGGTCGAGTATTCGGTCCAGATTGACGGGCCCGAGTGGTTCTTTTGAATGGCTTCTTCCGCTGACCGGTTTGAGCCTCGAATCCGGGCGTTAACTGCAGATCCTCATTGCCGCCGCCGCACGCGGCCTTTGTTTTGTTTCCACGCAACCGCCATTGCGGTCCCTAATATCCGGACTGCCGTGGTTTTTGCCGAGGTTGTTATCGCGAGTGAGCCAGTTATCCTCTCCCGCATGTAATGGTCATGAGGGATGTGAGGGCTGCCATAGATTTCGCTTCTCCCGCCCTAGGTGCCGGGCCAGCCACTCGTCATGATGTTATGTTTGAAGGCAGCGAGTGCCTCGCATCCCGACAATGACGATTTGATTTTTTCTTGTTAGGAACCGCGGTCCGTAATTGCTCGCCGATTCGCTCTGCTGCTGGATTATGTGGCTTAGGTCATTCAGGTTCCGTGGTCGCATACGCGTTCTGGAAGTTGTCGAGGAATGCGGCTTCCGTGTCTTCAAAGATCCACTTGACTCGCGGCGGCTGTTAAGCCAATGCCGAGCTGGTCCTTAAGCTTGAGCGAGATATTTGATGGCGTGAAGATCGCCGCCAGGGCCATGTGTATATGGAGAAGATAATCTCAATCCGCATCAAGGTGGGTTCTACAGCCATCAGAGGATTCGATATTAACCGGTTTGAACCTTCAGGATTTGATGATCTATTACTGCACACCAAGCATAGTGGGTGCGCGCTACCAGATGAGCAATATCGCGACGTAGCTCGAGAGAGCGCGTTGTTCGCCAGTTCCGCCCGCCGGAGTAGTTGTATCCGTGCGACGGTATTCGCCGTGGGTCGTGGGGCGCCCACGTGATCCATAGATAGATCTGGATTGTCTTGCCTTGTCCTCCAATATATCTCGCAAGTCCGGCGCGTTTCGCCGCTTCCTCGCTTTTAGAGCGATGCCGGGTACGGTTTGTGGAGGGTTTACACGCCTCGTCACGGCCACGAGGTGGTCGGTTCTGCCGACAGGCGCTGGTGATGCTGCCTCCTCTAATCGGGGAGCAACTTATGCTTTGGGTAACTTTTGAGGGGCGCTCGAAGTTCAGATTTTCGGGTCCGCGAGGACCTCGGGTCCATCCGCCGCCAAGAGGTCTTGATCAGCTTGAAGCTGTTGTTGCTTTTTCTTTAGGTTGTTTGTCGTGGCCATTAGCCTCCGCGCCTAAAACGCCTTGCTCGACGGGATCCTCAGCACGACAAATTGCCGCCGAGGCTTGCCTCTGCTCCTGAGGGAGGTAAGAGTTGTCATCCTCGACCTCTTCGCCCCGCCACCCTCCCCGAGGGCTTGCTTCGCCTCCTCCGCGCTGGATCGTGCCGAGGGAGTTGTCTTCGCACTTTCTGGGTGTTATTATCTCCGTGCCGAATCTCCATTCTTGCCGTGGCGGGATTAGAGCGCGCCACGACGCCGGGCGCTTGCGCTGTTTCTTTTTAAGGAATCGACCTCCGCCGCTTCTTCGCCGCCCCATCTTTTGGGGTGTCCACCATGTATATATCAGATGACGAGGTGGTTTTCCAAAGGTCCCGTAGGCACCGGTTCTTGGTAGTCTCCGCATCGCCGCCCATACCGCCGATGTCTTCGGAGTCGTAGTCGAGCACGCCGCTAAATTGTCGACGTGGCTACGGCGGGGTGGTGGGTGGATCTGAATTTCTTCGCCATCTGCGCCTCAACCGCCCTGGCCGTAGTTCGCCAGGGCTCTCCGGATAGCGTAGAGATGCTTCAATGAATTTATGATATCGCCAAAGGGCGAAAAGCTTAAAGATGTCCGCAGCGTGAATTCCATGATTGGCGCCTCAATCGGATTCGACCGGCAGGGCGCAGGAGGTACGGAGTCCGCACCGGAGTCATGGGGTTTATGCGGACAAGGTAAGTGTTCGCTCCATCGCCAGAGGAATTGCGCTCCCGAGGCGTGTCCAGCCATCCGCCCTCGATTCGAGCGACCGCCCGACTATGAGTCGGAGCAGATCCGGTGCGGCCTCCAAGGTGCTGTCCAATGGGCAGAAAGTTAGGTCATGCCCATCGTGACAGCTGGGCGCCGCTACCGCCGTGGCTCAGATCCATCTTGTTCAAGTCCCCACGGATATCGGCCGTGAAGTTTAGGGGCTTCCAAACCTGACCTAACGGACAGGGGCGAAGCGATCTGCTCCAGATGGCCAAGGAGTTGGCCCGCAGTGATTAAGCCGCCGAATATTTAAGATCTGTCCGGGAGAAAGGTCTCACCCAGACTGCGCTGTTGTTGATTGAAGAGGCCATCAAGTTTATCGGTGACGCATACGCAGGAACTCTCAATGAAAGCACCAATGTCGGTGTCAAACCGCGGATCTCGGTAGGGTGTCCTTAACAAGGCGTTTAGGCGGATGGTAACAGGAGACAAGGGACACGATATGTTTACCTGTGTTCGGCCCCTTGATGGAGGTAAAACCTCACGCCCCTGCTTGATTGATATTGTTATTGTGGATGTTTACAAGAGTAGATCTACCACGAGATCAAGGAGGCTAAACCCTAGAAGCTAGCCTATGGTATGATTGTAAGGGTTGTTAGATCGTTGTCCATGGATCAAAAGCCATCCGGTTTATATAGACAATCGGAGAGGGCTAGGGTTACATAGAGTCGGGTTACAATGGTAGGAGATCTACATATCCAGACGCAAGCTTGCCCTCCACGCCAAGGAAAGTCCCATCCTGACACGGGGGAAGTCTTCAATCTTCTATCTTCATAGTCTTGGAGTCCGGGTCGATGATGATAGTCCCGCAAATGATAGTCCGCCGATGACAGAGTCCGGGTCTATCCGACACCCCTAATCCGGGACTCCTCAGCGGGGGACATTTTTTTCGCGGTGGGTCCCAGCAGAGTCGTGGGAAACGATTTTTGCAAAATACTGGTGGTCCCGTCCGTGGTCTCGCTGTCGTGGAGGAATCATTATTGTCCACGTAATAAGGAGGCACTTGGCTCTGCGGCAGCCGTGGGACCCAATGTCGCCTCTCCACGACAAGACTTCTTCCGATGGAAGTCGGTCGCTGACCACATTTACCACGCCGCGACCGATGGCACCACGGCGGTGGACGACGGCGAGGCCTCAGGAAGGGACGACGCGATCCGGGAAGACGCGGCAAAGGATGCCCACGCCGAGAGGAGTACGAAGCGTTCACCGGTTCGGGTCATGTGTGTGAGGCCGCTCGCCGCTGCAGTAATAACAGGTGTGGGTGAGTGGAGGGATGGCCTCGCCAGGGTGGGAGTAGTATGGGGCGGTGAGGCCTCCGCGTAGCACAGCCGCCCACGGGAGTAAGGAGCAGAAGGCGACGACCGACGCTGCTTTGGGCGGCCGGAGCAAGAAGACCAGAGGTTGAAGAAGCACTATGGCCGTTGGATGGACATCATACGGTCACTAGAGTATTGACTAAGTTGACAAAGCCCTCCGGCCCCGTCAACATAGTAGGCCCACAAGTTAGGGCAGCAATATGGTGGGTCCCAGCTAGCAGGGGGTATTCATTTTTTGGGCGAATAAGGAGGCACTTCTCTGCAGGAAGATGTAGCTGGTGGGTCCGACTCTATCACGGGGGAACATTTTTTTCGCAAAATACGAGGCCCTTCCTTTGGGTCCTAGCTGTCGTGTGGAGGAATCATTATTTTGCGCCTAATAAGGAGGCATTTTTTGCGGCGGCCATGGACCCAGCTGTCTCCATGTATAGTCCACTCGATGGATGTCGGTCGCTGACCATGTTGACCAGGCCACACCGAGAGCACTAGGGCGGTGGATGACAAGCAGGCCTAGGAAGGGAACCACACGAGCTGTGGAATACTACGCTTGTTTCCCACGCAGGAGTACGAGGGTTTATCGTTCGCCCCGCACGCCGAGAATAACAGCATGTGTGGGTGAGTAGAGGGATGGCTAGGCCAGCGATGGGTGCACGGGGCGTGAGGCTCGCGCGGGCAGCATAGCCGGTCATGGAGGAGGAGCAGCAGTCCTACGCGCTTGTTTGAGCGGCCGAGCATGAAGAGCGTGAGGTTGAAGAAGATGACAGCCTGGATGGACATCCAATAGTCACTGCTCTCGTAGTGTTCACTAAGTTGACAGGCATTATGCAAAGCGCCAACCTTTTTTATGAAAGCATACGCTACAACCTCGTAGTAGGCGACAAGTCAGCCTCAAATCTGTGGGAAAACAACATACATCCCATCTGCTATTATTTCTAATAATGTACAACCCATTTGCTAATTCTTAAGAATTTTTGGAGCCCATCTTCTTTTGTTAGCATTACACCCCACATTGTACACGGTTAAAAAGTACACAAAATTTTGCATATTTTCAAAGCGGTCAACTGCTTTTTAATCCGTAAATATCGATTCACATTCAAACTATTTTGAAATATAATATATATAAATATAAAATCCAAATAATTGTCCACGCATAAAATCAATGGAATTTAAGATCTTGTAATGAAAAAAAATTGAAACTAATTCCCGATTTGATGTGTTTTAAAAATGTACAGCCCATTTCTGGGCAAACCGAATGAAATCTCCTCGTCTTGAAAGATTTGCAGCCCAGCAGGGACGATAAAGCAAGTAGGCCTTGTTTGGGTATTTCTTTAAAAAGAATAGAACTGGGCTAGCCATTTTCAGCAAGAAAAAAACACAACTGGGCTCATTATGTGGTAAACATAAATAAAACCTCGCTATACGGGCCACAACCTCGCGACAGCCTTCGTTGTTACCTCGATCCGTCGCTAAAACTAGTATAAATAGCAACCGCTTGTTCCTCAAAAAATTGCGCGACTTGCTGGGTCCCTCGTGTCACCGCCATAGTGTAATTCTCTCGCTTATTGACTACGCTGACAATGGCGTGAGCCCCAGATGTCCAACCATTAGGAGGAACCATATTTTTGGCTTGTACTATAGAGGCACTTGCTTATGCATCGCATGACGCCTGGGTCCTCATCGTCATCCTCTCCACGTACAATATCTCCTTGTTCCTCTCGGTTGTTGATGACATTGACAACGCAAGAGGGTGGTGCACCGCGCACGGCGAGCGAACCAAGGCCGCAAGACGGAGGATAACAGCGAGGCCTCTGGGACGGAACGAACAGGAGCTGTTGAATATGCGCCGTCCAGCCGCAGCGAGGGAGTACGAGGTTGATCGTTCATGGTGGTGCAGTTAAATGACGTCGCCGGAGAATAACAGGACGGGGGAATAGAGGAGGGATCGCCAACATTGAGGGTACATACGGTAGGGTGGAGGGAGCCAGCCATGGAGGCGGAGCAAAGCGGAGCCGACAGGGTGGTTTGGTTTGGGCGGCCGGAGGAAGAAGAAGACAAGAGATAGAAGATACACGATGATGTTGGATGTCAATCCAACGCTGGTAGGTAGAATCGTTTGTTGACTAGCTAGTAAGTCGACACCACCTTGATAGGCTATTTCTCTGGTCCCAACTGCCGTAATCCAAATCTGTCACGGCCATGCAGCCTTTCCTATGAAAATTTACAGCCCATTTGATGTGCTAGTTCAAAATAAGTTTGTGGGTGCTGGTGGGGCTAATCACTTGGCTTCAGAATGCACAAGGAGGTCAAGAAGCCAAGTAGAGTGATGTTATTTCCCTTGGTTGGGATTTGTTACAACATTTCACTATAAATTAAACGAATGGCAAGCCATTTGCCTTGTTTCAAACAAATATGATAGTCACCCGAGTTGAAAAGGGCAGGAACATCTAACTCCAGCTTACAAACTGCATAAAAGCACGAGGGTTAATTGTTCATCAGGTTTACAAAAAACCAGAT
Source organism: Aegilops longissima (assembly GCA_021605205.1). Taxonomy (NCBI): domain Eukaryota; kingdom Viridiplantae; phylum Streptophyta; class Magnoliopsida; order Poales; family Poaceae; genus Aegilops; species Aegilops longissima. The sequence goes on along the minus strand of CM038677.1, from coordinate 632,702,513 downwards.
TGAAAAGGGCAACAACATCTAACTCCAAAGACTGTTTTCGGCAATACACCAAATGGATCGGTCAGGTCCATAGAATGAACATCATGGGTCGAAATTATCGGATTATGACCACAATATGTTGTAAATAGAAGCCCAACACATTCGTAAGCTCTTTGCCCACCTGAAACTCCTTTTTTTTGCTCTTCGACATACCCATCCATCAAAACCATGCTGCTGATAAACTTAAGCCTGATCGACAATAGTAACCTCGCATTCAGCAGGAAGAATGTTACAAATCTTGTGTTTGCATGGTTGGCTACATATGGTTCTAGCATTATTGTCTTCAATCGAATCTCATGAGAAGTGAGAAAGTCGTGATGCTTACGAATCCACCGATTGGTTATAACTTTCTTACCCCGTCCTGTTGCCTAAATATACATGAAGATTGAAAACAGTTAAGTTCTAAAAGAAGAGTGTCGAAGAGCAACATTGAACGGTTTATTCTAGTACACTATATGGCTTCCAATGTGCGTGAAATTATCACCTTTATATACAACTTCTCCGCATATGGAAAGCATTGCAAGAAGCCAATAATCTTGTTTAGATCAAAACTATTCATTTGGATATATAAGATCTTGACATAATCCAACACCATTGATAGGCCATCCATGGTGAAACTCTTCATTGAGCATAGAACATAATATTAGTACAAAATGTGTACTCCAAGATGATATATAAATTATGCGTGAGAAATTTAAAATGCAGCTTATGGTTACAAGTGTAGATGATAATATAAAGTACCAAGAACTGTGGAGCCAAACACCATATTGAAATGAGCACATAGATCATGTATTACACCCAAGGTCTCCGCTTAGGGCGCAGAGAGGACGGTTATTTGCAACGGTGAATAACTAGAATCAAGGATCAACCTTTGAAGTGAAGGGGCATCTTGATGAAGAGCTGCCTTCCGCCAAAAGAAATTCCAATTTACAAGGTTAGGCGACTTTTATTTGGAGACAACCGATTCTAACTGTGGAAAACAGCACACAAGCACTCAAATACAGCAGGCAACTGGAGGATGATGTTGTGCAATGAGGCCTCGATATACGAACCCGCACAAGTGAAAGTTTTTGAGAAATGGGAGTCGAAGGTTTAGTACCGTGATTGTCTAGTAGGTAGCACAAGGCAAAGGTGGCGTGTGGAGAGAGGAGGAAACCGCGAGATGGACATCGTGCCGAGGGCACAAGTTCATGGCGCTCGTATGTGGTATGTGATTTCGAGGGGAATAGTAGAACTCAAGCAGCTGTAGTTCTGTGAATTTGTGGGATTTCAGCCAAAGGCCCACCGCAGGGCATGGTATGCTTGCTTCGTAGCATGACGGGATGTAGAGGCTTTGAACGGAGCCCCGTGGAGGAGATGATGGCTCTGGGATTTCAAAATCATTGAAGAGAGATAGTCTGATTACTGATGAGATTAAGGGCACGGCGTACATAGAGGGCGCCACCGAATTGAGAGGACTTTAAAGTGCAGCAATACTTGGTGGGAGAAGCGAGATGATCTCCCAAGGACGGCGTCCCGAGATCGCTGATGCGGTCCACCCGAGATTCTACGGGTTCTCGGGATTCGTGGGCGCGGTTCATCGCTTCCCAAGGCCAAGCCGGGCAAGGGATCTACAACAGTATCGCCACAAGGGAGCCTCATCTTCTTGCTTGGGGTCAGCCAACTAAGCTTCTCGAGGGTGTCAAGGCACAGCCACGGATTTGAGCAGAGTAATGAATGACGAGCCTAGTTGTAAAGAAGCGTGCCAAGAAGAAGGGAGCTGGGGTTTTCAGAGGAGTGAGGAAGAAGGGAGCTGGGTTTTATAGGAGTGAGGTGAGGAATTTGGGGTACGAGGAGCGAATGACGTGAGGTGTGTGGGAGCGAGGAGGAAGAAGAGCACCCAGGTTTTTGGGGTGTGCTGGTGTGGGTAGCGCCTCATTCAAGAAATATATGGGCTTTGAATTGATTTGACTATTTACTAGTGTGGATGGGCTGTTTTGTCTTGGGCCCAGAGAAACAATTACTACTAGTACAAAGGAGACACTCTACATCTACCCAAAACAATTACTACTAGTACAAGGAGACACTCTACCGCTTCGCTCCTCCTAGGTCATTGAAACATCTCCTCTACTAAATGTCGTTATATTCTTTGTTCACCGACTTATGGGCCATGCAGCGCCACAATAAAATGCCATCCACCAAATTAGAAGGCAGATGTAGGCGGAGAGTCACCCGGTCAGAAGCGCCGCAAGAACGGGTCGTCAGACACAAAACCCCACCTCCCCGTAGTCTAAGTTTGACGGACGGCAACCATCATTTCACTCTTCGCTGAATCCCCTTCTCCTCACCGCCTTCAAGAAAGGCAACACTCAGATTCCGCCAACGTTTTTCTCCGAACTAAGGGAAGGTAAGCGGATCCGTGATGTTCGTATATTTTCGCTCAGAGAAAAAAGAACTTTTGCAAAGTAGTAACCGATCCTCACTCTTTTTTGTTTCATTGTCATTGCGACACAGTTTTCCTTTAGTGGTCTCCCTAGTATTCGGCTGGCCATGATGGACCAAGGAGAACCAGCAAAGATCTGCCGATATTGGAGCAGACACGGAGGCTGATCCCCACGAGACAGTAGAGCTCCAAGAAGATGGAGGCAACCACCGAGCTGACCCTAGATACACTCACGGCCACTACTGAGATGGTCAATGCCCCATTTGATGTTACAGCTCTCGTGGCACTGCAGGAGCAGTTTTCCCTTCGAGGATGTGCCCTCCCCGCTGAGCTGCCCAAGGTGATTTCTTCTTGCTGATCTCGATTGTGGTTTTTCATCTAAGTATGTGGTGATTTTTTTTAGAAAAGGAAGTATGTGGTGATTAATAATGCAAAATTTTATTATCTTTGATGCCATGCTATACATAGTGGTTTAAATAACGTGTGTTTCTTATACTGAAAAGTAATGCAGAATTTGTTTCTATTTCAATTAGAGCCCCGATGCGTAAAAGGATTGTGTGGTTGTACATGTCACTGCTATGAGGCGGACGACCTGAATATACGACCGGGAAAACAGTAGTTCTTAGGCTGTTGGATCCTAGAAGCCATTTATGTTATACCAATGAAGAGTTGTATTCCAGCCTCACCGTTGTCGCGGTTGTCCAGGTGTAATCAAGCACAAGAAGTTCAAAGCTACTCCTTCGCTTTGTTAGGCATACTATTCTTGTCAAGCTTACGCAGGAAGATGAGGTGGCATGCCTCCACAAACAAGTTTATCAAAGGCAAGGCCACAAGGTTGTCTTCATGAAGGTTCACAGGATTGAGCTGCCGCAGACGCCCTCGATGATGTTCATGGCAAGGTCCGCTTCTTGTGTCCAAGCCCAAATTAGATCGAGGCATGAAATAGTTGCCCAAGCTAGTGTTTAATAGTAGTTTGATTGTGCTCCAATTATCCCAACCTTGCTGTTATCGACCCTCTCGGGCTAGTACTATGTTTGAATCCGCCTATGGGAACCGCCGCTACTTTTGTGTGCCCGTGAATCATGTAACACCCCGAAGTAACTCTTCCATATTTGTAACTCCAACTCTTGCCATTTTCGCATTGTGATATGATATTCCTCCGTGGTTGGGTTTTTCCTCATTTTGCATTTTGTCCATGTCATGCATTTTATATCATGTCATCATGCATCGATTTGCATACGTGTTCGCCTCTTGATTCCGAGCATTTTTCCCGCTGTCCGCTTTTGCAATCCGGACACTCCTATCTTCCCCCGCTGCCCTTTTACGCTTTTTTCCGTGAGCGGTACTAAACCTTCTCGAATGGACCGAGGTTTGTCAAGTGGCCTTTGTATACCACCGTAGACCACCGTCAAGTTTCGGTCATTTGGAGCTCGCTTGGTACTCCAACGGTTAACCGACTTCGCAAAGGCCTCTTTTGAGTTGCAGCCCAACACCCCTTCAAAATAGTCCAATAACCCATCCAAGTCACTTCCATGCTCTCCGCTGCTCGATCACGATCGTAGGGCGAAAAACTACACCTCATTTGGACTCTCCTAGCCCTCTATGCCTATTTAAACACCTCCCCGCCCAAATCCGGTCTTCTTCCTCCCGAAACCCTAAAATTCCTCCCCGCACCAGACGACACGTCCTCCGCCGGACGAAACCGCCACCGCTGGCTCAACGCCTAATCAGCGCCAGGCAACTGCTCCCTGACGACCAAGGCTGCTGCCCGCTGGGTCAACACAGGCTGGGTTCCTCCTCAGTTCGCCACAGCCAAGGCTGGGCCTGCCGGGACTCAAGCCGCCGCCATCTGGCCGCGCTCGCTGGCCACGCACGCCCGCCACCACTCACCAGCTGGCCAGACGGCGCCACCGCAAGATCACACGCCGCCGCCTGGCCTCCTCCGGCCCGCCTCCTGGCCTCCTCCTCTTCGAGCTCTCGGCGAGCCCGCTAGTCACGCCGCCTGATCGGGCTGATCCCGATCCGATCTCGATCCCGCTGACTTTCTCCCTCCAAAATTCTTCTAAGTTTTTAATCCTGTGAATATTTTGTGGCATTTTCACGAGCATATCTTTGCATCTGAGCTCCATTTGTGCGTATAATATATCAAAATGTTCGCCTCAAGAGTAGATCATTTCATCTCATTGCATCATTTTCATTTGAGCTCATCTTGATGCCCGAAATGCTGTTGGAAGAAGGCTATGTGATGTTAGTTTCGCTTTTAATGTAACATGCACTTTTGTTATTTTTGCTATGATTGATGTGTGCACCCTATGAATTTGAGTCCTACATGTGTTTTGTAATATGCCATGCCATCTTTCCAGGTGTATGCCATGTATTTATTTTGATCTATGGTGACTAGTACAAGCATGCAAAGTAGGTGTCCCGATGTTGCTGTTTTCACTGCTAGTTCGATATTTTGATGCCATGTTAACTTGATACTACCGAGAGATCCATGCATATTTTGAGATACTTCAGTAAGGATGTTTTGAACATGTGCTTATGCTCTATCCATCCATGCCTTTGTTTGCAATTATGGAGTGCCATAGCTTGAGTCAATCGAGCTACCCGGTGGGGCCGCCGTTTGGGTCCTCGCCGTCGTGTGGAGGAATAATTATTTTGGCGCTGTAATAAGGAGGCACTTCTCATACGGCCGCGGACCCAGCCGCCGCCGCTCCATGCATCAGACTCTTCCGATGGAAGTCGGTCATCTGACCACATGACCACGCCACGCCGAGAGCACCACGGTGGGCGGCCCATTTGCAGGCCCAGGAAGGGGACGACACGGAGGCGGAAGACTCGCAGCTTGTTTCCCACGAGGAGGGAGTACGATCGCACGAGGTTTATCGTTCTGCCCGCCGTCCGGAGAATAACAGCACGTGGGTGAGTAGAGGGATGGCTAGGCCAGTATGGGAGTACAAAGGTCGGTGAGGCTCAGTGCGCGTAATAGCCGGCCGTGGGGAGGAGGGAGCAGGTAGTCCGCCGGGCGCTTGTTTGAGCGGGCCGAGCAGAAGAGCAGAGATTGAAGAAGCACGACGGGCTGGATGGACATCTAACGTCATCGCCAGCGCCAACCTTTTTAGGAAAGCCTCAAATCTGTGGAAAACAGCATACAGCCCATCCGCCATTATTTCTAATAATTTACAGCCCATTTGCTAATTTAAGGTTTTTTGGAGCCCATATTCTTTTTGTTAGCATTACAGCCTCATATTGTGGCTACGGTTAAAAATTTATAATAAATTTTGCATATTTCGTGCAGTCCGAACTGTTCTTAATCCCTAAATTTCGACCACATTCAAACTTATTTTAAAATAAATGTATATCAATATAAAATCCAACAAATTCTCCACGCATAAACATTAATGTAATTTAAAATCTTGAAATGAAAAAAGAAATTTGTAACTAATTGCCGGTTTGATGTGTTTTAAAATGTATAGCCAATTTCTCATTATCGATGGGTATTATTTTCGCCAAATTAATGAAAGCTCTCCTTGTCTTGAAAGATTTGCAGCCCAATAGGCCCGATAAAGCTTACTCTTACTTGGCAAATCACAAAAAACTAGGATGTGGCCGGGACCCACCTGTCACCTTTCCGTACAAGATTTCTTCGATGGAAGTCGCTCTGACCACGCTGACCACGCCACGCTGGAGAGCACCACGGCGGTGGACGACGGCCAGGCCTAGGAAGGGACGACGCGAGTCGGGAAGACGCTGGCAAGGAAGCCCGCGGTGGAGAGGAGTACGAGGGTTCACCGTTCGGCATGTGTGAGGTTGCCGCCGCAGCCCGCCAGCCGTGGGAATAGTAGGGCGGCGGAGGCTCATGACAAAGCAGAGCCGACCATCGGAGGCGGAGCATGCGTACACATCGCGCTGCTTTGGGCGGCCGGAGCAAGAAGACCAGAGGTTGAAGAAGCACTACAGACGTTGGATGGACATCGACGGTCACCGAGCTAGAATCGCTCATATTGACTAAGTTGACAATGCCCTTCATCCCCCGCTAACTTAGTAGGCCCATTAAGTCATCCTCCCACCAAGGTGGGTCCCAGCTAGCCGGGAGTATTCATCTTTTGTGCGTAATAAGGAGGCACTGATGGGTCCGAGCCGACAGCTGGTGTCGTGTCAAACCGCGGATCTCGGTAGGGGGTCCCGAACTGTGCGCTCTAGGCGGATGGTAACAGGAGACAAGGGACACGATGTTTACCCAGTGTTCGGCCCTCTTGATGGAGGTAAAACCCACGCCCCGCTTGATTGATATTGATATTGTGGATGTTTACAAGAGTAGATCTACCACGAGATCAAGGAGGCTAAACCCTAGAAGCTAGCCTATGGTATGATTGTAAGGGTTGTTAGATCGTTGTCCCACGGACTAAAGCCATCCGCTTATATAGACACCGGAGAGGGCTAGGGTTACATAGAGTCGGTTACAATGGTAGGAGATCTACATATCAGATCGCCAAGCTTGCCTTCCACGCCAAGGAAAGTCCCATCCGGACACGGGGAAGTCTTCAATCTTCTATCTTCATAGTCTTGGAGTCCGGGTCGATGATGATAGTCCGCAAATGATAGTCCGCCGATGACGGTAGTCCGCTATCCGACACCCCTTATCCAGACTCCTCAAGAGTCCCCTAACCAGGCTTCAATGACGATAAGTCCGGGCGATATATGGCTTGGCATTGCAAGGCGGGTTCCTCCTCCAAATGATAGAAGATTGGGAACACCAGATAGTGTCCGCTCGCAAAATAAATTCCACATTCCACCGCCGAGAATAATAACATATACACAAGTTCAATCTGCCGACGCTTTTCCGTGGCATGACGCCATACCACTACCAAGCCATTACTCAATTGTTTTTACTTTACCACCTCAGCCGATTTAGCTTAAGCGGTTTCTTGGCACGCCTTGTCGGGCAGAGATCGTGGTTTCCTTAATCCGGATTCTCATCAATACGGCGTAGTAACCCAACCGCGCTATTGATGGTGACGCTTGGGAGATAAGCGAGTTTACCAGGCCGGTGGGGGACGCGAGATTTCGCCTACCATATAAGGGATAAGGATTCACCTTCACCACGCCTTCTTCCTCCTTTGCTTATCCATCTCACAAGACCGAGCCCCCGCCCAAGTTCACAAGATCTCGCCTCAACCTTCTCCGACCATGTCCGGAGCGGAGGTAAATGGTTGGCCTCCACCGCTAAGGAGGAGCAATCGCCAAACCGCGACGCCGATACCTCTCCGGCGACATCACGACCGGCCGCCCGACGAGGGCAGCTCATCCCCACCCCCTGTGCCCCATGAGAGGGTTGTCTTTCTTTCCCACTTCCTCCGCTGGATCGATTTCCACTTCACCCCTTGTCCGGGGCTCTGCGTTCTACTACGGCCTGATTTTCATGATCCGCGCCAACTTCATCCTCAACATCTCGGCGCTTATCGTCGTGGTAAGAGGCCTTCCCGATCCAGCCCCACTTCGCCAGGCTCAAGACCTTCAATGTCGTCAAGGTAGTAAAGGGCATTCTGCCGGAGTGCGGAGGCGCCTATGTTGGGCAAGATGCCCAACGCCCTTGGTTCAAGGGCCTTCGTGGAATCCGCCAAGGGGTGGCAACCGGGTGGTTCTATCATCACCGAGCTGCACCCTTAAATGGGCGGCGTGCCCCGAAGTTTAGATCTGGTATCCCCACACAGCTCACCTCCGGAAAGAGAAGGGCTTGCCGTGGGCAGTTTGAAGGAGCCGATGGACTCTGCACTCATATCAAGAAGCCGTGAAGAAGCTCAAGCTGGTTAACGTGGTCCAAGTCATGCTCGTCTCACGGATTCTCCCATGCCAAGAGCGGCATTCAATCTATGGAGTTCGATCCGAACAGCACCAGCGCCAACAAGCTCTTCGACACAACGCACGGCGCCTCGAAGGTGCTGTTCAAGGGCGCTGGTTTCGTGATCCGCCGACGGAAGATCGCGATTTCACCGCAGCACGAGGCCGACGAGGTAAGTGATTCTACCCCTTTACGGACACTTGTTTTTCATAGTTTGACTCTATGCGGTTTTAATTTCTTTTCCTTTGACAGATCGATGAAGAAGGCGGAGCAGATTACCGTCCGGCCCTATGCCGTAAAATCCAGAGACGCCGCTCAGCGAGGAAGGCTGGTTCCGCACCGCACGTGGTGCCGAGAAGAAGGCCAAGAAGGAGGCCACGGTGCTCGGAAGAGTGCTGCCTGTGTGTCCGGACGACTCAGGCTGACTCTCCTCCAAAATGAGGAGGAGGAAGAGGACTCTTCCCTGAGGAGGGAGAGAGGAAGAGGAAGGCTTCCCAACCGGGAGGCCGAGGGTCCAAGAGGGAAGGACTATTCCCCGACAGCTCCGCCAACATCAACGCTGGCGCAGGAAGAATGGTTTTCAAGGGCCAGCCTCCGCGTAGATCGTAAGTATCCGGATTCCTCAATGATTTATAATTTATTTTGCCTGCGCCACATAGTGTCATTCTAACGCCGCATGCTACCTGAGTCCGCCCTGATGATCTCCCCGCTTCATCGAAAGCGGGTCGCTGGCTTCGCCGGATGTAGACTCCATCCCGACGCCCACCCCTCGCGACGCCGAAGACGCGGGTGGGATCCCTGTAAGGGACCCACCAGGGAGGCCCGAGGCGCCACAAGGCGCCTCGATCTTCGCCGACTCCACAACGGAACCCGCAGTGGTTCCGGAGTCCGGCAGCGCCCTTCGATCAAGGGCAAGACCGGACGCCGCGGCTTCCTTCCAACCGGAGGCGCCGGGCACTTGTTGAGGCGCTGCAGAGCGCCCATCGGAAGAACACCGCACTATAATGAGTGCGGTGATTCTAAGGTGCAGCCGCCAAAGGCGGGCTGACTGAAGCCGCAATAGCCTTCTATCGTGCTTTGAGGTAAGAAGTTAAAATATGCATTATAATACCGTGATAGACAGAGCCCCTGATGCTCGGTTCGTGTTCGAAAGAAAAGCCGACTGAGGATCCTAAAAAGATAAACGCAGGGTTGCTAAAAAATTATGTCAATATGGGCTGCAGGTACGCCGCTGACCTCCGCTGCACCGATCATGGAGGTCAGTGCATTGAAGCAGAGCTTGAGCGGTCCGGCAAGAGCTCGCCGCCGCCAGAAGCAACTCCAAGATAAAGAAGGTGAGTAACACCACTTTGAATTTGTACCTTACAGAAAAGGATTTAGGTTGCGACAAAAAATAACAAGGATAACATGGGTACTGCAGGGCCACGAACGAGGTGGCGGCCTCAAGGAGGCCGTGTCACGTCGAACGCAATGCGCCACGAACGGGCAGAGCGAGAAAGCAAGAGGCGAGGTGGCGGTTCAGCAAGAGCTCCTGTGCTCATAGAAAACATGAGAGTTTGGAGCATGACTCAAAGACTCGAGAGTCCGAGCTTGTCTCGCTCTTAAAGTGCCAAAACCGCCAAGGCCGAGGCCCATAAGGCCCTTCAGTGAAGTTGAGTTGATGAAGAAGATAGCTAGCGGTAAGGCATTTTTCATGCAAAGCAAGCATGTGAATGTAAATTACGTGATACTTACCCGAATCTCGAGCTCTGTATGCTTGCAGATCTGCCTCGAAGCGTGTCTGATGCAGCCAGATTCTACCGAAGTCGAGGAGGGAGCTCAACGGAGAAGGTCTTCTAGTCTCAAGATGTCGAGGCCGCCATCCGGTGTTCTTCTAGCGACCAGCCAAGCAGCTGGTCGAAGCACAAGGTGGCCGAGCAGCCATGAAGGGGCCTTATAGTCCTACTGCGGGTCCCGGAGGGCCATGCCTCGGAGCTACTTCGCCCGTGCGCGACGGCTGGTGGATGCGTCTCGGGTGGAGGTTATCAAGCGCCCGCCTATATTGAAGGTGTCGCCGGGCCCTTGCCCGCGAAAGGTGCATTGGGGCAAGCCGGATGCGGAGAAGCTAATCATCGACGCGCCATCACGGGCAAGGAGCATCGCACGCTCAACTTTACTATAAGGCTGTCTCAAGGGTGCCCGCAAGATTGCGGATGAGTGCCCTGTGGATGTAATTATTGAGTGAATTCGAATGTGTTATCCTGCGCGCTGAAAACTTTGTTCATATGCGCTAAGCAACGCTTGTTTAATTTAAAATATTACCTTCAGGCGCCGCTTATTAAATATGAGAGATGGCAAGTCGTCGGGCTTCAGCCCCATGCCACGAAAGTGCTGGGGTGTTCGGATAAACTTGAGCACTCTTGTTCCCATTTTTGGGTCCATCTAGGAGGCGCCAACACAACGTAACAAGGCAACCGGACTTATAGTGCTTGAACACTCACTTAGCCATAGAATTCTATAATTTTAAATTTCGACGAAGCCCCTAGTATTCGAAGACCGACTGGGGCGCTATCCACGCCTTCATCGACATAATCCGAACTTCGTCAAGCGGGCGCTGGTCTTTAGGGACCCGAAGGACCTCTCTAACAGCGACTCAGTCTCACGCCTTATCATGTCGGCAGTTTTAGCTTTCCATCGAGGCGTTAACCTGCTCAACCGGGCGCAATCGCAGTGGTTCTCCCCTACCTTAGCCGATAGAATGGGAATGTAAGGTGCCAAACATGGGAGCCGGGCAAACCCAACTATTGACCCAAGACATGATTCGAGCTGATTCATATAATGCTATAAGTTCGGGTGCCGACTTGTGAAAGTGTGCGGACTTTATCACACCATAAAGCGGAGGACATAAGCCCCTCGTGTGTTTGGTCAGCACTAAGATGCACGGTGTAATATGTCGTAAATGAACATATATATATAAAGTAATGCAATTAAAGGCAAAAGGTGCTGCATTTTATTCGAGAAGATATGCTATCTATGCAATGAATGATACAAATAGTGCGGAAAGCAAGGGATTGATTTAATTAAAGGCGCTCTCTCCGTGGGTAGGCCGCGGAATGTTGTATTTTAACAAATTTAATGCTCGTGATGGAGACCACTGAGTGTTCCTCGCGCCTTAGTCCTTCCCCTGGCTGTTGCATCAAGAGTTCGGCCGGTTCGCCGCCGACTGAGTTCTCAGATAAAAAGAGAAAAATAAAACAAAAAGGAGCGACACACTTGAGAGCCCCCGTGTGGTCGAACCGCACTGGTCTGTTGGTGGTGCCCTTCCCTATGCCCACGGTATCTCCAGGGCGTAATTATGTACGGAGAGTTTGTCTTGCGCTTTATGCGAGGGCTGGGGTCACGGGCCAGATATACGCTGCGGCACGGAACGCGCTGTGGTCTTGGCTGATGTTGCTCCGGCGTTGGTCATGTCCGGTCGCTTAACGGCCGGACTCGAGAATTGCCTTCAAAAGGCTGCTCAGCATTTCCGCCAGAGCCGCTGTATGTTCCTCCGCTCGAGGGAGCGCCTGTGTTTCCATTGACCGTGATGACTCTAACAGGGCCTCGACATCTTGAGCTTAAGGTAGGTATATGCGCACCGCTGAACTTGGCGAAACGCGTTCGTCCGAGCAGGGCGTGATAGCTGCCGCGAACGGGACTATGTCAAGATTAACTCGCTTCGAAATTATCCGGGATCCGAAGACCACTTCCAAAGGTCAATCGAGCCTGTATAATTGGCCTCGACACCGGTATGACGCTTTGAAGGTCGCTGTAGGTTTAATCTTGAAGGGTCTATGCCCATCTTGGCGACGTGTCCCGATAAAGCAGGTTCAGCATCGCCGCCGGCCCATCGACTCTCGTGAGGTGAAATCCATCAACGATTGGGTCTAAAACCATCGCGCGAATCCGCCATGGCGGATATCGGTCGGATGGTCTCTTCGATCGAAAGTGATCGGGCAAGAGGACCATGGGTTAAATTTTGGGGCGATCGCTCCATCACAGATACGCCCTTTAGTACACGCCCGCCCCTCTTGGGAATATGCGCTATGATATCATGTTTACCATCCGAACTTGAGGGGGGAATCCTTTGTCCTCTCGTTGTTCGGGCGGCCGGGTTTCTTCCTCGCCATCACCGTAGCCCCTTGTCACTGTTTTGGCGACACTTGCTCGCTCGCTTGAATACCCAACAATCTCTCGCAGGCGATTAGCTGGCTTTTCGGGGTTCCATGTATCTGCAAGAGCGGTCGAGTATTCGGTCCAGATTGACGGGCCCGAGTGGTTCTTTTGAATGGCTTCTTCCGCTGACCGGGTTTGAGCCTCGAATCCGCGTTAACTGCAGATCCTCATTGCCGCCGCCGCACGCGGCCTTTGTTTTGTTTCCACGCAACCTGCCATTGCGGTCCCTAATATCCGGACTGCTGTGGTTTTTGCTGAGGTTGTTATCGCGAGTGAGCCAGTTATCCTCTCCCGCATGTAAGCGGGTCATGAGGGATGTGAGGGCTGCCATAGATTTCGCTTCTCCCGCCCTAGGTGCCGGGCCAGCCACTGTCATGATGTTATGTTTGAAGGCAGCGAGTGCCTCTCGCATCCCGGACAATGACGATTTGATTTTTCTTTGTTAGGAACCGTGGTCCGTAATTGCCGGCCGATTCGTCTCGCTGCTGGATTATGTGGCTTAGGTCATTCAGGTTCCGTGGTCGCATACACGCGCTCTGGAAGTTGTCGAGGAATGCGGCTTCCGTGTCTTCCCAAAGATCCAATTGACTCTCGCGGCAGGCTGTTTAGCCAATGCCGAGCTGGTCCTTTAAGCTTGAGCGAGATATTTGATGGCGTGAAGATCGCCGCCAGGGCCATGTGTATATGGAGAAGATAATCTCAATCCGCATCAGGGGTCTTGTAGCCATCGAGGATTCGATATTAACCGGTTTGAACCCTTCAGGATTTGATGATCTATTACTGCCACACCAAGCATAGTGGTGCGGCGCCTCAGATGAGCAATATCGCGACGTAGCTCGAGAGAGCTGTTTCGCCGTGTTCGCCCGCCGAGAAGTTGTATCCGTGCGACGGTATTCGCCGCGGGTCGTGGGCGCCCACGTGATCCATAGATAGATCTGGATTGTCTTGCCTTGTCCTCCAATATATCTCGCAAGTCCGCGCGTTTCCGCGGCTTCTCGCTTTAGAGCGATGCCGGGTACGGTTTGGTGGAGGGTTTACACGCCTCTCCGCTACGGCCACGAGGTGGTCGGTCTGTCAGACAGCGCCGTGATGCTGCCTCCTCTAATCGGGGAGCAACTTATGTGCTTTGGGTAACTTTTGAGGGCGCTCGAGTTCAGATTTTCGCCGCGAGGACCTCGGTCCATCCGTCGCCAAGAGGTCTTGATCAGCTTGAAGTTGTTGTTGCTTTTTCTTTAGGTTGTTTGCCGTGGCCATTAGCCCTCCTGCCTAAACGCTTCTTGCTCGACGGGATCCTCGTGCACGACAAATTGCTGTCAGCCGAGGCTTGCCTCGCCTCGGGAGGGAGGTAAGTAGTTGTCATCCTCGACCTTCTTCGCCCCGCCACCCTCTCCCGAGGGCTTGCTTCGCCTCCTCCGCGCTGGATCGTGGCCGAGGGAGTTGTCTTCGCACTTTGGGTGTTATTATCTCCCGTGCCGGAATTCCATTCTGCCATGGATTTAGAGCGCCACTGACGCCGGGCGCTGGGCTGTTTCTTTAAGGAATCGCTCCGCCGCTTCTTCTTCATTCCCCATCTTTTGGGGTGTCCACCATGTATATATCAGATGACGAGGTGGTTTTCCAAAGGTCTCCGTAGGCATCGGTTCTGGTAGTCTCCGCATCGCCGCCCATACCGCCGATGTCTTCGGAGTCGTAGTCCAGCACGCTTGTTAAATTGTCGACGGTGGCTACGGGCGGGTGGTGGTGGATCTGAATTCTTCGCCATCTGCGTTCCCAACCGCCCCGCCGTAGTTCGCCAGGCTCTCCGGATAGCGAGAGATGCTTCAATGAATTTATGATATCGCCAAAGGGCGAAGTGCTTAAAGATGTCCGCAGCGGTGAATTCCATGATTGGCGCCCAATCGGATTCGACCGGCAGGGGCGCAGGAGGTACGGAGTCCGCACCGGAGTCATGGGGTTTATGCGGACAAGGTAAGTGTTCGCCCATCGCCAGAGGAATTGCGGCTCCGAGGCGGTGTCCAGCCATCCGCCCTCGATTCGAGCGACCGCCCGGACTATGAGTCGGAGCAGATCCGGTGCGCCTCCAAGGTGCTGTCCGGGCAGAGTTAGGTCATGCCCATCGTGACAGCCGCTGGCGCGCTTTCGGTTGTGGCTCAGATCCATCTTGGTTCAAGTCCCCACGGATATCGGCCGTGAAGTTTAGGCTTCCAAACCTGACCTAACGGACAGGGGCGTAGCTTTCTGATCTGCTCCAGATGGCCAAGGGAGTTGGGCCCGCAGTATTAAGCCGCCGAATACGAAGATCTGTCCGGGAGAAAGGTCTCACCCAGATCATGCGTTGTTGTTGATTGAAGAGGCCATCGCTTCATCGGTGACGCATACGCAGGAACTCTCAATGAAAGCACCAATGTCGGTGTCAAACCCGCGATCTCGGTAGGGTGTCCTGAATCGCGTGCGCTCTAGGCGGATGGTAACAGGAGACAAGGGACACGATAAGTTTACCTGTGTTCGGGCCTCTTGATGGAGGTAAAACCTCACGCCCCGCTTGATTGATATTGTTATTGTGGATGTTTACAAGAGTAGATCTACCACGAGATCAAGGAGGCTAAACCCTAGAAGCTAGCCTATGGTATGATTGTAAGGGTTGTTAGATCGTTGTCCTACGGACTAAAGCCATCCGGTTTATATAGACACCGGAGAGGGCTAGGGTTACATAGAGTCGGTTACAATGGTAGGAGATCTACATATCCCAGATCGCCAAGCTTGCCCTCCACGCCAAGGAAAGTCCCATCCGGACACGGGGGAAGTCTTCAATCTTCTATCTTCATAGTCTTGGAGTCCCGTCGATGATGATAGTCCGCAAATGATAGTCCGCCGATGACAAGAGTCCGCTATCCCGACACCCCTAATCCGGGACTCCCTCTGGGGACATTTTTTTCGCGGTGGGTCCCAAAGAGTGGGGAAACGATTTTTTGCAAAATACTGTGGCCCGTCCGTGGGTCTCCGCCGTCGTGGAGGAATCATTATTGTCCACGTAATAAGGAGGCACTTCCTTGCGGGCCGCTGCCGGGACCCACTGCCACTCTCCACGCACAAAGATCTTCCGATGGAAGTCGGTCGTTGACCACATTTACCACGCCGCACCGATGGCACCACGGCGGTGGACGACGGCGAGGCCTAGGAAGGGGACGACGCGGATCCGGGGAAGACGCGACAGTGGATGCCCACGCGGAGAGGAGTACGAAGGCTCACCGGTTCGGCCATGTGTGAGGCTCGCTGCCGCCAGAATAACAGGGGTGTGGGTGAGTGGAGGATGGCCTGGCCAGTGGTGGGAGTAGTATGGGGGCGGTGAGGCCTCCGCGGTAGCACAGCCGTCCACGGGAGTAAGGAGCAGGCGGCACGACCGACGCTGCTTTGGGCGGCTGGAGCAAGAAGACCAGAGGTTGAAGAAGCACTATGGCCGTTGGATGGACATCATACGGTCACTAGAGTATTGACTAAGTTGACAAAGCCCTCCGCCCCACAACTTAGTAGGCCCACAAGTTAGGGCAACAATATGGTGGGTCCCCCATAGCAGGGGGTATTCATTTTTTGGGCGTAATAAGGAGGCACTTCTCATGCAAGTAAGATATAGCTGGTGGGTCCGACCTATCACGGGGAAATATTTTTTCACAAATACAGAGGCCCTTCCTTTGGGTCCTAGTGTCGTGGAGGAATCATTATTTTGCGCCTAATAAGGAGGCATTTTTGCGGCGGCCATGGACCCAAATTGTCTCCATGTATAGTCCACTTCCGATGGATGTCGGTCATTGACCATGTTGACCAGGCCACACCGAGAGCACTAGGGCGGTGGATGACAATGAGGCCTAGGAAGGGAACGACATGAGCTGTGGAATACTCGGCGCTTGTTTCCCACGCAGAGGAGTACGAGGGTTTATCGTTCGTCTGCTGTCGCCGAGAATAACAGATGTGTGGGTGAGTAGAGGGATGGCTAGGCCAGCGATGGGTGCACGGTGGGCGTGAGGCTCGCGGGCAGCATAGCCGCCGCTGGAGGAGGGAGCAGCAGTCCCGCCGGGCGCTTGTTTGAGCGGCCGAGCATGAAGAGCAGATTGAAGAAGATGACAGCCGTTGGATGGACATCCAATAGTCAATGCGCCTCGTGTGTTCACTAAGTTGATGTGGCATATGCAAAGGCCAACCTTTTTATGAAAGCATACGCTACCAACCGTAGTAGGCGACAAGTCAGCCTCAAATCTGTGGAAAACAACATACATCCCATCCGCCATTATTTCTAATAATGTACAACCCATTTGCTAATTCTAAGAATTTTTTGGAGCCCATCTTCTTTTGTTAGCATTACACCCCATATTGTGGCCACGGTTAAAAAGTATACAAAATTTTGCATATTTTAAAAGCGGTCAACTGTTTTAATCCGAAATATCGATTCACATTCAAACTATTTTGAAATATAATTTATATAAATATAAAATCCAAATAATTGTCCACGATAAAATCAATGGAATTTAAGATCTTGTAATGAAAAAAATTGAAACTAATTTCCGTTTGATGTGTTTTAAAATGTACAGCCCATTTCGGGCAAACCAATGAAATCTCCTCGCCTTGAAAGATTTGCAGCCCAAAGAGGGACGATAAAGCAAGTAGGCCTTGTTTGGGTATTTTTTAAAAAATAGAACTGGCTAGCCATTTTCAGCAAGAAAAACACAACTGGCTCATTGTGGTAAACATAAATAAAACCTGGCTAGACGGGCCACAACCTCAAGACAGCCCCGCTTGTTACCCTCGATCCGTCGCTAAAACTAGTATAAATAACAACCGCTTGTTCCTCAAAAAAAATCATGCGACTTGTCGGGTCCCCGTGTCACCGCCATAGTGTAATTCTTCGCTTATTGACTACGCTGACAATGGCGTGAGCCCCAGATGTCCAACCATTAGGAGGAACCATATTTTGGGCTTGTACTATAGAGGCACTTGCTTTATGCATCGCCATGACGCTGGTGGGTCCTTATCGTCATCCTCTCCACGCACAAATATCTCCTTGTTCCTCTCGGTTGTTGATGACATTGACAACGCAAGAGGGTGGTGCATCAAGACGCGAAGCGAACCAAGGCCGCAAGACGGAGGATAACAGCGAGGCCTCGGACGGAACGAATAGGAGCCGTTGAATATGCGCCGGTCCAGTCGCAGGCGGAGGGGAGTACGAGGGTTGACTGGTTCGGGCGTGGTGCGTGTTAGCTGACGCCGGAGAATAACAGGACGGTGGGGAATAGAGGAGGGACCGCCAACGTTGAGGGTACATACGGTAGGGCGGTGGAGGCGCAGCCACCATGGAGGCGGAGCAAAGCGGAGCCGACGGGGTGGTTTGGTTTGGGCGGCTGGAGGAAGAAGAAGACAAGAGATAGAAGATACACGACAGATGTTGGATGTCAATCCAACGGCTGGTAGGTAGAATCGTTTGTTGACTAGCTAGTAAGTCGACACCACCTTGATAGGCTATTTCTCGGGTCCCAAATGTCGTAATCCAAATCTGTCACGGTCATGCAGCCTTTCCTATGAAAATTTACAGCCCATTTGATGTGCTAGTTCAAATAAGTTTGTGGGTGCTGGTGGGGCTAATCACTTGGCTTCAGAATGCACAAAGGAGCTCAAGCAGCCAAGTAGAGTGATGTTATTTCCTTGGTTGGGATTTGTTACAACATTTCACTATAAATTAAACGAATGGCAAGCCATTTGCCTTGTTTCAAAGAAAATATGACAATACAAACCGAGTTGAAAAGGGCAGGAACATCTAACTCCAGCTTACAAACTGCATAAAAGCACGAGGGTTAATTGTTCATCGGTTTACAAAAACCCAGATTGAAAAGGGCAACAACATCTAACTCCAAAGACTGTTTTCGCAAATACACACAAATGGATCGGTCAGTCCATAGAATGAACATCATGGGTCGAAATTATCGGATTATGACCACAATATGTTGTAAATAGAAGCCCAACACATTCAGAAGCTCTTTTGCCCACCTGAAACTCCTTTTTTTGCTCTTCGACATACCCATCCATCAAAACCATGCTGCTGATAAACTTAAGCCCGATGGACAATAGTAACCTCAGATTCAAGAGGAAGAATGTGACAAATCTTGTGTTTGCATGGTTGGCTACATATGGTTCTAGCATTATTGTCTTCAATCGAATCTCATGAGAAGTGAGAAAATCCCGATGCTTACTTAATCCACCGATTGGTTATAACTTTCTTACCCCGCCCTGCTGCCTAAATATACATGAAGATTGAAAACAGTTAAGGTCTAAAAGAAGAGTGTCGAAGAGCAACAATTGAACGGTTAATTCTAGTACACTATATGCGGCTTCCAATGTGCGTGAAATTATCACCTTTATATACAACTTCTCCGCACATGGAAAGCATTGCAGCAAGCCAATAATCTTGTTTAGATCAAAACTATTCATTTGGATATATAAGATCTTGATAATCCAACACCATTGATAGGCCATCCATGGAGAAACTCTTCATTGAGCATAGAACATAATATTAGTACAAAATGTGTACTCCAAGATGATATATAAATTATGCGAGAAATTTAAAATGCAGCTTATGGTTACAAGTGTAGATGATAATATAAAGTACCAAGAACTGTGGAGCCAAACACCATATTGAAATGAGCACATAGATCATGTATTACACCCAAGGTCTCCAGCTTAGGCGCAGAGAGGACGGTTATTTGCAACGGTGAATAACTAGAATCAAGGATCAACCTTTGAAGTGAAGGGGCATCTTGATGATGAGCTGCCTTCCGTCAAAAGAAATTCCAATTTACAAGGTTAGGCGATTTTATTTGGAGACAACCGATTCTAATCTGTGAAAACAGCACTAAGCACTCCAAATAGCAGGCAACTGGAGTGGATGATGTTGTGCAATGAGGCCTCCGATATACGAACCCGCACAAGTGAAAGTTTCTTGAGAAATGGGAGTCAAGGTTTAGTACCAGATTGTCTAGTAGGTAGCACAAAGGCAAAGGTGGCGTGTGGAGAGAGGAGGAAACCGCGAGATGGACATCGTGCCGAGGGCACAAGTTCATGGCGCTCGTATGTGGTATGTGATTTCGAGGGGAATAGTAGAACTCAAGCAGCTGTAGTTCTGTGAATTCAGGGGATTTCAGCCAAAGGCCCACTGTGCAGGCATGGTATGCTTGCTCGTAGCATGACGGGATGTAGAGGCTTTGAACGGAGCCCCGTGGGAGGAGATGATGGCTCTGGGATTTCAAAATCATTGAAGAGAGATAGCTGACGACAGCCGAGATTAAGGGCACGGCGCCATAGAGGGCGCCACCGAATTGAGAGGACTTAAAAGGCAGCAATACTTGGTGGGAGAAGCGAGATGATCTCCCAAGGACGGCGCCCGGAGATCGCTGATGCGGTCCACCCGAGATTCTACGGTTCCTGGATTCGTGGGGCGGGTTCATCGCTTCTCAAGGCTGCCGCCAAAAGGGATCTACACAGTATCACACCAAGGGAGCCTCATCTTCTTGGCGCTGGGGTCAGCCAACCCATTTCCTCGAGGGTGTCAAGGTCAGGCCACGGATTTGAGCAGAGTAATGAATGACGAGCCTAGTTGTAAAAGAAAGCGAAGAAGAAGGGAGCTGGGGTTTTTCAGAGGAGGAGGAAGAAGGGAGCTGGGTTTTATAGGAGTGAGGTGAGGAATTTGGGGTACGAGGAGCGAGCTGACGTGAGGTGTGTGGGAGCGAGGAGGAAGAAGAGCACCTGTGTTTTTGGGGGTGTGCTGGGTGTGGGTAGCGCCTCATTCAAGAAATATATGGGCTTTTGAATTGATTTGACTATTTACTAGTGTGGATGGGCTGTTTTGTCTTGGGCCCAGAGAAACAATTACTACTAGTACAAAGGAGACACTCTACATCTACCTGTAAAACAATTACTACTAGTACAAGGAGACACTCTACCGCTCGCTCCTCCTAGGTCATTGAAACATCTCCTCTACTAAATGTCGTTATACTTTTGTTCACCGACTTATGGGCCATGCAGCAAGGGCCAAAATGCCATCCACCAAATTAGAAGGCAGTATGTAGGCGGAGAGTCACCCGGTCAGAAGGCCGCAAGAACGGGTCGTCAGATCACAAAACCCCACCTCCCCGTAGTCTAAGTTTGACGGACGGCAACCATCATTTCACTCTTCGCTGAATCCCTTCTCCTCACCGCCTTCAAGAAAGGCAACACTCGTGATTCGCCAACGTTTTCTCTCCGAACGAAGGGAAGGTAAGCGGATCCGTGATGTTCAGATATTTTCGCTCAGAAAAAAAAGAACTTTTGCAAAGTAGTAACCGATCCTCACTCTCTTTTTTGTTTCATTGTCATTGCGATTGTGTTTTCCTTTTAGTGGTCTCCTAGTATTCGTCAGTTTCATGATGGACCAAGGAGAACCAGGCAAAGATCTGCCGATATTGGAGCAGACACGGGAGGCTGATCCCCACGAGACAGAGAGCTCCAAGAAGATGGAGGCAACCACCGAGCTGACCCTAGATACACTCACGGCCACTACTGAGATGGTCAATGCCCCATTTGATGTTACAGCCCCCGTGGCACTGCAGGAGCAGTTTTCCCCCTTCGAGGATGTGCCCCCCCTCCCCCCCCCCCCGCTGAGCTGCCCAAGGTGATTTCCTTCTTTGCTGATCTCGATTGTGGTTTTTCATCTAAGTATGTGGTGATTTTTTTTAGAAAAGGAAGTATGTGGTGATTAATAATGCAAAATTTTATTATCTTTGATGCCATGCTATACATAGTGGTTTAAATAACGTGTGTTTCTTATAATCGAAAAGTAATGCAGAATTTGTTTCTATTTCAATTAGAGCCCCGATGCGTAAAAGGATTGTGTGGTTGTACATGTCACTCGCTATGAGGCGGACGACCTGAATATACGACCGGGAAAAACAGAGTTCTTAGGCTGTATGTAACACCCCGAAGTAACTTTCCATATTTGTAACTCCAACTCTTGCCATTTTCGCATTGTGATATGATATTCTCCGTGGTTGGGTTTTTCTTCATTTTGCATTTTGTCCATGTCATGCATTTTATATCATGTCATCATGTGCATCGATTTGCATACGTGTTCGCCTCATGATTCCGAGCATTTTTCCCGCTGTCCGCTTTTGCAATCCGACACTCCTATCTCCCCGCGCCCCTTTTACGCTTTTTCCGTGAGCGGTACTAAACCTTCTCGAATGGACCGAGGTTTGTCAAGTGGCCTTGGTATACCACCGTAGACCACCGTCAAGTTTCGGTCATTTGGAGCTCGCTTGGTACTCCAACGGTTAACCGACTCTCGCAAAGGCCTCTTTTGAGTTGCAGCCCAACACCCTTCAAAATAGTCCAATAACCCATCTAAGTCACTTCCATGTTCTCCGTCGCTCGATCACGATCGTGGGCGAAAACTACACCTCATTTGGACTCTCCTAGCTCCTCTATGCCTATTTAAACACCTCCCTGGCCCAAACCGGTCTTCTTCCTCCCAAAACCCTAAAATTCTCCTCATACCAGACGGACATCGCCCGCCGCCGGATTTAAACTGGCCATCAAGGCCACGCCTAATCAGCGCCACACACCTGTCCTCCACGCTACTCAAGGCTGGGCTCACGGGCCTCACAGGCTCTCCCTCGCCCGACACATACCACATCAGCACACCACGCTGGGCTGACTGCCGCCTGCTGCCCTGCCTGGGCCTCGCCGCCGGCCGCTGCCTGCCCGCCACTGGCCACAGACGGCTGGCCACAAGACTGGCGGCCGCCGCCTCCCTCCTCCGCCGCCACCCTGCCCCGGCCTCCTCCTCGCCTGGAGCGAGCTCACGAGCATTGGCCATTGCCGCCGATCGGGCTGGATCCCGATCGATCTCAGATCCTGCTGACTTTCTCCCTCCAAAATTCTTCTAAGTTTTTAATCCCGTGAATATTTTGTGGCATTTTCAACGAGCATAACTTTGCATCTGTAGCTCCATTTTGTGCGATAATATATCAAAATGTTCGCCTCAAGAGTAGATCATTTCATCTCATTGCATCATTTTCATTTGAGCTCATCTTGATGCCCGAAATGCTGTTGAAGAGGGCTATGTGATGTTAGTTTCGCTTCTTAATGTAACATGCACTTTTGTTATTTTTGCTATGATTGATGTGTGCACCCTATGAATTTGAGTCCTACATGTGTTTTGTAATATGCCATGCCATCTTTCCAGGGTGTATGCCATGTATTTTTGTGATCTATGTGGTGACTAGCACAAGCATGCAAAGTAGGTGTCCTGATGTTGCTGTTTTCAGCCCTGCTTAGCTGATATTTTGATGCCATGTTAACTTGATGCTACCGAGAGATCCATGCATATTTTGAGATACTTCAGTAAGGATGTTTTGAACATATGTTATGCTCTATCCATCCATGCCTTTGTTTGCAATTATGGAGTGCCATAGCTTGAGTCAATCGAGCTCTACTTTTGCTATCAAATGTTTCCTCGCAGATTGTTTACATGTTATTCAATTTTGCCAAGGTTGTTGTGGTTGATCCGTATGCTATGATGTTGTTCTTGCCATGTATATCTTCTATGCCATGTCTTCTTGATGTATGTATGCTTAGTTTATCATGTAAGGCTCTGTAGTGAGTGCATCGAGCTCTTAAACATGCCTACTTGTTATCAGTTTTGACATGCCATGTTGCTGAATCTGTTAACTAAACTTGCTATATTGACATGGGTGTTACTATATTTTCTGATCCTTTTGGCTTATGGTCAGTAAGGGACTTTTGTTCTATGCTTTGAGTAGATTCATGCCATGCCTTGTTTTGCTATTATAAGTTCCTGTAGCATGTAGTTTTCTTGCTCTGAACATTGCTACCGATGCTGTTTTTGCCATGTCCAAATTTGATATTTTGTGCACTTTTGCCATGCTTGTTTGAACCTGTTATGATGTGATTTAGCCGTAGCTCAGTGTTCATCTTTTGTCAAGCATCTTGAGTAGATCACTGCCATATACTTTGTTGGTACGTTTGGGTGCAGTAGCTTAATTTCTTGTTGCTTGCTAAGTGGCATCATGCTGTTAATGGCAGATTTGTGCCATTCTTGTTTTGCTTGTCATTTGCAAACCGTGCATCCGATTCCGTGATCTTTATATCGATTTCAACCAAATCATCTCATCTTTCCAGTGGCATACTTGGTTTGCCTGTTGATGCCTGGTTCATCATTTTCCTTCCGAGCGCATATACGCATTGCATATCACATCTCGCATATCATGTCATGTTTTGCATCATGTTGCTTGTGCATTGCACCGTGATTTATTGTGGTTCCTTTGTTTGTGTTCTTGCTTTGGGTAGAGCCGGAGACGAGTACGTGAACGAGGAACCTGTTGAGAACGCCACGAGGATCAAGCTTTCGACAACTCGAGAACATTGTGCAAGATGACCATACCTCAAATCACTTCTATCTTTGCTATGCTAGTTGCTCGCTTTTTGCTATGCCTATGCTACGATGCCTACCACTTGCTATATCATGCCACCCATATTGCCATGTCAGCCCCTAACCATCCTTTCCTAGCAAACCGCTGATTGGCTATGTTACCGCTTTGCTCAGCCCTCTTATAGCGCTGTTAGTTGCAGTGAAGATGAAGTTTGTTCCTTGTTGAACATGGAGATGTTGTTCCTTTTTGGAACATGTTTACTTGTTGGGGATATCACAATATATATCTGCTATAATTAATGCATCTATATACTTGGTAAAGGGTGGAAGGCTCGCCTTATGCCCGGTGTTTTGTTCCACTCTTGCCACCCTAGTTTCCGCCATACCGTGTTATGTTCCTTGATTTCGCTCTCTTACACGGTTGGGTGATTTATGGACCCCTTGACAGTTCGCTTTGAATAAGACTCGCCAAAGAAGGCCCAACTTTGGTTTTACCATTTGCCACCTAAGCCTTTTTCCCCGGTTTTCGCGAGCCCGAGGGTCATCTTTATTTTAACCCCCGACCGCTGTTCTTCGAGTGCTGGTCCAAACGAGTAGATCATGGGCCACCACGGGAAACTCGAGGCTTGGTTTTACTCAGAGGATGTCTCATCCGGATGTGCCTCGAGAACGAGATATGTGCAGCTCCTATCGGGATTTGTCGGCACAATCGGGCGGCTTTGCTGGTCTTGTTTTATTGCTGTCGAAATGTCTTGTAGTCCGGGATTCCGAGATTGATCGGGTCTTCCCGTAGAAGGAATATCCTTCGCTGACCGTGAGAGCTTATAATGGGCTGTTGGGACACCCCGCAGGTATTATCTTTCAAAGCCGTGCCCGCGTTATGAGGCGATGGGAATTTGTTAATGTCCGTTGTAGAAAACCCGGTTGACCTCAATTAAAATACACATCAATCAAGGTGTAACCGTGATGGTCTCTTCTCGCGGAGTCCGGAAGTGAACACGGTGTTGGAGTTATGTCCGACGAAGTAGTTCAGATCACTTCTTGATCGCTACTAGCTTCACGACCGTGCTTTGCTCCTCTTCTCGCCTCTTTGCGATGTAGCCACCATATATGCTAGTCGCTGCTGCAGCTCCACCTTACAACTCTGTCCTTCCTATAAGCTTAAATAGTCTTGATCTCGCTGGTGTGAGATTGCTGAGTCCCCGTGACTCACAGATTCTACCAAAACAGTTGCAGTGCCGACGATGCCAAGCAGGTGACGAACCGAGCTCAAGTGGGAGTTCGACGAGGAACGTGGTCGTTATTATGTGTCTTTTCCCGATGATCAGAGTGGAGCTCAGCTTGGGACGATCGGGATCTGTGTAGCATTTGGGGTATCTTCTTTATTTTGGTTCCGTAGTCGGACCTTGAGTGTACTCAATGATGGATGTTTATTTATGTATTGTGTGAAGTGGCGATCGTAAGCCAACTATGTATCTTTTTCCTTATGTATTACATGGTTGTGTGAAGATTACCTCACTATGTACATTGCTTTCAATGCGGTTATGCTCTAAGTCGTGCTCGACACGGGAGATATAGCCGCATCGAGGGCGCTATAAGTTGGTAATCGAGCCTTCCCACTTAGGAGCCCCTACTTGATTGTTTGTCTGGTGTTGTTGAGTCTAGAACGGAAAATGTTTTGAGTCTTAGGATTATATATATCGGAGAGTAGGATTCTTTTTACTCCCCAGTCCCTTCGTCAGCCTCGTGAGGTCTCCCGACGAGAGTTTTGACTTTCTCTCCTCAAATTTCACTAAAAAAATTTAGGATCACGCTGGTATCTTGGAATCGTTCGATGGTTTTGTGACGAGAACATTGTTCTTGGTGCCTCCCGACATTTAGGGGTTGTGGCAGTGTCCCGGGAGTTGAGCTCCGAGGTGTTGTCGCCACAATTTTATCGCTGCAGTTCTCGAATACCTGAGTTTTACCGACATCGAAATCTCTTTTGTGCAGCTTGTTGGTGAGATAACCCCGATAACCCAAAGATCGGGCGTAGCTCGAGTATTGCCATGACTTGTATAACGGATGTTTTTCAAGGTCGAGGTACACGATTTCGAAGGTTTCTTGGTTATGTGTTGACGGATGGATACACCTGGATCTAGGTATTGTTAGTTTGGGTGATATATTTTGTGCCCTCGTATCCCCAACACCAGATTGCATAACCGTAAAGTTTCGGAGTTTATAGGTGGGATTCAAGTAGCTCCTAGCATTTCTTCCCGCAGATATTTGGTTCGTGATTGGGTAATCCTTACCACTTATTTGTTCCAATTGCATTTTGTTATTTTTTCATCAACCCTTAATCAAGTGGCTTTCACCTTAATGGACGGTGATGATTAACTTTTGAATTCATTCGCTCATCCTTGTTCAATGTTTATTGTGAAGACTATATGTTGCAATTTCTATCCGCTGATTCAACTTGACTATTTGTCTATCAAGTGCTAACGGATGTCACCTCTTCAGATGGCTCCGCCAACGCCTCGAATCCGGATCGTGATGATGGGAATCAGCCGAACCTCCACCTCCACCTCCGCCTCCGGAGGCTCGGCAAGCTATCATGGCAGCCACCAATGCCAATGCTCGATGATTTTGCAGCTCTTGCAAGAACGCACTCAAGGGCAAGGCAGTCAAGGAAATCAAGGTCAAGGCAACAACCAGCCGCGACTTTGCTACTCTCACCGTTCCTCGCTAATCAGCCAAGTCTTTCAGCTTCGTGTCGAGGCCACAGACGCCGACGATTGGCTTGTGGACATCTGCAAGCATTTTGAATGTAGCAATGTCGACCCGAGGACTTTGTCAAGTTTGCATCGCTTCAACTCAAGGACCAAGCTGCTGAGTGGTACCAGAATACAAAGATTCCAGAGGAGGTCGTGGTCATTACCGGGATGAGTTCCGCCGAGATTTCAGAGCTCACCACATTCAAAAGTGTTGTTGAGAGCAAGCGTGAGGAGTTCCGCAATCTCAAGCAAGGCAACATGTCTGTATCAATACAATATCCAGTTCCTGTAAACTCGCCGCTTTGCTAAGCAAGACGCCCCGATGAAAAGAGTATGATCTATCAATTCAGAGGTGGTCTGAGAGAAGATCTGCAATTAGCTCTTGTGCTTTTTGAGCCGTAAAAGTATGATGAATTCTACAACATGGCACTCAAGCAAGAAGCTGCCCAGCTCAAATGTGAGGCTTCTAAGAAGAGAATCAGGATGCAGCTCAGTCTTTCTTCTTCCTCTCAAGTGGCAGCTAAGCAGCAGAAGTTCTACCTTCCTCCTCCTCCGCTGGCCAGCCTTTATCGCCAGAAGAACTCAGTGGTCGTGGATCTTCCCACCCACCCAACCCAAAGCTATCGTAACAAGTCTAATTCTCAAGCTCCAAGGTCAAGTGCTCCTTACCACCGTCCGCCTCTCGAGGTGACTTGCAACAAATGTCACAGAAGGTCACTATGCTAACAAGTGCTTCAACCAGAGGCGCCTTCCGCTCCTCCTCCCGTGAAATCTTCCAAGCAATGCAAAGGGTCAAGCATAATCCAAAGCATGCCAAGGTCAATATGATGAATGCAGCTCAAGCGGAGGAATCTTCCGATGTGATAATGGGTAATCTCTCGCTAATGATATTCCCGCAAAAGTCTTATTTGATACGGTGCATCGATTCTTTCATGTCATATCCTTTTGCATCAAGCACAATGTTGACACAGAGATTTTGTCCAAAGTTATGCAAGTTGTTTCTCCCTAAGGCTTATGAATTCTAGTTTGTTGTTCCGATGTCTCTATCAAGATGGGCGATTATAGATTTCTTGCTAAACCAATTGTTCTTGGTGACTCGGATATTGATCTTATTCTCGGATGGATCGGCTTTCAAAGACAAAGCTCAGCTTGATTGTGCTGCTGTGAAATTCAATTGACTCACTCTTCTAATGATGTGATCATCTATGCCGCCGTGATGAAACCATTCGTTGTTTTCTCTCAATGAGAAGGGCGAATTGATGCTATCTCTCGATTCCAATGCTTGTGAGTACCAAGATGTCTTTCCGTAAGAGCTTCCGGTATGCCTCCTCATCGCCGCTTGAGTTCAAGTATCGATCTTGAGCCCGCATCAACCCGCTTGCAAGCGCCCATACAAGCTTGGACCTGATGAGCTGAAGGAATTGAAGAAGCAGCTCGATGAACAAGAGCGTCTGGTTTGATCGCATCGAGTTCATCTCCTTGGGGTTGTGGTGTTCTTTTGTCCGTAAGAAGGATGGCACGGACCGATTTTGCGCCGACATCGCCCATTGAATAAGAAGACAATCAAGAACAAGTATCCACTTCCCAACATCAATGAGCTTTTCGAGCAACTCAAAGGTGCTAAAGTGTTCTCCAAGCTTGACCTTCAGATGGGTTATCATCGATTCAGATTCGTGAACAAGATATTCCCAAGACAAGATTCGTAAAGCTTTGGTTCTTATGAATATACCGTCATGTCTTTCGCCTTGTCAATGCTCCTCCAACATTCTCTCTGATGATGAACTTCATTTTCAACCCCTACACCAATGAATTGCCTTGGTCTATCTTGATGATATTTTGGTCTTCCAAGAATAAGAAGGATCATGCCAAACATTTGCGATTGGTGCTAGACAAGCTCGAGAGTATCAATTCTATGCTAAGTTCTCCAAATGTGAATTTTGGCTTGATGAAGTGCTTTATCTTGGTCATATCATCTCCGCCAAGGGTATCGCAGTTAATCCCGAGAAGGTGTCCGCATTGTGAATTGGGAACCTCCTCGTATCGTCAAGCAGCCTTCGCAGTTTTCTTGGTCTTGCAAGCTATTGTCAAGATTCATTGAGAACTTCTCCAAGATTGCAAAGCCTCTTTCCAACCTCCTCCGTAAGCATGTGAAGTATGTCCGGTCTCCCGAGTGTGACGTTGCTTTCAATACTCTCAAAGAGAAACTCGTCACAGCTCCCTGCCTTGACTCCTCCCGATGAATCCAAGCCATTCAAGTTTTTTCGTGATGCTTCTTCAAGGTCTCGTGCTGTGTTAATGCAAGAGAAGAGAGTTGTGGCTTATACCTCTCGCCACCGAAGCTCAACGAAAAGAACTACCCCACTCACGATCTTGAGTTGGCGGCAGTTGTCCATGCATTGATAACATGGAGACATCTCTTGTTGGGAAGGAAAGTGACATTTTCACCGATCACAAGAGTCTCAAGTATATCTTCACTCAACCCAACCTCAACCTCGTGCAGACTCGATGGGTCGAAATGATTCAAGAGTACAACCCAAGTATTGAATATACTCCGGCAAGGCCAATGTCATTGCAGATGCTTTGAGCAGGAAGGCTTATCGCAATAGTTTAATCCTCAAGCCCTTCCAACCGGATCTCGTGAAGCTTCCGCAAGCTGAATCTTCAAGTTGTTCCTCAAGGCTTTCTTGCCAACCTCATAGTCTCTCCTACTTTGGAAGATCAGATTCGTGAGGCTCAACTTCTGGATACCATGGTGAAAAAGGTGAAACGTGGTATCGACAAGGGCATTTCCAAGTACAAGTGCTTCCACATTGATGACAAAGATACTTTTCTTTGAGGACCGGATTGTGGTTCCTAAGGGTGATCTCGAGAAAAGTCATTATGAACGAGGCTCACAATTCGCTTCTATCCATTCATCCCGAAGTACTAAGATGTACCATGACCTCAAGCAGTCATATTGGTGGACTCGAATGAAGCGAGAAATTGCTCAATTCGTGAATGAATGTGATGTCCGCAGAAGAGTGAAAGGTAACACCAACGACCAGCTGGTCTCCTCCAACCTCTTGCTATTCCGAATGGAAGTTTGATCATATTGAAATGGACTTCGTGACTGGATTTCCAAAGTCCAAGCGTGGAAATGATGCTATCTTCGTTGTCATTGACAAGCTTACTAAAGTGGCTCATTTTCTTCCTATCAAAGAATCTATCACACAGCAGCTCGCCTTGGAGCTATACACCTCTGTGATTGTCTCCTTGCACGGCATTCCACAAGTGATCTCTTCGCACTGGCAGCATCTTTACCTCCAAGTTTTGGGATTCTTTTCGTCAAGGCCATGGGCACCAACATTCGCTTTCAAAGACAGCTTTCCATCCTCAAACAAGTGGCCAAGTCGAGCGAGTAAATCAAATCCTTGAAGATATGCTCGTGGCTTGTGTCATTTCTTTCGTATGAAGGGAAGATTGTCTTCCATATGCCGAAGTTCTCCTACAACAACAGCTTCCAAGTTTAGTTCGGCAAGGCCCCATTCGAATTTTCTATGGCGTAAAGTGTCGATTCTCTCAATTGGTCCGAGACAGTGAACGCCAACTTCTTGGCAATGACTTGATCACGTATGTAAGAAATGTGCAAAGTCATTCGTGAGAATTCAAAGCCGCGCTAATCGCGCCTGTAAGAGCTATTATGATGATAAGCACCGTGATGTGGCTTTTGAAATCGGAGACCATGTCTACCTCCGCCTCTCCAATGAAAGGCACTGCCGCTCGGTATCAAAGGGAAGCTTGCCCTAGATACGTGGGTCCTTTCAAGATCATTGGCAAAAGAGGCGATCTCGCCTATCAACTTGAGCTTCCATCCAACTTCGCGAATGTGCATGATGTGTTTCACGTGTCACAGCTTCGCAAGTGCTTCAAGACTCTGAACGCACTATCAACTTCAAGAAATTGACCTTCAAGAAGATCTCTTATCATGAGCACCCTGCTGCTATTCTTGAAGAAACCGAGCGCAAGACTCGCAACAAGTCAATCAAATTCTCAAAGTGAAGTGGTCACACCATTCGACCGAGAAGCCACGGGAGCGCGAGGATCACCTCCGCTCCAATATCCGAGTTCTTTCAGTCCTAGATCTCGGACGAGATCCTCTTGTAGTGGTGGAGTGTTGTAACACCCCGGAAGTAACTTTCCATATTTGTAACTCCAACTCTTGCCATTTTCGCATTGTGATATGATATTCCTCCGTGGTTGGGTTTTTCTTCATTTTGCATTTTGTCCATGTCATGCATTTTATATCATGTCATCATGTGCATCGATTTGCATACGTGTTCGCCTCATGATTCCGAGCATTTTTCCCGTTGTCCGCTTTTGCAATCCGACACTCCTATCTCCCCGGCGCCCTTTTACGCTTTTTCCGTGAGCGGTACTAAACCTTCTCGAATGGACCGAGGTTTGTCAAGTGGCCTTGGTATACCACCGTAGACCACCGGTCAAGTTTCGGTCATTTGGAGCTCGCTTGGTACTCCAACGGTTAACCGACTCTCTCAAAGGCCTCTTTTGAGTTGCAGCCCAACACCCTTCAAAATAGTCCAATAACCCATCTAAGTCACTTCCATGCTCTCCGCTGCTCGATCACGATCGTAGGGCTAAAACTACACCTCATTTGGACTCTCCTAGCTCCTCTATGCCTATTTAAACACCTCCCATTCCAAATCCGGTCTTCTTCCTCCCAAACCCTAAAATTCCTCCTCATACCAGACGGACACGCCCGCCGCCACGGACGAAACTGGCCAAGTCTTCCACTAATCAGCGCCAGGCCACTTGTCCCTCAAGGCTGCTGCCTGGCTGCTGCAAGGCTGCTGCTTTCTGCCCGACGCCACACACACACACAGGCTGGCCTGGCCGGCTTGCTGGCGCCATCGGCTGCGCTCACGCCATCGCCCGCCATTGGCCGCCGCGCCGCACGGGCCACTGGCTGGCTGGCGCCATCAAGGCTCAAGGCTGGCCACGGCCGCTGCCTCCGGCCGCCACCCGCCCCGCCCGCCTCCTCCGCCTCGCCTCGGCGAGCTCCGAGCCGAGCAGCCATTGCCGCCTCGATCGGATCCGATCCCGATCGGATCTCAGATCCCGCTGACTCTTCCCTCCAAAATTCTTCTAAGTTTTTAATCCTGTGAATATTTTGTGGCATTTTCAACGAGCATATCTTTGCATCTGTAGCTCCATTTTTGCAGATAATATATCAAAATGTTCGCCTCAAGAGTAGATCATTTCATCTCATTGCATCATTTTCATTTGAGCTCATCTTGATGCCCGAAATGCTGTTGAAGAGGGCTATGTGATGTTAGTTTCGCTTTCTTAATGTAACATGCACTTTTGTTATTTTTGCTATGATTGATGTGTGCACCCTATGAATTTGAGTCCTACATGTGTTTTGTAATATGCCATGCCATCTTTCCAGGGGTGTATGCCATGTATTTTTGTGATCTATGTGGTGACTAGCACAAGCATGCAAAGTAGGTGTCCCGATGTTGCTGTTTTCAGCCCTGCTTAGCTGATATTTTGATGCCATGTTAACTTGATGCTACCGAGAGATCCATGCATATTTTGAGATACTTCAGTAAGGATGTTTTGAACATATGTGGTTATGCTCTATCCATCCATGCCTTTGTTTGCAATTATGGAGTGCCATAGCTTGAGTCAATCGAGCTCTACTTTTGCTATCAAATGTTTCCGCAGATTGTTTACATGTTATTCAATTTTGCCAAGGTTGTTGTGGTTGATCCGTATGCTATGATGTTGTTCTTGCCATGTATATCTTCTATGCCATGTCTTCTTGATGTATGTATGCTTAGTTTATCATGTAAGGCTCTGTAGTGAGTGCATCGAGCTCTTAAACATGCCTACTTGTTATCAGTTTTGACATGCCATGTTGCTGAATCTGTTAACTAAACTTGCTATATTGACATGGGTGTTACTATATTTTCTGATCCTTTTGGCTTATGGTCAGTAAGGGACTTTTGTTCTATGCTTTGAGTAGATTCATGCCATGCCTTGTTTTGCTATTATAAGTTCCTGTAGCATGTAGTTTTCTTGCTCAACATTGCTACCTGATGCTGTTTTTGCCATGTCCAAATTTCGATATTTTGTGCACTTTTGCCATGCTTGTTTGAACCTGTTATGATGTGATTTAGCCGTAGCTCAGTGTTCATCTTTTGTCAAGCATCTTGAGTAGATCACTGCCATATACTTTGTTGGTACGCTTGGGTGCAGTAGCTTAATTTCTTGTTGCTTGCTAAGTGGCATCATGCTGTTAATGGCAGATTTGTGCCATTCTTGTTTTGCTTGTCATTTGCAAACCGTGCATCCGATTCCGTGATCTTTATATCGATTTCAACCGAAATCATCTCATCTTTCCAGTGGCATACTTGGTTTGCCAAGTTGATGCCTGGTTCATCATTTTCCTTCCGAGCGCACATACGCATTGCATATCACATCTCGCATATCATGTCATGTTTTGCATCATGTTGTTTGTGCATTGCACCGTGATTTATTGTGGTTCCTTTGTTTGTGTTCTTGCTTTGGGTAGAGCCGAGACGAGTACGTGAACGAGGAACCTGTTGAGAACGCTTACGAGGATCAAGCTTTCGACAACTCGAGAACATTGCGCAAGATGACCATACCTCAAATCACTTCTATCTTTGCTATGCTAGTTGCTCGCTTCTTTTGCTATGCCTATGCTACGATGCCTACCACTTGCTATATCATGCCACCCATATTGCCATGTCAGCCCCTAACCATCCTTTCCTAGCAAACCGCTGATTGGCTATGTTACCGCTTGCTCAATTTCTCTTATAGCGCTGTTAGTTGCGTGAAGATGAAGTTTGTTCCTTGTTGAACATGGAGATGTTGTTCCTTTTTGGAACATGTTTACTTGTTGGGGATATCACAATATATATCTGCTATAATTAATGCATCTATATACTTGGTAAAGGGTGGAAGGCTCGCCTTATGCCCGGTGTTTTGTTCCACTCTTGCCACCCTAGTTTCCGCCATACCGTGTTATGTTCCTTGATTTCGCTGCCTTACACGGTTGGGTGATTTATGGGACCCCTTGACAGTTCGCTTTGAATAAGACTCGCCCAAAGAAGGCCCAACTTTGGTTTTACCATTTGCCACCTAAGTTTTTTCCCCGGTTTTCGCGAGCCCGAGGGTCATCTTTATTTTAACCCCCCGACCAGTGCTCCTTCGAGTGCTGGCCCAAACGAGTAGATCAGGGGCCACCACGGGAAACTCGAGGCTTGGTTTTACTCAGAGGATGTCTCATCCGGATGTGCCCCGAGAACGAGATATGTGCAGCTCCTATCGGGATTTGTCGGCACAATCGGGCGGCTTTGCTGGTCTTGTTTTATTGCTGTCGAAATGTCTTGTAGTCCGGATTCCGAGATTGATCGGGTCTTCCCGTAGAAGGAATATCCTTCGCTGACCGTGAGAGCTTATAATGGGCTGTTGGGACACCCCGCAGGTATTATCTTTCAAAGCCGTGCCCGCGGTTATGAGGCAGATGGGAATTTGTTAATGTCCGTTGTAGAAAACCCGGTTGACCTCAATTAAAATACACATCAACAAGGTGTAACTGGATGGTCTCTTCTCGGAGTCCGGAAGTGAACACGGTGTTGGAGTTATGTCCGACGAAGTAGTTCAGATCACTTCTTGATCGCTACTAGCTTCACGACCGTGCTTTTGCTTCTCTTCTCGCCTCTTTTGCGATGTAGCCACCATATATGCTAGTCGCTTGCTGCAGCTCCACCTTACAACTCTGTCCTTCCTATAAGCTTAAATAGTCTTGATCTCGCTGGTGTGAGATTGCCGAGTCCCCGTGACTCACAGATTCTACCAAAACAGTTGCAGGTGCCGACGATGCCAAGGCAGGTGACGAACCGAGCTCAAGTGGGAGTTCGACGAGGAACGTGGTCGTTATTATGTGTCTTTTCTTGATGATCAGTGGAGCTCAGCTTGGGACGATCGGGATCCGTGTAGCATTTGGGGTATCTTCTTTATTTTGGTTCCGTAGTCGGACCTTGAGTGTACTCAATGATGGATGTTTATTTATGTATGTGTGAAGTGGCGATCGTAGCCAACTATGTATCTTTTTCCTTATGTATTACATGGGTTGTGTGAAGATTACCTCACTTATGTACATTGCTTTCAATGCGGTTATGCTCTAAGTCGCGGCTCGACACGGGAGATATAGCCGATCGAGGGGGTTATAAATCATGTGAGAACCATCGAATTGTTGTCAAACAGATGCGCCCTCACTAGTTTTTTCATGAATATGGCATGTAAGACATAAGTTGTCACGGTTTATCATAACGAGCAGTGTGTGTTTTGATGAAATAGAGTACTGCTCGAGAACCGTATACCGACGATACATAGGTACTTGTAAACACTGTTGGCGCTACCCCACTTGTAAAGGGGCCAGCAAAACACGCACATTGGCTCAGCTCGCTTCAACACTAGGCT
Source organism: Aegilops longissima (assembly GCA_021605205.1). Taxonomy (NCBI): domain Eukaryota; kingdom Viridiplantae; phylum Streptophyta; class Magnoliopsida; order Poales; family Poaceae; genus Aegilops; species Aegilops longissima. Next base: position 632,667,288 of record CM038677.1, on the reverse strand, counting down.
ATCGACCAGCTAACAATCAACAATCTGTTGTTCGACATATAAGAAACTATGTATCTTGTTACAAAGTGGTTCATGCAGTTAATTGAGGCCACAATGTAATAAATTCCAAATGTTCACATCGCTTAGTCCAGCGCCATGTGGAACACTCACATTAAACTCATCTTCATAAAAACTTGAAAAGCATAAGTTAAGCAATTTTATACATCTCAATGATTCATAGAACATAAAAACATATACTAGTTCACAGCAAAAGACAAAGTTGTGAGAAGGTTTACAAATCAGGAAAAACAAGCAAAATGCTTCTCCGAGCAAAGTGCCTCCCCGCAGCTTAAATTTCCGGAGTTCACTCCGTTTTTTCTTGTTGCCACCATTCAGGTTAGGTTCTCTCATTCCGAATAACCAGTTATAATTGTGGTCTCACTGGAATGCTGAACTGAACCATGTAGTTGTCGGCGTTCTAGGAACGGGGTCCCTGACTTGCTCGCTCGCTGCCTGCGGCGTGGCTCAAAGGAGGCCCAGACGGCCCATCTTCATCAACGAAGCTCAATACCCTTGCGAGGGGCCAGATTGCTGGGCGGACGACGAGGAGCTTCCTGTGCACGACCTTGTCAGCTGGCTCATGAGGAGGCGGAGAGTTCAAGGCAGGGTACTCGCGAGGTGCCCATGACGCAAGCCATGACGCACTAAGGGCGCCAGCGGGCACCAGCCCGCAGCAGGTGTCCTCCTTTCCCTTGGTGCAAAGGGAGCAAGCGCAGCGAGAGCAGCAAGCAAAGGCATCCATTTCGTGCAACAAGACCAAGACCAGCCCCAACGGCTGGAAGGGGTCATCGTGGAGCCCAAGCAGCATCATCACCAGAGCCTTTGGCAAGCGAGGACCAACTTTAGTCAGGATAAGTGTACCCACTGCCCCCTTCAAAATGGCCAATTGTTGGCGCCTTCCCGCCAATATTTGGGAAGAGGCCCAGGCCTTCGCTCATATAAGTAGAGCTAGCCACCATAGTAGAGGGGACGAGAGGCATAGAGATCCGCATCCGAGTCCAGAGAGAGAGAGAGACCTGATCTCAAGCTAGAGCGACGGAACACCACCTAGCAGTTCATCGCACCCACCAAGAATGACTCGCGAGGCCGTTCTTCCCTGCATCGCTCCTCATTAGCCCAAGAGGCAATCCACCATGCCACAAACTAGAGTAGGGTATTACACCACAACGGTGGTCTTAACTAGTATAAATCTTGTGTCTCTTGTGCTGTTCCTTTAGTAGTTTAGGTCCCCGCGATTCGGGCGAGGTACGAGACGGTGGAGGGTTGGATCTCCGCTACACCCAAAGTGTTCGAACCTCAAGGGTCTGCCGAACCCGAACCGACATTTGGCGCGCCAGTAGGTGCGCGGATCTGCCTTCCGCCGCCGCTTTTCCTCGACCACCGCAACCATGCTCGACGCTGCGGGCTCGCTGAGCGCCGAGCCGCCTCGCCCATGTCACCCGGACGGCTTCCGACGGCAGCGCCGCCGCCCTCACCGCTTCGCCATCAACACCGCCACTGCCCGGTGGGGGGGACGGCAAGCATCATCCTCGCGCCTCGGCAACCTCGGGGGAGGGGCCGCCAAGCTTCTGCCACCCGCCTGTCCGCTGCCGTTCTCCGCTGTCGCGTTCCCTCCTGGCGCTCGCAGCGCCGCCTTCCAACCGCCATGTCAAGACATTCGTCCGCTGGTCGGCGCCGCTTCCACGCGCAGGGGCTCCTTTAGGTCGGACGGAGTCGCCGGCCGGGCTGACCTTCGACTCAAGACCACCCCACCAACTCGGCCGCTCGGGTGCGCCCCATGCTCGCGACACCCACCATTTGCCAAAGTTGCCGCCACCAGACCTCATCGACGGCGGCGCTGGCCTCAACGCATTTCGCCGAGGCCTTCAACCTCCTCTCAGATACCTGTGGAGCGGCTGCAGCCCAGCCGCCTTTCTCGGCGAGGAGGAGGGTCATCCAGCTCCTTGGGCAATCCGCTTCCGTGACCTTTCGCACCTACGACAACTTCCGACGGAACTGGTCGACTTCGACATCGCCCCATCGGTCTCCCCTACAATGCCATCCTTGGCTATCCACCATTGGCCAAATTCATGGCCGAACTCCACCCGGGTACAACCTCATGAAGATGCTCGGGAGCAGCGGCGCCTCACTGTGCCCGGGATATCAAGGTGCGCCATGAAAGTGCTCAGCTCACTCAAGACGGGCGTCAGAAGCGCAGCTCCGCCGATGCGGAAGCCCCTAAGCCTCAAGGGGGCTGCGCCGACCAAGAAGAAGAAGTTGTTCACTCAAGACAAGGCGGAGACCAAGCAGATAATTGCCGATGAGGACGGGTCCACAAACGCCACCTTCACCATAGGCGCCAACCTCGAGCCTTAACAGAGGAAGCCCTTGTCAAGTTCCTCGCGCGTAACAAGAAGGTGTTCGCCTGGGAGCCCGATCAGTCAAGCGGGATTCCACAAGGCATAATCGAGCACCACCTCAACGTGCCCCAACGCAGGCCCAAAGGAAGGTAAAGCGAGAAGGCAGTCCACCAAAAGCAGGCCTTCATCGCTCAAGAGACCCGCAAACTAGAAGCCGCGGGGTTATTCGCGAGGTCCGATACTCAGATTGGCTGGCCAACCCTGGTGGTGCCAAAGAAGGAGGAAAGGAGCGCATGTGTCGATTTCACCAACCTCAACAAAGCATGCCCGCAGGATCCGCTTCCGCCCTTCAGATCGACCAGATCGCCGATTCCACCGCCGAGTGTGACCTATTATGCTTCTTGGACGCTTTTCTAGGTATCACCAAATCAAGATGGCGTGGAAGACGGGAGAAGACGGCCTTCCTAACCCCGTGTTGAGTGTACTCGCTATACGCAGCATGCCATCTGGCTGCGCAACGCAGGGCAACCTTCCAATGCTCATGCACATCACCTTGGGCCCACAGCTCGGGAAGAATGTGGAGGCATACGCCGACGACATCGTGGTGAAGTCTCGCGAGGCCAAGACCTTGATACAAGACCTGAAGAAACCTTCATGAGCTCAACGCAGTGAGCCTCGCGACCAACCCGAGAAGTGTGTGTTTGGAGTTCCTCAGTAAGCTCCGGGTTTCTCGTGTCCCACCGAGGCATCGAGGCCAACCCAAAAGGTCAAGGCAAGGAAGACATGAGCCCACCAAAGACCCTCGTGGAAATGCGGCTCACGGCGCCAGAATGCGCTGGGCCGTTTATCTCCGGGATTGGGGAGAGAGCGCTGTTTTCTTCCACCGATGAAAAAAGGGCCCTTCGAGTGGATCAAGAGGCCGACAAAGCGCTTTCAAGACCTCAAGAGGTACCGACCTGCCCTCCGTGATGGTGGCCTCACCTCAGAGCCCTCGGTACTCTACTCGCCGCCACTCCCTACTCGCTAGCGCTGCCTCGTGGCAGTTAGGAGGAGCGCCAGCCAAGACCACGGCGCCACCCGAGCTAAGCCAAGACCGAATCAAGGAACTAGCGTAAGCCAGCACCACAATGGAAGAAGATCACCGTCACAGCAGAAGCGCACTAAGGGCGGGAGGCCTCCCATCCAAGCACCCAGCTTCCGGAGGCGCTGCCGCCGAGGCACCATAGCTTCCGAAGACACCACCAGCACCGACGGCCCTAACTCGCCGAGCACCCGTGTACTTTCACAAGACTGCAGTTACGGATGCGAGGGCACGGTACCCCATGCCGCAAGCTCCTCCTCGCTGTTGGTAGCTTCGCAGAAGCTGCTGCACTACTTCTGTGGTCATCCAATCAAGGTTGTCTAGGCATACCCCCGGAGAGGGTGCTCAGAGCCCCAACTCGGCCGGAAGGGTCGCCGAGGGAACATAGAGATACAAGCATTCCAGCTCGAGTTCAAAGACAACCAGAGTCATCAAGGGGCCACTACCGGGCAGATTTCGTGGCCGAATGGATGTAAGCACCGGCCTCGTGGCCGGGCGAGGATCGGTCCTCTCCCCTGTGAAACGGTTACTGTAAGGTTGGGTCATGTATTTCGACGGAGCGTTTCTCCGCACAGGCGCTGGGCTGGGGCAGTGCTCATATCTCCCGCTCAGACAACCTTTACTATGCCTGCAGCTCTGCTTTCCAAAGATGGCGAGAAGGTCTCCAACAATATAGCAGAATACGAGGGGCTGAGAAGGGTCCAAGGCTGCCGCTGCCCGGGGTGAAGCGCCTACCATCAAGGGCGATTCGCAGCCTCGCCAATTTCTCCAACAAGGTGTACGAGCCAAGAGATGAACACATGGAGGCCTACCTCATGGAGGTCCGCAGGATGGAGAAACAGTTCTGGGGTTGAGCTGCAGACGTGTCTCCTGGCACCAATCAAGAGGCCGACGACATTGCCAAACGAGCCTCCAGAGGTTACCCCACGAGCCGGGCGCTTTGAGGAACGGATCTTCAAGCCCTCAGCCCCGCCGCCATTATCAAGCACATCACAGCTCTGGAGGAGCTCCTCACCACCTGCCTCGGAGCCCCACTGCGGGGTCTGCCTCAGAGCACGCCCGCTCCTAACGATGGAACCTCAAGAGGAGTGCTGGATCACGGAGCTCAAGAGTTACTTAACGCTGGGACTTTGCCGGAGAAGGAGGAGGAGGCAGAGCGCAGGCGCGGCAAGCCACGCATACGTGATCATGGATGGAAAGCTCTATCGAAACGATCGAACGACGATCCTCGCGCCGCATCACCAGGAACAGACAAGGAATTGCCGGCAGATATACATGGCGGAGATTGGGCACCATTCTTCGCCACGGACCCTTGTCGGCAAGGCATGCTCCGCAGCGTTTCTATTGGCCCACCGCTACCAATGACGCTTATCGAACTCGTGAAGGCTTGCGAGGCTTGCCAATTCCATGCCAAGCAGATCCACCACCAAGCCAGGAGGTTCTGAAACCATCCCCTCACTTGGCCATTCGCGTCTAGGGCTGACATTCGGGCCCTTTTCCTCGGGTGCCGGGGCTATCGCTACTCTACGCCGCCGCGGACAAATTCACCAAGTGGGTCAAGTCGAGGCCTCCGCGCCATCCCCGCCGGTTCGCATCAAGTTCATCAAGGCATCGAAGCCGGTTCGAGTGCCGAACCGCATCATCACCGACAACGGTTCGCAGTTCACCAAGAACTTTTTAAAACGCATCGCGCTAACCTTGGGACGCAGATATGCTACGCCGTGGCGCACTTCGCAGCAATGGACAGGCCGAAGGGCCGATGCAGAGGTCCCAGAGGCCTCAAGACCGTGACGCTCAAGAAGAAACTGAAGCTCGCGGCAGAGGCTGGTACGACGAGCTCCCGTCCTGTTGTGGTCCATCCGCACAACCGCAACCAAGCCAACTGGAGAGACCCCTTCTTCCCGGTCTACGGAGCCGGGCGTCCTCCTCATGAGGTCAAGCTGCCGATCCGCTGGGTCCCGCGCTCGATGAAACGCTGCAGACGCCATGCAGGGACGCACCTTGTGCCGGGGAGGAGCGCCCAAGAAGCTGCGCCATGAGCTGCAAGGTACCAGCAGGCACTCCCGCGATACCACCGCCGCAACATCCACCGCAGAACTCTCGAGGTAGGGGACCTCATGTTCGACGGGTCCTCTGTGGAGGGATCTGATAAGCTCTCTCCCATGGGAGGGCCCATTCAAGGTTGTTCATGTTTCCGTGCCTGGCCCGGCGCTTGAGACTCAAGAAGGAGTACCTATACGTAACGCGTGGAACATCCAAAGACTCCTGAGGTTTTACCCCTAAAAGGCCCAGAGCTCGTGAAGAAGGCAAATGCCCGTGAAGTTCATCTTTTGGGAAAGGCCCAGAGCTCGTGAAGAAGGCGAATGCCCGTGAAGTTCATCTTTTGGGAAAGGCCCAGAGCTCGTGAAGAAGGCGAATGCCCGTGAAGTTCATCTTTTGGAAAAGGCCCAGAGCTCGTGAAGAAGGCAAATGCCTGAAGTTCATCTTTTGGAAAAGGCCCAGAGCCCGTGAAGAAGGCAACACCGTGAAGCTCACCTTCCGGGAAAAAGGCCCAGAGCTCGTGAAGAAGGCGAACGCCTATGAAGCTGCTGCTGCTCGAAAGGCCCGAGCCTGTGAAGAGGGAAAACGCCTGGCTGCTTGCTTCCTGTAAGAAAGGCCCGAGCTCGTGAAGAAGGCGAACGCCTGTGAAGCTCGCCGCCTGTGACACTCTCACGTAATAATGAGTTGGGATGTACACGCCTGAGTCTCGTGGAGTGCCGCCTCAGCCCCGGGCTCCTCCCACGCCCAAAGGGCAGCACTTAGCTCCACGCTGGTGAGAAGACGTCAAGACTAGACTAGGTGCCGGACGCGCTTTTTCATTTGCTTTCTCAGCTTGACTAGTTATTCCCATTTGGAATTTTTATCAAACTATCGCCTTTTTGGTCAGTGGTTCTTCGATCTTCTCACTCTCCTGCCTCGATTTTCTTATGCTGGGACTCGTGGAGGCGAAGCCTCGGAGCCCCGCGAGCTGCTCCTGCCCCTATCGCCAAGTTTTCACGGCCCCGCCCACAGCCGAGCACCCTCCCGACCATGCCTCACGGGCAGCACAACGCGAACACGGGCCTGGATCGGTCGCCTGCTGCCACGGCTGGGGTTCACTTGTCAATGGGCGACGCGTAAGGGAACAGACGTGATAACAAAAGCAAGACAAGAATTAACGGCGTTGATTCTAAATGCCCTTCACGGGCCACACATTGTTCCTTTTACGCAGGAGAAAAGAAAGGAAAAGGATGTAGCAGGTGAAGCACGCCTGCGCCGCTCTCTTGAAGGCTCGAGCCCAAGCTCAGCGGAATCCTCTCGTGCTTCATCGGGCGTATGGCAAGCGACCCGCTGCCACCCCTAAGCAGCGCGACGTGCGGCTGGCCGCTGTCGTTGCCGGAAGAATCACCACCAAGAAGAGCTGGTGAAGCATGAGGAGTCGCGACATCGCCGCCGCCGCTGCTGCCCTCTCCGCCCACGCCGGGCTGAGTCTCGCCGCGGTCGCCGCCTTCGTGGCAGCATCCCATGCGGCGACTGCCTTCCCCAACACCTCACGTAGAGGGTGGCGCCGCCATCATACTTAAAGTGCAGGGAGCACCGCGGCGGAGACCACGCGCTGAAGCGAACGCCTCACACCAAGGGCTGTGAACAGTTCTCGCAGCAGAGACCTCCAGAGAAGCCCACGGCCCGCTGCTGCAGAGCCATCCGCTCGAGCCGAGGCCACCCGGCGCCATCTGGAGCTCACCCAGAGGAAGCACGGAGCTGAAGCCGGACGCCGGACGGCCTCCGCCTCACCATGAACTCCGCAGCGCTTCAAGAAGCATGGAGGCGTGGCTCGGGGACGCGCGCCAGGCACGCCCGACCATGGCTAGCCGCCGTCACACGCCGAGAGCCTCCCCACCATCGCTGGGGACCGCTGTGGAGGCCACGGGTGCTTATGAAAAGCGACTGACCACGCTTAGGCGGAGGAGAGGAAGACTCGACCGACGACCCTTCCCTTCTCTCGCGCCGAGAACTTCCTTGGTGGAGCCATGGAGAAGAAAGAGAGACAAGAAGGATAGATCGAAGGGCGCCACTGCCCAGATTTATTGTCGGCGAAGGCCAACCGCCGGCCTCCACGATCACGGGTAATCATGACCAACTCGCATGCAGGACTTGTCAATCCGGTGGTTACCGAGGCATCGGGAAGCAAGGCGACACGCCCAATCAACCGCCACGCTGCCGCCTAAGGTCAGGTTGTTAGGGGCTCATGACGTCAGACTTGCCCTTTCGCCTCTCGCCGCTGTTCGGCGCGCCAGGCCCGGGCTACTGTCGGCGTTCGGGAATGGGGTCCCCAGACTTGCTCGCCTGCTGCCCGCGGGCGTGGCTCAAAGGAGGCCCAGGACGGCCCATCTTCATCGACGAAGCTCAAGACCTCGCGAGGGGCTGAGATTGCTGGGCGGACGACGAGGAGCTTCCTGTGCACGGCCTCGCCAGGCTGGCTCATGAGGAGGCGGAGAGTTCAAGGCGTGGTACTCGCGAGGTGCCCATGACGCAAGTTATGACGCACCAAGGGCCCAAACTACTATAAATCTTATGCCTCTTGTGTTGTTCCTTTAGTAGTTTAGGTCCCCGCGATTCGGGCGAGGTACGAGACGGTGGAGGGTTGATCTCCGCCACACCCCAAAGTGTTCGAACCTCAAGGGTCTGCTGAACCCGAACCGACAAAAGCAGTAATCGACCAGTGAAATTCTTGTGCATTCCACTAAATTTAAGCACCGCTATTTGCATAAATAAGCAGACCACAATGCCTCTTGTCCACAAGACCTGTCCAAAAACCGCTGCAGCCGTGCTAGCCTAGTCCTCGTCCATGGATGAACTAGTAGAAAGTGCATTCCGACTAGGATGCAGTTGTTTTCGCCGTCCTCAGACCGTAATCAGAAGTAAAACGATGAATCAGCTTCTTTTAGATTGCATTGGTCATTCTACCTTAGTTACTACCAATGTAGGGATACCTTGAAGACGGGAGGTTAGGCGACGCCAACGAGGGATAGCCATCTCATTTTGTGCAGTTGTACTAAAACTGAGGTGTGTGCTTTTGATTGCGCGGATAGAAACGATACGGAGACAGACATCCCGAAACAATATGGAGACAGACATCCCTGTTTGCACAAATACGAAATAAGGTTATTTAAACGGTGACAGATATTACTACTTTCCCCCGTTTCCTCTTAGAACCAAGTCCTAGATTCATGCTACAGCTTTCCCACTTTCTTCCCTGTTTGAACCAACGCTTGAGTCGATCAGATGAACTAGCTTTACTTAATAATAGTAGAAGTCTAGGTGGCTTTGGAACAGCGGACTGAAGTAGAAAAGGATCCACACGAAGGAGCTGGGGCAGAGAGCAAGGTTGGTTTCAAGGAATATATACCGAGGGGGTCGGCATGTGGCAACGACGGGCCGGAGGTCGATCTTGGCCACAATACCATTGTGGAGGAAGAAGGGTCGGAGGCCCTCCCAAACCGGCGCTTCGGAGAGAACGGCACGGCCGCTGATCGGGATGCTGGCAGCCGTTGGTCTCCTCCTCGCCACGACGGCAGCGTGAACGATGCACCTACACCCCTGCCCCGGTCGAGGTTGTCCAGCCGGATTTGTGACCAGCCGTGAGCTGAGAGAGAGTGTGGCCACCTATGTCTTGCTTAGATCTGGAGAGCATGAGAGAGTGAACGAGAGGAACCCTAGTAAAGCAAGCGCCAAGGCTCTCGCTTATATATAGTGGAGTGATTTTGTTGTACCAGCTTCAAAAAAATGCGCCTCCTACGTGTACCCATGAAAGGGTGTGAGAGAACTAGTGCGCAAGCAAGACACGCTTTCTTCGTGAGAGTACAATATACTATGCCCAAGAACGCTCGCCACAAGAGTAATAGTATAAGTGTGACGGTGAGCTAAAATAAAATGTGTGCCGCCTTTTGTTTTTTAGAAGTTCTGAGGGTAGGGTGAAGAGCACATATGTGCGTGACGCCTACCCGCACATAGACGGTGGGTGCGAGAAAGTAGTTCACGAGAGGACTCGGAGAGTCGGACTGTGAGGGTGCGTAAAGTGAGATAGAGGGGGCATATCAATGCAATGCATGTGTCCGTAAATCATTATCCGACAAACGCTCGCCACAAGCCTTTTCCCCGATTTAACACCGAAGAACTGCTAGATCGGCATCCGACAAAGGTCGCTTTTGCTGCGTGTCATTCAATGTAACAGCCACTCCTCCTACACACAAATCTTCCACGTGAGTGTTAGCAACTGCCGATGCTCCCTCCGTTCAAATGCAGGTATATAGGATATAGCTTTATTGAAAATTCAACCTCGCAAACTTTTACCGAAGTTTACGGTACCAAATTGCACATGTAGAATACCTCAGATATATCATTTCATTCATCTTCTAGAGGTAATTATAAAGATGGGTGAGGAGTCTACAAAGAAAGACCTCACCCGCAGCAATTTCAAGCATCCTTAAGTGTCGAGAAATATCATAGGAACTCTATATGATATGATTTTTATAGGATTTTTTCCTTTAGAGCCAACTGGTTCATAGGAATAGATTCATATACTCCACATTTCAAAGGAAATAAACATGATATCATTTCTATAGCTTTAGAGCCACTTGGTTCATATGAATGGATTCCTATACTCCCTTAATTTCAAATCCTCCTCATAGGAATTGAGATACATGTCATCTCTAGATTCAATAGAAAAGTTCCTATGATGTGAACCAAATGACATCTCTTTTCCAATCCCTACTATAGGAATTGAGATGCTCCATGTCATCTCTTTCCCTACAACTTCCATGTATACATCTTCTATTCCTAGATAGATAGTACAACCCACTAGTAGTTTTTTTCCAAAACATGCAACTATGGCACAAGAACTATATAGTGTGCCAATAACTTTGAAAGATGGTCGCTGGATGAAGCTAACCCGACAAAGGCAGTAGATAGGAAAATCCGAGCACCATGGCCGTTGGATATCATCAACATTCCACCAGATCTGCCACATGTACAATTTAGAAGACTCCATGGTTGAACTTAAGCATAATGCACAAACCTCAAAACACAAGCACTTCTCCTTTGTTCTAGAATCTTCTCAGATCATAATTGATTATTTTTTCTAAATGAATTGCCATTATTTGTTTTTTACTTTATGATTTACAATGCACAACCCCATGAATCTTAACTTTTTTAAAACTAATTGATTTTGAATGAGATGAACTATAAGAACTAAAAGAACATCTACATCATGCATATATGACTCAAAGATTTACATGCTATAGTGTGTATTTATTCATAATTTGGTTTCAAATCTCATGCTCTATACATGTGTACCTTACAAGTTTTGAGTAGAGTAGCAAATTTCACGCTGCCCCGGTATATCAAAATGCAGGGCCCATGCATCATTGCTTTTCGGTCGAACCCACGCCCACAATTTTTCAGACGCATTATATCTCCACTGGTCCCCGAACCCAAAATGTTGCCTCGCTCTCAGAAACCAAGCGGCGCACACATATTTAAGGCGCCGACTGAACTCGCTTATAACGACGCGGCCCCGCACGCCGTAGTACTCCTACAAACCCTACCGCCGACTCATCATCCGCTTTTCTTCAAGAGGACGAGGGAGAAGCCGATTTGTAGTGGAGGCGCTTTAAAAAAGGATCTCAGAGTGGAGACCCCACCCTAGGGTGCCCTAGGTAGCTGCCGACGCATCATTGTTTTCTTTCTTTATGCCCTTGCGCTCTAGAGTGAAATGATGGTTGCTTCGCCCATCCAAGACTCCAACTTAATGCGGAAAGGTGGGGCTTTGTGATTTGACCCTCATCGCCATTTTCTACTATCGCGTTTCACGACCGGGTGCTCCAATTCCAACCGCTGTTCGAACTGTAATTTGGTGCATCGCACGGGAACAAGACGGTGGATGAGCCACATGTCGGCCAAAGGGGTCCTGTTATGTGTCGCCATTTCGTGTGTGGATCGACCTCGCTTGAGTTGTTACGCCAACACGACAGAGCAGCCTACCACTTGGTTTTGCTCCTTCGTGAATCCCGACTATATTGATCTAAAAGATACCGCTGAACTACCCTCTCCGCTCTCGGTTTTTTTTTATTTTCAGGCATTTCGTTTATAGGGCCTGCACGTAGTTCTATGTCACAAAAGTATATCATTGGATTCTTGCGGATGTAGTCGATTTAAAAGTCGAGGGCGGGCTTTTCCTGCGCGGGTAGGCGGCGGGCAGTTCCGCTTAGTCGGTTCGACAGAGACGCGAGAAGACGAGGGAGTAGGCTGCTGCAAACGTGGGCTGTGGATTTGACAATGAAGTTATCGCTGGATGTGAGGCCCGTGATTTGACTTGCTATTATCATTTTAGCTGCATGGGCGCACGATTGGCGTGAGTCTCCGATTCCTGACCACCTCCATGTGCCTCTCCCTGCTCCACCATGTAGTAGAGGCTGGCTCTTGCATGAGAGCCCACTTCTCCACTTTTTCCTTGCCTCTCTTTTCTCCACATATGCAAAATGCCATGTAGTAAAGCTTATTATTGTACTTTACCTGATGCATGTACAAGTTCATGGAAATTTAGTGGTCATTCATGCATTCTTCTAATTAATGCCTCGGTAAACATAACTTCTTGAGAAAAACGAGCGCATTAATTACTGTGCAAACCACTTAAATTAATTCGACCACTCACCGCCTCACCTTGGTTGGAGAGATTTTAAAATTGAGCCATAAATTGAAAGGAGGGAGTAGTAACTTTGTCTCGATTACTATTTGTGGCCTTGTATAGATGCAAAATGTATTTTTATAGTGGCCTTGTATAAGTAAATGGAGGGAGTACTAACCAAAGTATACGTAGTAGGGACGAGGAGTAAACGAGGGAGTAGTAAAATTTTCTCCTCGTGTTATGAGCCATCACAAGGGGGCAGGGAGCAGCGAAGAAGGCATACAGTAGTAGTAGTAGTAGTAGTAGTAGTACTCAGAAGCAAGCTTCACCTCATCCTCATGAGCCACCGCGCCTGCGGGCGGGGAGACGGCATACTAAGCAAGCTTCTCCTCGCTCTGTGAGTTGACGGACACATCAAAAGAACTCCAGCAGTATAGAGCCTTGCTCTAAGGTAGGCCCCACATGGTTTGCCTCTTTCTTAATTTAACATAACGCGCCAAGTCGCAATTTGTTTATTCACCCGTGGTAGACGATCCTTCCTCCACCAAGTGGACAACCAAGACATCGTGCAAATTACCACGTGGGCTGCCTTTTTCATACAGTAAATGAGCTCCACTGCACCCGCAAGGGTGTGGTTGGGAAAGAGATGGGAGTACGCATACTGCGGTATGCACCTCTTCTCTTCAGGCACGCCCCCACCCACGTGGGTGTGTGTGAGAGAGATACGACAAACCTAGACATAATGTCTGCTCATCCCCATGCCTCCGCCCACTCCAACCACCACCACCACCATGCCCAACTCCTCACCTTATCTCTCATCTTTCTCCCTCCATTTTTATATACAAGAGGCCACTATCAAAATTACAATTTGCAGATATACAAGGCCACTAACACTAATCGATGCAATATTAATGGTGTTTGCCTCATGGTACTAGCAAAGGAGGACATTAATTATCCCTTGCATGCATGCGGGAGTTTGTAAAAAATGCATCTTGATGTTTCGTGCAATGCATGGGAATCTTGCTAGTCCATGAAAACAACACATGGCAAAATTCCACGGCGAACGAGGGATTTGAATCTGTTGGGAGGGTCTGTTCGGATCTTGCCCGGGGTAGCTGTAGGACCTTGAGAAGAGGTGTCTAGAGGGGGGGGATTAGACACTAAGTACCAAAGTTGCAGTTTTTAAGTTTCTTTAAAGTTTGAGTGGAGTTTAGGCACAAGTTTAACATTCACAACATATAGCAAGCAAACATGCAAAGAGTATATGAGCAGCGGAAAATAAAGCATGCAACTTGCAAGAATGTAAAGGGAAGGGATTGGAGGATTCAAACGCAATTGGAGACACGGATGTTTTTGGCGTGGTTCCGATAGGTGGTGCTATCGCACATCCACGCTGATGGAGACTTCAACCCACGAAGGGTAACGGTATGCTGAGTCCACGGAGGGCTCCACCCACTAAGGGTCCACGAAGAAGCAACCTTGTCTATCCCACCATGGCCGCCGCCCATGAAGGACTTGCCTCACTAGCTGTAGATCTTCACGAAGTAGGCGATCTCCTTGCCCTTACAAACTCCTTGGTTCAACTCCACAATCTTGTCTGAGGCTCCCAAGTGACACCTAGCCAATCTAGGAGACACCACTTCCAAGAAGTAACAAATGGTGTGTTGATGATGAAATCCTTGTCTTGTGCTTCAAATGATAGTTCCCCAACACTCAACTCTCTCTCATAGGATTTGGATCTGGTGGAAAGAGGATTTGAGTGGAAAGCAACTTGGGGAAGGCTAGAGATCAAGATTCATATGGTAGGAATGGAATATCTTGGCCTCAACACATGAGTAGGTAGTTCTCTCCCTAAATAGGATGCCGGAAGTGTAGGTTCAGTGTGATGGCTCTTCCACGAATGAATAGGAGGTGGAGGGGTATATAGCCTCCACTCAAAATCTAACTGCTACACACAATCTACCAAACTCGTGGGACCGAATCGTTAAACTCGGTCGACCGATTTAGCAAATAATGTGACCGTTAGGGTTTTCGTGTGGACCGAATGCAACTCGGTGGGACCGATTCGGTTAGGGTTAGGCATAGCGTAATCTCGGTAAGACTGATTACACAAACTCGTGGGACCGATTGTGGTAATAAGCTTCCAGAGAGTTGGTCGCAAACTGGTTTGACCGATTATCAAACCTGGGACCAATTTTGATAATAAGTTAACCAGAGAGTTTGCATTGTAATCTCGTAGTAGTGCCGATTGCTCAAACTCGTGAGACCGATTTTGATAATGGACATACACAGAGAGATTATAATCCCATCTCGGTGAGACCGAGATCCCTATCGGTGAGACGATTTGCCTAGGGTTTGTGGTAATGGCTAAGACATCCAAACTCGTGGCGCGGATAGGAAGAATCAGCAATGAAGTTTGACTTTAGGTTTAGGACAAATGTGTGGAAGTGGGAAAGTAGTTGAGGGTATTTGGAGCATATCACTAGCACATGAAGCAAGAGGCTCATTACAACACCTCATCCCTCCTTGATAGTATTGGCTTTTCCTATAGACTCAATGTGATCTTGGATCACTAAAATGTAAAATGAAGAGTCTTGAGCTTGAACTTGAGCCAATCCTTTGTCCTTAGCATCATGAAGGATTTCCCACATCCTTTAGTCCATGCCACTCCATTGTTGAACTTATCTGAAACATACTAGATAAAAGTGTTAGTCCAACAAGAGATATGTTGTCATTAATTACCAAAGCCACCTAGGGAGCACTTGTGCTTTCAATCTCCCCCTTTTTGGTAATTGATGACAACATACATCAAAGCTTTAGATAAAGATATAAAGAATATCAAGTAAACCTTTGGAAAAACATGTAACATGCATAGGCTCCCCCTACATGTATGCAATCATGTGAATATGAAATATAGAAGCATGTGATAGCATAACCATGATAGAGCAGGCAATGTGTTACATGTATCTTGGCTATATGCATCAGAGCAAAACGTATTAAAGAGAATACCTTCATGCCCATGAGTCCTTCTTGCAAACAATATGTACATCAGCAAGAATTCCTCATACAAATGATTGTGATGCATATACTTACCTTGTGGTCTTGAGTTGGCTTAGGATGGAATGAACTCATGTAAACAAGGTTAGATAACACAGATACATCTACTAGCTAGAGCAAATGAAGAAACCACAAGAATACCAAGACTGGATGACATGTAGAGAGTGAGTACTGAGTACCACATTTGATTAGACATGTCCCCAAGAGTAAAGATATGCAATGAATTTAAATGATCTCTTTCCTTAGATGTCTTGATCCCTCGAATCTAGCATGGGATATTGGGAGAAGATAGGGAACAGAAAATCAGAGTGAAGGAAAACAGAGCTGAAAGATATGAATGATGATCAGAAATGAAGTTCAGAGCTAATGCAAATAAGCACATATGAACATGTCTTTCCCTCAAGAAGACATGTGGCATCTCTCCTCTTGAACACCAAGCATCCGGGATCCTTGAGAAATACTTTCTACTAGTATTCTCTCCCCTCGAGATCTCTCTCTCCACCAAGGATCTCTCTCCTTCTCCGATGTGATCTCTCTCTAGATGATAAGCTTTGATGTGATCTCTCTCCCTTTGACATCAATTTCCAAGAAGGGCTTGATAAAGATGTAATCTCTCTCCCTCCGAATTTGTCGTGAATAGGTTTGATCCTTGAGTCACAACATAAAGCAATGATAAAATGTGATGCTTGTAGAGGACAAGATTCATTGAGTGGAGCTGAATGCAAGAAACACATAATAAGTGGCAAACTGTTTTTCCTGTGGTGGAATCGGTGGCACCGAAGTTGTAGGCTTCGTTGCACCGAAAGGATTTGTTGGACCGAAACAACAAATCAGTTGAACCGAGTTCATCGCAGAGAAAACACTTGTCACCTCAGCTCACTAGACTAGTAAGATCTCACAAAGATTTGCAAGGAATTTAATGAAAGATGTGCAAGGAATTGGATGCGAAAATGCAGAGAAAACAGAAAGAAATCTAGATGAAGTTTTTTTGAAAGGGGAAACACAAATGCATGAGACAAATGCAAAAACTCAGAAAAGAACACAGAGAACTTCATCTAGAGATGGTCGCACAAAGTCACCTATGTTAGAGTATATTGACTTAGGAGTCAAGTGAGATCACTTGATCATAGGCCATACTTATCGCTTAAGCTCAAAATGGGGTTGCCATTTTCGCTTAAGCATCTTGATGTATTCATATCTTGTCGAGTTGCTTTAACTCATGACTCGGAGTAAAGCTTCTAAGATGGAATAACATACCTTGGTTGGTGGTGTTGTCCATGTAGTTGAACTTGTGGGTTGCTCAAGGTTGATGTAGCTCATCAAGAATTTGGAGCACCACTTTGAATTTGAGTCCATCTACCTACATGGGTTAGTTCTTGCAAGGAAGAGCACTTGTATATCCAAAATGACAATCATGAAACTCAACATAGAATTTGTCAAAGGATATGTTTGAATGGTTTCGTGCTTCCTTGTCTTCAACCACCTTGTGTAGAGACTTGGTGATGTAGAGATTGCTCAAGATATGAGTAGGTTTCAACCTCATGGAATTTGATTCAACCAAGTACCTACATGGGTTAGATAACATGCAAGATACAAATATATCCAAGACATAAGTTTTTCATCATAAGAGAAATATCATGGATTAGTCATAAGCTCATGTCTTGCATGTATCCAATGGAGTTTCTACTCCAAGTTTGAAGCATCAATGATGTTAAATTCTCCTCTTAACCTGCAAAACACTTTCTCATCAAGAGGTTTAGTGAATATATCCGCTAATTGCTTTTCGTGCGAATATGCTTAAGATCAATGTCACCCTTAGCAACATGATCTCGAATGAAATGATGACGAACTTCAATATGCTTAGTTTGAGAATGTTGCACAGGATTATGACCAATTTTGATAGCACTTTCATTATCACAAAGCAATGGAACATGTCTCACATATATCCCATAATCTTTAAGAGTTTGGGTCATCCAAAGTAATTGAGCACAACATGAACCAGCGGCAATATATTCAGCTTCATGTGGATAAGGATATCGAGTTTTGTTTCTTGGAGGACCAAGACACAAGAGATCTACCAAGAAATTGACAAGCACCAAGTGGACTTTCTATCAACCTTGTCTCCGCATAGTCCGAGTCGAATAGCCAACAAGATCGAAGAGGCCTCTTAGGATACCAAATGCCAAAATTTGGTGTATGGATTAAGTATCTCACTATCCTTTTCACGGCCTTAAGATGACATTCTTTAGGGCAGCTTGATATCGTGCACACATGCACACACTTAGCATAATATCGGACGTGAAGCACATAGATATAAAATGAACCAATCATAGAGCGATAAACCTTTGATCAACCGTTCACCATCTTTGGTTAAGTCAAGATGTCCACTAGTAGGCATGGGTGTAGTCATACCTTTGCATTCTTGCATATTGAACTTCTTGAATAAGTCCTTGTGTAATTTGTTTGAGAGACAAAGTACCTTCCTTAGTTTGCTTGATTTGCAAACCAAGAAAGAATTTGAGTTCACTCATCATAGACATCTCAAACTTCTCCGACATTAGCTTCCCAAACTTTTCACTAAAATGAGGGTTAGTTGAACCAAATATAATATCATCAACATAAATTTGGCACACAAAGAGTTCACCATTAACCCTTTTAGTAAAAAGAGTAGAATCAATTTTCCCAATTTCAAAGCCTTTTTCAATAAGGAACTTGGTCAAGCATTTATACCATGCTCTAGGAGCTTGTTTAAGTCCATAAAGAGCTTTGTGAAGTTTGTAAACATGATTGGGTTTCTTAGGATTGACAAAGCCGGAGGTTGTTTAACATAAACTTCCTCCTCTATTTCACCATTTAGAAAAGCACTTTAATGTCCATTTGGTACAAGGTGATATCATGGTGATTAGCATAGGCAAGTAAGATGCTAATGGACTCAAGTCTAGCAACGGGCATAAGTCTCACCATAGTCCATACCTTCGACTTGTGTGTAGCCTTGGGCGATTTAGACGTGCTTTGTTGCTAACTACTTGTCCATCTTCATCTTGCTTGTTGCGAAACACCCATTTGGTACCGATGATGTTGTGGTTGTTGTCGGGCTTCTCAACCAATGTCCAAACTTGGTTCCTCTCAAAGTTGTGTAGCTCTTCATGCATAGCATTTATCCAATCCGGATCTTCCAATGCTTCTTCGACCTTCATAGGTTCAATGCTAGAGATTAAAGAATAGTTTTCACAAAAGTTAGCTAAACGAGTTTTAGAGCGAGTGATTCTCCCGATTTGAATATCATTGTAGATTTGCTCAACGGGATGGTCTTTAGCAATTCTTGCTCGAACTCGTGAAAGCTTTTGCTTGGGTCTTCATTGAACATCTTCTTCATCTTGTTCTTCTTCTTGGCCTTCTTCATTGTTGGCATTGTCGTTCTCTTGTCGTGGTGGAGAAGGAGGTTGTTGACGTTCATCTTGATGCACTTCCTCATTTTCCTCATCTTGGTGTGTCCCACTTGTGGATGCTTCCGTATCAACTCTTGGTTCACCTTGTCGTGAAGTAGAAGCTTTCACTTGACGGACGAGGTACTCTCCTTCACCTCCGCTGGACGGACCTTGCCAATAGACAAGTCTTGGATTGCTTCCAAGGATCTTTGTCTCCTACATCAATTGGCAATTGCTCCACTATGCAGCCGTTAGATTCATCAAACCACATCTACCGCCTCTTCAACCTTTCGGTGAAATTGTTGTAGACACGGTAAGTGTGAGAGTTTGAGCCATAACCTAGTAGGAAACCTTCATGAGACTTAGGAGCAAATTTAGAACGACGATGCTTATCAAGAATGTAGCACTTTGAGCCGAATACTGAAAGTATCCAACTTGGACAAACCGTGAGTAGCTCAGATTCCGCCTTGCCGAGTAGCTTGTGAAGATACAACCGATTTGTTGCATGACAAGTGTCTCAACCGCTTCGCCCAAAAGTGCTTCGCGCCTTGTACTCATCAAGCATCGTTTCGCCATTTCGATGAGCATCCGTTCTTCCTCTCAACAACTCCATTTTGTTGAGGTGTGTACGAGTCGAGAACTCATGTGAAATCCTTCTTCGTCAAGAAAGGTGTCCACATTTATGCTCTTGAACTCCATTCCGTTGTCGCTATAACCTTCTTGATCTTCACTTCAAATTGGTTTTGGGCCTTCCTAGCTAAGTGTTTGAAGATCCTTTGGACCTGCGATTTATCATCGAGAAAGAACACCCACGTAAATCTGGAAAAATCATCAACTATAACTAGACCAAAAGAATTTCCACCGAGACTCTTTATAGAGTTGGGACCAAAGAGATCCATGTGAAGTAGCTCGAGTGGCCTCTTCGTGGTCATGATGTTCTTCACGGATGCCTTCCTCCAACCTATTTACCCGCTTGACAAGCACCGCAAAGTCTATCCTTATCAAATATGACATCATTAACTCCAAGGATATGATTCCCTTATAAGCTTGTCAAGGTTTCAGATACCAACATGACCTAATCGCCTATGCCATAACCAGCCTTTTGAGGATTTAGCAATGAAGCAAGTTTTAGGTTGAGCCTTTTAGTGAAATCAACAATGTATAGATCACCTCTACGCACACCAATAAAGACCATTTTATGATTATCTCGACGAAACACTTGGCAATCTACTTCAAAGAATAGAACATTGAAACCAAATCAGCAAGTCTAGATATCGAAAGTAAGTTGTAACCAAGATTCAACGAGCATAACATTTTGTATGGAGCTATCATGTGAGATGGCCACCTTACCGAGGCCAACCACCTTACCCTTTGAGTTGTCACCGAAAGTGACAAACTTTCGAGGACCATCATTTTCAGCAAGCTCACTAAACATGTCTTTATCTCCGTCATGTGATCGGTACATCCACTATCAAGAACCCATTCCATTCCTCCCGACATATATCCTCAAGATTTGCCATAAGACCAAAATGTCTCATTGCATCATCAAGATCAAGTCACTATCATCATCCTCATCATAGTATCCATGTTCAACATCGCCATGTGGTGGATCAAATCCTAGAGAGGGTGATTCATTAGAATGAGTTTGACAATAATCTTCTATGAATTTTATAGCTTCGAAATAATGTCACTAATAATACCAACATTTCCTTTGGCACGCATAAGGTGTGTAAGCTCAAATAGACGATCACCAAACATAGGATCACTAGTATTCATTTTACTCAAGGCAATAGACTTATAGAGAATTTCATCTAGATTTTCAAGGAATAATCTGAAAATCGCTCTCAAGAAATTTCCATATAGTGTAGGCACACTCAAAAGTAGGCAAGATTCTAATCAAGTTTCTAGGCAAGCCTCTAGTGATAAGATTAACAGTTCTAAGATTTCTAGTCATGTCAATAGCTTCATCAAGGGTAGGATGCATAGGATCAACATAAGGTGCACAATGGCTAGCAATGTACTTGTTAAAATGATATTGATTGAAAATAACAAGCATCTCATTTTTCCACTCACGAAAATACTTCCATCAAGAATAGGCACTCTATGTCTAAGACTCCCCAAAGTAGACTCATCCATCTTCCTCCAATGGTGATTAAACCAAGTCAATGGAGACCAATGCTCTGATACCACTTGTAGGACCTTGAGAAGAGGTGTCTAGAGGGGGGGGGGGTTAGACACTAAGTACCAAAGTTGCAGTTTTTAAGTTTCTTTAAAGTTTGAGTGGAGTTTAGGCACAAGTTTAACATTCACAAACATATAGCAAGCAAACATGCAAAGAGTATATGAGCAGCGGAAAATAAAGCATGCAACTTGCAAGAATGTAAAGGGAAGGGATTGGAGGATTCAAACGCAATTGGAGACACGGATGTTTTTGGCGTGGTTCCGATAGGTGGTGCTATCGTACATCCACGTTGATGGAGACTTCAACCCACGAAGGGTAACGGTTGCGCAAGTCCATGGAGGGCTCCACCCACGAAGGGTCCACGAAGAAGCAACCTTGTCTATCCCACCATGGCCGACGCCCACGAAGGACTTGCCTCACTAGCGGTAGATCTTCATGAAGTAGGCGATCTCCTTGCCCTTACAAACTCCTTGGTTCAACTCCACAATCTTGTCGGAGGCTCCCAAGTGACACCTAGCCAATCTAGGAGACACCACTCTCCAAGAAGTAACAAATGGTGCGTTGATGATGAACTCCTTGCTCTTGTGCTTCAAATGATAGTCTCCCCAACACTCAACTCTCTCTCATAGGATTTGGATCTGGTGGAAAGAGGATTTGAGTGGAAAGGAACTTGGGGAAGGCTAGAGATCAAGATTCATATGGTAGGAATGGAATATCTTGGCCTCAACACATGAGTAGGTAGTTCTCTCGTAAATAGGATGTCGGAAGTGTAGGTTCAGCAGATGGCTCTTCCACGAATGAAGAGGAGGTGGAGGGTATATATAGCCTCCACACAAAATCTAACTGCTACACACAATCTACCAAACTCGTGGGACCGAATCGTTAAACTCGGCCGACCGATTTAGCAAATAATGTGACCGTTAGGGTTTTCGATGGGACCGAATGCAACTCGGTGGGACCGATTCGGTTAGGGTTAGGCATAACGTAATCTCGGTAAGACTGACATACAAACTCGTGGGACCGATTTTGTAATAAGATTTCCAGAGAGTTGGTGAGGCAAACTGTTTGACGATTATCAAACTCGTGGGACCGATTTTGATAATAAGTTAACCAGAGAGTTTGCATTGTAATCTAGGTAGTACCGATTGCTCAAACTCGTGAGACCGATTTTGATAATGGACATACACAGAGAGATTATAATCCCATCTCGGTGAGACTGAGATCCCTATCGGTGAGACCGATTTTCCTAGGGTTTGTGGCAATGGCTAAGACATCCAAACTCGATGGCTACGGATAGGAAGAATCAGCAATGAGTTTGACTTTAGGTTTAGGACAAATGTGTGGAAGTGGGAAAGTAGTTGAGGGTATTTGGAGCATATCACTAAGCACATGAAGCAAGAGGCTCATTAACAACACCTCATCCCTCCTTGATAGTATTGGCTTTTCCTATAGACTCAATGTGATCTTGGATCACTAAAATGTAAAATGAAGAGTCTTGAGCTTGAAGCTTGAGCCAATCCTTTGTCCTTAGCATCTTGAAGGATTTCCACATCCTTTAGTCCATGCCACTCCATTGTTGAACTTATCTGAAACATACTAGATAAAAGTGTTAGTCCAACAAGAGATATGTTGTCATTAATTACCAAAACCATCTAGGGAGCACTTGTGCTTTCAGTAGCCAAAATATTGGCGACCCTTTTGTCCACCGGTGCCTTTGCACCGATGAACGAGGAATGGCTCGGGTCCTCATGTTGTCATGCATCCTCCAACGCGCACGTTGGAGACGATCTCGCACGATCTGTGTTTTTTTGTCCCACAACGCCGCCCGAGCCGCCCGCAGACCGACCGACGACCTGCAAATTACGCCGCCATCCAACCGTAGCCGCACACATTATGACAGCAACTCAACCAACCGGAAGAAATTCACGCAAACACGTAGATAAACTGATATTTTATATAAACAACGACAGAAATCATATAAAATACCGGATTTTAATACAAACATGATGGATTTCATTACATTCAAATGAACTACGCGGTGTTAGTTCTAAACAGCATGTATATAATACCTGGCCTAAATGGTCGCCTTCGCCAATCGATTTAGGTTCTCATATCCGCAGACGATCACCGGACTGCCGGAGCCCCGGAGGTATATGCTTCAGCGCAAAGGACGGCTCGCTTCCCCACCGCCTAATCGATATCATTGGCTGGTGCCGAAGATGATGGTGGCCGCACCGTTCGAGTTCATCACCGCCACTACTTCGCTTATGGCCGCACCGCTCGAGTTCATCCTAACATTGACCTCTTCCGTGGAGCCCATGGGTCGACGAAGGTCCTCGCAACAAAAGCAACCGGTAAGACACCTGCTGTGTACGCCGCGCCGCCCGCGGTGGCCTTCATGGGTCCCCAGGCGGCGGCCTCCCGTGTTCTACTTCTCCTCGGCGATGGCGGCGACGCGAGGGGCTGGCCACCACTGCCGCTTCCACAAGACCCGCTTCGCGCTGCTTGCATGGCGGCGTCCGCCGCATGGGAGTCTTGGCGTAAATGGGAGACGGGTACGAGGCGGTGGCGGATAGCAGCAACGACGCCTGGCGCCGCCTCGCCGAGCTGGCTCGAGCGGCGAAGTTGTTGAACCGCTACCGCTTGGGGCGGCAAATCGTTCCGCCGGGCGAGGGGAGGGAGGTGGATCAGCGAGTTGCATAGCCCGTGATCCGGCGGGCTACCCAGCTGGCTTGGATGCGGAATAACTACTCTTCAGAAGCCATTGTAAGAGTGGACAAAATGGTGGAGGAGATAGGGAGCGGCGGAGGTGTGCGATTCTTGGTTGGCGCTGGCCTCGCTAAATAGGAGATTAAATAGACGGCGGACGGAGGAGATCGGCGGCATTTCGCTTAACGCCGCCCGGTCATGAACGGACGGTGTCCAGAGGGTTTCTTGGCTTCCACACGGGCGGTTTCATGGAGGCGCTTGAATGCGCACGGAGGCGTTGTTCAGCCGGCGTGCCATGAGTGGCGCCTCGACCGACCTAGGACACCGCGCCGTTATTCCACCGACGCAGGGGTTTTGGGTGCATGGCCTGCATGTCGCTGACCCAACGCAGCAGCGCGACACCGAGGAAACTTTGTGGGCTGTATGGTCGTCAAGCGGCATTTCATAAACCGATGATTGTTCATTGAGTGTGACGTCATCTTTTTCATGTAGATAAGCCTACTATGTTGATAGCCCGCTCGATACGCTAGATTCATAAAGACCGCTGCAAACATCAATGTTCGCTTATCACGATAAGATTGATTAATACCCGTGAATAATCCATGTCCTTAATAAAGGGTGCATGCACGATAGGTTGAGTGTGTGTCTTACGCCGTGTGCTGTGTGCATGCAGGAGTGCGAGAAAGGCGCGTGCATGCAAGGGTACGCTTTGTTGCATGCATGGGTGCGCGACGCATGTGTTCGTGAGTGCATGTGTACGCAGTCGTTGTTGCATGCCAAGATGCGCGCGCGTGTACATTATGTGTACGCAGTTAGTGTTGCACGCCCGCATACGTGCGTGTCTTGCGTATGCATGTGTACATGCGGGTGAGGCTACACGCCACCGATCGACTTTTTCATCTCTCGTCATTAGATTTTCCACCGTTGGATACGAAATCAAGGGCCTCCGCTTATCATCAAACTCCCCCATGAGCCGCCATTTCACCGCCAGCGGCCGCCCGCACTTCAAACCACTCCCCACCACCGTCCGCCGCCAAGACCGCTATCCTCTAGCCCCCTCGCCGAAGTTTTTTCTCCGGGATCCCCACCCCACCGCCTAATGAACGCTCAACCGCAGTGATCGCCAACCGAGGTCTCACGACTTCAATACCCACCGACCACTAATTTATTACCATTTCTGTCCTTCATATACGGGCTGGGTGGGCCCTATGGTAACATGCATCGCTAAATGTGGACCGCTTTGACTGGTCAATTGATTGTGTTATCAACAAATTACGGAGCTGTATGGTGAGCCAATGACCGTATGATCACCCTAAAATGTACTCTTATTTTATTAACACAGTACAGACTCAAAGTACCATTTCTTTCTTTCATATACGGGCTGACAGGTGGGCCCCACGATTACGCGCCCCGATGGTGCAACACTAGTTGTGTCGCGTGGAACGTTTGACTGGTCAATATATTGTGTCATCAACATAATACGGAGTTGTACGGGTGAGACAATGACCGTATAATCATGACATGTATTTGTTTAACACGGTATAGACGCAAGGGCTCATATATACGCGCAAGCACTCACCGCTATAAGCGCACACACGCGAACCCTACCCCTATGAGCACCTTCGAGAGAGTGGGCCAGCATATATGATCTTGAGATTTTACGAAGTCACCATAGGTGCCTCAGAGTCGAGTGGAACGCCTCCTCCCACCGAACGTACATCGCCGAAAATACTGAAATTAACACAAGATAAATGTGAGCACCGGACTTTAAGCTTGGTGGGCTCGAGAAACCATCGCCCTCCATCCAATCACATGTTGGTTAGCACGACAAAATGTATGTGGTGACCGTGATGAGCTTATTCTAAAGTCCAAGGACTATATCGCGGCTTTCGCTTCAAATACAATGACCGTAAGTGTCGCCAACAAAATACGGAGCACGATCAAATGCAAAGTCCGCTGCTGTCATCAACAAAATATGGACACGATCGTGAGCTATATACCGCTGTACTATTGTATATGCTTATTTTCTTAGTGGCCCATTATGTGTGGTGTGGTGGGCACATCATTTCTAGTTGTGGTGGGTCAACATCAAGACTCATGGGTCGGTGCCATCCTCGCGCCACATATAGGTTGGACCGAGACGTGTTATATGTAAGACCCATGTGGAGGACTCAAGCACAACATGAAGCTACCAGAGTCGCGGAGGACTCTATCCCCACCGGTGATAAGCCGACTATATATGATTTGTAGCCCTAGGCCCTTAGTATGTTATACAAGCTTGGGGACTAGTTCGTCGATGGTATACACACCAGCACAATGTTCGGTATTCACGTACTTTGTACACACCGCTATCACTAATATATAGTACCAGGAGTAGGCTCTTTCTTCAACTGCAAGGGTCCGATCCGAACTAGGTAAAACTTTGCCTCAGATACCATCTAGCCTAACAACCAGGGATATCTCTATTAAATGACGATATGATGAAATCATATCTGCCAACTACTAAGAGAGAGATGTGTTGGGGGGGGCAAAAGTAGAGAGGCCTAAAGATAATGTGCATGGGAGACACGTAGGCACACATATGTGCGATAGAGGGCTAGTAGATACCGTGCATGTGTATATATGCATGTGAGAGAAATAGTGTTTTCCAATTGAGATTAGTGAAAGAGTGGTACATAGTAGTCACACAAAGAGAGAGAGAGAGAGAGAGAGAGAGAGAGAGAGAAGAGAGAGAGCATGTGTGAGACACCCCGACACCCCGAGAGAGATTGTGAGCATGTGTGAAAGAGAAATGCCGATGCATATAAAGTGTGTGCACTTATGAGTTAGATACGACATATATATAACGTCTGTGAGAATGGGGCAGGCATAGTGCATCTACGTAAAAGGTGGTTCTACGATTAAATTAAAATATAAATGGCATTATTATTTTGGATGAGATCATGAATTTTGCAAATTGCGTATGGACTTAAAATCGGTCTATTAGACACCCATACTCTATTGAATTCTAGCATGTGCATGTGTTTATTTCATATTATCGATCCATAGAGTGAGAGCAGTTTGAAATACAGTGCAATGGATGCTTTTGCAATTCATATATAAACATTAATTAGTGCACTCCATGTTGTTAGTGTGAAGCACTTTATACATTTGTCACTTGCATGGATACATTCCAAATTGCTAGCTACGTTAAATATAATACATGTCTAATTCAACATAAAGGGGTTTCAAGATTCAATTCATAGGAAGTGCATTCATTTATTTGAACCCTAGATAATGGCATTTGTAAATCAGATGTAAAAGGGGCATCAATCTTTGTTGTGAGTTTGAACATGCTATATATATTCATACGCATATCTAACTTTTATTTTTTTGCAACCAAGGAGATTATATCTGAACCATGCATGAACTGAGGTAAGTTGCATATTTTTTAATATATACTGTACAATGTATATTCAAATGTACCCTCCATTCCAAAATAATCGTAGCTTTAGGATTTTCAAGAGTAAAGATTTGTGAAGTTTGACAAATCCTGAAAGTTCAATTCAAGAGAACCAAAACGTTAATGCTTCGCTCCCAAATATTGAACGGCACCAATAGGCCTCCGTCACCCAAATCGCTACGAGACTAATGTTTTGGTGGTAGGAAATTACTATTCGACTGGGCCCGTGTAGCCTATCGGCCCGATGTCCAAAGGTCTAAACCGGGTAGGTTTGTAACTTCACCAAGATGCCGCCTCAACCGCCCGAGAAGCATTCATACGCTGTGGGCGCCTAAACACCCATGCGCCGTCAAATCTATTCCACCACATTTGGGACACTGACATGACTGTCCTACCCCAACCTGCAATATGTCCGAATTTTAGATGGGGGCAAAGTTTGTAACTTTTCCCAAATTTCAAACAAGCGCCTCAAACCGAACAATGTTCCCCTTAGTTCCCCGCCTCCCTCCGCTTCCCCATTCATATCTGGGTGTGAAAACGCCTTCCACCAGCCGCTAAACCCCAGCCTCCTCCGGGTTCATCCTCCACCCCATAGCGCCAATCCACCGCCGCCTTCCTCCATCACGCCGAGCCGTACCCATCGCCGCCGTCTCAACGCAAATCAGAACCGCAACGCCTCAAGGACTTAGCAGCTGAAGCCGAGGCAGAGCTGTTTCCACGACGCCAACGCCGACATGCACCATACCGTAACCACTCCACCACGCTGTCTCGCGCCATCACGCGGCTCCACTGTCGCAACCGCCCACCGTGACGGAGCTGTTCCCGCCACGCCGTTGTTCGCCACGGACTCGCTTCGCCGCCAACAGACGGCCGTCGCACCACACTCAACAACTTGGCCATGGGTTCATCCAGGCTACACCGCCCTCCACAACTTCTGGTTTCCGCTAACAACAAGAAGATCGCCGGAAAATGTAAGGAGGACACAAGATCGCCAAAGCAGTAAAGAGGTACCTCTTCCTTATTCGCTCAAATCTTACGCCTCCGCCACACCGTATTCATCCCATGAAAGAAACTAGTTGAGCGCTTTCATCGCATCTTCTTCGTGATACTAAATGCACAAGGTTTCTCCCTTTACTATTTCACCTTTGCTAGAGGTCAAGAGTCTACTGGATTTCAATTCAGGGTCACGAACCGCAATTAAAGAAGCAGCACCCGCTTAGGCGCTGCTGAGCACCTAGTCCGCCGCTCTCGGGAACCGCGATCGGTGTCTATCATAGGGGTGGGCGCAGGAGCTGCTTGCGCCGATCCGGAGGTCGGCGGGCTTGAATGGATGGCCGGGCGGCTGCAAGCACGGGCGGTACGGTGAGGTCGAGGGAGGCGCAGGCAGGAGGAATATCGGACCGGTGGTCGCCAAGCGTTGAGGAAGATCGCCAACACCGATCGGGCTGGAGGTAGATGAAGGCGATCTCGCCTGCTTTTTGTACATCTGGACGATGCGTAAAAAATGGATCTGACCTATTTGCTTTCAAATCGATCATATTTTATAGAATTGTAGTAATTTAGTGTGCCATGCATGTTGTAGAGCTATCATATGTCTCCGTCATTTATTTCTCACCGATTGCTATCTCGCTACCTTTACACTGCATTTAATTGTGCACACACTTCACCCATACTCACACTATTGTTTTTTATGCATGGGTATTTCAGACTGACGCAGTTGTTGATGAATGCGTAAAGTAAAAGATGTAAGTCGCCCAGGTAATTTGAAGGCAAGCACTAAGCATTTCAGCGCCTAATGGGTGCAAGGTCAGCAGTTGGAGAAAGAACGAGCTCTGCAGCTTGATGATCTCAATTGCCACACACCACCATCCAAGGTGCTTGCTTTAACTTCACTGTCAAATGTGGTTGCATGTTGCATATGGTGTCTAGCTTGTATTGCTTCCAATTTGTTAAATTGCATCCGCTTACTTTACACATTATACCTTTGATAATGGCATGCCTTCCTGTTTTTGATACATACTACATATGTCTATTAACCATGTTCAGACATCAAACTAATGCTCTTTGTATCCCTCACAATCACTTATGATGAGACAACACCCGGTGGGTTAATGTGAGACGCCCTACTCGCTTAAAGAGTGCAAGGTCATCCTCCCCACATGATTCTCAAGAAACGCAAGGCTAAATGAAGATAGTCAATGTAGCTCTCTAGTTGATCACCGCAATTCCCCCACACCACCATCGCAGGTGCTTTCTTACTTGGCAAGTGGATATGTGTTTGCATGTTGCATATGGTGTCTACCTTGTAATGCTTCTAATTAGGTAAATTGCATCTCGCTTAGTTAACACATTATACCGTGAATATGACATGCCTTCCTGTTTTTGGTACATACTACGCCTTTCTATTAACCATGTTCTTACATCAAACTACTTTTCTTGTGTATCCCTCATCAATGCTCCTAATTTTTTAAATTGCATCTCCTTAGCTTACACATTATACATGTGAATATGACACGCCTCCTGTTTTTTGGTACATACTACATCCGCCTATCACACCATGCTCTTACATCAAACCATCTGTTCTGTGTATCCCGCCTATCACTTATGATGAGATAGTCACGCAGTGTGGGTTAATATGAGACGAATACTTTATAAAGAATGCAATTTCATCCTCTCCACATGATTCTCAAGAAACAAGCAAGCCTAAATGAAGACATTGAACGAGCTCAGACCTGAAGACCAAGACTTCCCTACACCACCATCACATGTGCTTGCTCTAACTTTGCAGTGATATGTGGTTGCATGTTGCATACGTGTGTAGCTTGTAA